>OY101447.1:75574992-75944992 GCA_956483635.1 Panzeria rudis | reverse complement strand
TAATTCCGATGTCACAACTTTTATTAAAAATTTGTCATAAAATGTACCACAACATGTTTTCACAAAGTCGATCAGTGCTTTATGTTTGTCAGGCAAATACAAATCAATTAATTGCTTTCGTATATACCATTGCTGTTCAAATAATATACTGTGAGCGTCAAATGAAAGTAAACACCGCATATTGTTTGAAAAAAATATTTATTAAATTTAAATAAACAATAGTATAACAAAAACAAAATTACATAGTTCTTTAATAATAAAGGTAATATTAAATGAATTAAATCGAGGAACGAAAACAAAAGCACATAAGAAAAAAATTCACTTTTTATTTATATTAGAGTAATTTAAGGCGTCAAATCAAAGTAAACAGTAGGCTGAATGTATCACAAAAGATAATTTTTAATATTTTGTTTGCCGGCCTTTTGACTTAATTACAGCTTCTAACCTCCTAGGCATCGATTCAACAAGTTTTCTAGTAAAATCAGGTGGAATTTTACTCCATTCATCCTGCAATGCCGCCTTTAGGTCATCCTTGCAAGAAATATTCCTTTCTCTGACTTTTTTATCTACATGTTCCCACAGATGCTCAATTGGGTTAAGTTCTGAGGATTGTGGTGGATGGTCAAGTGTTTTTGGCGTGCGATAGAGCAACCATTCCTTTACAATTTTGGAGGAATGCTTTGGATCATTATCCTGTTGAAATATCCAGTTTCTTGCCAAGCATAATTTCTCTACACTAGGGGCAACATTGTGTCTCAGAATGCTGAGGTAATCTTCTTTTTTCATTGTTAATTAAAAAAAACTGATTATTTTATAAATTGACACTTTTTAAATTCATTTTCTAGTTAATTTAATTCTGCTTTTATTAGCAATTAATTATGCATCCTTACTTATCATAAATAATTTTTTATATAAATATAATCGATAGAATTTTAAAGTTATATGTGGTGTTTACTTTCATTTGACGCTCACAGTACATATATTAACATTAAGGGCAAACCAATTCAATAAGCGATCTACATTTCATGCTTTTGTTGTACATTTTAAATAATTATTAACAAACTTGTAGGAATCTGTGGAATATTTGGAATGTGATGAATATATATACCAGCAACTAAGTTGCCAAAAACAATTCAGCTTAATTCTCGCTGCCATCCTCGTCCAAGACATTTCAAAATGAGCACAGAAGTTCGCCGAGTACATCGAAGTATGCAGAAGCTTTGGCTGAAGCTAGGGCTATGCAAGTGACCTCATAAGCAAATTAGATAAGCTTGAAAAACAAAATGAAATAATTTTATTAAAACTTGACAAGATTTTGGCAGAGAGGTAAATGTAATTTTACAAACTACAAAAATTTAAATATACAAAATCTCGCCCTTTATTAGGCAAACGTGAAACAGCATAGAAAAAGTCCTCACGAATGAAGTTTTCCAAAATCGGTGCAGTAGTTTTTGAGTGTAGCGGTCACAAACAAACACGTTCTTTTTATACATATACATACTATGTATGTATGTTAATAAGTTTAAATTGAAATTAATTTTTAATACTTTTGATACTTTTTTATGTTTTGTGTTACCTTTTTATGTTTTGTTATATTTTTTATTTTAGTATATACACATGAACATTATTTATGTTAATTCTTCATTTCCTGTTGTATTGTTTTTTTTTGTTATGTGTTCTCTAATTTAAATCATAAGCAATTAGTAATAAAAAAATTTTAATAAAAGACTCAGTACCATTTCCTCCTCAGTTTGCCAACCGATTTCCTTTATTCCTTCTTATTCAGTGGCTGTTGATGAGCTTTAGTGAAAACATAATATACCCAGCAAACAACACTTCAAAAAATGTAAAAATATTACAAATAAATGCAAAATAATAAATAATTATATAAATTTAAGCATAGGGAAAAAATAATTTAGAAGCTAGAAAAATAGAAAAGATATAAACAGTATTCATATATAATAGTTTTCGCCTACTGGCTAAAATTTTGGTTACAGATCCTCTCCTTAAGTCTGTCACGTATGCGATAAGCAACTCGTAATGGCTCTTGAGCTTCTTCTGCAGTGTGCTCAAGACTTTCATTTTCAACTGTGCTACTTTCTGTCAGCAATCCATGTGCCAGTCTGAAGTTATGAAGTACTGTACATGCATTTATTATTTTGCCAGCCATTTGTGGTGTGGTGTTTAAGCCTAACTGCAAGCACCTAAAAACGCTTTTAAGTACACCATTTAGACGTTCCACACAATTTCTGGCTTGCGCATGTACAGTATTAAACCGTCTTTCATCTTCATTTGAGGCTCTATAAGGAGTTATTTTCCAAGGCCGCAACGGATAACCAGAGTCTCCTGAATGAATAAATAAGACATTGTTAACTACATAAACCACCAAAAGAATTATCACAATTGCATAAAAATGTGTAATACCCAGCAACCAAGAATGATTACTTCTATCGGTATCGTACCTTTGCTGCAGCAAAACATTACTGCGAGAGGCTTCCCAAATGTATGAGTCATGTGCAGACCCACCAAATCTCGCAAATCCTCCAAAAAATTTTAGATTATAATTACATATCTATAATTATTTACAAATATGTATATTAATCATTTTCAGAAAAGTCCAATTAAATATTTTCAAAAAACTTACCAACTGAACATTTTTTGAATGGAATCCTTTTCTGTTTAAATAACAGCATTCTATGTCTTGCTTTGGTCTCTTTATGCGTACATGTGTGCAATCTATTGCACCTATAACTCCAGGAAAACCAGTCTCTTCATAAAATCTGCAACATATTTAGTTTAGAGAATTTTTAAGAAAACTGTCTTACTTTTGTTTAATAGCTTCATACTCAGAAAGTGTGGGAAACTGTATCCCTTTGGACATTAGCTTTTGCTCCAAAATATTGGCTATTTCCTGCACACATCTGCAAACAGAACTTTTGCTCATTGAAGCTGCAAAGTCTTGCCCAATGTCTCTAAAAAATGAGCCGGTAGCAAAAAAATGTAGTGGGGCACACATTCGCAAAGGTTGTAGTAGAAAAGTTTTTCTTGTTCCCTTCCACATTAATGGACTGATCTCATTAAGTAGAGCGAAAGCTGCTTCCTTGCTTAAACGATATAGTTCCATAAAACGCTGCTCGGGAATTGTAAAAGGGTCTGTGGTGTCTCTCAATTGTCTACGATAAACGCGCAACATATTACGACGATCATAAAGTTCAGCATGTATTAACACCACACTATACAAATTTTTTTACAATTTAGTTCTTATAAATTTTTATAATAATTATTGTTTGTTGAATTTAAGGTTACAAGGAAAAAAACGGATTTATTTGACCCACATAGACAACACCAATAACAATTATCGACATCCAAATATCAAACGATGAAATGAATTTATTCTATTGAAAAAATTATAAATCTCCAGTCAATTTAATAACATTCGAAAGAAGAAAAATCTTTTTATATTTAATAAATTAAAAACTAACAGCCTTATGCAAAAAAATTAACACTGGTTGGTAAACCAATGTTAAGCAAAATTCCTTAAAGTTTCATGCAAAAACGATTGTTAGCTTAACACACGTCATGTAAACCGATGTTAAAATCAAATAATTTAAAGCAGCTACCCACCTACGTTAAAGCGATGTTAAAATATTTTATTGTTTTGACGAATAAAGTTTTTGTGAAAAATTTAATGAAAACATTTTAAATTGTGTGGATTTATGATATAAAAAATGGATACTTTAAATTTAGCGAACAGAATTGGTAAAACTAATTTTCATTTTATGTGAAAATTATTTTTTAATGTGTAATATTTCATTTAGAACGTATAAACCAATTGGCGGGCAAAAAATAACATTTTTTTCAAATATAAGGGCTTGTAATTCAGTGAATTTTTATCTGATCAACACAGTATAAATAACAACTGAAAGAGGAAAAACATATCTATGCAACAATACCAAATTTGCTCAAGTTCAAGTAAACAGCACTCAAGATTTTTGGAAATATCTTTACAAACTACAAAAAAAGTAGTTTTTCGCGAATATCTCAAAAACGGTTCTTAAGAAAAATGAATTAATGCTATATTCGTGTTCAGCAGCTGCATTTTAGCTTAAAAACCCTCATTTTTGAGGTGCATTTTTTTTTTGTGAACTAGTGTTATTGACAACGAACTTATAAAACGAGGATTGATGGCTTATCCCTTCCAGATGACCACTTCAAAGTGGTCATCCAAAGTATTAAAAAGTATTTTTAACAACAATTTTACCCAACTTTAACAATAACTATACTTACTTTGTCTCCTTCGTTCCAATTTTCGGATCTTTTCCTCTTTTTTTTATAATTTTCAATATATCCACCAAAAATTACTTGGTAAAATTATGTAAATCTAAAAAACTTTATAGTGATGTACATAAAATCACCACAAGTAAACAAAGCTCGTACTTCAAATAATTGGTTTAATATATAAACCGATTATTTGAAGTACTTTAAATTTTCATTTTATATTAAAACTATACAAAACACTATTAATATATCCGAATATCCTGATGAATTAATAATCGTTTTGTTGCATCGTTAACTATAAGGAGACAAGAGAAAATGATGGCATTGCCAGTATCAACATGTCAAATTTATTAAAGCATACAGTAGTTAACATAGTGTTTTTGCATGCTATTTTATAACATAGGTATGTTAGCGTTAATGTCGCTGGTAGCTGACATGAACTTCAAACCTCAGGTAATATTTTTTTTTTGCATAAGGCGTAACACTTTCAACTTTTGCCACAAATAGCATTTTGCTTATATTTGATTGCTTTTTTTTGTTTTTTAACAGCTGCTGATTAGAATTTTCCAAAAAAAAAAAACGTAATCAGTGCTGCCACTTCTCACATTGAAATACAGAAACACTTTTTACTCGCAAATCGAGAAACAGTGGAATTTTCTGTTTCATACTACATGTGAAAACTTTCTCGATGCGATAGTTACAGAAACGAGGCACAGGTTGGGGAACCAATGCTTACTTATGAACTTAATTATTTTTCTTTTATAATAAAAAAAAAACACACAAAAACCATATTTGGATGATCTTCTAAAATAAGGAAGCTTATATTAGAACATATTATTTGTGAACGTGAACAAAACTTAGATTTAGATGAACCTTAGGAGAAGAATGTTTCGCGAGACACAATAATTTATATGCTCGAGGATGTTATTGGTGGCATTGGTCTACATTGCCAAAACCCTTTAATTTGAAAACAAATACAGTCTAAGTTGATGATATATCTAAGAAACCAAAGCATTGGCGTCGTGAAAAAGTGAAACTTAAGAAAAGTATACGTCTTTTTTGCCTTTTAGTATAGGGAAAAATCTTGTTCGAGGTTTTGGCTTTATTTTCTATCAAACATTCTTCAGCAATATAATATTAGTTCTTAAGATTTCTCAACCATAAAAACAGTGCCAGCATGTGTCGCTTTGCCTACAAAAACTTTTCCTTTAGTTTGCAATCCGCGCGTTATAAAACAGAACAAAAAAGATCAAAATTAATCATTTAGGATGTGTTGGGAGCGTATAACAGGAATTTTTTTAAATTGGTCGTTGAAACTGGTATGGATATTTCATAATCTTCATTATATCTTATTTATAGCTTTTTATAGTCGCAGACTCAGTCATTCATTTGAATTATTTATTTATTTTATATATTTCAAAGCTCAGAATTTCACTTTTTCACAGTTTTCATTGAATTTCATAGTTTTCGTCTCAAAACAGTATTGAAAAATAAAATTTTCACATGTTTTTTTTCGGTTATATGTATTTATTTATTGTATCTTCAGTAAAATTGAACTGACAATAAGTAATCAAATCTTAACTCTAAAATTTTAATTTTTAAGTCCAGCCAGTGTCAGACAAAAATATTTGTTTCAGCGGTTGGTTGTTTGGTTGTTTACGTCTCTCAATAAAATTTTCACATATAAACTGAAAACTTCAAAACTAAATGTTTTCAAAGAAAACACAATTGTGTGAACATTTAAATTTCATAAATAGCTCTCTGTTCTACAATATTTTACAACTGAGATGAAAAGGAATTAAAGTGTAAAGAAATAAAAATAAAAATATTTTAAAATGTATGCAAAATAATATAATGTTTTATTATTTCAAAAAGCAAATATACATTTTTCCATCGTACATTTCTAGAACAAACAACAACCAAAATTTTCCGTTAGTATGATTTACTTTTTGACTGCTAACAATAACAGAGTTCCTGTAATATATATGATTTAATCGAACAGAGCTAATGCAATTTATGTTGTATTTTTCTAAAATTTATTTAGAATTTGATATTCGAAAAATTCATAAAATTGTGAACAAGTAAGTTTTCATATAAGTTTTCGCCTCTGAAAATTATTAAATATATTCAGCCTGAATGAGCTATTAGAAATTACTATTAAGAATTAATTTGTTAAAACTATATAAACGGGAAGTATATTTAGTTAATGAATATATTTCTTTCCTGTAGTGAGATTCTGTAACTTTTAACAATAACAACAGTTGTTATATTGTCAACTTCTTAGACGATATGTTTTTTTACATATAGCTTGTCAGGTGTGTCAGACACATGTAACTTCGCATGTTTGTCAAAATTGTCAATTTACAGACGGTTTATAATGTTTGCTTTAACGCGTACATGTGGGATTACATCTGACATAATCTCTGAGTGCTCATAACAGTTGAGTTTGTACACAATTTTCATAAATATATAAAGCGCTCTATGCTTTTTAATTTTTTTTCAGCCAAACTACACTTTGGTTAATTCAAAACAGATGATGTCATTTGCTATGTCAGATGAAAATAGAACACGCTCTAATTGAAAAATTTTCATATGACTATGCTTTTGCAAATGTCATCTGACAATGTTTCATATGTTTCACACGGCATTATTTACAGTGGGAAATTTGACAAGTCAGATAAAAAATACATCGTCGTTCGTAAGTTATTGTGTTCTATATGACAAAAATGTGTTTTTGGTAAATCGCTGTTAAAGTATAGTTTTTAATTACAAAAATCTGAACCGTAAAAGTTTTCGCGATTTTCTTATCAAGGAAAGTTATAGACTTTGTGGTGTTTTTATTCAAAACAATGTTTGCCTTTGGAAACTCTTCTAGTTGTACCAAGCGTTTTTTTAAAAAGTACTTTGTTCTATACGCATTTATTTGCGAAACTCTTCTTATTTTATAGCATATAGAAAAAAAGGTAAGAAAGTATTGTGAGAAGGCAAAAGCACTGCCTGTGCTTTCACGGAACAAACCCTTTATCTAATATGTACCTTAAGGCGGCTCGAAACGAAAGACCGTCTAGAATGAAAGATATGCCAATGACATTTCTAAAACAGTAATTTTTTTTCCACGCCCCAAAATACCTCACTTTTAGTTTTTTATGTTGTTCTTTATAGCTTGACTGTGGCTTAAGTTTTTCCTTGGATGGCTTCTTAATTCGACATCAAAATCTGGGCATGATTGGCATGCCATTTTGGATCCTTCCCTCCTAATGTTCAATTTTGTGAACGTGACAAAAAAGCCCTCCCAAAGGTTTGTATATTTTGCTTTTAATATCTCACTTTCATATCACGCCCCAAAACTACGCTTCGTTTTTCTTTTTCACATAAAAATTCCTTTAGGCTAGGTAGATCCCAATACAAAACAAAAGAAATTACACCAACCACACCTTAGAATGAAAGGTATATCAATGACGTTTCAAGTTCTGTAAAATAAAAGTTTTTACCACGCCCAAAAAGACAGCACTTTTAATTTTTTATATATTGCGCCACCATTAAAAGTACGATTTCATCATATTGCATATCATTTTTTATGGCTTAAGTGTGGCTTAATTTTCGCCTCAGTTGACTTCTGAATCCGACATCAAATTCTGGGCGCCACTTATCCCATTTCGGATTCTTCCTCGTACTGTCCAATTTTTTGCACGTGGCAAAAATCCCTTTTAAAACTTTGTATGTCGTGCAAATTTTTTTTCTTAAAAAGCAAAAAAAAACTTTATTTACACTGTATGGGCGTGGCACTGCCAACTTAATTTATCATTGAATCATACTGTCAGGAAAGTAGTTGAAAAATAATATTTTATGGGCGTGTCACTGTCCACTTTTCTTTTTACAGAGGAGATCAATAAGTGTGCAAAGTTTCATAGGAATCGGTTAAGTAGAAGTAGTTGAAAAATAATATTTACTTAGTATGGGCGTGGCTCTGACCATTTGTATATCCATCAGTTTGTATTGTCATGGTAACGTGAAGTGTTACCATCAAGTTGATCGGACGTCGTAAAAATCGTGAAAATTTTTTATATTCACCTTTTTTGCTTTGGTTTTTGTTCTAAATGCATGATTTTTTGCACATAGAACACAACAACTTACAAATATTGTCACTAAATTGTTGTATAGAACAAAGGCGATCTCTCATATCTCGAAAACTATAAATGATAAAAGCAAACTGATTCTACAGATATCGAAAAGTTTGCTTAAAATGCATCCTTATCTCAATTTTTTTAGTTTTGTGGTATAGAACACAATATCTTACGATAAGTTGTTCTGCGACTTTTTGTTGGTCGCGTTCATAAGACGTAACAGTTGGCTTAGAAACGCACAGTTGAATAGTTCCGCTACACACAGCAGTTTTGTATTGGGTGCCATTTGTTCTATCATAAAATTTGCTTAGTATGCACAGCTGATCAAAAGAGTTATGCCGTTTATATTCTAATACAACGCCGCCTTATTATGTGGCCGCTGAAAACTAGTTTAATAAATTTTGAATTACAAATGTGATAAAGTAAACAAATAAAGGAATATAATTAAAATAAAACTAATATAACAAAATATATGTTTATTTTGTTATTTACTTACTATATTACATAGTATTTAATATATGTATATACTATAATATTGAACAAAAATTTAACACGGTGGCGGCTTAGCGCTAAATTAAAAAAATTATCGGCGCAGCCTTCTTATTGTATTGCAGTGTTTTTTACTATGTGGTGAAAATTTTAATTATTATTTAAACTGAAAATGTGTATAAGTCCGAAGTTATTATTATTTCTTCCGACTTATACACATTTTCAGTTCAAATAATAATTACGTACAAATATTAAAATTTGCGACGGCACCCGCAAAAAGTTGAATACATGTGTGGTTTCTGCGGTCTAATTTAAAACTGAAAAATCAGAATGCAAATTATGACACAAATATTAAAACCTGTTTAAAAACATGTACAACAACAATAGCTTGATTTATCAATAAAAGTAAGAGTTGGAAAAATTGGAATATAGAATCAGAAGGTGAAATTTGTTCGCCTCACCATATTAATAAAAGGAATAGGACTCGTATTCTATTTCCTTATAAAATTTGGTTAAATAGCTGATGTTTCATTAATACTAGTATCCACGATCAAATGTGGTAAAAGCGAACAAAGGACGCTGATGATAACAGCGTAGCGGCTGTCCAAATTAGTAGTACTAATCCGTTCTGCTAGTCTGATTAGATATTCTAATATTCCACTCTTAAAAATAATTTGAATTTACATTAATTCAATTATTGTGAACTTAAGCCAAATAATAATAACTTCCGACTTAAAATGAAAATGGACAATTCCTATGGTGCTGACTATCGCATATGGAATTAAAATGCACTCAAAACTGACTGCTAAACTAATTAATTTAGTTAATTTCAACTACTTATGTCTTTTGTGCCTGTTTTTAATTGTTTACATTTAACAGCTGTTCATATTGCAGTATATCCATCAAATCGTTTCTAAGACGTAACTGTTGGGCGGAGCAGTTGCCAACACTTTTACAACAGTTGAGCTCAATAGCTATGTCTTATGAACGCGCCCGTTAACCACATTGTTTAAATATGGCATCATGTGGTGTCTCTGTTAAAAGAAACGAAAAGCGCAAAGAGGAATATACATATGTCAAAAACAAATGAATTTGTGATTGCCCAACAGTGTACAGAAAAATCTATTCATTCATTTCTTTATTTGTTGAATTAAATGTTTAAATAATAGAAATATTGTTATTTAATGTAAAAGTTTTATATGTTTGTTTATTGCTATAGAGCACTGGTTTTAAACTAGTGGGTCGGGACCTCTGGGTCCTTACAGTTTTGCCGATTTTTAAGCAATATTAGATTTTGATATCATGCCGTTATAAGCAATGTTTTACGAATTTTCACTATTTACGCGATTTTTACCAAATTTTTTGCATTCCTCACAGTTTTAGCGATTTTAATCAAAATTATTGCTTGTTTAAAATTTTGCAATTTTTCACGAATTTTCACTTTTTTTCGCGACAGGCGTAATTTTCCCAATTTTTTGGCTTTCTTACATTTTTAGGGTGATTGCGCTTTGTAATCTTTAAAATTTTAAAAATTTTCATAATATTCGCGTTTTTCCCGAGTGTATGACTTTTCTTACAATTTTGGGGCTAGTTTCCAATATTGCAATTTTCGCGAATTTTCAACATTTTCGTGATATGTTTGATTTACTCCAAGTTTTTGGCATTTTTAGAGCTCGAGTCACTTTTAATCTATTTCAAGCCTTAATATCGACGTTTCCATTTATTTACTTTTGATTTTGCAAATAATCATAATTTTGCGAAGTTTTTTGAACAACTCTTCTACAAGCTGTTATAGCTGGTTCCCATTTTATACCTTATATTTGTTTACAAATTAAACTAGCAAATAGAACATTCCCAGACAATACAACTATTTGGAAAACATATGTATAAAATTCAATCGTATAATTATAGCGCACTTTTGTATGAAAATTGCTAACAACAAAAATACAATACTGTATAATTAAACTATTACACAACACATACGACGTTAATACGAGCTTTTGAATTGAACAATTGATTTTTTTTTAATATTGAGTTTTTTTAATTCAAAAACAAAAAAAATTTAATTCAAAACCATAAAAGTACTTAAATTAATGCGAACGCTGGGATTGCTTATTTTTAATTAAATGCGAAAAACGCGGTTGCAATTGTGAAACGCAAACAATCAAATCGTTTTCTATGTTTAGTTTATTCCTTTTTTCTTTGTTTTTTGTTCACCATTTGTGAAAGTCATTTCGCACAGATAAGATGTTGAAAATTGAATTAATATTTTAAGTGCTTTTTTATCTAGCTCAGGGTATTCTGCCTTTCGCTTTAACCAAAATGAGATAAATATTCCATTTTCAGCATACTGCCCGCTGCCAACTCACATAAATTTTCTTTCAAATTATTGGCAAGATCAGCAAACTCAACGCAGGTAGTAATTGTTCTCTTTTTTTATTATAATAATATGATCAAACTTTGAGCGTACAAACGTTTAGGGGTCGCCAGATTTTTTGAAAATAATTTTGGGGTCGCGGCTTCAAAAATGTTGAAAGCGACTGTTGTAGAGCAATAACTTTAATTGTTGGCGTAAAATACTTGCTACTGCGGAACAGCTGACTCATCGTTTATTCACTAACAACAGAAAAATTATTGTCGTATTTAACAGACACCAAATAAAATATTGTTAAAAAGTTACAGAGCTGGAAAATCGACAACTTGCTTGTTAAATTTTTTGACAACCAAAGTGATGTTTTCGCGAGGTTTAATCAATATTTATACTATTTTTAGCTATGACCGACAAGCACTATTTTTCACCTAGAAACTTTATTTAATGTTAGCAAAATTACAAGCTACTATTTTTATTTCATAGAGAATTACGTCTACATATATTTTTAAGTTTGATTCCGAAATTAGCACATTAAGTTTTAAATTGCTTAAACATTTTCTTTAATGCAAAGCTAAAATGCTTTTCTGATAAACAAACTAACAATTGTAGGTAGTTACGGGTTTTTTGATTTCACGTGATGATATATGTATGTGTACCTACATGCACATGTTTTTGTAATTATTATATAATCTATATATATATATATATATATATATATATATATATATATATATATATATATATATATATATATATATATATATATATATATATATATATATATATATATATATATATATATATATATATATATATATATATATATATATATATATATATATATATATATATATATATATATATATATATATATATATATATATATATATATATATATATATATATATATATATATATATATATATATATATATATATATATATATATATATATATATATATATATATATATATATATATATATATATATATATATATATATATATATATATATATATATATATATATATATATATATATATATGTTCTAATTTCGGAATCAAACTTAAAAATATATGTAGACGCAATTCTCTATGAAATAAAAATAAAAATAAAAATATATATATATATATATATATATATATATATATATATATATATATATATATATATATATATATATATATATATATATATATATATATATATATATATATATATATATATATATATATATATATATATATATATATATATATATATATATATATATATATATATATATATATATATATATATATATATATATATATATATATATATATATATATATATATATATATATATATATATATATATAAATCTGTGTTTGTATAATTGTTTGTTTGTTTGTTCATTATAGGAAGCCAAACGGTAGCACCGATCGTGCTGAAATTTTGGCACAGTCTTACTGACGATCGGAAAACTAAAATAGGCTTTTTTTCAATTTCGGGGGATAGGGTATCCCTTCGGGTTGCCACCTGGGCTGGACTTGGCTGGATTGTCCAGCTTTTTTATGCTTGTCCAGTTTCCAGCTAAAACTAAATTTGTCCAGCCAAATAGAAAATTTCGAAAAAATATCCACATTCTTTATTACTTTACATTTATAATTACAGTATTAGTTAATACATAGCCTGACCAGACATCCCGCTTTAGCCGGGATTATCCCGCTTTTAAGAGCTCGATCCCGCCTAAAATTTGTATCCCGCTTTTTCGAGTTTTAAAATATCCTTTCTCTTTTCCAGCCAGTTCAACTCTTTGAGTTAAACCCCTTTAAAATTGAAAAAAAGTGAATTTTTAGACGCTGCTTGAAAATTTATAATCCAAAATCTTTAGGGCCATGTGCATAACGAAAACTAGGCATGAAGTTAGCATGAGTGATGATGAAATGGAACAGAATCTTACTGAGTTTTTCCATATATTTTGAAATTAAAAATCATCACAGATTATAGCCAAGAGTTTCGGCTATAATCTACTGTGATTTTTAAATTAAAATTTTAAATCAAAACTCGTTAAATTCCAGGATTAAGTTCATTTAATTAAATTTTTCAATTAAATTATTTTTGTTGAGAAAATAATTTCCAAACATGTAATAACTGAAAAGACAAATTCCTGTCTGTATAGGCGTTGAGCTGACGTTTTCTGTTTTCGAGAGCAATCGCTATCTCATCATCAGAGCTCTTGTCATACCTTTTCCCAGTGTGAGGCTGGTGAAGTGAAGTAAGGCACGTAACATTAAAAATGTTTGATTGTCCAAAAATTAAATTCAACGCTCTTAACCCAGAATAATCAAACATCTTTGGATTAAAAACCATACAGTCTGACTAAAATTCTTAACTTCAATTTAAACATTTCTACATTTAGATGTAAAAAATATTAATAAGCAGATTTTGTAAAAAATTTCGTTTCTAACGTTTCAAATTTGTATGAAAAGAAACGCAAATACGTTTAAAAAAATTTTTTTCCATACGTTTTTCAAAACGCAAAATGCGTTTGTATTTACAAAATCTGTCCTTAAGAAAAAGTATTGAAAGCCAAATGCTAAAACTAATTTTGTGCCAAACATATGGAACATAAGATGCTTAGATCCGACAACAAATACCAAAGTTACAAGATAGATTTTTTTCCATACAAAATCGCTTGTAATCGAAAATATTCCTTTAACTATAAACTGAATTTAAGCAATTTTGTATGAAAGATAACTTCGAATTTTTTTCACTTACTGCGCCTCGTTTCTGTAACTTGTGGGAAGTTCTCACATCGAGAAAAAATTAATAATAATACTTGTCATCCGATTGTAGGACATAGAATATTAGTTGAATTATAATATGAATCACCCTGAAAACCTAATAAAAATGCAGAAGTATTAATTTTTTTCTCACATCCTGTTTTTCACAGAATGATAATAAATTTTTCGATGCGAAAAACTCTCACATTAGTTACAGAAACGAGGCACTGGTTTACAATTGTCTTATTTTTGTTGGGTGTAACGACTTTATGGCCCCTATTATGATTCACAACTAAATTGATAGTTGAGTCGTAGTTGTCAAATTCTTAATATGAATTATAACTTTCATCAAGTAGGACAACTGGTTTTTATTAGTTATGTTTTGCTTTTTATTTCGACTATGTATTGTGCTAATTTTGCTTACTTTTAAAATGGTGATTTTAGGCGCCAATCTATCGCACTTGTCAACCAAACTAGTTGAGTTGTGAATCATAATAGGGGCCTATGTTTCACGTGCTCGACACAAAATTATCTTTAACCTGTAGGCTTTCAGGCAATTTATAAAATTTTTGTTTCATATTTCAAGAATACATATATTTATTATTAGTGGGATAGCTCATCTTTATGCCTGCATTTCGTTGGGTGCTAATGCCAAGTCATCAGTATATTTTTGTTTCATCGTAACGGAGAAATTAAAAATTACGATTTAAAGAAAACTTTACAAATTTTTAAAATTTTAATGAACTTCCTAAGAGAGGAAAAATTTATTAAAATATATATGCACTTCAAGTTCCTGAAGTTAAGTCTCTTTTCGTTTTTAATTTGGTTGATTTTTATAATAAAGGTTCGAAAATTTGTACGGACATGCGCTTCGATGTAAGACGCAATAATTAAACAGCAATGTGATTTTGAATTATTTATTAGTTACGTGGTTTTGGGTTTCAAGTAACGATATGGAGCTGTATAATTGCATATATTTAAAAGAAATCATGTGTGCACTCGTATTATCATAGAATTGGAGTGTTTTTACGTTATCCCTCTTTCCACAACATATTTTATAAAATCCCGCTTTTTGGTCATATTTTCTTCAGAATTTCGCTTTTCAATCGTTCTTGTCCCGCTTTTTGGAAAAACCTTCTGGTCACGTTATTAATACACAACAAGAACTTTTGCAAAAGTGTTGTCATTAACCACCTACTAAAAAAGTTGGCAGTGTGTGTATGTCTGTTCCCTCATAGAGCCTAACCCTGCGTTTAGACATGTAAGTACTTGCATGCAAGTTCTGTGTACGTATTATCAACGAAAAAGCAATTTGTATTCGTTTCTCTGTCTTTCTCATAGCTGAACCAAAAGTGTGTTTGTTTAAACTCTCGTGAACCCACTTAATAACTATTAATGATAATACAAACTTTAGTGAATTCCGTTAATGTTGTTCACTTACACTTTATTTAGCTGACAAACAAAAATTCATTAATAAAAAGATATCATATTACATATTGAATTAAATGCAAATATTGTCACTTTAATTTGATTGGTCAATTTAACGTAAATTTAGTTTTAAGGTATTTGTTGACTCGACAATTAATTGTTATTAATTTTAGTATAAATACCCCAATAAAAATTATATTTTTTAGTCAGTAGTAAAAACTCGTTTTTTATTTATTGATCACATTACGTTCAAGTTACAAGTGCTTGAAAGTAAAAACACCCAAAAAATTAGTACAGTTCAAATTTATGTGTTTGAATTGATTCATACTAATAAATTAATCATCATAAATTAAACATTTCTGGTGACCCCAACGTGAATTCAAGAGCATGATGTATTGTTTTCGAACTCCAAAATATGTTTTCACCACCGACATCGTAAAAATGTATCGGCAAATTTTAATTCATCGTGATGACTAGCAATATCAATTAATCATGTGGCGGGAAAACCCATCGGCGCCCATAAATTACTATAAGCTCAACACTAACATGTGGGACACGGGCAGCTCCGTACATGGCAACAAAATGCTTGCAGAGGATTGCTGATAAAAATATGGTCGACTACCCAGAGGGTTCCCAAATGCTAGAACATAATTTTTATGTTGATGATGGCCTTGGTGGTTCAGATAATCTAAATACTGCGATTGCAACGCAAGAGCAAGTGATTACAATATTGAAAGCCCATGGTTTCATTTTAAAAAATGGTGTGCAAATCACCCTCGGCTACTTAAAAATATTCCCATAGGTGATCAAGAGGTGAACTTGGATTTCAACAGCAACAAGGCCAATACAATAAAAACACTTGGATTGATGTGGCTACCTAAATCTGATGGATGTTGTGTTAAAGTAAAGTTAGACAACATCAAAACTGTATCCAAGCGAACAGCAGCTTCGGATATTGCTAAACTATTTGATCCACTCGGACTGTTGGCTCCAGTAGTTGTGAGAGCTAAAAAATTTATTCAACAACTGTGGCAACAAAAATTTGGATTGGGATGAACAACTACCAGAAAATCTCCGTATTGCATGGAATAAATTCAAGGAAGACTTAAAAGACTTAAATGATATGGAAATTCCTCGACATATTTTCAGAGCTGCATTACCAACAGGACTTCAAGTACATATATTCGCAGATGCTTCTGAAAGAGAATTTGGTGCAGCTGCGTACGTACGTGCAGAGCTAAAAGATAGACGAATCATAGTACAATTGCTTTGCGCAAAAAGTCGGGTTGCTCCATTGAAACAACAAACTCTGCCACGTCTTGAACTATGCGCTCCAGTGACAGCTGCACAACTCGCTGACAGAATTAAAGCTGATCTGCAAATTAAGAACCTACCAATATTCTTATGGACTGATTCCGAAATTGTGCTGTCTTGGATAAATACACAGTCAACTTTGTATCAAACGTTTGTGGCCAACCGAGTAGCCACAATTCAGTCATTAACACTGACAGATCAATGGCGTCACGTATCTTCAAAGGACAATCCCGCTGACATATTATCCAGGGGCTTATCAGCACCAAAACTTCGCTCATCCACGTTATGGTTCTACGGACCACTGTTCCTACATGGGAAAGAAGAAATGTGGCCACCTAAGTTCTCTCATCGGTTACAAATCAGCAACGGCATTGAAATGAAGAAAACCCTTTCGGTTGCAATTACTACAGCTGCCTCTGACGATTACATATATAAAATTCAACAAAACTCCTTAAAAAATTGCAGAGGATAATAGGTTACGCCATCAGATTCGTCAAACATGCAAGGATGAACAACGCAGATCGAGCAACACATAGAGCTCTTACTCCAGGCGAGCTGGATGTTTTTTTGTTCGTGATTGTGAAAGCCATTCAGAGGACTGATTTCTTGCCGGAAATTGAACAACTTCAGAAAAATAACGATATCGAAAGAAAAAGTTCAATTGTTAGTTTGACGCCATTCCTTGATCAACAAAATATGCTGAGAGTTGGAGGACGATTGGAGGCTGCAACGTTGCCATACGACGCGAAGTATCCAATGCTGATTCCATATAATGACCCTCTTGTGAAGCTTCTATTCAAGATGGTCCATGAAGCAAATAATCATTGCGGAGCACAAGCCTTATTGAATATAATAAGACAACGATTTTGGCCAATAAAAGGCAAAATAATGGCAAGATCCACAATTCAAAAATGTGTAAGATGTGTTAAAGCGCGTCCGCAACTGTGCCAACAGCTCATGGGCAATTTACCTCACAATCGGATTACTCCAGCGCTTCCATTCGTCAACGCCGGAGTCGACTGTTGTGGACCATTGTAGATTCATTACAGGGTCCGCGGCAAGAAACCAACAAAGGCATATATAGAGGTATTTTGCTGCTTTGCAACGTAGGCTGTCCATCTTGAACTGGTCTCTGATTTAACAACGGAAGCATTCATTGGTGCACTAAAGCGCTTCATAAGCCGTCGTGGTCGCTGTCAAAATATCTATTCGGATAACGCTACTAATTTCATAGGAGCTAAGAACCAGCTACTAGAGTTAACTGACCGCGTTTACTCTGAGAAGGGACAGTAAGTAATCATTTCTACCTCCAGCTCAAAAGGAATACAATTCCATTTTATTCTACCAAGAGCACCGCACTTTGGAGGGCTTTGGGAAGCTGCAGTAAAATCAGCAAAATATCTGCTACTACGTAGTGTTACAACGGCATCCTTGACACATGAAGAATTGGAAACAGTCGTAATAGAAATCGAAGCAATACTTAACTCACGTCCACTGACCCCTATGTCAAATGACCCAAACAGCCTTGAGGCACTGACTCCTGGCCACTTTCTCATAGGCGAACCACTTATATCACAGTAGGGCTGTAGCAATTAATAATTCGAGACTTGAGCATTGGAAGCTTGTAGCACACCTCAAACAAGAATTTTGGAAACGATGGTCTTCTGAATATCTGAATCAACTCCAGCAGCGTCATAAGTGGAACACGCAGTCCACTAATCTTAAAATTGGGGACATGGTAATCAAAAGAGGACTACCTGCTAGTCATGAAATGGCCATTGGCGAGAGAAGTGAACACCCATCCTGGTGATGATGGTATTGTCAGAGTCGTGGAAGTAAAAACAGCTAATGGACAGTTCGAACGCCCAATACATCGAATCGCGTTACTACCCATCGACACTGAACTGTTGATGATAACAACAAATCAACAAGAAATTGCACCTCGATTTCAAGTGAAGAGCCTAAGCCGAAAAGACGCAAAATACCAACCAATCACCTAACCATGGCGTTACTCACGTTACTACTGCTAGTACCACTGGCCCTTGGAACTCCAGTTGAAAATAAAAAATTCGGTACAAAGTTGGGAATTCATTTCGAACATATTGGTAACGCAGCAATCTCAACGAGCGAATGGAATTCATTTGTTTAATACGATTTGAATGCATACTGGTCTGAAAAATCTGTTCTTCTCAACGGAACGAAATCTTTACAAACCCTTTGTCAAATGATGAAGCAAAACACATCATGTTTTGGTATCATCCACCATTTGGAGTCTGTAGAGGGTGATCTACAACTAGAAGACCGACTTCTAAGAAGCAAAAGAGGGGCTTTTGATGTGATTGGAAATGTCGCCCATTCACTGTTTGGCGTGTTGGACTCCGAATATGCCGACGAAATGTCTGAAACGATTCAAGAATTCAAAGAAAACGACTAGTATTTGTTGAGACTACTCAAAAATCAAACATCAATTATTGACTCGACCATTAACATCATACGGGAGAGTCAAATAACTTCAAGGACAAGATTTGAAACTTTAGAGCAAGAAATAAAAACTTATTCAGAGGAGTTCCACCACATCAACAATGTTTTAGCACAAATTCAACTTAATCAATTATTTAATTCAGCAGTTCTAGAATTAACACTAATTGCAAACAACATTCAAAGGATACAAGATGCAATCCTCAACACGCTCATCGACTCACATCATGGCAAAATTAGTCCATTGCTTCTATCGCCAGATCAGTTACAACAGGCGATCAATCAGATAAAACTTCACTTGCCAGCTTCAGTAACTCTTCCAATAATAGGAAAAGATGAATTGTTCCGGTTGTTCAAACTGATGAAGATTAAGGGCAGGCTCACGCAACATCATGCTGTGTTCAAGGTACCTCTACCATTGGCGAATCATGAATAATTTAAAATGTTCTATTTGACACCTGTACCCAACATGATGAACAACTCACTACTTGCAATTAAACCATGTACCAACTTCTTAGGCATTTCCGTAGCTCGAAAACAATACATCATGCTCTTGAATTCAGAATTTAGCTCTTGTGAAACAATAAATCCAAACATGTTCCTTTGCCACAATGTGCAAATACTATACAGTTACGGTTCAGAGAAGTGCGCATGTGAAATCAACTTGTTTAACAACAAAACTACACCAACATGCAATGTTGAAAAAACCAACACTAGATGGATACCTCTACACACACAAAATCAATGGATCTACGCAACTTCATCATCTTCACGTGCCACCGCTGTTTGCAACAAGGAAATTATCCATATTTCATTAAAAGGCTCTGGGATGCTCACACTAGATCCAGAATGCATACTCAAACACGAGGCCATCACCATGAATGGTCAACAAGTTATATCAAGCACGGTGAAATCTTCATATACAAGCCTTGGTACGATGTTAGACTTATCAATAAAGAAGAATCCTACAGACTTCATGAACAGTAATCATTCAACTTCAAACCAGACCCAAAACATCTATGAAAAGCACATCAAAGATCTATCAACTCTACAAAGATCATTAGAAGAACAAAACATTATGGATCTTCCCAACAAATTTAAATCTCACGAACAACACAGTCATGCAGTTGGGTATCTATCGCTTTTACTAAGTCTAGTGGCAATCTCCACCATAATGTTTAAATATAAGACTTGTAAAAACCGTAAAGAAACGGTTACTGAAAATACTGAAGAAAATATTGAGCTCCAAAATATTAACATGACGCCAATACCAGCGCCACGTCAACAAGTACGCAAATTCACCCTTGATGTCTAGCAGCTGATGACAAGAATCAATCAATTAATTCAATTACTAACTTAGTTTAACTTATATTCATTTAAATAACAACACTAGTTTTCAACATAATTCGAATTTTTATCTTTTCTGATCAAATTATAATGACTCTGAACTTTCTTTCAATGTCCGTTTGTTTTGAACAGTCGTTCAACGCGGGGGAGAATGTTTAAACTCTCGTGAACCCACTTAATAACTATTGATGATAATACAAACTTTAGTGAATTCCGTTAATAAGTACAGTTCAAATTTATGTGTTTGAATTGATTCATACTAATAAATTAATCTAAACAGTGTTAGTAGAAAAGTTTGAGTGTATTGCAGTTGCATGTGTAAAGGCCAGGTAAACGACTGGATTGACTATGATTTTGCTTGTTTTGTTTCAAAGCTGACTTTATCGAGAGTGTTCTTAGCTATGCTTGAAGAAAATCGGTCTAGCCATTTAGAAGTTATCACCACTTTTGAGCTGGGGCTCAATTCTTGTTCTGTGAAACGGTGAAATAAAAAACAACTCTTCATTTTCGTTTTCATAACAACTTTTCATAATATTTTTTCACAATTACACAGAATGCGATTCCCGTTTATGTTATGAAAAGATGTTGCATTCCAGTTGTAGCCGTGAAACTTTTGCATCCATGTTATTCAACCTTAAATGTCACATGCAGAGGGCGAAGTTTAGCAGTTTCGATTGGCACTAAGCCGCGATTTTTTTAACTGGTTGAGCCGCTGCTGCAAGATGCATTTATTGTTGGTTGAAATTCTGATTTTGCTATATTTTTTGTGTCTGATTTATTGATTAAGAAATAAATGTTAGCACAAAAATATACCAGACATAAATTTAAAAAATCAAAAAACCCTACGGCGTAAAAGAACTAAAAGAAAACAATTTTTATTTAGTTTTATTTGTTGTCTTTTTGGTTTTCGTATGCGGTTTTTGTTTAATGTTATCTTTTTTTTATTTACATACGAAATCGGGTTTATTTTATTGCGACCAACTTTAAACTTTTAAAGATCCTAACGGGTCATTCGAAATTAAAAATCATAAGAGAAGGCCAAAGATGATTTTCAAATACCTGTCGATTGATACCCATTTTGATACAGTTTGCCGACTCTTTATTTTTTTCGTATAAACAAAATGGCGTCTGTCCCCGGATTATGACGAATCGATTGACGTAAGAATCATCAAAATCGGCCTGCGCGTTCGGTTTATATAGTGCCGCAAAGGAAACCACATACATACATACATACATAGACTGATAAACACAATACCCTTCTTTGCGTCGCGCAGTCGGTAAGTGTTATTGCAACTATTTGATATTAATACGTCGGAAGAAGTGGTAAGCATGATATAGAGGCCACTTTCACGACATTTGTATCAATAAAAAATTTTTAAACCATTGTTACAATCGTTTTAGGGGTAGTTTTGGAGTAGCGCGAAGAAATGCAAAGCTGGACTACATAGTCCAGTCCTAGGACATCGCAATGTTAAATGGACCATGTTTATTGCATACATTTGGACCACTTTGTAACTACTCCTGGTCCCTTGTGGAGTACTCTATACATGCGTGCATGGAGTATTCGCGTTTTTTGCAGGGGCGCAGAACATTTCAATGCTGTGCGCGGGATGTCGTAATCTTGTATTCTATTATTCTTGGATTGGCTGTACAACGAATTTTGTTGTTGTTCAGTATGGAATTTTTGACAATTCACATAAACATCTGACAAGCTAGATGAGAAAAATTTTCTATGCTTGTACCTGTATTATTGTATCATTACATACATGTAAGTCTGGCAGCTCCGACTGAACGCCAACTAAATACAATTTATACCGGTACATGTTTTTTTAAAGTACATACTATGTAGCATGTTATGTAGGAATTTACATCGCGGCGTA
This sequence comes from Panzeria rudis, assembly GCA_956483635.1. Classification (NCBI taxonomy): domain Eukaryota; kingdom Metazoa; phylum Arthropoda; class Insecta; order Diptera; family Tachinidae; genus Panzeria; species Panzeria rudis. The sequence continues at coordinate 75,922,517 of OY101447.1, read as the reverse complement.
TTTACTTCGTATTTGAAACGTTAAGAACTTGCAAAAAAAATTATTTAAAATTTGATTGTTGAAATTGTATGTACATACATATATCGCCACAAAAGCAAAAAGACTTATCTAACATATTAAAAGTGTTACAGGAGAAACATAAAACATGTAAGGGAACAAATCCAGTTTAGCCAAGTAGGTCATATAAAACTGTGATTATACGTTATATTTTCCAACATTCAATATTGGTGAATTCTACGAATAAAACAATTTAAAAATTTTTAATATAGAATTAACTAAAACTTTTAACAAATTTTGTTTTAATTAGTAAAGATTGACTGTATAGCCGGCCTTTGGCCGGGCTTAAGGATTTTCTCCTCTATGTATGTCGAATAATGGCTTCGCTGAGTAAAGATTCTCTGCACGGACGGCCTTCGGCCGGGCTTAAGGTTTTTCTCCTCTATGTATGTCGAATAGCAGCTTCGCTGAGTAAAGCCCTTCTGTACAGCCGGCCTTCGGTCGGGCTTAAGGATTTTCTCCTCGATGTATGTCGAATAGCGGCTTCGCTGAGTAAAGCCTTTCTGTCCATAACTCGGAAAACATGGGTTGCCGCCAACTTTTTTATTTAATATTTTCTTCTTATTTTTCAATTTCCTATAAGATAGGCTATTTTTGTTTCATTTGGACCTACTTGGCCTGGATACGGTGTTTTTTTTTTTTTGAGAAATGTATTGCGTAATCAGTTTTATATGAAAACTTCAGAGGCCCATAACTCTGAAAATATGGGTTGCCGCCAATTTTGTTATTTAATATTTTCTTCTTATTTTTCAATTTTCTATAAGATAGGCTATTTTTTTCATTTGGACCTACTTGGCTAAACTGGATTTAAGCCCATGTAAGTATAAGTACATATGTACATATGAAAAATATATTGACAATTAGTGAATAGTTTTACAATATACAGTGAACCGAAAAAAACTTCGCGGCTTATTTACTTCGTATTTGAAACGTTCTATATACCAAATTAAAGGAAAGACTCTATAGACTTTGAAGCCACAAACAACTTTTTCAACAGTCTCTTGGAAAAGTTTTTGTTATTCACAGAAACAAAAAACAGCAATTTCTAATGTGAAAAAAACTTGTACACTTCAAATAAAATAATTACTTTATTGTATGCCATTTTGCTTCCCTTACATCGATTCGGAATAAAATTTGCCAATTTTCTTGTGTAATTTGTCATAATTTAATGCAAAATGTCCCATAGTCCACTTCAAAGACTTTATTTTCTAAGATTACGCTATTGAGTTGGATCATTATGACGGGATACAGCAAATTGTCCCAAACGCTAAAGACCTGGTGCAAAATAATAGCGTACCACATCGCCACATAGGAAGCTTCTATTTAAGCCTCATTGGCAATATTTAGGACAATATGGGTCTCAAGATTAATGAATTTTTGAATTAAAGAAAAAGAAAGTCTTTGAAGTGCGCTATGGGACATTTTGCTTAAAGTTATGACAAATTACACAGGAAAATTTTATTCGAAATCGACTAAGGGTCGTAAGGGAAGCAAAATGGCATTAATAAATAATTAGGAGGAAGCGATCCGAACTCTGACTCATTGGAATGATGATTTAAACTGGTTTGATACACCAGTGGTTGCCAAAAGACTGACAGCCTTTATTAAAAAGTGTGCGAAGATCCAAAAAGCCGATCTCATAAAAGAAGAGTGCGTTGATCTAATAAAGGATTTAAAATGCTTTTTATTGTTGTGGAAACAAGAAACTTTTATAACCCCAACAAAAAGCGTGTAAAACATATGTATTTCAGCTTTAAATTCTTGTTTCTTGTGCTATTGCTAAAATTTTGTTACAAAGGTAAGTTAGATTAAGTGATATTAATCACCCTTATCTGCTTTCCATTTTTGCTCGCTTATTACATATATATTTTGCGAAATTTTGGCTTTGCTACTTGCACTTTTTTATACTTTTTTTAAATATAAGATACTACTTTTGAGTATCATTCAGTAATTAGCCTCGAAATATTCAGACTTGCCTTGTATTATATGCGGAACGAAATTATTCGGAATGGTCATTGCACTGCTGCTAAAACACAGAAAAAATTATTATCAATTAATACATTCAGTAATTAAATATACAATCTTCGTAGTATGTTGAACTTCACCAACAAAACTAAATAATTTGAAGCTTTCGTAATTGAAATCGTAATTCAGCTTTTTGTTAAATTCTAATTGTCTATTTCAATATGTTGAATGAGTTCTTACTTTCGTACAAATACATTTAAAACAAAAACTAATTTTAAAATTTTGTTTTATACATATGTAATTCTAAGAAAAAATCTTTCGACATCGTGAAATAGGCAGTAAATAGTAAAATTGCTTTGATAATTCCGAACATTTTAATTCCGCATGGTATATAGAACAGGGCTAATTATTTTTGCAAAAGCATTTAAAATAAAAAGTTAAAATATTATTTGTTTTCCCATTTATTTATTAAAATTTTTTCCAAATTCTATCACCGAACTTCTTTCGTGATAAATGCTAAAAAAACGAACATTTAATAATACAAGCTAAGCTATTTAATAAAAACGGTCTAATAACTGTGCATGACTAAAAAAATGGAAAACAGAGTATTGCTTCATCAATAAAATTTTTGAAAGGAAGATTTTGTTTCAAATTACGATGTTAATTTGTAAAGCCTAATATACATATGTACATACATACCAAGGCAAACTCATACTGGGTGGCCGCAAGAACCCAGCTGATTACGAAAATGTTGCCGCAAGAGCCCAGCTGTTTACGAAAATGTTTACACATTTAACCTGTCAGCAGTGTTCATGTATCACCTTTTTTGACAGCCCAAATGTAAATTCTCCACGGCGAATCCTCTGGTGTTGATCTACCTTGATACATACATATGTATGTATGTATTTTTTGTACATTGTAGCAAGTAAATTTATACTGTGTAATAAAATTATTTTCTCATTTTAAAGGACGTTTTTGTATTACATATCGAGGAAACATATCGCTATGCTGGCTTTTACTGTACCTACATACATATAACGACGAAAAAATGTCATCCAAAATTTTATAAGTATATGCTCCAGTGTTATTAATTAAAACTAAATTTGTATGTTCTTTGTATGCCCGTGATTGTGTGTGTTGGGGCTGGGTTTGCGGCTATGGTGGATTGTCCCAGAAGGGGAAAACTTTATATGTTTTCCTTATTCTGTGACGGTCTGTCGTGGCAGCGGGTTCGACTTCGACATACACAAGGAGTTGGTAGTCTCCCATCGGGCGCGTCCCCAGGTGGCGGATAGGGGGAGGCATGTCAACGGCCCACTTAATGCGATGCACAAGCGGTTACCTGTGCCGCTGGCATGGCTCGTGTCAGTCCTAGGGCTGGGTGATCTCAATAAACCAGGGGAACACGCAGAGCTAAGCCTGGCCAAGGCCCTATACTCATGAATCAATCTCACACATGGTATCTCCCCGGAAAGGCGCGCAACTCTACTAGGTTGCCGTCTTGTCCGGATGAAACCATACGAGAGGGGTAATTCCTAAAGCGACTCCCGACCGCGATCGACATTCCACCATGAATGAGCTCTCGGAAGGGAATCGCCCTTTGGCGTCAAGGGAGCCATATGATACACCTTTAGGTGGTCATAGGGCTCACCTGACGCCAAGGGAATGTACCCGCACTGCACTCGGGAGTGCTCCAAACAGGTACTCTCGTTCGAGACCGACATTCCGCCATAAATGAGCTCTCGATGGAGAGTCTGCCTGTTGGCACCCTACGAGTCGTGTGATACACCTACAGGTGATCACAGGGCCCACTGGGAGCCAATGGAATGACGCGCTTCCCTTTGTAGTGTTGTTTCTGATAGGTCCCGCGGACCAAAACTACCCCACTTGTAAGGCAAGGTGGTAGGCAGCTGTGCCGAGGTCCTGGATGGCTGTTCAGTGGTTAAAGAAGACTCAGTCGCTAACAGCTCCCCTCCGACGCCAGGGCACGGGTCGGTTGTAATAGTCAGTCCCCCAATCCATGTACGCCGTCCATGCATGGATGGTCCAACCCCTTACGCGCTTACTCGTGGGAATTTTATGAACAATACAAAAATAAAAACAAAAACAAAACCAACAAAAACATCTGGGGCATCAGCCGAGCGGACAAAACCGTACCGGCTGGCTGTCCCAAACCCCTTGCGATTCCACTCGGAAAAGCAAGGTTACTGCGCAGCGTGTCCTTGGACGTAAGCCCAAGTACATCAGATGCACACAAAAACCGCGCTGACGATAAATCAGTGGCCTTGAAACCGGGTGCGCCGGCTGGGAAAATCTCAGCTGTGCCACATGCACCCTCCTTAAAATCTACCGCTGGTGCGCCTGCTGAACCAAGTTCAGTTGTGCCACATGCACCTGCCTATAAACAACAACCCGGTGCGCCGGCTGGACCAATTCCAGCTGTGCCACATGCACCCACACAAAATATGACAGCGGATACGCCGGTTGTATCAACTGTGCCAAGTACATCTGCCACAACAACAACAGGGACTCAACCCCGTGATCGGAGTTTCCTGTCACGTAAGGCCTTCTCCGTATTACGGGCTGCTCGACGCTACATCGAGCAGTTAGGCAACAAACCGGCCGAGACCATGACTGGTGAAGAGAAATCTTCGCTAGCCTGGGCTAAGGCCCACTTAGCTGCGCTGGAAGGTTCCTCCCACGGTGGTGCCGCAACATCTGTGCCAAAACGGCAAAGATCGGGGGATGAATCGCTCCAGCAACGTACGCAGCCCACTAGCTAGCGTCCCAGACAGGGGGCAAATAGGGTCATAAACAGACCTTAAGCGAGGTTGCTAAAAATCCGCTGATAAGGGCTGTTCTTCACCGCAGCAACGCTGACGAAGCAATCAACCACGAAAAGTGGGGATTGATCTGTCAGAAATTGCTAGATGCCTACCTGCAGGATCTCAGCGAGAGCCAGGGACCCTCGCCACAATTCAACGACGCCGGCTAGTTTCAAGGGCACGTGAAGCTAGTTTCGTGCATGGATGAACGGTCAGCATCCAAGCTTAAGCTCGTAGTAGAAGCATTAGGGGAAGTGTGGCCCGGCGCGAAACTGGAATTGGTCTCGGTCAGCGAAATACCTCGCAGGCCGAGAGCAATTGCAATTATTCCGGCGGAACCACACGACCCAGCGGCGATCCTGGACATCTTCCGGAGAGCTAACCCTGATCTGCCAACCAGTGACTGGAGGGTAATCAGGGTTTTCGATTCGGTAGGTGCCCGCAGGAAGGTGATCGTGATCCTTAATAAGGAGACGTTGGCGTTGCTCCGGGAGAGGCAGGGCCTGGTATACTATGGGTTCATGGGTATCAGGCTTCGCTTATACCGAGGCGATGACAAACGCGATCCCGAAGCCACCAGCGGCCAACTGGTAGGGCCGCAAATTGAAGGCTCTGAGGGCACAGTTAACTCGGAGGCCATGGTTGAACCCGCGGAGTCGGTCACTTCGGGGTGCTCGCAATCAGACTCATGTCTGGTTGGAGAGCTCCTCGAGGGACTAGTGTTCGCGGACGACGAAGACGCTCTCCTGAATCCAGGAGATGACGAAGTCGATGTCAACTATGACCCCGATGTTGACAATGGCGAAGATAGTGCAAATTAATCTTCATCACTCCAAGGCAGCCTCAGCTGCCCTAAGCCGTGGAGCAATAACGGCAAGATTCTTGGACTCAGCGCCAGTGGCTACAAACTACTGTACGCAGCAAACTCAGGTAACAATGACAAAACCATTAGATCCTGTATTTTAGCGAAAGCCAACCTTAACATCTTCATTCTCTCTAATTACAGTGATGAAGATACGGTTACTGCAGCATGGGAGACAGGGGAATCCACCATATGGATTCTGTCCTGCTATATGGCTCACGACCACATGGACCCACCACCACACACCTTGGTCCATAAGATGGCAAGAGCAGCTAAAGAGAGGGGCATACCCATTCTAATGGACGCCGACGCAAACGCGCACCACCATATCTGGGGCAGCTCAGATACCAACGCAAGAGGTGAGTGCATTTTTGACTTCATTCTAGATAACAATCTAGTAGTTCTAAATCGGGGTTCAGAACCCACCTTCGCGGTCTCTAACAGGCAGGAGGTCTTAGACATAACACTTGCCAGCATGAGACACGCACATCTGATTCAGGGTTGGAGAGCCTCAACAGACTGCTCCTTTTCTGATCACCGCTATGTGGTATTTTCCATCAGCATAGCCAACAGAGTTACAAGATCTTATTTAAAAGACGTAGAACGAACTGGGAGGAACACAACAACATTCTTACCAGTCTAATTGCGCGCCTTCCAACCATAGAGGTAGTAGCAGACATTGATAAAGTAGTAGACAAATTAACCAATGCGTTTAAGGAGGCCACAAGCCTATCTTGTAGACCATCCATTCAACGTCCTAACCGCAGACCACCATGGTGGTCTGATAATATTGCAGAATCTCGTAAGAACTGCCGAAGGCTGTTCAATGAGGCTAAGAGAACAGGTAACTGGACACTCTATAAGTCCTCCGTGAACAAATTTAAGAACCTTGTCAGGAACGCTAAACGCAAGTCTTGGAAGGAATTCTGCAGCAATGTAGAATCCTTCTCCGAGACTAGCAGACTGCGTAAAATCCTAGCTAAACAGCCATCCATACCTGGATTTATCCAGAAATCGGACGGCAACTGGACCAACAGCTCCTTGGAGACTCTGGACTAGCCAGTCCCCTGTATCCATAGAAATCACTGTGGACATGTTACACTGGGCAATTAAAAGTTTCCATCCGTACAAATCACCTGGTCCGGATGGCATAATCCCTGCAGATCTGCAACACAACTTAGATCTTGCTACCCCCTGGCTAATTAGCATATACAGGGCCTGCCTTTCATGGTCATATATTCCAAACCAATGGACAAACTGCGATGTTATCTTCATCCCGAAAGGGGGAAAAGCATCGCACTCCAAGGCGAAGGACTTTAGACCCATCAGCCTTACCTCCTTCCTTCTAAAGACACTGGAGCGGCTGATCGACGTTCATATCAGAACAACTGTCGACAGTACTCTCCTCTCAGCACGCCTATACCAAGGGGAAATCAGTTGAGACGGCCTTGCACTCGCTCGTAGGATACATAGAAAAATCTCTCGAGCATAAAAACTTCACACTGGTAGCCTTCATGGATATTGAAGGCGCCTTCAACAATATTAACTCGGCGGCAATCATCCAGGCTCTCATGGAGCTAGGGATTGACCGATCCATATATCAGCTCATAAAGAATATGCTTCAAAGTAGAACGATCACATCCACTTTGGGTGTAGCACGCATCACCAGGCACGCACGTAAAGGTACGCCGCAAGGTGGGGTACTACCACCCCTCCTGTGGAATGTGACGGTAAACGCTTTGCTTAAGAAATTGGAATCCATGTATATCAAAACCGTTGCATACGCAGACGATGTTGCGGTGGCGATATCTGGCTTCCATCTAGACACGCTAACACAAAGGCTGGAGACGGCACTTAACGAGGTCAGTGACTGGTGTTCACAGAATGGCCTAAGTGTCAATCCTACCAAAACGGAATTAGTACTCTTCTCAAGAAGGTACAAAATTCCAGCTTTCACGCTACCAAAATTAAATGGTATCACACTAGCCCTTTCGGACAACGCCAAATATCTCGGTGTAGTCCTTGACAGCAAGTTAACATGGAGAAACAATCTTCATGCAAGAGCAGCTAAAGCCTTAACGGCAATTTATGTTTGCAGAAACGCCATTGGCCCCTCCTGGGGTATATATCCCAAAGGGGTCAATTGGATATTAGAGACAGTGATCAAGCCTATACTTTTTTACGGCATATCCGTCTGGTGGAAAGCACAGGACTTGGCGAGCAATCGATCTCGTATAGAGACGGTTCTTCGCATAATGGCAATCATGATAACTGGTGCCCTAAGATCCACACCAACAAAGGCTCTTTTCGCTGCGTTGTGCTGGCTACCAGTGGATCTGCTGGCCAGAAAGCAAGCACTACGTACAGCAATTAGTCTTAACGCAATCGGCGCATGGAACCATCTACCGTGGGGTCATGCTAGCGTTCTAGAGACTACTGCACTCCGAAGCCCTCCTTCAGGAAAGAATTCCGATACTCCTTGACGGGGGACTTTTCCCCAACACCACACGGTGCCATACACATTTATACCGATGGGAACGAGAGTTGGCGGGGTGTCTATATCGCTGAGTTCGGGATCAAAATGTCTTTCAGACTCCCGGACGAATGTAGCATCCTACAAGCAGAAATATCTGCCATCAAACGAGCAATATACTGGCTAAGGTTTTACCGGATATCAAATGCCGACGTTCAGATCATAACTGACAGTCAACCGGCGATTAAAGCACTCACTGGTGTGTACACCACATACAGCCTAGTCCTGGAATGCCGCACAGCACTTAACACGATAGCGAGTAATCTAGGTATCACCCTCAGATGGGTAAGGGGACACGAGTCCGTTTCAGGCAACATCATTGCGGATGATCTGGCTAAGAGGGGAACCTTGCTTCGGGATGTCGATATTGACGATCTCTGCGGGCTCCCACTCTCATCTTGCTGGAGACGAATTGACGCTGCCTTCTTGCAGTTGGCTCAAACCAGATGGTAGAATGAACCAACTTGCTCTACTGCGAGAACAATATGGCCTCGCCTTGACACAAACAGAACTAAACAACTTCTAGATTTCACGAAACCACACCTACGCAACCTCATGGCCACGGTCACGAGGCACTACACCTTTGGAACCCACGCTAGACGTATGGGTCTCCCATACAATGACTACTGCACAAGCTGTAATGACGTAGAAGAAGAAGAGAGTGTAATGCACCTTTTATGCCTTTGTCCAGCTCTGGAGGACCACCGCCTTCGCCTACTGGGCAAAAGACTCTTCGGTAGCCTCTCCGAGTTCTCAGAAATAGAACTCAAGAACATAAGTTCCTTCATTAGGAGCAGCGGGTGGTTCACTCGCTGACTACCCAAATGGCGTTTCTAAAACACGAACGACCCTTCCTGCACGGAACTCCGTACGCCTTACCTCTTTCTCTCTTCTCTTTGAACTAACTTCTAATACCTCTATTAACTCCTCTCCTTTCACTCTATTTGATACACTGTCCTGTTCTCTCTTTCCTTTCCTTTACAGGTATCACAAAGGGACCATTATTATTGGAGCCAAGTGGGCTGGAACCCTTTCTTTATAATTTTCACCAGCGACCTGATAACCTAACCTAACCTAACCTATGTTCTAAAAACACAAATTTTATCAAAGTTTTACTTATTAAATTTAACGAAATTTTTACTATCAGCGCGAACTAAATTCCACGTGAAATTTGTTCCTTTTTCCGAAAATTACGATCGCAACATTTTTGTGTTATTCTGTTCACTTTTTATATAGAGAAATATTCACTCCTATCGTGGATAAAAGATTGGAAGTTTTTTTGTGAACGCTGTCTCACGAACAAAAAGTGGCGAAAGAAGTGAACAAAATAGCACATAAATACAACAACAACGCAAAATTGGCGATCTCAATTTTAGGGGAAGGGAACAATATCACGTGCGATTTTATACGCGAGGGCGATTATTTATTAAACTTATTTTTTTTTTACATTTAAAAATGAGGTTTCAGCCTCTTCTAAATATTTTCCAGTCAGTCTAAAGCTTTGTATTTCCGAAATTTTTCACTTGGGAAAACTTAATGATTCATGCGCTTTTGTACATAATGCTGACTTTAGACGACATGTTTTTTACATGTGGCGTGTTAGGTGTGTGAGACACATGTAACTTCGCATGTTTGCCAAAATTGTCAATTTACAGACGGTTTATAATATTTGCTTTCACACGTACATGTGCAATTACATCTGACATAGCCTCTGAGTGTTCACAACAGCTGAGTTTTTGCACAATTTTCGTAAATATATAAAGAGCTCTTTGCTTTTTAATGTTTTTTCAGCCAAACAACACTTTTGATAATTTAATACAGCTGATGTCAGATGCCTTGTCAGATGAAAATAGAACACGCTCTAATTGAAAATTTTTCATCTGACTTTGCTTCTGTAAATGTCATCTGACAATGTTTCATATGTTTCACACGGCATGTATCACTTTTGCAGTGGGAAATTTGACAAGTCAGATGTAAAATACATGTCGTCTAAAGTCAGCATAAGCAGTATGTATGTAACTATCTGCCCTGTTCTGTAAATCACGAGATGTCCAATCACTGTGATTTAAACAAATTAATGAATACTAAATTATTGCTTTCGTAAATTGCACGACCGTTTATTAACAGCTTACTTTTAAAATCATGAGATTTGAAATCGCCGTAATTTTCAGACATGCCCATATGTATATTTCTAAGTGCATGTTTTTATGAAATATTCTATTTCTGTGTAATTATAATAATTTTGTTACATATGTACATACATACGCCGTTTATATATAAAGTGGTTTAAATTAAAAATTAACTCAGTCATCAAAACTTCAGTTATCATTTAATTTTTTAATGAATAATTTCAAATCAGATCATTTTATGACAGCTGAACATCTCTTGATCGAAAAATAAAAGTAACTAACTTTTGTATTTGATTGGAAAATAATATGTCAAATTTAACTTTTATTTTATTACAATTAAAAATACTTTAATATTTATATATATCGTCATATAAAATGCAAAAAGGCAGTGCCTATCATAATTTTTAAAATTTCTTAGGAGACGAACAACTTAACAAAAATCAACTATATAAACACATATGTATGTATCTGATTACAAAAACAATTTTTTTTAGGATAATATCATTAATCATTATAAAGAGGCTCCGTTAGCCAATCGTTGCTGTACCGTACCGTACCATACTGTTAGCACGTTTGTCCACTTATAGAACATTTAAAAACGTGCGGATGTTTTACTCTATTTTGTTGTTTTAATATGAAAAAGAAACAGCTGTTCACAAAACAGTGATGGGAATTAAAAATTTTCAAATAGTGAGTTTTGAGAAGAAAAAGTACCTAAAATAGTATTAAAACTGTATTTGGTGTAGGTACATAAAAATATATCTATATTACATATTTATAATAAATAAATATGTATCTATGTATACATACATATCGTTAAATAAAACGAAAAATCCCTAAAAATCCCGACTTATACACATTTTCAATTAAAATAATAATTACGTACAAATATTAAAATTTGCGACGGCACCCGCAAAAATTAGTAGTACTAATCCGTTCTGCTAGTCTGATTAGATATTCTAATATTCCACTCTTAAAAATAATTTGAATTTACATTAATTCAATTATTGTGAACTTAAGCCGAATAATAAATAATAACTTCCGAATTAAAATGAAAAATTAAAATTTTCAAATTTTTATTCCTTGTCTATATGTGTATAACTATGTATACACATATTTCTAAGCAGGGACCGTTAATAACAGTTATCGAAAAAAATGATTTCATATCAGTTATTTTGTGAATTTAAAATTAAAAATTTGATCTGTACCCATGTTCTGTAACTCTCGTCACGAGAAAATTTTCACTTGGAACATGTTAATTGAAACAAAAATGCCATAAATTGAAACAAACAGCTGTTTTTCTCACTAACCTGGGTCTGTAATTTTTTTGGCGAGTAAAAGCTGTCACGTAAGGAAATTACTCGACAGCTTGCAGAAAAAGTGTGTCTGTAAAATTTTAGTACGAAAACTTCTCACTTCAAACTGTCAAACAAACTCACCAAAAAAAAGGACGCGAAAAAACCAAACTTTGCAATTAAAATTTAATAAAATAATAAAATGAGCAACAAAAATTTGGAAAAGGTAATAATTTTGTAGTTTTAATAAACATACACTTGCATATACATATGTATGTGCATATGGATGTACATATGTATGCATATTTAGCTATAATTTGTGGTTTTGGTGAATGTAAACATTTTTAGAAAAACATGCGAGTTTCCAAGCAACAAAAGGAAAAATTAGTTGACTATATGTCAAATAATTTGGAATTCGCCAGAGGACAGTTTGGTGGACTTAACTCGAATGTTAATTCAAAAGAGCAATGGGAGAGTCTTAAGATGCTTTTAAATTCCCTTGGTGGCAGCGCTAAGACTGCGGAGCAGTGGAGAAAGGTACGTGCTCAAAGTCTTAATTTGTAATTATGTTTTTTTATTTTCCACAGTGCTGGAGTTTGCTCTCAAATTACATAAGAAATATAATTATAAAATATGTATGTATGTAGTTTATCGTTTCATCATTTATGTTTATAGTGTTGGGCTGATTTAAAAGCATGTGTGAGAAAGCAAATTAATTCAAGACGATCGTTCATGAATAAAACTAGGGGCGGAAGCTTTAGTGACATGCCTCGTGATTTAAACGCTCTAGAGGAACAAATTTTAAAAATTATTACCACAGATGCCGTTGATGGTGACTCGCGAACACCAGAATCTGGATTTGAAGCATATGAAGCTATTGCTGTAATTTATTATTTGAAATTATATATACATAGTATATGTATGTACATATACTAGGAGCTGATTTCAATGTATATCTACCCCAATGTTCATATATACACACATAAATAATTCGACCAAGAATACCAACGCTGTTGAAATTTAAAAAAATAAAAATCATGAGGTAATAGTGTTTTTTATTAATAATATTGGTGTATTGATTGGAACTGGCTAAAACTTTCACAGTTGAACCCAATGCTGAAATTTATAAATGATTTTTTGCTGGGTTAAACATTTTTAATACTGCATTTGGTTTGCAGTAGGTTAATGAATGTCCAAAATTTATACACCAGTGTAGAGGCATAGGTATTGTAGGAGTTATGGCGAGTTCAAAATAAATGCTTTCAAATATTCACAAAATTGTTCTCTAAAAAGGGCAATTACTTCATAGCTTTTTTATTATCATTTTCAACAGCGCTGATACTTTTGATTTGTTCCTATATTTTCAACATATCGTCACCTAAGCCGCAACATTCCCAAATTATCCAAAAAATAAAATTTTATAAATATATATGCACAAAATGTAGACAGAAATTAAGTCATCAATTCAAAATCGCAATATTTTTCATTTTAGCAACTTTTTCCTTCTACTCTAAAATTATTAAAATGTAACATGCGTCATTTTGCGTCTCAGGTGACGATATGTATGAAATTAAATTTATAAGATGACTGTAGCTAAATGGAATTTACTTTATTAGGAATCGTTGATTTCAGTTGAAATTTTGGATGAAGAGAATTCCCCTTCATTAGCTAAAAAATATAAATCTTCGAGCCCAAGACTATTAAAAAGTACTTCCAAGTACAGGGAATCATTGGAGGAAGCAAGAAGTATGACAAAAAATATTAAAAAAAAACTGGATGCAATTGAAAACCAAAATGCAAATAAGATACAATTTATTGTAATAAAGGAGAGATACTTATGTTTGTAGCTTGAGCAACTCAAGGCAAAGATATTAATAATTTACCTAGTAGCCAAGATTGATCGCTAGTGCGCATTTCATATCTTTGCTGCAAGACGCTACTTATGCGAGATGCTGCCCAAATATATGAATCATGGCAAGCTCCTCCGAATCTAGCAAATCCACTCAAAATTTTTAAATTGAAATCGCAAATCTGAAATTCATTGTACAACATAAATTTTCTATTATATTACATATTTATTAACTTACTAATTGAATATTTTTTGAATGATACCCTTTCCGATTTAAGTAACAGCTTTGGACTTCCTTTTTTGGCCTTTTTATTCTGACATGCGTGCAGTCTACCGCACCAATTATTCCAGGGAAGCCTGTTTCCTCATAAAACCTTTTAAATAAATAATTTTTCAAATGAATGCACGTAAATGTGTTGATTTGCATAAAATGATTTAGAAGTTACACCGTACCTTTGTTTTACTGCATCATATTCAGCCGGAGATGGAAACTTTATGTATTTATGCATAAGCTTGCTTTCTAAAACACCGGCAACTTCATGAACGCTCCGGCAAACAACTGAACGACTTATCGATGCTGCAAAGTCCTGTCCAATATCTCTATGGAAAGATCCTGTTGCAAAAAAATGTAATGCGGCGCACAATCTTATTGGGTGTGGGATGAATGTATTTCTGACACCTTGGCTCATAAAAGGAGCTATTTCTTCAAGTAGATTAGTTTCTGATTGTCTGCTGAGACGATATAGTTCCCGAAACCTAATTTCTGGCATTTCAAAAGGATCTGTTGCATCTCGCAAGTTCCTACGATAAGTCCGCAGCATATTTCTTTGGTCATCTTGATCCGCTATTATTAATGCTACACTATACATATTAAATGTATAAATAAAACTATTTCTTTACCCAACACAGAATTTTATTTAATAAAGTTTCAACAATTATTTTTTGGCACACTTTTATTTTATTTACTTCTTCTTCTTATAATTTTCTCACTTTTTGACAGATCTAGCGTAATAACGTAATCGTGTGTTGCATTTTCCGTCATGATTTGCAGACACAGTTTTTTCTCACATTTCGAGAAACGATGGAATATTTTGTTTCACTACTTTTCGTTGCGAGTAGTTCTCACTTAAGTTACAGAACATGGGTACTGATCTTTTATTTTTCCGTTGAAAAATAACTCAACTGTGGAGATGAGATCGTTTTTTTAAATTTGCAAATACTTCGACCAGTCTTATATCTTCCTATCTAGCAGGCCGCACACAATCTGTCTTTGCGAACAATAAGTGGTCTAATAGTCTTTCATTAACTAGAGGAGTGCCTCAAGGCTCCATTCTAGGGCCACTCCTTTTTACCCGACTGCGCGACGCAAAGAAGGGTATTGTGTTTATCAGCCTATGTATGTATGTATGTATGTATGTATGTATGTATGTATGTATGTATGTATGTATGCGTAGACCGACTTTGACGATTGTTACGTCAATCGATTCGTCTTGATTCGGGGAGTGTCACTAAAAATATGACAGCAGTCAAAATTCAATATGGCGGCCAAGAGACGCCATTTTGTTTATACGAAAATATATAAAAAATCGGCGAACTATATCAAAATGGGTATCAATCGACAGGTATTTGAAAATCATCTTTAGGTTTCTCTTATGATTTTTATTTTCCAATGACCATTTAAGATCTGTGACGGTTTAAAGTTTTTTTCTTTTATTTTTTTACGCAGTCGAGTTTTTTGATTTTTTAAATTTATGTCTTGTTTCACTGTAGATAAATGACTTGCCAAACCAACTCACTAATTGCAAAATCCACCAGTATGCAGACAATATACAACTCTACTTAGGTAGCCGAATATCAAGTATTGCCTCAAGTATAGATACATACTAGGGGATAGCATCAAGTGTATTTGAAATCAAATACATTTGCTTTTTTAAACATTCTCAGCCTAATTCAAGTGCAGATGATGGACAAAGCAAGCAAATGCAAAGAAAGAAAACTCAAATACAAAACTTTACTCTCTTTATACGTCCCAAGAATTTATAGTTACTCGCACTTGTAAAATATTAAGAAAATAAAGCAAACAAGATTTTGCTGGTATACTCTAAGTGTTATCGAAAATATTTAAAATATTTGTTTTTTCCAACTATGTATACATACATTAAACAATGTACATACATAATGTACAATACATACATTAAACAATGTACTAAATAAAGTCCAAATTTGGGCAACTGCAAATGGGCTCTGCTTGAATCCACAGAAGTGTAAGTGTATTGTAATACATAGGAGGAGCATTAATCCTATTATTTCTAATGATATTGTATTAAATGGCGAAAAATTGAGGTTGTAAATACAGCAAAAAAATCTTGGGATAATTTTCAATGATAGCTTGACATGGGATAATTATATGAATTCGCTGATAGGCCAAACTTATATTAAGATGCGGGCGCTCTGGTCGACACAATATTTCACTCCTTTGAGAATAAGAGTTCTACTAGCCAAGTCGTATCTTATTCCCGGGTTAATTTATGGGTGTGAACTACATATTTTCAAATTGCAGTGCAGTTAGCAAGCGAAAATTAAACGTTCTGTTCAACAACATTTTAACATGCGTATATTGCTTAAAAAGGTTTGATCATATTTCTTCAATATCCAATAATCTTTATGGCGTTAGTTTTGAAATTTTTTTAAAAATACGAACCCTATTATTATTACACAAGATAATATACACCCACAACCCAGCTTATCTTTTTAATAAAATACAATTTTTCCACTCACCATGGAGGAGAAAAGTTGTAATGCCTCGACACCATTGCCTGGTCTCAGAATGGCAATTTTATATTAATGCTGTTCGTCTTTGGAACATTCTCCCATCAGGACAACAAATAAATAGCAACGTTAATAGTTTTAAAAGATTTCTATTTAACTACTTTCAGTAAATTCTTAAAAAACTGTTTGCCTGTTTAAATATTTGTATTAATTTTATTATATATATATATATATATATATATATATATATATATATATATATATATATATATATATATATATATATATATATATATATATATATATATATATATATATATATATATATATATATATATATATATATATATATATATATATATATATATATATATATATATATATATATATATATATATATATATATATATATATACATATATATATATATATAAAGGGTTTTTTTTAGAGGTATAGAACTTCGAATTGAAATAAAACACAAGAAAATCGTTTTAATGTCCATCAATTTGGCTTTATTGGAAGGATAATTTTATGCCATTAATGTTTAAATATGATTTCGGGCATGTGGCCGCCGCGGCTGGCTCGAATAAAGCCAATTCTACAGATCCAATTTTCAACCACTTTTTCGAGCATATGGGGCCGTATGTTGGCAATAACGCCACGAATGCTGGCTTCCAAGTCCCCTAACGTTTCTGGTTTGTTGGCGTAGACGAGCGACTTCACATATCCCCAAAGAAAATAATCCAATGGTGTCAAATCACACGATCTTGGTGGCCAATTGACAGGTCCATTCCGCGAAATTATGCGCTCATCGAATGTTTCCTTCAATAAATCGATTGTGACGTGCGCTGTGTGGCATGTAGCGCCGTCTTGTTGGAACCACAACTCATCCACATTCATGCCATCCAATTCGGGAACAAAATAGTCGGTTATCATGGCTCTATACCGGTCTCCATTAACGGTAACTGACTCTCCAGCATTATTTCGGAAGAAGTATGGCCCAATGACTCCACCAGCCCATAGAGCACACCAAACAGTCAGTTTTTGTGGATGTAATGGCGTCTCAAGGGTCTCATGTGGATTCTCTTCACTCCAAATGCGGCAATTTTGCTTGTTGACGTAGCCATTCAACCAAAAATGAGCCTCATCACTGAACAAAATTTTGCGATGAAAATCAGCATCGAGATCAATCTCATTTTCGGCCCATACACCAAAATCACGACGCATTGCATGTTCATGATGAAATGGCAAACCAAACTAAATATTAATCACTTGACAGCTGACAAAATGGCCGCCAGTTAAAAAAGTGATGCCAACTTAAAGTTCTATACCTCAATAAAAAACACCCATTATATATATATATATATATATATATATATATATATATATATATATATATATATATATATATATATATATATATATATATATATATATATATATATATATATATATATATATATATATATATATATATATATATATATATATATATATATATATATATATATATATATATATATATATATATATATATATATATATATATATATATATATATATATATATATATATATATATATATATATATATATATATATATATATATATATATATATATATATATATATATATATATATATATATATATATATATATATATATATATATATATATATATATATATATATATATATATATATATATATATATATTAAATTTTTATGTATTAATTTTATTATGTATATATTAAATTTTAATGTATTTATTGTCCAACGAAAATCTTTAACGTAATCGTTCCTATACTATAAATATAAGATTATGCTTGTTGTACAGGAAATAAAAATGTTATTAAATAAATAAAATAAATAAATAAATAAAATCCAAAAGGCCCAAACAGCATATTTAAACAATTTTTAAGAGGAAAAAAAATAAAATTAAAACTGTTGTGATTACCAGCGTTGTCAAATTTTAAATTTCAAAAAGCACTGAATCAAGGAAAAAACGCGTATTTTTTGAAAAACGCACTAAATTTAAAAATTTTCATTTCATATAAAAATAATCATTTCATAAAGTAAAATACACAATTTTTTATGTATTAAAGGACATGTCGCACATGCACTGCGAAAGTGCTACAACTCAAATATACTGATTTTCCAGAAAACGAGTTTTAGCTTTAAATTTACTAACACCTTTATGGAAAAAAGAAATGTATTTTCTCCTCAAGAGTTTAAGGTACTTTTAGACACTATTCCCCCATATTCATAGAATTTAAAATAAGTTTGAAATGTATTTTATGCCAAATTTTTCATACAAAATTTTCTTAAAATAGATTTCAAATACATTTTATTTATTTATGAATACGGGTGTATGTATTTTACATGTGCTTATCAAATTTCCCACTGAAAAATGCATACACGGTGTGTAAAAGCAAAGAAAAGTTGCTTCTGTAAATGTCAGCCTGCTTTTACAGTGTAAACATTTTTAATTAGAACGCGTTCTATTTTGAACTGACAAAGCACCTGACAATAAACCTTCCTGTTCTGTAAATCGAGTCGATTATAAAACGCTCGATTTAGAGAAATTAAATCCACCAATAGCAACATTTTTGCAGATTTTTTTCAGTTTCATATTTTTTAGAGCTTCAAATATCATATCTGAAATTAATTTAATATATATAATTTAAAATTCATTAACTCTTTCAGGGGCACTATCAGAAATAAGTAAAGATTAAACAAAATTTGTAAATTTTTTTTATTTATTTTGAATTTGTAATAATAAAAATGTATTTTAAAATTTTTTATCCCTGCAGGATTAAGCACAAGGACATGGTATATCATATATACCAACACGCATTAAGTACAGCTTCATGTGTGGAATTCTGTAAAGCAAAATATTACTTTGCTTAGACAAAGAGGTACGTTGCAAGTGGAGCACATCCAAATAGTTCTTCTTTGGTGTCCCTTAACGCTGCAGTGGGCACATCTACGTAGTGTAGTTTTAATCGGTTGATGCGATGATGCAGCTAGCGTATTTGGGTGCACATACGTCTTGTTGTTTTTCAAACGAACTTTTGCTTGATGTTTCTTAGAGGTCGATGATTCTTTTGATCGTTCTTCACAAGGCCGTGAAATAATGTCAAGTTTGAAATCTTTTAGTGGTAATCCAAGTCCGTTAGATTTGAAAATGATAAACGCATTTACAACTGCTACATCTAAAAAATGAAAAAATATTCGGTGCCACCACTTTCTACTTTTTCTGTCTAATTCATAGCATTTTTTTAATTGATCCAGCTTATCAACGCTGTTCATATGCCTATTGTAGTCGTGTATTATATCAGGTTTATCAATTTGTTTTAAAGAGCCATCTATTTGACGTTGGCTTACCTGGACATATTTTTTTGGGTCATGAAAGTTTGATAATGCAGTGACAGGGGTTTTATCTATCCACTTCATAAACAGCAAGTCTGTGTCACTCATCTGCCAGTCATTTTCGCCTCTTTGTAGATCTTTATCTGATTTGATCGTAGTTGGGAGATATTTTTGTCACCAAAATCAGCGGTCAAATCCAAAACAACCCTCTCACCAAGACTTTTTTCAACAAAGTTTCCTTTTTTTCCTGTGTATATTGCAAAGCGATGAACGAAACCACTATTGTCATACAGCATCCAGGTTTTAAAACCTCTTTTTATTGGTTTCTTTGGCATGTATTGAATTAGTGTTGATCTACCTAAATGAACATTACCAGTATATATTTATTATATATAAATAGTATTTATTCATAATTACCTTTAAATTTGATCATTGATTCATCTACTGCTAGATACTCGCCTGCATTATAAGTAGTGAAATAATAAAATTCTCATTATTAATCCTAATTGTCTTAAAGTAGATAAAGCAATAATTTTTTTTTAAATCAAATTCATAATTAGCCCCTAATCCAGATATAAATATTGTTAATCTAGATAATAATAATAATAAATTACCTAAATAAGAATGTATTAATAAAATCCAGGTTTTAAACCCTCTTTTTATTGGTTTTTTTGGCATGTATTGAATTAGTGTTTGTAACGACGTTTCTCAGCTGGGGTATTACTCGCCGGTGTCCAGCGTTCGTCACAAAAATTTATTTGCTTTTGAGACCCAAGAGAGAGAAAACACGTGTTTTATAAAACGTTATAACACTTATCCTTCGTCTTTATTTACCATATTAAACTAATAAATAACTTATCGTACGCCCTACGTAGAAATTTCTGTATCTACCGGCCTAGGTCACGTGTGCTAGAGAACCAAAGGGTGACTGAGCGTAGCAGCCCCACTCCCGGCTAAATGTGCTTATACTGATATACACGGCGCGTACCTATTAACAATGACGGCTAGAAATTAATATGGTGACGGAACATTAGTAACGTAGCCGCACCACACCATTCCCCGCTTCGCGTGCCTATACTGATATACACGGCGCGTACCTATTAACAATGACGGCTAGAAAATAATATGGTGACGGAACATTAGTACCGTAGCCGCACCACACCATTCCCCGCTTCGCGTGCCTCTACTGATATACACGGCGCGTACCAATTAACAATGACGGCTAGAAAATAATATGGTGACGGAACATTAGTAACGTAGCCGCACCATTCCCCGCTTCGCGTGCCTATACTGATATACACGGCGCGTACCTATTAACAATGACGGCTAGAAAATAATACGGTGACGGAACATTAGTAACGTAGCCGCACCACACCATTCCCCGCTTCGCGTGCCTATACTGATATACACGGCGCGTACCTATTAACAATGACGACTAGAAAATAATATGGTGACGGAACATTAGTAACGTAGCCGCACCACAGCCGCACAGGCCCAAACAGCATTTTTAAACAGTTTTTAGGAGGCAAAAAATAAAATAAAATTAAAACTGTTGTGATTACCAGCGTTGTCAAATTTTAAATTTCAAAAAGCACTGAATCATGGAAAAAACGCCATCTTTATGGAAAAAAGAAATGTATTTTCTCCTCAAGAGTTTAAGGTACTTTTAGACACTATTCCCCCATATTCATAGAACTTAAAATAAGTTTGAAATGTATTTTATGCCAAATTTTTTATACAAAATTTTCTTAAAATAGATTTCAAATACATTTTATTTATTTATGAATATGGGTGTATGTATTTTACATGTGCTTATCAAATTTCCCACTGAAAAATGCATACACGGTGTGTAAAAGCAAAGAAAAGTTGCTTCTGTAAATGTCAGCCTGCTTTTACAGTGTAAACATTTTTAATTAGAACGTGTTCTATTTTGAACTGACAAAGCACCTGACAATAAACCTTCCTGTTCTGTAAATCGAGTCGATTATAAAACGCTCGATTTAGAGAAATTAAATCCACCAATAGCAACATTTTTGCAGATTTTTTTCAGTTTCATATTTTTTAGAGCTTCAAATATCATATCTGAAATTAATTTAATATATGTATATAATTTAAAATTCATTAAGTCTTTCAGGGGCACTATCAGAAATAAGTAAAGATTAAACAAAATTTGTAAATTTTTTTTATTTATTTTGAATTTGTAATAATAAAAATATATTTCAAAATTTTTTATCCCTGCAGGATTAAGCGCAAGGACAAGGTATATCATATATACCAATACGCATTAAGTACAGCTTCATGTGTGGAATTCTGTAAAGCAAAATCTTACTTTGCTTAGACAAAGAGGTACGTTGCAAGTGGAGCACATCCAAATAGTTCTTCTTTGGTGTCCCTTAACGCTGCAGTGGGCACATCTACGTAGTGTAGTTTTAATCGGTTGATGCGATGATGCAGCTAGCGTATTTGGGTCCACATACGTCTTGATGTTTTTCCAACGAACTTTTGCTTGATGTTTCTTAGAGGTCGATGATTCTTTTGATCGTTCTTCACAAGGCCGTGAAATAATGTAAAGTGTGAAATCTTTTAGTGGTAATCCAAGTCCGTTAGATTTGAAAATGATAAACGCATTTACAACTGCTACATCTAAAAAATGAAAAAATATTCGGTGCCACCACTTTCTACTTTTTCTGTCTAATTCATATCATTTTTTTAATTGATCCAGCTTATCAACGCTGTTCATATGCCTATTGTAGTCGTGTATTATATCAGGTTTATCAATTTGTTTTAAAGAGCCATCTATTTGACGTTGGTTTACCTGGACATATTTTTTTGGGTCATGAAAGTTTGATAATGCAGTGACAGGTCTTTTATCTATCCACTTCATAAACAGCAAGTCTGTGTCACTCATCTGCCAGTCATTTTCGCCTCTTTGTAGATCTTTATCTGATTTGATCGTAGTTGGGAGATATTTTTGTCACCAAAATCAGCGGTCAAATCCAAAACAACCCTCTCACCAAGACTTTTTTCAACAAAATTTTCCTTTTTTTCCTGTGTATATTGCAAACCGATGAACGAAACCACTATTGTCATACAGCATCCAGGCTTTAAAACCTCTTTTTATTGGTTTCTTTGGCATGTATTGAATTAGTGTTGATCTACCTAAATGAACATTACCAGTATATATTTATTATATATACATAGTATTTATTTATAATTACCTTTAAATTTGATCATTAATTCAGCTACTGCTAGATACTCGCCTGCATTATAAGTAGTGAAATAATAAAATTCTCATTATTAATCCTAATTGTCTTAAAGTAGATAAAGCAATAATTTTTTTTAAAATCAAATTCATAATTAGCCCCTAATCCAGATATAAATATTGTTAATCTAGATAGTAATAATAATAATAATAAATTACCTAAATAAGAATGTATTAATAAAATCCAGGTTTTAAGCCCTCTTTTTATTGTTTTCTTTGGCATGTATTGAATTAGTGTTTGTAACGACGTTTCTCAGCTGGGGTACTACTCGCCGGTGTCCAGCGTTCGTCACAAAAATTTATTTGCTTTTGAGACCCAAGAGAGAGAAAACACGTGTTTTATAAAACGTTATAACACTTATCCTTCGTCTTTATTTACCAAATGAAACTAATAAATAACTTATCGTACGCCCTACGTAGAAATTTCTGTATCTACCGGCCTAGGTCACGTGTGCTAGGGAACCAAAGGGTGACTGAGCGCAGCAGCCCCACTCCCGGCTAAATGTGCTTATACTGATATACACGGCGCGTACCTATTAACAATGACGGCTAGAAATTAATATGGTGACGGAACATTAGTAACGTAGCCGCACCACACCATTCCCCACTTCGCGTGCCTATACTGATATACACGGCGCGTACCTATTAACAATGACGGCTAGAAAATAATATGGTGACGGAACAGTAGTACCGTAGCCGCACCACACTATTCCCCGCTTCGCGTGCCTATACTGATATACACGGCGCGTACCTATTAACAATGACGGCTAGAAAATAATATGGTGACGGAACATTAGTAACGTAGCCGCACCATTCCCCGCTTCGCGTGCCTATACTGATATACACGGCGCGTACCTATTAACAATGATGGCTAGAAAGTAATATGGTGATGGAACATTAGTAACGTAGCCGCACCACACTATTCCCCGCTTCGCGTACCTATGCTAAATGTGAGCCGGCGCTTGTCTGTGAAATGGTAAGTCTTAGTTGAATTTAAGCAAATAACTTCCGAACATTAGTAACGTAGCGCAAGTATTTGTCTTACCTTTACAACAGCCAGGCGAAGACTCCCTTTTTCCTCATTGTGTGCTGCCTTTTATACCCACTTGATGACACACACAAGATACACACACGTTCGCTTGTCTATATGTGGCGATCGTACACCACGCACAGCTGTGTGTATTTCATGGTGGCATCTCATGTCATAGATACTTGTTATCTTGACATCCAGGGGGCTTTTACCTTAAGCGGCCGTTACGTTCAAACTTAGAATTTAAAATATTATATACTAATATGAAATTAATTAAATTAAATTAATTCTCTTAATAGCTATTATAATTAGATTGATATTATGAAGATAGACAAGTAACATACTATTTATGTTATAAAGTACAATATGAATTTTAGTTGGAATTCACTTTGTTAGGTTTATGTTTTAATAATTATGATGCATAATATGTCGCAACTACATATGATGCCAATAACAACTTTATGTTTAAGTTTATGTTCTGATATGATTCTACAGAAAATAAATCATTATAACAAGAGAGTTTCAATAATAAAGTTATGTTTTGATATGTTTCTAAAGCAAATAATAATAAATTTATGTTTTTATAATTTAAAGACAATAATTCATTTTGTAAAGATTATTGCAATAATAAGTTTATGTTTTGATAATTTACAGAAAATAATTCGTTTGTCACGATTATAAAGAAAATAGTACATTTTTACCGACAGTCTCATCAAGTTTTGTGTTGGTGAAAACGAGTTGACGACTTTCGCCGTTACATGTTGATCTACCTAAATGATCATTACCAGTATACATTTACAGCCATATGTATAAAAAATTCTTATTTTAAGCTTACAGAGTGCAATAGTTATGAAACACTTTTTGTCTTATAAATCAGTTAAAAAAAAGTGTATTTATAAACCAACAGTAACAGCTCTATAGCTATTGAAGACATGTAGTGATTTTATGTTTACGTACGGCAACTCTGTTTTTATTTGGTTGTCATTTCTTTGTTAGTGATGCTTTATCCCACTGTTCGATTAACCCGGTAATCAAGTAAATGTAAAATTTTTTATAAATTTATAACGCAAAAAGTATGTTAAGAAAATAAAAATCATATTACATTTGTTCATAAAGAGTTTTTAGCAAAATCTATTGCACAAAATGTTCCTATTTACCTAGTTTAATAATATTCGGTAATAAAAGTGTTCGAATAACGAGTCTGTTTACATTTGATTTACATCACTAGTAGATGTTGTTAGGTTAATTTTATTTCTGTGTGTGTTTTTCTACCAAAAAAAAACTTTTAAGGAAATAAAATTAAAATAATAGCAATTAAAATGGATGAAGTGGATAAAAAACAAATAGAAGCCGAAAATAAATTGGAAAACAAGGTATTTAAATCTTTATATTGAATATTAATACGTGTTAAGTAGACTTTGTGTTCTGGACAAATGTGTGGAAAAAGTTTATTTAGGCGGCATTTCTAAATTGGTTTTCTTTGTTTTATGGTTCCAAATGTTCTTTAGTTGATAAAAATTTCTTATGATTAAAAAATGTCGCTAAACTTAATCCAATTTTGTTTATACGAACTCCACAAAGTATACGGCTCTAGCAACATGATAACTGAATGTAACTTTTCTTCTTTCTAGGACACTAAAAGTGACAATAAAAGGCAGCGATCTGAAAATTGGAGTGATGCGGATAAGGTATAAACTTGAAATGTAAATATAATTATTTTTTGCCAATCTTACTGTTTTTATAGGAGCTGTTAAAGGAATTAATCAAAAATAGGGTCAAAGAAATAGAAAATAAAAATACAGACACCAATACCAATCAAACAAAGAAGAAAGCTTGGATAGATATCGAGAAGGAGTAAGTTAACCGTACTTGTTTAGAGAAACTTTGGTTTCAAAAAATTACATTTTGTGTTGGTTTGTAGCTTTAATAGTTTGTGTTCGTGTAAAAAGCGAACAATTACCCAACTAAAATCGCAATGGACTACAATCAAAATTAATGCGAAGAAGGAAGTAGCAGAATTCCGTAGCAAAAGCAAGCAAACTGGAGGAGGACAACTACCACCAGAAGTATCATTATCAGCTAATGATATCAGTGTTTGGCTTCCCAATGAATTTGTAATTGATTCAAATCAGTACGACTGTGACGCAATTTTTACCAAAGTATGTAACTTAATTTTGTTAAAAGATAATTTATAAAAACGAGTTTTAATTTTTTCTAGGAAAAAGAAAATATTTTAGAAAACTCTGTTGTCATTCAAGAGGGTCCCTCAGAAGTTGAACAACTCAATATAAAAGACAAAGAGAAGGAAGTTGAAGCTAATGTCAAAAACAACGAAAAAATTACTCCATGCAAAAAAAAGGTTTGTACAAATTTAAGTGTGCTCTCAATACATAATAACATTCTTCAACTATTTTATTGTATAGATCGCTTCTCTCAAAAACACCGCTGCCGAAGAAAGCATTTTAAAAATCGCTCAAAATGACGTAGATTGCCGTCAAGAGCTACACCTTCTCCAGATACAAGTAGAGAAGAAGAGAATAAGAAATTTAGACTTGGAATTTGAAGTACTTCAAGCTAAATTAGTCTTTTATAAAAGAAAGTCATTTGGTATGTATTTAACTATTTACATATTTGTATCTCTCATGAACTACATACATACATAAATGTGTACATACATACATAGCTCGAATAAACGATTATTTTTATGATTTTGAAGTTATATAACAAGAACAAAAATATATAATTTACTTGCACCAATTAATGTATGCAGTTCGTGAAGCATAATATTATGTGGAAGATAATTTAAAACTGTTTTTAATTCTTTCTTGCAGATGTTATTGAAATTTAAACGAAAACGTTTCGCATCTACTATTTTTACAAACATACATACCATGTATGTATGCCTATTTTATGACTAATGTGTAGTAATGAATTTCTTTTTTTTTAATTTTTAAGTTCACACACATCTAGGTCCTAATTGCTTAAAACACGTCACGAGAGTGAAATTTATATACACACATAGGAAACAAACTAAATAATTGATAAATTTTATAAATTTGTTTTTGCTTTTCATTACAATTCTAAAAGTTATGAATGGCAAAGCAAATCCTGTTTTTATGTGTTTGTGTGAAAATTCTGTTTGAAGAATTGTATGCCAAACAAAAATAAGTTTATGAAATTTTAGCAATTTTGTTTTTGTTTTATAAATTTCACTTTCCTGAATTGTTTTCCACAATTAGCCCTTTAATTGAAATTGTTTAAGTTTTCATTTTTTTATTTTAAGAGACTATCGTTAAGTGTTTTATTAGCGCGTTAATTGAAATTGTTTAAGTTTTTTTTGTTAAATACACTTGTATGCAAATATTAATATAAAATAAACCAATGTTTATCATTATTAACATTCATTTTTGAACCATTGCAATTTAAATGCATACCTACGTAAGTATATAAGTACGAAAAAAATTTTATCCAAACCATCTTAAGTAGAGATTATTTCGAATTATATTTAAATGCCAGATTTTACTTAAGAAAACAATTAAAGAAACAAAATGAAAGACAAATTTGCTTAATAATTGATGTTAATTCATAAAATTTTTATTAAATTCTTTTCATTAAAGTTCACATATGAATTTGAATTAAAATTAAATAGTCTGCTAATTTTATTTTGGTTTTAGCAAATGAGAGAATCTTCGACAATTGATCTGTTCTACTCGCTGATTATTTTTAGATCATTTGCAAATATATAAATAGTTTTAAAATTGTTGGAAATTTGTAAAAGTTACAAGACTTTAGTTTTTCACATGCGATGCATTTATTTTTAGCTCACTGTAGAGTCGTTAGTTCATATCCTGCTCATTTTTGGAAACCATAGCGTGCAGATATAACCCCTCATCTATTGATATGTCAACTTTCAAATAACTCTAGACTAGTAATAATCCGACTACTTTCACAGATTGCCTTTGATTCTGAACAGAATCAAAAGTAATCTTAAGCTACGTTCACATCTATCAAATATTTGACGAAATAAGCGTAATCACTATATTTTGACAAACGTTTCTGTAATATTTCGTGTGTATGTCTGACAAATGAAACGATAAAAGACAATACTGATTGTGTATTGAATTTTTTACCAAATAGGCATACATGCTCGCTCATTTTCAAAATATTTTCCTAAAATTAAACAAATTAAACCAGAAATTATTGGTTACGCTTATTTCGACAAATATTTGATAGATGTGAACGTAGCTTTAGAAATACTAAATTTACATGAAAGCATTGTTGTTTTAAATTAATATTTGTAACAACAATGCTATGACAATTACGAACATTTTTATTCCGAATGGAATATAGAATAGACCTGCCCCCGTATTCCGTAATTCGCTAAAGCTAAATCTCGATCGCTAAAATGCTGAACAAACACAAAATTAAACATTTTTGGCGATGACATAAAAAACTAAAATTTCGACGGATTAAATTTTTAAGACAAGGCCTAATTTAGCAATACACGTTGCAAAATTATATTCGCAGCCAAAAATTGATAAATCGGCTTTATATATTTTTAGCGATAGAGATTTAGCTTTAGCGAATTACGGAATACGGGGGCTGATTATCTAATTGGTTTCTAATTTTAATAGTAATATAACAACTATGCCAAATGTTTTGCTAAAAATTATTTTGAATGAACGTTTTCAAAATAGTTTTTGCTCGTCCTTCAGGCGTTGCGGAATAATTTTGATTTCGCATCGTTTCCATTTCGATCTGTGCATCCTCATCAAAGTAATCTGAAAATTGTTTAAAATTTAAAAAAAAAGTAAGCGGAAACTATTTTTCTTATAATTATTTGATTATATATAGTAGGTAAATGATGAAAATTGATTTATGGTCTATTTGATAGGTTTAAGTTTCGAATCATTTTAACAACGATATTTATTATTATTGCTTGCAAATGCAAAAGAGCTAAGAAAAAAAAATCGATTTTCATCTCAAACCTGAAATACATATAGATAAGTATATTACCCGGAACTAAATCATTTTCTTCTATTGCAATGTTGTGAAGTACGGCAAGAGCAACAATTACAACCTTTGTATTTTTAAAACTTGCAGTCATCCCACGTAGCAGACATCGAAATCGTTGCTTCCATACCCCAAAACATCGTTCCACTGAATTTCGAGTAGCAATATGAGCAACATTATATTTCATCTCCTTTTCGTTTAAAGGTTGGTGTAAAGGAGTGAAAAGGTAAGGTGTTAATTTGTAGCCCGAGTCGCCAAGTAATCTACCTTTAAATTCTCCTCCTTCGAATCGCTGTTTAATAGTAGACTCGTTAAAAATTCTACAGTCGTGAGTGCTACCTCTCCATCTTGCAACAATGTCTTGGAATTTTAAGTGGGCGTCACATATAGCCTGCGTAAAAATAAGACAAATGAATTAAAATTTTTAATCGTGCGTGTTTTAAAAAAATATATCTTACTTGTACATTTAGCGAGTAATATCCCTTTCTATTGATGTAGTATTGAGCAAGATCACCTCCAGTCTTTTTTACTTTTATGTGGGTCCCATCAATGGCCCCAATTACTCCCGGAAAGTTTCGGATTGCTTTGAAGTCCCTCATTAATAACGCCTCCTCCTCCAAAGACGTTGGCATTTTAATTTTACTTCTGGCACAACAAGCTAAAGCGCAAGCCACTCTTTCACAAATTTGTGACACTGTTGCTTGTGTGAGACCATGAAGGTCAGCAGCATCGTCTTGGTACTAAAAAGTATATACTACGTATGAATATTTCAACACCATTGTCGTGAAATTATATCTTACCTCTCCACGCCCCCAACAACGCAAGGCAATCATTACCTGCAGCTCGGTAGACGTTCCACGCCCTCTGCTATCCAACGCGATGTTTCCCTTTACTAAATCCACAATTTTGCGAACAGTAGATTTTTTAAAGCGATATTTAGCTTTAAACTGCTCATCTGGGATGGAGAATGGATTTACCCTTTCCTTGTATACTTTTGGTTGCCGATAATTTGATATCTGCGCTAAAAAGTCTGTGAATATTTGAATTTGTTAGTGAATTTTCTTATTTTGTACCAATAGCACTTACCTATTAGGCGAATTGTGTTTATCGAATCCATAACATAAATTAAACCACTTTTTGTCACAAATTTTCAATAATTTTCCCGAAAAATGTTTTGATAAAATAAACATGTGTTTAAACAAAATGTCAAAGTGTTATTTTATTTCTGGTTTAAAGAAGGGTAAAACCAACAATAAAATTTCAGATTTTATAGATGCTTTATTAAACGTTTAAAAGCCTATTAATCATTTATGAATGCAACTTTATGGAATTTTGCTTAAAAGAGGTTTATAAACCTACTGTAAATTTTTATACATATGGCTGTTAGTATACATAGTATTTATTTATAATTACCTTTGAATTTGATCATTGATTCATCTACTGCTAGATACTCGCCTGCATTATAAGTAGTTTTGAATCTCTCTTGCAACATTTCTAGGAATGGTTGAACCTTGTACAGCTTATTGAACGCTGGTTACCCCTTTTTTGGCATTGCAGAAGAGTCGTTCAAATGAATATTGCCTAAAAGCCAATCAAACCTTTTAATAGGCATTCGATTACATATATAACTGGCATTTAGCTGTGTACGTAATGACCAGTAATCTCGAGAGCTGCCCTGGTGTTGTAATCCCATTAAAAAGTTTATTCCAATAAAAACACGAATCTCTGATGCGTTTGTGGGTTTATAGATCTTTCCGGATTGTTGCGCATACAAGTGTGTTTGCAACACTATGTGCTCAATTATTTTAGAAGTTACAATTGCGTCGAAAATTGGATAACTCTCATGAGATGGCATGTTCTCGATTTCAGAAGTAGACCCTTGTTTCTGTCCTGTAAATGGCTCTGCTAGATCCATACAAAACCTCTTACCCCATTCGGGTGGTACAAAAGCTTCAATGTCATCGCCACTGTCAATAAATTCAGTTGCGTTTGTATTAGTTTTTAGATCTTCATCATTCTCGATGATGTAATTAAAAATTTCTTGAATTTCCGCTTGGTCATCGAAAATCTCTAGATTGTTCTGGACTGATTCCGTATCGGACGGTATTTCCGCTAAATCAATTTCTTCGTTGATTGTCTCCAAAATAACAGAAATTTCGCAATCCTTCAATTTTTTGGCCGTTTCGAACCATGAACTTAAGATTATCACTGAAACGCTATTTTTTATTTATTTTTATCCACTTGTTCACGAAGACGTTGTTTACTTTCTACTAAATAAAAAATTTGTTGCTTTTAGAGGCCAATGGCTGCTTTTTCTATAAAAATTAACTAAAATAACTGAAACTCCTCTGGCCTTGTCTTATTTTCACTTTAAAAATTAAAAACAAATCTATCTATTTCTTTTTCGCACATGGAATTTTCTTAAAATATCACTATAAACATACATTTTAAAACGGTATGTAGTCAACACCAACGCGCACACAATTTATAAAAAATATTTTAATAAGTGGTATATCCTATATACCATCAGCCCGGGGCATTAATTATTTTTGGAAAACGAGAAATTTACTAGGATTCGGTTTACAGAACATGTTCGAAAATTTGTAATTAATTCAAATACAAATTAAACACAAAACTCTCGCGACAAATGAAAAAAATTATCACAAAACAAGCTGTTGTAAACTATTATAGGTTATGTCAGATGGAACCAAAAACATAAGTGTGAAAGCAAAAATTATAAACCGCCTTTCATTCATACAATCTTAGTAAAAACAACAACATGGATGTAAAACTGCATAATACATGAGAACAACCTTTCTTAGCTGTCAAAAGTGAGTTTTCTGTTCCATATTCTGTGATTACAGATGGATCGTCAAGCTGACAAAGCCACTGTAAAATACATAGTGTGTAAAAGTAGCTTTAGTATACATCTTGTATGATTTTTTTATGCAGTATGAAAAGCAATATGACGAATAATTTTGTACTATTAATCTAAAAACGCATTCCTTGAATTGTGTCACTTTTGAAGTGCACGCAATAAAATATTGTTGTAATTTATGAAAATTTAAAAGTCACTATATCTTTAAAACTACAGGTAATTCGAAATTTTTATTGTAACTTCTGAATTCAACAAATGAAAATATACATTTAAGGATCTGCCATTTTGATCTCGAAGCATTTTCATTGTTGCGTAGAGTAATTAAATCAAGATACATCAATTGGTATCTCAACATGAATTTTCATGCTACAGTCCGATTCTTATATGAAGCATGTAAGGACATTCTGTTACGAATTTTAGACTTAAATAGATTCATCAAGCTAAGAACGCGTGCAACTTTTGCGTTTGAATAAGGAAGACACAAAAGTTTGATGGCAATATTTGCTAATGACATAAACGGGCTCATATCGACTGAATATTTATGTATATTTTACTTGGATAAAACCAAATACATAAAAAAGTGAATAAAATTGTTTATTCTTCCACAAGGCTGCAAAAAAGTATGTTTAACAAAGGATCGAATGCATTATCAAAGAATGTTACACTTGAAAACATATTTTTTAGATGAATAAACTTATTTTTGAATTTTGTGTTCAGTGCCACCGTCACAGATAAAAAGCACCAAAAATTAAACAAAAAAAGCACCGAGCACTGACTTGAAAATTTTTCGCGTCGAAAAGTTGAAAAAGCACTAAAAACGGTGCGAAAAGCACTGAGTTGACAACGCTGGTGATTACGATACCATACCTAAAGGTGAAGTTACATAGCATGCGTTAAATATGCTAAAGGCCGGGGCACATAGAATCCGTCATACGTCATCCGTTGCCTTTTTCAACTGACGTTAACGGAATGACGGATAATGTTGGCACAATGAGTACTTTGTTAACGGAGAGAAAATCAGCTGTTATTTATTTATTAATTTTAATTTCTTTAATTCTTTATTTTAGTTCTTATTTCTTAATTTCTTTATTTTTTTATAACAAAGCACCAAAACTTTATACAATCGAATAAATTTTAATTTAAATTATTTTATTTTTGAGCGAAAAACAAACCCACAACAAACAACAAATCAAACAATAGTTGTCAAAGTACTCAACGTACGTTAAAAGTTAAAAGTTGGCCAACTTTGTACTTTGCGTTGACGGAGAAGTACTGTATGTGATCAAGTTCATAAGAAAACATGTATTTTAACTTAGCTGTCAGTTGAAAAAGGCGACGTATAACGTATGACGGATTCTATGTGTCTCGGCCTTAAGGCCGTGTCAGATAAAACTTTGTCGCTTTGCGTGACGTTTCTAACTTTGATAGAAAAGTGTAAAGCAAAAGGTGTATGACACAATGAAAACTTTGACAACACTCGCGCACAGAGCACGAAGCCGGTTGGTTAATAGCCGGCTATTAGCCGCCGCCGGTGATTTTCACAATCACTTAGCCGCCGCCGATTATTGCGGCTAATATCGGCTAGCGGCTAAGCCGATTTTTTATAATAAAAAGTGGATATTTACTAACATGCGCATTTAAAAATATTTAATTCGGTTTTGGAACATATGAAAAAAATTTCTTATGAAAATTATTTTTATAAATAAGGCAGTAAATCGTCTAGAAAGGCAAGTTTATTTATAATTGGGCCGAGTATACCTGTTGTAAATATACCTTGTATGTAAGTAAGCAAGAAATACTCTGTTAGCCGACCGTTAGCCGATAAATTTGGGTAGCCGCCACCGGCGAAAAATTTTCGGCTCTTAGCCGGCTAATAGCCGCCGCCGACTATATTTGTTCTTAGCCGGCGCCGATCACCATTTTACATCGGCTTCGCCCTCTGCTCGCGCATTGATCGTTTACCAAAAAAGTTGTTGATAATTTTGCTATTTATATATATATTTTTTATAAAAATAAAAGTCAATTATGTTATTTTACGATTTATTATAAATAAATAAATGCCACATACATATTTACCTCTTATTAAAACAGATTCAAACGCGCAATATGTTTCGTTTGGCAATATAATAAAAGAAAATTATTCCAGCTGATTGTCAAAGCAAGCAAAAAGATGAGAGTTGCCGAACTTTTCGCTTCACGCTGCGTGAAAAGTGCTTTATGTGGCATGTTTCGTATAAGTATGTACATTTCATCTTAGATGTCAAAGCGAATCTGTAACGCAACGCGAAGCAAAAGTTTTATCTGACATGGCCTTTAATGCGTTACAGACTTCTGTCAAAAAAGTTGAAATATTGTGTTTCCATAAGGCAAATTACAAAGCGAAGTTTGCGACGCGCGTAACTCGCAAAAAGTTGAACATTCTTTAACTTTCACGCGTCGTATACAAAATGACAGGTAGTGCTGCCAGACTCATATGCTAAAATGTTTGTTTAATGGAAATAAATTATTAGAAATTAAGTTTTTTATTAACAAATGGATGAAAACTGCATTAAATATATAAAAAAATAAAACTTAAAGGCAAGACAAAATATAGCCGGCAAAGGCTTGAAATTGTATAAGCAGAAGAGCACCAAAAGCGTGGTGTGTAACTTGCCATTCTTAAAGCGTTAAAAGTTCGAAAAGTGAGAAAAGCGTTGCCGCGTAACGCGTGGTATGTACCTCCACCTTAAACAAGAGCGGCAAGCGTCGGGTTAGCTACAGGGCACGTAATTACAATATAAAAAATTTAATATTAATGTTCTATTAATACGTACGCTACTGCTAAGTGCTTTTTCACACTATTCCTTTTTAGCCTGGCTTTTTTGACAATTTTCTTTTAAATCCCTTACGAAAAGTCACACACATTTACATTACAGACTTTTTATCCATACCTTTTTTGACGAGTATACACACAGTGTTACCCTTTTTTGACGCTTTTTTCATTTTTTTGTGGCGCTTTGGCTGCTTCTTGTGATTTTGGTTTGGTTTTTTTTTAAATTTACGTATTTTTTTACTTTATGAATTTTTAGAAATCGTCCAAAGTGTATTATCATTACAACTATGTATATACAAATTTTGTTGCAGGAGTATTTTTTATTTGTATGTTGACAGTTGGGGTAAAAGGATTAATCTTTTTCAGGCCACCTGGTATCAATTCGCCTTAAAATCGACTTTAAACATTTAAATCCATTTTGGCATATTAAAATAAGGTATAAAACAAGAAAAAGATTGTTGTTGCAATTCCAAATTGCCTTTAAGTGTTTGCATAAAAATGAATTCAAAACAAACTTGTAAATGTCAGCAGATATTTAATTAGAGCCGCTTTGCTTTGCTGATGACAATTATGAAACAGATATATTTGAAAATGAAATCCGTTTTCTATAAAACGATATATTTAGAGGGGTATTCTAAGTTTGTGGTGTATACCTGTGTATCTGTGCGTCTGTTTGTGTCATCTGAGAGCCCAAACGGATGAACGGGGTCTGTGGCACCGTAGCACCCAAAACGCCTGGATCGATTTTTTTGTTTGAAAGGTGATTTACTCTAAAATCTTCCAATATATTTTTGAAGAAATTCTAAGTAAAACATACTATTTTTCCAAACTTCTTTTAGAAACTCTATAGAAATTTATTCGTTTTGGGGGGGGGATATCCCCTTTCCTTCACCCCCTTGTATCCGCGCCTGATACACATGTATGTATTGTAAGTTTTTACATATTCAAATCTCAATAATAAATTTTGCTTTCAACAATGGTTGCTTGCTCATAAAAAACATGTTTGAAAATTTGTGTCAAAAATATTTTTTTAATAATAATGAGGACCTTAAACTTCGAGTACCATATGCACATAAAGTTTTTGTCACGTAATGTCACCAAGTAAATAAGCCATGTGCTTCGATTTTTTTCTTATCTTTTATTAATTTTAGAGCTACTTACGGTCTACACAAATATATGAAGAAGTAAAAAACTTGAGTTTTCTTTAAAAAAAACTCGCTTAGTTGCATGATGACGCATACGACAAAAAATATACAGTACTGTGAAAATGCCCATATAAGTTCAAGATTCAAGGATGTAGATATAGTACATATGTACTTCTATTACACTTATCTTCAATAGTGTTCTCAGTGAAAATGTAACCTGATCAATCTTAATTCATGAATTGAAATACGAGTACAGTCTTTCTCAAAGGTACTTTTCAATAAAAAGGTATAACTCAATTCGGCAGTTTTTCGATGAATTATATACATATTTAAAAGTCTGTTTATAAAAATCATGTCTAGGTATGTTCGTTATATTGTTTCAAAAATAGTATTAATTTTTGGAATATTCGGCTACTCTCATTATGGTCGTGACTTTTCCTGTTTGTTTGACTCAATTTTAATTTTTTATGTTACATATTCGAAATATCAGTATTTTCGTCCATTTTCCGATATATATTTTTCATCTGATCACATAACTTGTTTTTTGACTTACTCATTTTAAGCCAGAACATGCACCGCAGAAAACAAAAATATTTGTCTTTTAAGTCAAACACACTGGTATGAGTATAACGCACACCAAAAAAAATTGGTGTGTGTTGTCTCATAAGAACTAATGTACTGTTGTCATATTACTAAAAAAAACCGTTTTGTCATATGCAAGGCCATGGTAGAATAATACAGGTAGCGGTGAAGCGTTAACGAACTTTTTTTTGGGTTCGACTCTGTCAAAAGTTGTTTATGTTATACCAACACACACCCACACTACTGAAAAAAACATGGCGAAGTAAACACACACATGTGAACATATAAATTTTTTTTCAAATTTTCTTTTGTGCTTTTTGACAACCTCGAACATAAACAACAATAAAAAGCCGTGTTGTTTTTGCTGTTGTTGGGTTGTTGTAGCTTCGCTACTACCTGTAGTATAATTCTACCATGTGCAAGGCGAATTAATTTTATCAGGTGGTGTTAATTCTAAAACAACTACAACATTACAATAACATATGACATCTCAGCCCCTATGTCAACGTATACAAATTTTGACATACGAGCATCTAATTTGCGGAGAAAAAGTAGAACAGCTGTGCTTATAATATCACCTGTATAAATCCACCTTGTGTCTTATGTTGGTGTGGGTTCAACCTAAAACTTTTTCATGTCGTGATTATAGTGGTTTTTTTCAAAGGCATTCCTTAATACCTAATGCAGCAATAATAATAAGCAGCATACTCTCTTTAATTATTGAAGTATAATCGTCGTATTTTTGAATCCAAAACCTGTTTCATAAAATATTTTGTATTCCGAAATGTCAAGCATTAATTTTTTCATATTAACAATTTTAAACTGCTAAGTATGCTATAAATATTATATGTATACTGTTTTCGCAAAATAAAACTAAATAAAATACAAAATTTCATCAATCTTGATTTTTTATTTCATTGGTGTAAATATATTTTCTAATAATATACTGCCTGTTCAACGATGTCGAAGGAAAACCTGGGCGATCGAAAGCCACAGTCTCGAAATCTAGTCAATTTGGGTTCAACAATATCGACAGCTTTCATTTCCTTGCACTTACGTGTGTCAATTTTTCTCTCTTAAGTATTAAAATTATACAATAATGCCATATTGTAAATTTCTAGTTTATTTGAGGATTTTCATTAAAACACTGAAACTACTACTAAATTTTTTTAAGAAAAATACAACCAAACATAACGACAAGAGAGTCCATTGTAAGGTACTCGCAGTTGTACAGGAAATTTTTATAATTTTCTAATACAAATTCTAGTTTTATTGTACAGGTGCGACTACCTTGTTGGGCCTTACACAGTAAAAAACAGAAGTTTTGAATGTGTTAGTGGCTTTTAATTTGTTTAAAAAAATCATGAGTATGTGCATAAATAATAAAAAAATTAATAAGAATGATAAAAAATATTATAATAAAGAGAGTTCTTAGAATTTAATGGACTTTTATGCAAAATTTTTTACCAGTCGCAAGCAACGCAGTAAGTGAGTGATTTTGACATAACGTTCCTATTGCTTCGACATTGTTGAATAGGATATCGTATGAAACCAGTTACGTTTTCTTTATACTTGTTTTTCGAATTATCGTTCGTGTAGAAACATATTTATGACTTTGTTCATGAACGCAGATCAGTGTCCTTTCGCTTAGAATGCGCATGAACATCTTTCTTCGACATCGTTGAACAGGCAGATAGTATAAGCTTATATTCATCAGAGTAGAAACTTTCATCCCTACAACAAGTTACTCAATACATCATGTTTATCGATGTCGAAGAAAATTTTTCTTTCGCACAATTTTATTTAAAACAAAAACAAAATTTTGAAATTTGTTTCTGTTTTAAATGAAATTGTAAGAAAGGAAAATTTCCTTCGACATCGACATCCTAAACGGCAAAATACATTGCATTGGTGCGACTTTACATTGTTTACAACAACAAATCACGTAAGACTTTGTACCACTGCAATGCATTTTGGCTTTTAGGAATTCGGCCTAACTTTTAACTACATTCATGAGAGTTTAAAAATGTTTAATTTTTGTTCAAAACATACATACATATTAGACCTGTGCAGCGAATAAGTTTTTGTTTTTGGTATTTGTGAAGTTATATACTTTTTCGATACAGTACATACTCGCTCCCTCACTCATAGCACAAGCAGTGAACAGAATTGAATGACTGCTTATAAAAAAGTTTCAAAACCAAAAAAAAAAATTCGCTAAAACTAAAAAATCACCAAAAACCGAAAAAAATCTCCAAAGCCGAAAAAAGCGCCAAAACTAAAATAAGTCGCTAAAAGTAAAAATATCGTGAAAAGTGAAAAACACGTTCAAAAACGCAAAAGCTAAATAAATCGGCAAAAAAAAAATACAAAAAACGAAAAATCGCCAGCAAAAAAAAGGAAAAACTCAAACAAATTAAAAAAGCGCCAGAACAAAAAAATCGCCAAAAGCAATGAAAAATATTTAAAAAATAAATGCTAAAAATAAACAAAAAAGCACAACGAAAAAACTGCCAATATGAAAAAATGGCCAAAAACAGAACCCTACGTGTGCGAGTCAACGTCGGACTTTACTTAATTTTTTTTATAAAATTTTTGATTTTTTAGTTTTAGCTTTTTTTAAAATTTCCAGATTTTACCTCTTACGGTTTTAACGATACAGCAAATTGTCTCAATTACATAGTCAAAATTACATTTACTGAAAGAATACCCTTTAATTTTTATTGTTTTAAATATCGCTGTTAAATGGTATAGTCTATTCTACAGACTACACCAATTAACACGAACTTTGAAAATTTAAAGTGTCTATATATAAGTGTCTGCATATTACATTAGTATTTAAACATTTTTCGTTGCTCGCTTTAGAACACCCTTTAATTTTTAAGCGTCATATATTTGTTTTTGTAGCGTTCAAGGTATTACATATTCTATGAAAATTTAAGGTATGTATCTTTTACGGTTCCCGAGAAAACATTACATTGGTATTTCAAAACTTTTCGTTGCTCGCTTAAGCACACCCTTTAATTTTTAACTGTCATATATTTGTTGATGTAGCAGACAAAGTTCTACATATTCTGTGAAAATTTAAGGTCCGTAGCTCTTACGCTTCCCGAGAAAACAGCCTGTGACAGACAGACGGACGGACATCGTAGCGAAAGCAATAGGATTTCTTTGCACTTTTAGTGTACGTAACCCTACAAAGTGAATATCAATAACTATAAAATGAAATACAGCTCTATTACTGACAGTATGAATTGATTAAAAGTAGATGATATTCAACTCTTGACTGCAACCCACCGACTTTGGTCGAGTGGTCTAAGCGGTAAAGAACTCTGATGATATTAGCGGGAGCTATCGAAACGTCAGTTCAACCCTCCGCGCAGTCAAAATTTTCTTTGTCTACATGCTTCACAATTATCTCTAAATAAAAATATAATTTAATTGACAAATTAAATTAAAACAGAACTGAAGCCAAAAATAATTAAATTTCTTTGGGTATAAACATACAGTTCGACTAAACTTATAACTTAATTGTTCACTCTAAAGGCACCTAGCAAAAAGGATGTACATGTTACTTGGAGGTTACACGTTCAAGTTTTGTTTCAATTTTTGTTTCAAGTTTCAATACATTCACACTTTTTTAGTAACACACTCACATAATTGGAAATTGACTACCAACTTGATTTCAATTTTGCTTTCAAGATTTGTTTCAATTTTTCGTTCAATTTAAACAGCTGATCTCTATTATTGTAAGTAAATTACAGAAAGACTCGGCTATAACGAACTTTGTGCAAACAGCAAAAAAAACCGCTCTATTACTACATTTATACGCACGCGTTATTTGCAAATAAAAACGTAGTGCTACCAAGTATTCTTTTTTATTGTAACTTACTAGCTCACGAAAACAATAACTGATTAACGCGCTATTTGCAAATAAGAAGTTTGGGTTGCCACCTTCACATATGTTTGTCAATTAAAATTAATAAATAGATAAATATATTAACAAATAGATGAATAATCGATGCGTTAAAAAGTTACAATAAAAACAATACTTGGTATCACTACGTTTTTATTTGCAAATAAGCTCTGCGTATAAACTAGGTATATGACAAGTTCTTAATAAGCGTAGTTCGATACAAACGAGGACTCGTTAACTACGAATTCGCTATTACGAATTATTTTTGTATGAAAATGGCAACCGAAACGTCGGCACTTTATACTTAGATCGTTACAACCGAGAATTCGTTATAACCGGGTTTTACTGTTTCGTTGTTGATTCCTTGACGACGGCATCTTGAAAACAAAATTGACTATCAAGTTGCTTACAGCCTACGTCATAGCGTCAATTTAAAGTAGTTTTAACTTGGAGGTTACACGTTCAACTTTTGTTTCAATTTTTGTTTCAAGTTTCAATACATTCACACTTTTTTACTAACACACTCACATAATTGGAAATTGACTACCAACTTGATTTCAATTTTGCTTTCAAGATTTGTTTCAATTTTTCGTTCAATTTAAACAGCTGATCTCTATTATTGTAAGTAAATTACAGAAAGACTCGGCTATAACGAACTTTGTGCAAACAGCAAAAAAACCGCTCTATGACAAGTTCGTAATAAGCGTAGTTCGATACAAATGAGGACTCGTTAACTACGAATTCGCTATTACGAATTATTTTCGTATGAAAATGGCAACCGAAACGTCGGCACTTTAGACTTAGATCGTTACAACCGAGAATTCGTTTTAACCGGGTTTTACTGTTTCGTTGTTGATTCCTTGACGACGGCATCTTGAAAACAAAATTGACTATCAAGTTGCTTACAGCCTACGTCATAGCGTCAATTTAAAGTAGTTTTAACAAGCAATACGTGTGATCAACTTGAAAGCAATTTCTTGAACGTGTAACTGCAGAGTTAAATA
Organism: Panzeria rudis; assembly: GCA_956483635.1. Lineage (NCBI taxonomy): Eukaryota > Metazoa > Arthropoda > Insecta > Diptera > Tachinidae > Panzeria > Panzeria rudis. The sequence continues at coordinate 75,881,220 of OY101447.1, read as the reverse complement.
AACTGAACAAACAAACATTCACACACACACACTAGTAGTTGTAATTATCAATGATAATTCATACTAGAATAGAGAAATAATAAAAATCTTAACACAAGACAAAAGAAAAAAGTAAATATTAATAAGGCCCCTTTCACAGTTGAGACATTTCTTGACAGACATTTTTTAAATTCTCTTTTGAACTGTCCTGAAGTTTTCACACTTCGTCAAGAAATGTCCGATTTGTTTACTTGATATGTGTGAATTTGTGTTAGTTTGTTGCTTTGTTTGCTTGATGTGTGTATGTATTGCGAAAAGTAGAAAACAAAAACGAAAAATATCCAGTACAGATAGTCGTGTACTGCACCCTTTACCTTTTCTTCCCCTCGCCAACATAATTTTTCTGTCCGGAAAGAAATGTCCCAAGTGTGAAAGGCCACTAACTATCAAATGAAATACAGCTCTACGACTGACAGTATGAATTGATTAAAAGTAGATGATATTCAACTCTTGACTGCAAACCACCGACTTTGGTCGAGTGGTCTAAGCGGTAAACAACTCTGATGAGATTAGCGGGAGCTATCGAAACATCAGTTTAACGCTCCGCGAAGTCCAAACTTTCTTTGTCTACATACTTCACATTTATCTCTAAATAAATATATTATTTAATTGAAAAATAAATTTAAAACAGAGCTCAAAGCAAAAATATTTAAATTTCCTTGGATATAAGCCCATAGAGTTCGACTAGACTCATAACTTAGTTATTATATTATTTATTATCAAACAGGAACAAAAGTTTCCACGATATAAAATAAATTCAATAAAGTGCGACTTTGGCTCGCAGACGAAGGGTTACGTAAAAATGCATATCATTTCTAATTTTGCAAATATTTTCGTTTACGTTTTTGTTTGATTTATTTTGTTTTTTTAATTTTTTCTTGTGATTAACCGTTTTGTTTTTGCACTTTTTTCATTTTTGTGATTTTTTTTAGTTTTTTTGCCGATTTTTTTTATTTATCGCTTTTTTGTTTTAACGCTTTTTGTAGATATTTTTAAATTTAGCGATTTATTTTAGTTTTGGCGCTTTTTTGGTTTTGGGGATTTTTTCGGGATTTGGTTATTTTTTTTAGTTATAGCGACTTTTTCGGTTTTGAGACTTTTTTCGTTTTGGTAATTTTTTCGGCTTTTGGCGTTTTTTTAGTTTTACCGATTTTTTTTTGTTTTGGCGCTTTTGTGCGTTTTGGTGATTTTTTAGGTTTTAGTGCTTTTTTTTTGTTTTGACGACATTTTTCGGTTTTTAGAGTTTTTTTTAGTTTTTCGTCGATCTTTTTAGTTCTGGTAATTTTTTAGCGTTTTTTTAATTTTGGTGCTGTGTTCCATTAAGCGGTTTTTTCATTTTGGCGATTTTTGTTTTGACATTTATTAGTTCTATGAATTTTTAAGTTTTATCGTTTTTTAAAATTTCGAGAGTTTGGCTTTTACGGTTTCCAAGTTACAGCAAATTGTCTAAATTACATAGGCACTCAAATTTACATTAACGGATAGAGCACCCTTTTATTTTTATTGTTTTAAATATCAGTGTTAATTACTATAGTCTATTTTACAGACTACACCAATTAACACTAACTTTGAAAATTTAAAGTGTCTATATAAGAGTCTGTATATTACATTAGTATTTCATTATGTTTATTTGCTCGCTTTAGAACATCCGTTAATTTTTAAGTGTCACATATTTGTTGTTGTGGCCGCCATAGTTTTACATATTCTGTGAAAATTTCAGGTTCTTGGTTGTTACGGCTCCCAAGAAAACAGCCTGTGGCAGACAGACGAACAGCGTTGCCAAAACAATACACTTTTGGTGTACGGAACCCTAAAAAGATATCACACTAAGGGCCATTATTACAAAACGGTAGTAAAGTAGAAGATTGTTACTGGCACGATTAGCAGAAGTGATCGATAAACTGAGCACCCTTTCAGACTATCAAAGTTTACTTTGACAAAGTTTTTTCAATTTTTCTTTAAACTTTGTTTCACTTCTGCACACGCAAAGTTTACTTTGCAAAGTTTGTGTTGTTTTGTTGTTGTTTTTACGACTATGTATAGACGACGAACGAAGAACAAAGCAACTTTACGAGAACATCAAAGTCTATACTCACCCCCTTCGTTTTTCCCTTCTCTCCCTCAACTTCAAGACTTTGCAAAGTAAACTTTGTTAATGTAAAAGGGGACTGACCTGCAACAGTTTTTCACATTACAACTTGCATGTAAAATAAATATTAGCTTTTCAAAGTATGGCTACACTAGAGCACAAGTGGCAACGTCATACTTATGTATTTACCATGGCAGAGATAACAGGTACACACAAGTCTACAAAAAGAATAAATTTCTTGTAGAAACTACACTACAGTTGTCGCAAAATGTTGAAAGATGGGTGGAGTTATCAGCGCAGGTATATCTATAAGGAAATGTCCAATACCGTAAGGAAGGGAAGCTCCATATAGTGATGATATTATGATAATTTCATCACTCCACTAAGTTTGCCGAGGAAGGCCAGTGTTTTAATGTGTTCACCTGTTAGATACGTCTTGGTGTTAATTGATAAAGATGCAAGTATCATAACGTCTTCACTAACATTTTTCTGGTGTTTTTATGTATGAAGTTTGACAAATATTAGAACAAAATTATGGCAGCCTATGAAAATGTGTGCCGATAAAAGTTAGAGGAAGAATGAACTTGCCAGTAAGTTGTCCCATACTTTTAGGTTAAATTAAAGTTGTTATAATGAAAAACAGTTTGTCCATCCGATAAAATGCTAATTATAACTAAAGCCGAGTTGTACTAAAACCTATTGGGTATTTAAATATCCATTTCCTACCCCAGATGTGTGAAGAGGTAAATTTTTTTCACTCGAAGTAACTTCTACGGACACCGAGGTACTTACTTTTATAAACATTTTGGAAAAGTAGTACGAGCGAATCTATCGGCAGGCATTAATGGGTTAAATATTTTGATTCCGGCAACACTGAGGATTGCACGTGAAATTTTTAGTTATCAAAAGATAACGCGAATTTCACACAAAATATTGTTTGTATTATTTAGTTTGTGTATTAAATTTATTGAACTTGATAAGTAATAGTAATATTATGAAAATCATATCGATTTTAAGCTATCTACAAAAATCTTTTAGTTTTTAGCCAACACACAAAACATGCGATGTTTACAAACATACATACATATGTGGCATAGTACAAGTGAGTTTGTTTAAAAATTTCAAGTTCGGTGAAAATAGTACAAAAACATATGTATGTTTTAGATACAAAATAAATCAGTATAAAAAATAGTTTTGTTTGTGTACTTTTTTGTAGTATATGTAGTAAAAAAGAGACTATTAAAATGGTGTACTCATGAGAAAGAAATTATTAAAATATTAAAAAAACAGAAAATGTGTAAATGTAGTAAAATTGTTCATAGAAATACTGCTGAAAATAATGCTATAAGTAAGAGTTAGTCCAAGGTATATTGAACAGGTACCACTACAAGAACAGCTGTTTTAGTAAATTTGGGAATGTGTGCGTCACACAGACAATAGATTTTGACACATGTCTGGGAGTTTTCTATCAACAACGGGCATTTGTTAGTAAATTTGAGAGAGCTTGTGAATGTGTGCGGCTCACAGATAATGGATTTGACATTTTTCTGGGGTATTTCTACCAATAAAATACGTGTGTTTTTGGTGTTGTACTTGTTTTACTTATGGTGGTACCTGTAATGAATATGCCTTGAGTGAGTCTATGCCTGATACATTTTTATAATTTTTTTTATTCCTTACGTAATTTTTTCTACATGTACATACATATATAATAATTAGGATATAAAATACAGATATGCATATATAATAAAATTACAGCTCCTAGTCCGAGAATAGGGCGGAATCCGTTTCTTGGGTAATTAATTTTATGTCTGGGCTACCAGCCCTGAGCAACTACAATACGTTTGTGGGGACGAACTGGTGTTTTAAGGCAATCAGTCTAGCCATGTGCTAGAGCTGGAAAACTATCGATGGCACTATCGATATTTAATTTTTTGTATGACTATCGATGGTCTTATTCGGCAATCGACTATTATTTAAAAACAATCGATATTTTTTTCCGCTATCGATAGTAAATGATCCACTACTATTGTTGTGCTAGACATGTTTTTCAACGATCGTCGGTTAGTTAAATTGGATTTAAAATCATTGAACTCACGACATTTTTCTTATATTGAAATGTTATAAGGATTTTAGTTTTGTTATATATTGAACTGAGAAATAAATTTCTCTTTTGTTTCAGAACTGGTTTTATTAACATTTTTACACACATATTTAATGCTTTTTCTAAGAACTATAAAACTTTGATAGTATCACGATAGTATCGTCGATATATCGATTGTTTTTCTAACTTTTGATAGTTTAAAATCGATATATCGATATATTTTTTCAAAATATCGAAAAATTTCTATCGATAGATTTCCACCTCTACCATTTGCACACATTTGTATAGCGAGCTGCTTGTTACAAGTACAGACACCCGCTTTATGCCGCATCTAACATGATGAACCGACGCATAAATCGCGGTTAGTTCCTACGCATTCATATATCTTCGCCGTTGACTTCCCGCGTTGTGGATTTTTCTTGATTTCTGTGCTCCCCTTCAACCTTACCGGCTTGGGAGGCCATACCAGTAGCTACGCTACTGCCGGCATCACTCTCAGGTTCCTTGCACGTACTCAGCATCCTCACCACGACAAGGTGACAATCCGTCGAGAACGACATTTTTATCATGATAAATGTCAAATCGTTATCAATATAAAAATTACAGCATTTGATATCGATCGAAATTTAAATTGTATTGTAATTTCAATCGATATCGAATGCCGCCGCAATTGGATGCATTTTTGTAGTACCAAATAGAATAATAGCAAAAAGTGTTTACAAAATCAGTATTTTTAGCTCAAATGTATTAAAAATGATTCTAAATCATATTTTCATTAATTAATACAAAATATATTGTATATAACAACTAAAAGTTCATGTGTAAAACATAAATAAATCTAAATTAGTTTTTATAGAATTGTTTCTATTCAGGCTTCTAAGGTCATTAAATTTGATTTAAATGCAAATAAAAGACAATTTTATTTCATTTATTCATATCCGACGTTTCGTTGGGATTTTCCAACATCTTCAGGGATAATAGTTTTTATTGAAATCTGGCAACATTTATAAATAAATAAAAAAGAACAATTTTAATGTAATGATAATAGCGATAATACAACAATTAATATTTTACTTAAACTTACATATTTATGGCCAGTTTTTGACTCAGCAATTAAATATTTATTTAGTTGATTTTCATATAAATTTAAATTGTAATTAAACACAACTTCTGTTTTTCAGTCGTATTTAGTTGTTCTTATTTAATTGTGACAAAAATATGGTAGCACCATCAACTATTATAAATTTCCCATAAATTTCCTAAAAAAGCAGCTGTTCAATATAAACAAAGCAAAATCCAACAAATATATATTTTTCTTCATGCAAAAAATAAGAATAATCAAGAGTTTCTGCAATGTTTTAAAAGAATAAAAACCGCTTACAAAATCACAAAAAGACAAATATACCCAAAGAAAGCCCAAATTTTACGCCAACAAAAGTTGAATTTTCAGCGGCCACAATTTGTTTGTTTGCACAAGAACAACAAGCGGTCAAAATCATATGGTAATTTATAAAACTTAAATCGAATTTAAGTGTACAAGATTGGTGTTATAAGTTATATTTAAATGTGATCTATAAAAATGAGTTTTCTATTTAAATAGAAATTAAGTTTAAGAACCATTTAATTATTAAGTCAGAAACTGGAGCTTACTCTCTTAATAAAATTTGCACTTAAATTTTGTTAATGTAATTTGACGCGACATGACTACATACGACATAAAATACATAATTTAAAAAATAATTGCAAAAATAATTAAAAATTGGTAAATTTCACAGTATAAGCTTATTCTTAACGTTCTAATATCACAGCTGGAGTTACACTAAAGTTTAACCTAATACAATGCTATAAGTAGCATTAGTGTTGTCTTTGTCAGTCTTGCTGTTCATTGCTATGTCCATTTTTTGTTGAATACTTAAGCTTTCCAAAGTGTATCTTTTATTGTATTTTCTTTCTTTGTGTAATATTTTTACATTTTCCAGATCAGCTGTGTGAGAATAATCCAAACAATGTTGCGCTAATGCAGTTGATTGTCGTCCTTTTTTAATGTCAGTCTCATGCTCAGCTACTCTTACCCCCAAATTTCTTTTTGTTGTCCCGATATAAACTTGTTTGCAGCTTTGTTTTTTAATATTTCTTTAATTTTCTTAATATTTTTATTTTTGAATTTGTCGTGACTTAAATTTACCACTTTATTAATAAAATTCAAAATTGTATTTGTCTTATGTTTTATTGGTTGTGTTGAGTTATAATTTATTATTCTGCCTGAAGCTATTTCTTTCATGTACCAATCTGTTATAACTCTGTTTTTATTTCTCATTATTTTCATGTCAAGATATGGCAGCGAATTGTTGATTTCTTTTTCAATAGTAAATTTTAGTTTATTGTGGTAACTGTTGAAAACCTCCAATATAATTCTCTCGTCTTTTCTTTTTATAATGGCAAATAAGTCGTCCACATACTTTGTTAATAATTTTATGTCTATGTTTTTATCCCTTAATTCTTTCGTTGTTTTCTCTAAAAGAGTGTCTAACACAATGTCGGCGATGGTTGGGGAGAGAGGGTTTCCCATTGGCATTCCATATGTTTGACTGTAAATCTTGCCCTCATATATAAAATAATTGTTTTCGTTTAAGCAAAATTGTAAAAGTTTTAAGAATTGTCTTTTGGGTATTTTTGTAAAGTTTTTTAAAGTTTCCCATTTCTCCATAATATCTCTTATAGCTATATGTATAGGTATGTTAGTAAATAACGATACCACATCCAATGATATAAAGATTTCATCGTCGTCTAAAATAATATTTTCCAATTTTGTCTTTAGCTCCATAGAATTTTTTATATTGAATTTTTTTGAGATCGCGTTTTTTAAAATTGTTCCAATGTATTTAGATAAATTATAACATGGACCTTCCACAGATGATGATATTGGCCGCAAAGGCATGTCAGGTTTATGTGTCTTTGGTAAGCCATATAGTCTTGGGGCTGTAGCGTGATCAGAAATCAATTTAGTTTTCTCTAATTGGGTAATATACTCTTGTTTGTATAGATCCATTATTAATTTATTGTTTTTCCGCTGCAGGCTCTGTGTCGGATCGGCACGTAGTGTTTTATACGTAGTTTTATTTTCTAGCAATTTGCTCATTTCTTTCTTGTAGTCTTCTTTAAACATAACAACAGTTTTATTTCCTTTGTCAGATTTTGTGAGAACTATATTTTCCTTATGTCTACGTAATATTCGTTTTGTATCCTCATATATGTTAAGTATAAACTTTTCCTTTTGGTTATTCCTTGAAGTCCTCTTGTATGTTAGTATTCTATTTTTTATTCTGGATCTAATAACATCTTTTGCCTTATCATCTGTAAGTGTTTGCACCCATTGTTCTAAATCGGCTACTAAATTCATAGTTGAAAAATTATCTTTATTAACAGGTAAGGAAAATTTCGACCCTAATGAGAGTAACCATTTGCTTTCATCTGGAAATGTTATGTTTGTCTTGTTAATGAACCATGAAGGGTTGAATTTCAAATCATATTTTTCAAACTCTTTTCGTTTTAGTTTATCTATCTTGCTCAAGTGCGTCGATTTGTCTGATGATATAAAATTCTTATATCTTATAGATTGTTTTTTAATGAAATTGGCATATTCATCCGTATTTAATATTGATTTTAATTCATGTTTTGTGTTGTAAATTTCCTTTCGTGTAACTCCTATATTTATGTTAGTTTCTTTTATTTCTAAATTAAGAATTTTCTTGTGAAAATTTTGTTCTGTCTTAACATATTCTTGTGCTATTTTCATCGTACTAAATATTTTCGCCGTGTTTTTTGTGGTATCTCTTAAGTGACCTGGTGTCAAACAATTTTTTCTACAAGCTAGTAGATATTTAAGTCTTCCCATTTGTTTAGCTAAGCTTTTTATGCTTCTGCAATACTTCTTTAGAACTGTACAAATTTCTATATTGTGCTTGAATCTTATATGTTCGAAGAAGTTCCTCATTTTTATTACGTGTTCGATTTCAATTATTTAGTAAATTCGGCGGGCCCTCCGATATTAATATAAATATACATATAATTTTTCGACCTTTATTTAATATATAAATTAGTTTTTATAGAATTGTTTCTATTCAGGCTTCTAAGGTCATTAAATTTGATTTAAATGCAAATAAAAGACAATTTTATTTCATTTATTCATATCCGACGTTTCGTTGGGATTTTCCAACATCTTCAGGGATAATAGTTTTTATTGAAATCTGGCAACATTTATAAATAAATAAAAAAGAACAATTTTAATGTAATGATAATAGCGATAATACAACAATTAATATTTTACTTAAACTTACATATTTACTCTCTTAATAAAATTTGCACTTAAATTTTGTTAATGTAATTTGACGCGACATGACTACATACGACATAAAACACATAATTTAAAAAATAATGGCAAAAATAATTAAAAATTGGTAAATTTCACAGTATAAGCTTATTCTTAACGTTCTAATATCACAGCTGGAGTTACACTAAAGTTTAACCTAATACAATGCTATAAGTAGCATTAGTGTTGTCTTTGTCAGTCTTGCTGTTCATTGCTATGTCCATTTTTTGTTGAATACTTAAGCTTTCCAAAGTGTATCTTTTATTGTATTTTCTTTCTTTGTGTAATATTTTTACATTTTCCAGATCAGCTGTGTGAGAATAATCCAAACAATGTTGCGCTAATGCAGTTGATTGTCGTCCTTTTTTAATGTCAGTCTCATGCTCAGCTACTCTTACCCCCAAATTTCTTTTTGTTGTCCCGATATAAACTTGTTTGCAGCTTTCGTTTGAGTTTCCATTGCATTTGATTTCATATACAACATTACTTTGGTCTTTTTTGTTTATTTTTGTTTTAAGATTTGTGAACAGTGTATTTGTTGTTTTGTTTGGTTTGTGAGCAAAAATAATTCCTTCCTCATTAATTATCTCTTTTATTTTATTATTCTCAGTGAGCTTTGGAATATAAGGTAAGCTTACAAATTTAGTGTTGCCAGATGTTGTTTTTGTGTTATTGTTTTTCGTTATGTGGTGTATTGATTTATCTATTAAACTATTTGTCAAGTTTGCCGGATAATTATTGTTTTTTAATATTTCTTTAATTTTCTTAATATTTTTATTTTTGAATTTGTCGTGACTTAAATTTACCACTTTATTAATAAAATTCAAAATTGTATTTGTCTTATGTTTTATTGGTTGTGTTGAGTTATAATTTATTATTCTGCCTGAAGCTATTTCTTTCATGTACCAATCTGTTATAACTCTGTTTTTATTTCTCATTATTTTCATGTCAAGATATGGCAGCGAATTGTTGATTTCTTTTTCAATAGTAAATTTTAGTTTATTGTGGTAACTGTTGAAAACCTCCAATATAATTCTCTCGTCTTTTCTTTTTATAATGGCAAATAAGTCGTCCACATACTTTGTTAATAATTTTATGTCTATGTTTTTATCCCTTAATTCTTTCGTCGTTTTCTCTAAAAGAGTGTCTAACACAATGTCGGCGATGGTTGGGGAGAGAGGGTTTCCCATTGGCATTCCATATGTTTGACTGTAAATCTTGCCCTCATATATAAAATAATTGTTTTCGTTTAAGCAAAATTGTAAAAGTTTTAAGAATTGTCTTTTGGGTATTTTTGTAAAGTTTTTTAAAGTTTCCCATTTCTCCATAATATCTCTTATAGCTATATGTATAGGTATGTTAGTAAATAACGATACCACATCCAATGATATAAAGATTTCATCGTCGTCTAAAATAATATTTTCCAATTTTGTCTTTAGCTCCATAGAATTTTTTATATTGAATTTTTTTGAGATCGCGTTTTTTAAAATTGTTCCAATGTATTTAGATAAATTATAACATGGAACTTCCACAGATGATGATATTGGCCGCCATATAGTCTTGGGGCTGTAGCGTGATCAGAAATCAATTTAGTTTTCTCTAATTGGGTAATATACTCTTGTTTGTATAGATCCATTATTAATTTATTGTTTTTCCGCTGCAGGCTCTGTGTCGGATCGGCACGTAGTGTTTTATATGTAGTTTTATTTTCTAGCAATTTGCTCATTTCTTTCTTGTAGTCTTCTTTAAACATAACAACAGTTTTATTTCCTTTGTCAGATTTTGTGAGAACTATATTTTCCTTATGTCTACGTAATATTCGTTTTGTATCCTCATATATGTTAAGTATAAACTTTTCCTTTTGGTTATTCCTTGAAGTCCTCTTGTATGTTAGTATTCTATTTGTTATTCTGGATCTAATAACATCTTTTGCCTTATCATCTGTAAGTGTTTGCACCCATTGTTCTAAATCGGCTACTAAATTCATAGTTGAAAAATTATCTTTATTAACAGGTAAGGAAAATTTCGACCCTAATGAGAGTAACCATTTGCTTTCATCTGGAAATGTTATGTTTGTCTTGTTAATGAACCATGAAGGGTTGAATTTAAAATCATATATTTCAAACTCTTTTCGTTTTAGTTTATCTATCTTGCTCAAGTGCGTCGATTTGTCTGATGATATAAAATTCTTATATCTTATAGATTGTTTTTTAATGAAATTGGCATATTCATCCGTATTTAATATTGATGCAATGGAAACTCAAACGAAAGCTGCAAACAAGTTTATATCGGGACAACAAAAAGAAATTTGGGGGTAAGAGTAGCTGAGCATGAGACTGACATTAAAAAAGGACGACAATCAACTGCATTAGCGCAACATTGTTTGGATTATTCTCACACAGCTGATCTGGAAAATGTAAAAATATTACACAAAGAAAGAAAAGACAATAAAAGATACACTTTGGAAAGCTTAAGTATTCAATAAAAAATGGACATAGCAATGAACAGCAAGACTGACAAAGACAACACTAATGCTACTTATAGCATTGTATTAGGTTAAACTTTAGTGTAACTCCAGCTGTGATATTAGAACGTTAAGAATAAGCTTATACTGTGAAATTTACCAATTTTTAATTATTTTTGCAATTATTTTTTAAATTATGTGTTTTATGTCGTATGTAGTCATGTCGCGTCAAATTACATTAACAAAATTTAAGTGCAAATTTTATTAAGAGAGTAAATATGTAAGTTTAAGTAAAATATTAATTGTTGTATTATCGCTATTATCATTACATTAAAATTGCTCTTTTTTATTTATTTATAAATGTTACCAGATTTCAATAAAAACTATTATCCCTGAAGATGTTGGAAAATCCCAACGAAACGTCGGATATGAATAAATGAAATAAAATTGTCTTTTATTTGCATTTAAATCAAATTTAATGACCTTAGAAGCCTGAATAGAAACAATTCTATAAAAACTAATTTATATATTAAATAAAGGTCGAAAAATTATATGTATATTTATATTAATATCGGAGGGCCCGCCGAATTTACTAAATAATTGAAATCGAACACGTAATAAAAATGAGGAACTTCTTCGAACATATAAGATTCAAGTACAATATAGAAATTTGTACAGTTCTAAAGAAGTATTGCAGAAGCATAAAAAGCTTAGCTAAACAAATGGGAAGACTTAAATATCTACTAGCTTGTAGAAAAAATTGTTTGACACCAGGTCACTTAAGAGATACCACAAAAAACACGGCGAAAATATTTAGTACGATGAAAATAGCACAAGAATATGTTAAGACAGAACAAAATTTTCACAAGAAAATTCTTAATTTAGAAATAAAAGAAACTAACATAAATATAGGAGTTACACGAAAGGAAATTTACAACACAAAACATGAATTAAAATCAATATTAAATACGGATGAATATGCCAATTTCATTAAAAAACAATCTATAAGATATAAGAATTTTATATCATCAGACAAATCGACGCACTTGAGCAAGATAGATAAACTAAAACGAAAAGAGTTTGAAAAATATGATTTTAAATTCAACCCTTCATGGTTCATTAACAAGACAAACATAACATTTCCAGATGAAAGCAAATGGTTACTCTCATTAGGGTCGAAATTTTCCTTACCTGTTAATAAAGATAATTTTTCAACTATGAATTTAGTAGCCGATTTAGAACAATGGGTGCAAACACTTACAGATGATAAGGCAAAAGATGTTATTAGATCCAGAATAAAAAATAGAATACTAACATACAAGAGGACTTCAAGGAATAACCAAAAGGAAAAGTTTATACTTAACATATATGAGGATACAAAACGAATATTACGTAGACATAAGGAAAATATAGTTCTCACAAAATCTGACAAAGGAAATAAAACTGTTGTTATGTTTAAAGAAGACTACAAGAAAGAAATGAGCAAATTGCTAGAAAATAAAACTACGTATAAAACACTACGTGCCGATCCGACACAGAGCCTGCAGCGGAAAAACAATAAATTAATAATGGATCTATACAAACAAGAGTATATTACCCAATTAGAGAAAACTAAATTGATTTCTGATCACGCTACAGCCCCAAGACTATATGGCTTACCAAAGACACATAAACCTGACATGCCTTTGCGGCCAATATCATCATCTGTGGAAGTTCCATGTTATAATTTATCTAAATACATTGGAACAATTTTAAAAAACGCGATCTCAAAAAAATTCAATATAAAAAATTCTATGGAGCTAAAGACAAAATTGGAAAATATTATTTTAGACGACGATGAAATCTTTATATCATTGGATGTGGTATCGTTATTTACTAACATACCTATACATATAGCTATAAGAGATATTATGGAGAAATGGGAAACTTTAAAAAACTTTACAAAAATACCCAAAAGACAATTCTTAAAACTTTTACAATTTTGCTTAAACGAAAACAATTATTTTATATATGAGGGCAAGATTTACAGTCAAACATATGGAATGCCAATGGGAAACCCTCTCTCCCCAACCATCGCCGACATTGTGTTAGACACTCTTTTAGAGAAAACAACGAAAGAATTAAGGGATAAAAACATAGACATAAAATTATTAACAAAGTATGTGGACGACTTATTTGCCATTATAAAAAGAAAAGACGAGAGAATTATATTGGAGGTTTTCAACAGTTACCACAATAAACTAAAATTTACTATTGAAAAAGAAATCAACAATTCGCTGCCATATCTTGACATGAAAATAATGAGAAATAAAAACAGAGTTATAACAGATTGGTACATGAAAGAAATAGCTTCAGGCAGAATAATAAATTATAACTCAACACAACCAATAAAACATAAGACAAATACAATTTTGAATTTTATTAATAAAGTGGTAAATTTAAGTCACGACAAATTCAAAAATAAAAATATTAAGAAAATTAAAGAAATATTAAAAAACAAAGCTGCAAACAAGTTTATATCGGGACAACAAAAAGAAATTTGGGGGTAAGAGTAGCTGAGCATGAGACTGACATTAAAAAAGGACGACAATCAACTTCATTAGCGCAACATTGTTTGGATTATTCTCACACAGCTGATCTGGAAAATGTAAAAATATTACACAAAGAAAGAAAATACAATAAAAGATACACTTTGGAAAGCTTAAGTATTCAACAAAAAATGGACATAGCAATGAACAGCAAGACTGACAAAGACAACACTAATGCTACTTATAGCATTGTATTAGGTTAAACTTTAGTGTAACTCCAGCTGTGTATATTAGAACGTTAAGAATAAGCTTATACTGTGATATTTAGCAATTTTTAATTATTTTTGCAATTATTTTTTAAATTATGTGTTTTATGTCGTATGTAGTCATGTCGCGTCAAATTACATTAACAAAATTTAAGTGCAAATTTTATTAAGAGAGTAAATATGTAAGTTTAAGTAAAATATTAATTGTTGTATTATCGCTATTATCATTACATTAAAATTGTTCTTTTTTATTTATTTATGAATGTTACCAGATTTCAATAAAAACTATTATCCCTGAAGATGTTGGAAAATCCCAACGAAACGTCGGATATGAATAAATGAAATAAAATTGTCTTTTATTTGCATTTAAATCAAATTTAATGACCTTAGAAGCCTGAATAGAAACAATTCTATAAAAACTAATTTATATATTAAATAAAGGTCGAAAAATTATATGTATATTTATAAATAAATCTTACTGAGCGTTTTTAACTCAGTGAGCACTGTTGACAACTTTATTCCCAAAAATATCGCTAAAAGTGAGTTAAAATAGTTGGAAAATAGCTAGGAAAAGGTGTTACCAAATAAAGGCTATACCGATTTGGCATAACAAAGCTGCAAAAGTGTTGTAAGTACAAAGTAATGCATGTTGTTGTGAGATTGCAAACAAAAAGCTACGATATTTTGCACTTGCTCCTTTGCAAGAGCATTCGCACCAAACATTGAATACCGCTGAAAATTAGTTGATATTAGACTGCAAAATTTTCCCACGTGAGATATGCCAACACTAGAGTCGTTAGTTCAAACTCCGCAACATTTTTTAAAGTATATTGTGCAAATATATGTTTATAGCTTTTGATGTGTCAGCTTTCAAATAAATTTTATCAGTAGTAGTTTAGTAGTTATATGTATATCTTTGTATTTATATTGTGAGCAGCTCAACAATGCACTGGAAATGTTTGCATGTACTATTTTAATTTGAAGCATTGTTGACATATGTTAACCATTTCAATTCCCAACCGATTTTATTTATGTTGGGCCTTATTTTAATCGATAAAAGATTCACATTTAAAAAATAATAAAAAAATCAGTAGGGCTGCCAGCCGTTTTGCAAAAAAGCCGCCGAAATTGAAAAAATTGGAATAACACAAAATTTTCAATTTTCTTTTGATAAAATTTCCACGAAATATAGGTCGAAGTAAAATCTTTTATATATAACCGGAATGCGCAAAATCCGCCTCTATTCGACTCGGTGTAAAAACTAAAAATCGAAAATAACGTTGTGAAATTTTTTCCGTGAAGTGCCAAAAAAAAATTTTATCGGGAACTTTCGATTTTGAGGGTGCACTGAAATTTAAAAAATGGCAAACTTATCTATTCAACTAGACCTAAAAGTCGCACTAAGTTGTTATTCAAGAGAATTTTCACAGGAACAGCGGTAAAGAACCCTGATGAGATTAGCGGGAGCTATCGAAACGCCAGTTCAACCCTCCGCACTGTCAAAATTTTCTTTGTCTACATGCTTCACATACATATATCTCTAAATAAAAATATAATAGCATTGGAAAATTAAATTAAAACATATCTCAAGCCAAAAATAATTAAATTCCTTTGGATATAAAGCCATACAGTTTGACTAAGCTCATAACTTAATTCTTAAACTCTAAACCTAGCAAAAAGGATGTACAGGTTCAAATTAACTGAACAAACAAACATTCACACCAGTGAGCTGCAACAAGTGTCAAACTTGCAAGTATACCCAATCACGTACTCTGATTTTTTGTGATGCGATTATTTTTGTTCATCAACAAGTAATGATTGTAAACGCAATAGCTCATATAAAACACTCAGTTTTAATCACTTGTATTCGCAATGAACATGAATGTTTGTGATTAGTTTCTTTGGTATGATTGTAACCGCACCGGATTAAAACGAACATGTAATTCGCATCATTCTTGTAAAACGATTTATGACCAGCGCTACCTACTTGTTTTAATACGCACACAATACATACATCATTCTATAAAATGTTCGTGCTATTGTAGTTGTTGCGTACAATCCTCATTCGTGTTGTTTCTGCTTTACAAAGTGGCATAAGAAAACCTACATACATAAACACATATTATGTATGTACGTATTTGCTCCCAACAACTATACTTTGCAAAACACAAAAATATACTCGAGTGTTTTTGTTTCGATCACAATCAAATCATGCCAAAAACAGCCGAGCTGCAAGTGAGCGACTGTTCGTAAACAAGCCGAATAGTTTGTATAATAGTCGAAGCAAGTACAATGTTGCGAATAAGAAGTACTTGTTGTTAATTTTTTTGCTTCATGTATTACACTCGTTTGTGAACAAAACTGTCAAAGGCTTGGTTGGCTTGTACTTGTTATTTAGCGCTAGTGAATAAGACGGCTTGATCATACTTGTTACTGCTCTCTGATTCAAACACACTAATACTTTAAGTTATCAATGTAATTCATACTAGAATAGAGATATAATAAAAAGAAGCTTAACACAGCCCAAAAGAAATAAATTAAGTAAGGTGCGACTTTGGCTCGCAAACGAAGGGTTCCGTTCGAATACATATATGTATGTATATCTCTTTTCGTTTTTGCCCCTTTATTCATTTTGGCAGTTTTTTCGTTGTGCTTTTTTGTTTAATTTTATTATTTTTATTTTTTAAGTATTTTTCGTTGTTTTTGGCGATTTGTTTTTTTAGTTTTGATGCTTTTTTAATTTTCGTGATTTTTCGTTTTTTCTGGCAATTTTTTGTTTTTTGCAATTTTGTTGTTTTTTGCCGATTTTTTTAATGTTGCCGATTTCTTGGTTTTAGCGTTTTTTAAAGTTTTTTTTTCACTTTTTGACGATATTTTTAGTTTTAGCGATTTATTTTAGTTGTGGCGATTTGTTCAATTTTTACGCTTTTTTCCGTTTTGGGGATATTTTTCGGTTTTTGGTGATTTTTTTAGTTTTAGCAACTTTTTTTGGTTATGACACTTTTTTTTCGTTCTGGCGATTTTTTTAGTTTTTTGCGGTTTTTGGCCGATGTTTTTTGGTTTTGGCGTTTTTTTTTGTTTTTTTTTTTTTTGGTTTGTCGCTTTTTCCAGTTTTTGGGTTTTTTTACACTTTTTTCGTTTTGCCGACTTTTTCGGTTTTTGGCGATTTTATTTAGTTTTAGCGCTTTTGTTTTGGTAATTTTTTTAATATATGTCGATTTTTTTCGTTTTTGATGATATTTTCAGTTTTAGCGTTTTTTAGTTTTAGTGCTTTTTTCGTTTTGACGACTTTTTTGGTTTTTTTAATTTTAATGATTTTTTGCGTTTTAGCGATATTTTTCATTTTTTGTGCTTTTTTTCTTTAAGAACTATTTTTATTTATGCTTTTTTCGTTTTGAAAATTTTTTAGGGTTCCGTTACAGCAAAAGTGTGCTTTTATTGTTTATTGTTTTCGCTACGCTGCAGCGCGCTGTCCTGTCCGTCTGTATGTGTGTCCGTCTTTCTGGCTGTCTGACACAGGCTGTTTTCTTGGGAACCGTAAGAGCTACGGACCTGAAATTTTCACAGAATATGTAGAACTTTGGCTGCTACAACAGCAAATATATGACTGATAACAATTAAAGGGTGTTCTAAAACGAGCAATGAAAAATGTAGAAATACTATTGTAATATGCAGACACTTTTATATAGACACTTTAAATTTTCAAAGTGCATGTTAATTGGTATAGTTTGTAGAATAGACTACACCAATTAACACCGATATTTAAAACAATAAAAATTAGAGGGTGTTATATCAGTTAATGTAATTTTGCTATGTCATTTAGACAGTCTGCTGTATCTTGAGAACCGTAAGAGCTACGGATCTGAAATATTCACAGAATATGTAGAAATTTGGCCGCTACAACAACAAATACATGTCAGTTAAAAATTAAGGGGTGTTCTAAGGCGAACAGCGACAAATTTTGATGAAAAAATACTAATGTAATATTGATACACTTATATATAGACACTTTAACATTAATTGGTGTAGTCTGTAAAATAGACTACACCAATTAACACTGATATTTAAAACAATAAAAATTAAAGGGTATTCTGTCAGTTAATGTAATATTGACTATGTAATTTAGACAATTTGCTGTATCTTCAAAACCCTACGTGTGCGAGTCAACGTCGCACTTTACTTAATTTTTTTATAAAATTTTTGATTTTTTTAGTTTTAGCGTTTTTTAAAATTTCCAGATTTTTCCTCTCACGGTTTTAACGATACAGCAAATTGTCTCAATTACATAGTAAAAATTACATTTACTGATAGAATACCCTTTAATTTTTTTGTTTTAAATATCGCTGTTAAATGGTGTAGTCTATTCTACAGACTACACCAATTAACACTAACTTTAAAAATATAAGTGTCTATATATAAAAGTCTGCATATTACATTAAGAGAGAAAAACTCAAATGCGCTAATTAAAAAGCTAGTACAATTAATCGGTGAAGAGGCGTTTTACGTGATCCCGATAAAACGCGGTGCGATTAATGAAACAAAAATTCAAGTAAATGAAGAAAATCATTACCGCTCAGTAGTTTCGGAGTTTGAAACACAAAATAAAAATTTTTACACCTACCAATTGAAAAGTGCAAAAGGCCTCCAGGTAGTGATAAAAGGCATCGATTCATACGTGGATCCAGAAGAGCTAAAAGCGGGTCTACTAAATAATAATTTTAAAGTAAAATATGCTACTAACATTAAAAATAGAGAGCGAGTTCCCCAACCACTATTTCGTGTGGAAATGGAACCAGGTGATATGAAATTAAAAAGGAATGAAGTACACCCCATTTACAGCTTAAGATATTTGCTGCACCGACGAGTTACCGTAGAGGAACCATACAAGCGAGCAGGGCCCTTTCAATGTCTAAATTGCCAAGAATATGGCCACCCAAAACATATTGCAAGTTGCGAACAGTTCGTGTCGTCTGTGGTGAACTACACAGCACTGCCAATTGTGATAAGCAAAAAGATGATTCCAAAATGAAAAAGTGTAGCAATTGCCATCAAAATCACACTGCAAACTACAGGGGCTGCCCTGTCTATGTACATGTTAAGAAGTCTAAGTCTAACAGACGTAATCACACCTATGCTCAACGTAATACTTTCGACAATACAAATTATACCCAGTTGCGCCAACCAGCTGCCAGCCGGCCTTCATACGCCAACATTTTTAAGGCTAACGAGCCCATAGCGCAAAACATACCAAACAGCCAGTTCTCGTACGCTAATGCTTTGAAGTCTAACCACCCCACAGCTCAAAAACGGCCTCTTGCCAACGAAAACAGTGGTTTCAATTTTGATCGACTTGAGGCTTCAATAGAAAATTTAATACAAACCGTAAATTTTTTACAACCATCATGACCTGCATGATGCAGGAAGTGTTCAAAATGCAGTCTACATTATTGCAGGCTGCATTAAACAAACCATGAACTTAAAAATCTGTTTCTGGAACGCAAACGGCATCCGCCAACATAAAAACGAACTAGAATACTTCATGATGGATAAACAAATTGATGTTATGCTTATCTCTGAGACGCAATTGACTGCTAGAAGTTTTTTTAAAATCAACGGATATAATCTCTACGACACAAAGGACCCCCAAGGTAGAGCTTGTGGTGGCTCGGGTATACTAATAAAATCGCGATTAAAACACTACTTAATGAGTGATCATTGTGAAGACTATCTTCAAGTAACTAACATCTGCATTGAAGCTTTTCATCAAAACCTGGTGATTTCATCTATTTACTCTCTTCCCAGTTACTCTATTACAGAAAATCAGTATAGTAAATTTTTTAATTCACTAGGCCCACGCTTTTTGGCCGCCGGTGATTACAACGCTAAGCACACGCTCTGGGGATCTCGCCTCATCACGCCAAAGGGTCGCGTTTTGTTTGACACAATTACAAAAATGCGGTTAAATGTTATATCAAGTGGCCAGCCAACTTACTGGCCAACATATCGCCGAAAAATACCTGATGTTATTGATTTTGGAGTAGTAAAGGGTGTGCCCAGCGAAATGATCCAAATTGAAGCATCTTTAGATTTGTCTTCAGATCACTCACCAACTGTTGTCACTATATATTCACATACAACATATTCACCCACTTGTGATTTAACAATGACAACCACTCGTATAAATTGGTTGAAATACAAAAAATATTTGAGTGCTCATTGCCCAGAAAATATTCCATTAAAAACGCCTGCTGACATAGATGACTCTATTAGAATGTTTGAGGCAAACCTTAAGCAAGCTGCTGTAAATGCTACTACTACAAATCTTCAGGTGAGATATAATAAAATTTTTTCAGCAGATGTAGAACGGCTTTTATCCGAAAAAAGAAGAGTTCGTAGAGAATGGCAACGCTACAGATCCCCTCAGCTAAAATCTAGGCTGAAGGAATGTACTAAACAGCTGAAAACTCTACTAGAATATCAAAAAACCGCTTCTCGTCAAAACTTTCTAAATGGGCTCGACGCAACACCTCAAACAGATTATTCGCTATGGAGAGCAGCCCGAGGCCTCAAAAGACCAGTGATATATAAGCCTGCATTGCGAGCTTCGAATGGAGACTGGGCAAGAACTGACGCTGAAAAAGGTACTCTGTTTGTAAACCACTTGCAGAAAGTATTTACTCCAAATAAGTCTGATACTATAGTTGAGCTGCCACCAGTCCTCGCTATACCAGATGTTACTTTGAGGTTCAACATTCGTGAGATTGAACACTATATTGCGGGCTTAAACTCAAAAAAAGCCCCAGGCGCTGATAAAATAAGCAATAAAATGCTCTTAGAGCTACCCTATACTGCAAAACGGATAATTCTATTTATTTTTAACAGTATTTTGCGTCTCAAATGCTATCCCGCAGGATGGAAGGTTTCGCTGATTACCATAATACCTAAACCAGGCAAAGATCATACGAAGCTGGAGTCCTATAGGCCTATAAGCCTGTTGTCTAACATGTCAAAACTATTTGATTAGCTACTTATGAGTAAGCTAACCCCCATACTGAATCGTACTGGATGCATTCCACACCACCAATTCGGTTTTAGGAGACAACATAGTACGATTGAACAAACACATAGACTCGTGAACGTGGTTAGAAAAACCTTCGAAGAAAAGAAATATTGCTCCGCGCTCTTCATCGATGTTTCTCAGGCATCTGATAAAGTATGGCACGCAGGTTTAATACATAAACTAAAGCAAAACCTACCCGAAAACATCCTTAAGCTTTTAGAAAGCTACTTAACTGAGCGAAAATTTGTTGTTAAAGAAGGTAATTTTCAAATCCCTCCGCAACCCATTGAAGCCGGAGTTCCTCAAGGCAGCATCCTCGGTCCTGTATTATATCTGATATATGCCTCTGACTTGCCGGTAAGCAGTAACATACACATATCAACATTCGCTGATGATACAGCTTTTCTAAGTGTTCACAAAAGCCATCAAGAAGCCACCCGCAATTTGCTAGATTATATACCCCAGTTGGAACAATGACTAAAACAATGGCAGATAAAAATTAACGAACAAAAATGTCTACACATTACTTTTACATTGTGCAAAGAAACCTGCCCACCTATACAAATAAATAACCAAACTATACCTCAACACACTGAAGTAAAATATCTCGGTGTTCATCTTGATCGTCGTCTAACATGGAAGTCACACATAAATGCAAAGGTGACCCAAATGAAATTAAAAGCAGGTCAAATGAATTGGCTCATTGGAAGGAACTCTACTCTAAGCCTAGCTTGTAAACTTCTTCTATACAACTCTATTCTAAAACCAATATGGTCCTACGGAATCCAGTTATGGGGCACTGCCTCGGTATCAAATGTAGAAAAAATTCAAAGGCAACAAAATAGCCCGAAACATCATTAACTTTAGAGGCCACACTCGGCTGAGAAGGAGGGACACTCTTGCTCTCAGCCGAACACGAGAGACGTAAACAACCAACCAACCTCTGAAACAAATATTTTTGTCTGGCACTGGCTGGACTTAAAAATTAAAATTTTAGAGTAAGATTTGATTACTTATTGTTAGTTCAATTTTATTGAAGATACAATAAATAAATACATATAACCGAAAAAAAATATTACATTAGTATTTGAATATTTTTCGTTGCTCGCTGTAGAACACCCTTTAATTTTGCACTCTTGTATAATTGCTGTTGTAGGGGCCAAAGTTTTACATATTCTGTGAAAATTTCAGGTCCGTAACGCTTACGCTTCCGGAGAAAACATTACAGTAGTATTTCAACATTTTTCGTTGCTCACTTAAGAACACCCTTTAGTTTTTAGCTATCATATATTGTTGCTGTATCGGTCAATGTTCTACATATTCTGTGAAAATTTCAGGTCCGTAGCTCTTACGGTTCATAAGATACAGCAGATTGTCTAAATTACGTAGTACAATTACATTAACTGATAGAACTCCCTTTAATTATATTGTTTTAAATATCGGTGCTAATTGATGTAATCTATTCTACAGACTACACCAATTAACACGAACTTTAAAAATTTAAAGTGTCTACATATAAGTGTCTGCATATTACATTAATATTTAAACATTTTTCGTTGCTCGCTTTAGAACACCCTTTACTTTTTAAGCGTCATATATTTGTTGATGTAGCAGCCAAAGTTCTACATATTCTGTGAAAATTTAAGGTCCGTAGCTCTTACGGTTCCCGAGAAAATAGCTTGTGACAGACAGACAGACGGACGGACATCGTAGCGAAAACAAAATGGTTCCTTTACACTTTTGGTGTACGTAACCCTACAAAGTGAATATCAATAACTATAAAATGAAATACAGCTCTATTACTGACAGTATGAATTGATTAAAAGCAACCCACCGACTTTGGTCGAGTGGTCTAAGCGGTAAAGAACTCTGATGATATTAGCGGGAGCTATCGAAACGTCAGTTCAACCCTCCGCGCAGTCAAAATTTTCTTTGTCTACATGCTTCACATTTATCTCTAAATAAAAATATAATTTAATTGACAAATTAAATTAAAACAGAACTGAAGCCAAAAATAATTAAATTTCTTTGGGTATAAACATACAGTTCGACTAAACTTATAACTTAATTGTTAATTGTAAAGGCACCTAGCAAAAAGGATGTACATGTTAAATAAACTGAACAAACAAACATTCACACACACACACACACTAGTACTTGTAATTATTAATGATAATTCATACTAGAATAGAGAAATAATAAAAATCTTAACACAAGACAAAAGAAAAAAGTAAATATTAATAACTATCAAATGAAATACAGCTCTACGACTGACAGTATGAATTGATTAAAAATAGATGATATTCAACTCTTGACTGCAAACCACCGACTTTGGTCGAGTGGTCTAAGCGGTAAAGAACTCTGATGAGATTAGCGGGAGCTATCGAAACATCAGTTTAACGCTCCGCGAAGTCCAAACTTTCTTTGTCTACATACTTCACATTTATCTCTAAATAAATATATTATTTAATTGAAAAATAAATTTAAAACAGAGCTCAAGGCAAAAATATTTAAATTTCCTTGTATATAAGCCCATAGAGTTCGACTAAACTCATAACTTAGTTATTATATTATTTATTATCAAACAGGAACAAAAGTTTCCACGATATAAAATAAATTCAATAAAGTGCGACTTTGGCTCGCAGACGAAGGGTTCCGTAAAAATGCATATCATTTCTAATGTTGAAAATATTTTCGTTTACGTTTTTGTTTGATTTATTTTGTTTTTTTAATTTTTTCTTGTGATTAACCGTTTTGTTTTTGCACTTTTTTCATTTTTGTGATTTTTTTTAGTTTTTTGCCGATTTTTTTTATTTCTCGCTTTTTTGTTTTAACGCTTTTTGTAGATATTTTTAAATTTAGCGATGTATTTTAGTTTTGGCGCTTTTTTGGTTTTGGGGATTTTTTCGGGATTTGGTTATTTTTTTAGTTATAGCGACTTTTTCGGTTTTGAAACTTTTTTCGTTTTGGTAATTTTTTCGGCTTTTGGCGTTTTTTT
This sequence comes from Panzeria rudis, assembly GCA_956483635.1. Lineage (NCBI taxonomy): Eukaryota > Metazoa > Arthropoda > Insecta > Diptera > Tachinidae > Panzeria > Panzeria rudis. The sequence continues at coordinate 75,857,303 of OY101447.1, read as the reverse complement.
AGTTTTGGCGATTTTTTTTGCTTTGGCGCTTTTGTGCGTTTTGGTGATTTTTTTAGGTTTTAGTGCTTTTTTTTTGTTTTGACGACATTTTTCGGTTTTTAGAGTTTTTTTTTTAGTTTTTCGTCGATCTTTTTAGTTCTGGTAATTTTTTGGCGTTTTTTTAATTTTGGTGCTGTGTTCCATTAAGCGGTTTTTTCATTATGGCGATTTTTGTTTTGACATTTTTTAGTTCTATGAATTTTTAAGTTTTAGCGTTTTTTTAAATTTCGAGAGTTTGGCTTTTACGGTTTCCAAGTTACAGCAAATTGTTTAAATTACATAGGCACTCAAATTTACATTAACGGATAGAGCACCCTTTTATTTTTATTGTTTTAAATATCAGTGTTAATTACTATAGTCTATTTTACAGACTACACCAATTAACACAAACTTTGAAAATTTAAAGTGTCTATATAAGAGTCTGTATATTACATTAGTATTTCATTATGTTTATTTGCTCGCTTTAGAACATCCGTTAATTTTTAAGTGTCACATATTTGTTGTTGTGGCCGCCATAGTTTTACATATTCTGTGAAAATTTCAGGTCCTTGGCTGTTACGGCTCCCAAGAAAACAGCCTGTGGCAGACAGACGAACAGCGTTGCCAAAACAATACACTTTTGGTGTACGGAACAATAAAAAGATATCAGACTAAGGGCCATTATTACAAAACGGTAGTAAAGTAGAAGATAGTTACTGGCACGATTAGCAGAAGTGATCGATAAACTGACCTGCAACAGTTTTTCACATTACAGCTTGACTGTAAAATAAATATTAGCTTTTTCAAAGTATGGCTACACCAGAGCACAAGTGGCAACGTCATACTTATGTATTTACCAAGACCTTCTCAGCTTTTCCTACAATATGTAGTAAAAGAAAGGAGGAAGAAAAGAAAGTGATAGTTGTGTCATACTTAATTATTTTTATGTTGATTTTTTTAGTATTACAGGGTTTTTGTACCTATTCCTCTCCATAATTTATCAACTGCTGCATATATACATATACATGTATATCATCAATGCTCAAATATATACAAAGAAATTCTAAGTTTTTCAAATATATTGGTACCTCATATCTCAAAAAAAAATGAGCTTTGCGAAATGTATTTAAAGTTTTAAAAATTTTAGCATAGATGTGGCTGTTATTAGCTTTTTAACGGTTATAACTTTGGCTTAGATTTGTTTATTTTTAGGCATTAAGAGGGTATTAAGGAACACTTTTACTAAAGTGATAGGAAAATTTTGGTGTTTTGGAGTATGACTGTGTTACATTAAGGCTCCGTTAGCCGACCGGAATGGAATATAGATGGAATGTAACAGTAACGTAAGACGCAAAGACCATTAGAAAGTAAAAACGTATAACATATATTTGCCACAAACCAAATAAAAATTATAAAGTCAACAAAAAAGCACGCATTCATAATATTTTAATTCTGACATTAGAATTAAGCAACAAAAACGTTTAAAAGACGTTGCAATTTCCACAATGTTAGCAGTTTCTTGCGAATTTTCCCTATTTTCGCGATCTCTGTGATCTTTTTAGATTTTGTTAATCTTTACAGCTTTAGTGATTACATCAAGACAATAAGCAATTTTTGGCGAACTTGCGAGTTTTCGCGTTCTGTTCGAGCTTTTTGGTATTTTAATAAATTTTAGGGCTTAAATTCCGATTTTTTAACTTTTCGCGAATTTAAGCAATGTTTGTGACAAAAGCTACTTTTTTCTTTACAGGTTTTGCGATTTTTAAATAATATTTGACTTTGCTATTATGCCGCTGTTAGCAAGTTTTTGCGATTTTCGCCATTTTCGCGATTTTTACCAAATATTTTGGCATTCCGTACAGTTTTAGCGATTTTTAATTATTATCACCGATTTTGTAATATACTGCAATGTTCCGCAAATTTCCGATGTTTTCGCGATATCGGCAATTTTTACAAAGTTTTTGACTTTCTTACATTTTTAGGGAATTTTTAACAATATTACGCTTTGCAATATATCAAGTTTTAGAGTGATTTTTGCAAATTTTCGCAATTTTTTCCGAGTTCTTAATATTGCGTACACTTAGCGAGTTTTAATAAATTTTAGATTTTGTTTCCAATATTGTAATTTTTAGCCTATGAATTAAAAAAGTTTTGGTGTTTTATAATAAATTTTGTATACTATTTTCAATTTAGGTGATGTTACTTTAAAATGTATTGAAATATATTTTTAACATGTTTGTACATTCCTGTTAAGTTGACTATAACCGTTTGAACTACTTCACACATAACAATATCGGTCAGCTGTTTCGTCCCTATACAGCTACATTCCGTTCGAGTCCGCTAACTCTACCTTTAAAAGAGCGATACGTACATACGTATGCACATAAAGGATTTATATGCCGCACGTTTTTGGTATTGCATTTTTAAAGTAGTATTAAAACGGATAAAATCTTGTGAATATATGAAGAGATTGGCGCAATAGCTCGGTAATATTAACCTCGAATAAGTATTTTTTACTTTTGACGAATTTTTGATGCTTTCAAATTATTATTTTACGTTTTTGACGATTTTTCGCTCGAAATTTGACGATTTCATTCCTATTTCATCTGGCAACTATGGGTACACACAAGTCTACAACAAGAATAAATTTCTTGTAGAAACTACACTACAGTTGTCGCAAAATATTGAAAGATGGGTGGAGTTATCAGCGCAGGTATCTCTATAAGGAAATGTCCAATACCGTAAAGAAGGGAAGCTCCATATAGTGATGATTTCATCACTCCACTAAGTTTGCCGAGGAAGGCCAGTGTTTTAATGTGTTCACCTGTTAGATACGTCTTGGTGTTAATTAATAAAGATGCAAGTATCATAACGTCTTCACTAACATTTTTCTGATGTTTTTATGTATGAAGTTCGACAAATGTTAGAACAAAATTATGTCTCGCGAAGACGGGGCAGCCTATGAAAATGTGTGCCGATAAAAGTTAGAGGAAGAATGAACTTGCCAGTAAGTTGTCCCACACTTTTAGGTTAAATTAAAGTTGTTATAATGAAAAACAGTTTGTCCATCCGATAAAATGCTAATTATAGCTAAAGCCGAGTTGTAATAATGGTCCTAAAACCTATTGTGTATTTAAATATCCATGTCCTATCCCAGATGTGTGAAGAGGTAAATTTTTTTCACTCGAAGTAGCTTCTACGAACACCGAGGTAGTTACTTATATAAACATTTTGGAAAAGTAGTACGAGCGGATCTATGGGCCGGCATTAATGGGTTAAATATCTTGATTCCGGCAACACTGAGGATTGCACGTGAAATTTTTAGTTATCAAAAGATAACGCAAATTTCACACAAAATATCTTTTGTATTATTTAGTTTGTGTATTAAATGTATTGAACTTGATAAGTAATAGTAATATTATGAAAATCATATCGATTTTAAGCTATCTACAAAAATCTTTTAGTTTTTAGCCAACACACAAAACTAAAAGACACATTACCGGTAATATAGTATTAAACAGGCGATATTTACAAACATAGATACATATGTGGTGTAGTACAAGTGAGTTTGTTTAAAAATTTCAAGTTCGGTGAAAATAGTACAAAAACATATGTTTTAGATACAAAATAATTCAGTATAAAGAATAGCTTTGTTTGTGTACTTTTTTGTAGTATATGTAGTAAAAAAGATACTATTAAAATGGTGTACTCATGAGAAAGAAATTATTAAAATATAAAAAAACAGAAAATGTGTAAATGTAGTAAAATTGTTCATAGAAATACTGCTGAAAATAATGCTATAAGTAAGAGTGAGTCCAAGGTATATTGAACAGGTACCACTACAAGAACAGCTGTTTTAGTAAATTTGGGAATGTGTGCGTCACACAGACAATAGATTTTGACACATGTCTGGGAGTTTTCTATCAACACCGGGCATGTGTTAGTAAATTTGAGAGAGCTTGTGAATGTGTGCTACTCGCAGATAATGGATTTAATATTTTTCTGGGGTATTTCTACCAATAAAATACATGTGTTTTTTGGTGTTGTACTTGTTTTACTTATGGTGGTACCTGTAATGAATATGCCTTGAGTAAGTCTATGCCTGATACATTTTTATAATTTTTTTTATTCCTTACGTAATTTTTTCTACATGTACATACATATATAATAATTAGGATATAAAATACAGATATACATATATAATATAATTACAGCTCCTAGTCGGAGCATAGGGCGGAGTCCGTTTCTTGGGTAATTAATTTTATGTCTGGGCTACCAACCCTGAGCAACTACAATACGTTTGTGGGGACGAACTGGTGTTTTAAGGCGACCAGTCAGCCATTTGCTGGAAAACTATCGATGGCACTATCGATAGTATCGATGTTTAATTTTTTGTATGACTATCGATGGTTTTATTCGGCAATCGATTATTATTTAAAAACAATCGATATTTTTTTCCGCTATCGATAATAAATGATCCACTACTATTGTTGTGCTAGACATGTTTTTCAACGATCGTCGGTTAGTTAAATTGGATTTAAAATCATTGAACTCACGACATTTTTCTTATATTGAAATGTTATAAGGATTTTAGTTTTGTTATATATTGAACTAAGAAATAAAGTTCTCTTTTGTTTCAGAACCGGTTTTATTAACATTTTTACACACATATTTAATGCTTTTTCTAAGAACTATAAAACTTTGATAGTATCACGATAGTATCGTCGCTATATCGATAGTTTTTCTAACTTTTGATAGTTTAAAATCGATATATCGATATATTTTTTCAAAATATCGAAAATTTTCGATAGTGACACTATCGATAGTTTTCCACCTCTACCATTTGCACACATTTGTATAGCGAGCCGCTTGTTACAAGTACAGACACCCGCTTTATGCATCATCTAACATGATGAACCGACGCATAAATCGCGGTTAGTTCCTCCGCATTCATATATCTTCGCCGTTGACTTCCCGCGTTGTGGATTGTTCTTGGTTTCTGTGCTCCCCTTCAACCTTACCGGCTTGGGAGGCCCTACCAGTAGCTACGCTACTGCTGGCATCGCTCTCAGGTTCCTTGCACGTACTCAGCATCCTCACCACGACAAGGTGACAATCCGTCGAGAACGACATTTTTATCATGATAAATCTCAAATTGTTATCAATATAAAAATTACAGCATTTGATATCGATCGAAATTTAAATAGTATTGTAATTTCGATCGATATCGAATGCCGCCGCAATTGGATGCATTTTTGTAGTACCAAATAGAATAATTACAAAAAGTGTTTACAAAATCAGTATTTTTAGCTCAAATGTATTAAAAATGATTCTAAATCATATTTTCATTAATTAATACAAAATTAATTGTATATAAAAACTAAAAGTTCATGTTTAAAACATAAATAAATCTTACTGAGCGTTTTTAGCCAGTCCGCACTGTTGACAACTTTATTCCCAAAAATATAGAAAAACGCGAGTTAAAAATAGTTGGAAAATAGCTAAATGTAAAATATATTAAAAAATTTTGCTATAAATTGCTCAAAACTTTAATTTAAAACTTTTAATTTCAAAATTCCTCAAGAAATAGGTTGAAAATAGTCCAAATAACTAAAAAAGGAAATAGTTTTACCATTTATCGTAAAACTTTTTAAAATTAAGCGGTAATTTTGCTGTCAAATCCACTCATATTTTAATATCCGCCTTGAGTTTTTCTCATACATTTTTTGACACCAGTTCCCAAAAAAAAGTTGCTTTGTTGTATCAATTCGCCGATAAGTATACCTTATAGATCTACCTTGGTGTGTATCAAAAAGTGACAGTCAAGAATTATTCTTTGTAGCATAAACACAAAGTATATATTTTGTGGCATAAACTTCATAACTTGGACGCGGGAAATTATCTTTTTAAGGAATTTATATACATATTCTTATGAAATATAAGGTTGGTTGTGTGAGATGTTAAGAAAAAAATCGTACGAGTATGTAGTTGTTAAATTATAAGAAATTAAATAATTAAATTTAAATTTTCTATGTGCGTGTCAAATTTTTTTCTTGAATGAAGGTTTGCATGTCAAACATGATGGATAGTCAGAACAGTCAAAACTATCCCTCAAAACTGATGAATTTTTTACTATCACTGAAGTTCGCCAACTACCAAACTGATTTCAAATAATTTTGAGATAATCAGCTAGTATAAATAAAAATTGCAAAGTAAAAAATCATAAATAGTCGTGGGAGAAATATGTATATTCTTCTAAAAAAAGCTTTGAAAAAATAAAATATCTATAAGGGAAAAATCGCTAGATTTCCCGCTAATAGCTAAATCATATTTTTTCCCACAACATGCTTTCGGAAATCACGATTTGACGAGAAAATGGATAAATTGGTAACAGTGTCAGTGAGCGCTTTCTAATGAAAGACATAAGGCGAATTTAAGGTTTCATCTTTCTTTCTTTCTTGTGTCTGCTATTTCATAGTTCAGGGCGAACTAAAAATAGTGGCATCATTGCCGAATTTGCCTTAAAAATGTATCCAATACCACAGACCGAAATATTTCTTGGGGCCATTATTACAAATCGGCTTTAGTTATAGTTAGCATTTTGTAGGACGGATAAATAGTTTTTCATTAGTACAACTTTACTTTAACCTAAAAGTGTAGGATAACTTATTAGTAAGTTCATTCTTCCTATAACTGTTATCAGCTCACATTTTCATAGGCTGCCATACTTGCTTCTTTATCAAGTAAACACGAAGGCATATCTAGCAGGTGAACTCACTAAAACCCTGACCTTACTCGGGAAACTTAGTGGAGTGATGAAATTATCATAATATCATCACTATATAGAGCTTCCATTCTTTACTGTATTGTGCATTTCCTTATAGAGCTACCTGCGCTGACCCCTTTTTCAACGTTTTTGACAACTGTAGTGTGGTTTCTATAATAAATCTATTCTTGTTGTCGGTTACCTGTTATTTGTGCCATGGTAAATACATATGTATGACGTTGCCACTGTGCTATTTAAATGATCTGGTATAGCCGTACTTTGAAAAAGATAACTTTTATTTTACAGGCAAGTTGTAATAATGAACCATTTTTCCAGGTTAGTTTATCGATAACTTTTGCCAATCGTGCCAGTAACTATCTTCAAATTTACAGCCGAGTTGTAATAATGGCCACTAGACCTAACACATTCAAAAACCTGATTCACACACCTTTTAAAGAAAATATCTTATTTTTTAGAACACTTTTTCTTGCTGCCTATTCTAAAGTCCATTTTTTTATTTATATAATATTTATTTACTTTCACAATTTCCTAAACTTTTGAATCACTTCTTTTTATTCTCAGTATTATTTATAATGTTATCAAAATAAACAAACAAGTTTTGACTTGCAACTAAACATTATAAATACACAACAAGTCACCAGCAAGGTGGATTTATACAGGTGATATTATAAGCACAGCAGTTCTACTTTTTTCCCGCAAATTGGATGCTTGTATGTCAAAATTTGCATACGTTGACATAGGGGCTGATATGTCAAATGTTATTGTAATGTTGTAGTTGTTTTAGAATCAACACCACCTGATAAAATTAATTCACCTTGGTCACCAGGTGCGCAGAAGCCATATTGTTTGTGGCCGTGCTGTCAATTTTATTTACTGTGAATTCGCCTTGATGAAATGTTTCTTTAGGAATTCGCCTTGTAAGCAAGTCAGCTACTGAGCTAACTAAGTGAAAGAGCTCAGTAAAGTGAGCTGAGCAGAAAAGAGCACTCACTCAAAAGATCTGATTAGCACAACTCTACACAATATATTGGGAAAAATCAAAAGATTTTTGATTTATATTGTACACTCAAGAAAATTGTGTGAAAATTGTGTAATGTGGCAACATTGTTAAGTGTTATATTTACTTTTTCACTGTCAGGAAAATTGGGCAAAATTTTCTTAGAAAATATAGTGCTATTTATTACATAGTAGGGGTCGAAAGCGACAATAATATGTACTACAACATATGCAATAATATTGTACTTATAATGGATGGGCCGCATAACATTTCATTATCAATTAACATTATTATGTACCGGGAAGAAATGCTTTTCTAACATAAATTTAGGCTCAAGGTCGATATATAAGGTCTGTGTATCAGCTCAAATGTTCGGTAATTACGATGTCAAATTTTACTATATTTTACCAATACACTTACATTTTAATATTTGCTTTGATTTTATCTCATACATATTTTGACACCACAATTCCCAAAAATAGTTGCTTTGTTGTATCAATTCACCGATAAGTATATCATATAGATCTACCTTGCTTAGTAAACGTTCAGACGATGCAAGTCTTATTGATCAGCTTCTTATTCAGCTGTGAGAAAGGCAGAGAAACTTGTATTAATTTCTCTGTCTTTCTCACAGCTGAATAAGAAGCTGATCAACAAGACTAGCATCGTCTGAACGTTGACTTAGGCTGAAACTTTTAAAGATTTCAAATTATCTCTTCAAACATCAAAAAATAATATCCTATCAAGAGAAAATACAACACAATCAGGCATGTGATGGAAATCGTTTTCGAAAACGGAGCAAATTTAAAACATGTTTTTAAATAATATTTCTTTATTAAAAAGAATTTTACGACAAATATTATAGAAATATTTCTTTATTAAGAAGAATTTTGTCAAAAAAATTATTAAAATTCGATGAAAAGTGTATTAAAAAGAGCTTCGTTTTCAAAATCGATTTCTATCATACATACCGAAACTTTTTTTGCGTAGGTTTTTGCTTTTGCTTGTGTTTATTTCCTTAAGATCAGTTTGTTACATGAATAATAAAGAAAAATATCAAAGCGCACGCATAAAACTCTGTCTGTGTTACAAAAACAACAAATTTTTCCAGCCATTTGTAATGGAGACAGAAAAAATGGACGTTGCTAAGCGATTTGAAATTGCTCCATCAACTCTTACTTCAATCCTTCAAAAAAGAGAATATATTACACAAAAATCTTCAAGCAGTAAGCTAAAGCGCCCCATTAATTCGTATTTATTTTATTTTAGCCCCCTTAATTCGAAACCCCGCTTTATCGAAAACCCCTATAAATCGTATGAAATGGCCGGTCCCTTGCGATTACGAATTATCGGGAGTCCACTGTATTATATTCACATTTCTTAGACGGGGTTCACACACGGCAATTTTAATTCAGCTGGGAGAAAGACGGAGAAAAACTGTGTTGCTTTTTCTGTTTTTCTCGCGGCTGAATTAAAATTTGCGCAACAAAAATTGTCCTATGTGAACCCCGTCTTAGGAATATGGTCAGTGTGGCCATATCTAAAAATATTTTGCAGCTAAATCAGGTCAAAAATTATGCTAACAAAAATTTAAAATGCTAAAAAATAATGCTAACATTTAAAAAAATTCTTTTTTAACTAGGATTTCTTCATAGCTCGTTTATTTTTCATAATTCGTCCTATTTTCTGGCAAAGTTTTGATTTTATTCGAGTAAAACAAGAATAATTCAAAATCAATAAAAGAAAAACGTTCGGAGTTATCAAAGCATTGTTGTTATTTTATATTTACAGCAACGATGGTATGACGATTCCGAACATTTTCATTGCGCGTGCAATACAGATCAGGCCTGCATATAATAGAATGCTATTGGTTAATTTTCAACACAAGAACTCAAGTTAAAATTTTTTGCATTTTTGACTTTAGCGAAATTCGGAGTATATAATCTATTCTTAAGAGCACGAATATTTTTAATTTGTAATCGTCTAAATTTCTGTATCGACTATTTTTGTAAAATTCATCATCCTCATTTGCAGAGATTATGTTTCCTTTTCGCAAATATATATCTAATAAAAAACGTATATTTCTATTGCAATGAATGAAAAATATCTTTTATTCTTAAGTTCCCTAAAAATGTTATTTTAGTTTTTCTTATTTTTTCACTGCAAAGAGTTCAAAATGATATTTGAATATATGTAAAAGCTATACACGGTTTGTATTGATAACTAACGAATTATTTGATATGAAAAACTTATAAACCACAACAAAACAGCCAGCGCCGGCGCTACCGATTTTAGCACCTGGTGCAGTTTTCAAAAATGCTGCCCTAAAAAAAACATTCATTTGCCGTAAATAATCCGTTTCCACATCACCCAAGAGGTAGGATATGCAATGCATTTTTTTTAACGAGGTATCCCACGTAGGCATAGTCCTCAAAAATATAAAAAATAAATAAATATTGCTATCGTACTAATCCAGCGTACGAATTTAAATAACAAAAAATTAATAAAATATTTGAATAAATAAAAAGCACTAAAATTCAAGCGTGCAATTTTAAATTTTAAAAAATATATTAAGTAATTAATTAAATTTAATTTTCCGAGCTTTGATTTTAGCAAAGTCGTCTATCAAGTCACTATAATCTAAGTTGCTGAGAAATTCACTTTCTATAGATATTCTAGCTAAATCTACTAGTCTTTCTTGTCCTATTGTACTACGTAAATAATTCTTAATAATTTTTAATTTAGAAAAGCTACGTTCCCCGGAAGCTACAGTTACTGGTATTGTCAATAAAATTCTAATAGCTAGAACTAGATTTGGTAATATCGGGTCTAATTTCTTTTCAAATATAAAATTTAATGATTCTCTAGGGCTTAATGTTCCTGAAACTATACTTTGGAATATTTTAATTTCATCCAATAAATCGAATCCTACTATATCAGAATTTGAATGGAAAGTTAAATGCTTTTCAAGGGAAAGACAATTATTTAAAAGATCAGAAGCATTTAATGAAACCACAGAAATATTATGCAAAAATTTGAAAATATTATTGTGTTCCGAAATTTGGTCAAATCTTTCGCTAACAGATTGAATTGCCTGATCAAGGATTTGAAAATAAAATTCAACTTTAAACTTTTGTTCAGGATTTGATATGATTTCGTCTCTACCTTCGTACGAAAAAAGTTGAGGTTTTCGACTAGGGCGTCTTGGAGCATCAGGGAAATTTGGTGAAACATCTAATTTTAAAGCTATTTCTTTAGCTTGAAAGATAAACCCCTGAAATTTTTCGTCATTTCTTAAGTCCGTCAAAACTGTTTTGTGCCCTCGTTTACTGCCGTCGTTAAACAAATAGCAGGACTTTGTAAATATTCGCTAAATATATTAATTCTATCTAGAATATTATACCAAATAATTAATGAACAAATGAATTCAAATTGAATAATTTTGAGAGATAAACTATTCGCGTTATTTCTTGTTATGCCGTCCTTATCCTTGTCATTTCCTATTTCAACTAAAGCGTCATAAATATTACCTAAACTACACATTAAGGGTTTTAAAGCTTCTATACGGCTTTCCCATCTTGTCGTACAGAGTGGCTTCAGACTTAATGTTTTCACATTCTTTTTCAAAATATCCCATCTTGAAACAGAACTAGAAAAAAATACATATAAACATTGGACAGTATCAAAAAAATTTACAGCTTGAAGTGAACATTGAACTGAATCCAGAAAGACCAGGTTAGCTGAATGTGATGCACATGGCACGAAAAATGCTCGGGGTTCTAAATGTTTAATCTGAGCTTGCATTCCAATGTTTTTTCCCTTCATATTTGAGCCATTATCAAAGCATTGTCCTCTGCAATCACTAATTGAAAATCCTAGAGAAGTTAGTCGGTCTAAAACTAAATTCGTTAAGCCCTTACCCGTAGTATCTGTTGCTTTTAAAAAACCCATAAAAAGCTCCTTAATTTCATGTTTGTTTTGATTTCTATGAAGAACTCTAACAATAAGTGATAATTGTTCATTGCGGCTCTGATCTGGAGTACAATCAACAATTATCGAAAAATATTTTGCTCCTTTTATCATATCAGAGATTTTATTTTGAATAACTTTAGAAACGATTGAAATTAGCTCATTCTGAATGCTTTTATGCAAATATTTGTTTTGCGTCTCATTATTGGTAATGCGTCGTAGGTGCTCTGAAAGAACACTGTCAAATTCAGCAATGGCTTCTACTAATTTGAGAAAATTACCATTATTTTTCTCATATAACCTGTCTGACCCACCCCTGAGTGCCAAAGATTGCACTGAAAGGAATTTTACAAGAATAATAAGCCGTTTCAACACATCTCTCCAATGTTGAACATTGTATTTTGAAGAATGCAATCAATTGTGGAATTTCTGGAAAGTCTTAATTCAAATTCCTTCCACTTTTCAAAACTGTCTACGTGAACGACCCCCTTTTCATGTTCCATAAGAACCCTACCTACATGATTCCAATTTCTAAATCCTATACTACTAATTGGGATTTGAGAACTTTGCATAAATAACTTACAGCAAAAACAAAAAATGGAATCATTTGAAACTGAATATACTAACCACGATCTTACAATTGTTTCACCATTTGACAAAAGCCTTGTAAAATGTTTGTTATTAAATTTCCTACCAGACGTAACCGGATAACAAATTTCTTTGTTTTGTTTGGGGCCTTTTTCTACAAGGAGGGTTAAGAGTCTATCATTTAAAGCTGGCCAGACAGCCGGATCATCTAAATCTATATCTAAACTAATTGGCAGAGTTTCTGAAATCGTTTCAGAAAATGAGACCCCAGCCTGCGCAGATACACCTAACACAGGTGTGTTTTCATCACAACCTAGATTATTTTGTGGTGGTGTATTATCAATAACATTGATACTTTCAATATTATTGGAAATATTGATTTGATTGGTTATGGCTTGTTGTTGTTGGTTTACGTTTCCATCCAAAAAAAATTTATGCAGAGCATTTTGTTGTTTTTTAGAAGATAACAACATTTGCTTTTTTTTTGTCTGAAAGCGTGACCAGACAATTTGCGCTTTGGCGACATTATATTTAGGTATAAATAATAAATATATTTATAGTTAAATCAAAAACTATTTATTTTACAAGTTTTTAACTACCAAAAAAAACACACCAATAAATTACACCTGCTCCACTGAGAGTTCTTGATAGACTAAAAATTTTGTCGAAAATTTAGACAAATATGTTTTCATTTCATTTCTTATATGAAAAAAAAGCTCACAAGCATATCTGTTACTATTGGTATAAATGAGAGAATGAGTGTAACTGATATGCAGTGGTGCCAGACAAAAATTTAAAAAAAAAACGTCAAAATTTGAAAATAAAATCGTCAAAATCGTCAAGAATTTCAAAAAAATCGTCACAACTAAATACATTAAAAAACCCAACTTCCAGTTAAAATAATACAATATTTGTTGATTAAAATCAATTCTCTATACCAAAGAACATTTCAACGACTTTATTAAAATACTAAAACATTTAAAACATAAAATAATAGGTCAAAATAAATAACTAGTCATTTATTTACATTTCGGTCAATATAGTTTTTAAACTAGACCTACATAGCGTTATGATTCTTTGCATTTTTAGCAGATATCAGGGCATGGAAAAATACTAACAAGTGAAGTATCTTTACACGGACCTTCAGATCGTAATGAAACTTTTATAACACAGGGCAAAAATAAAAAACTTTTGTTAAGAAACTTAGTTGCGAAATCTAATATTTAGGGGTTAAAAACGTTTGGGGGGTTTTAAGTTTGCTTAAAACTTTTTTGTTTAAGAACTTGAATAGACATAAACCGACATAAAAATGGCTAAAAAAAATTTTGTCACTTTTGACCCCACGTCTTAAACCCTAAACATGAGATTACGCAACTAAAAAAAATTTGTTCCAAAGTTATATGTTCTTTACAACACATTTTAGTTTGGTTAGGATCTAACGGTCTGCATAAAGATACTTCCATTGTAATGAATGTGATAAAAAATTTCCGAATTGTTAAAAAAGTTCAAGCACCAAACGCGGTAAATTTTTTTTATATTAAAAGTAGTAATATTTATCCAAAATTAAAATAGTTTTATTTTGTCATTTTCATAAATAATCTTCAACACAAAATTTCGATATATTTGCATTATTTAGGGACTGTATTTTTTTTAAATATCCTTTCCAATGAATTTTTTACTTTGGCTTTGTTAAAGTTTATTTGGTTAAATTTTCGTTCATGATTTGTTGATGAGTTTGATAAAATCATGACAAAATTTAAAAATTCGCATACATTATTTCTGTGTTTAACTTTTTTCCAAAATATGTTTACATCTAATGAAAATTTCTAAAAATCAATGAACCAATGAGAATATCTATTATTTAATTTAAAATTACAAATGGCGGGGGGTGGGAGGTGATTAAATTGAAGTTTTTATAATTGTGTTGGCGACATCAAATCTTTTTTTTTTTCTTATTTGGTAACACATTTGAATTAAGAATGATACACAATTATCAAAAAATTTACATTTTTTAAGTAAAATTAAGAGATGCCATAAAAATCGTCAAAATGTATGGGGATATGAACAAAAAATCGTCAATCGCCATTATGGTATAATTGCTAAAAAAATTTTGTTTTGTTGCCTATTTGGGGAGATAGGGACCAAAATACATTTTTGTGGATCTCGCAAACTAATGCATAAAAAAAGTAAATATGGATATAAATTATTTCTCTTACCAAGACATAACTATAATATAAAAATTACATTATTCTTGCTGACACTTAAGAAGTTGTCGTGATTTTCTTTTGTTCAAAATTGGGAGAAAAGCATCTTAACTTCAAAATATCTTATTTAGACTTAAACGCTTTGATACTAATGACAAGAATATGCTTTGTGTCAAATTTCACAAAATCCGTATATTTGTTTTCAAGATAAGATGATTTTTTTTGAAGTTATCGTGATGGAAACCTACTTTTTTGCACCCAAACTGTACAAAGCATACAAAAAGTTTCTTTCCATATAATTTAGTAAATTTAGAAATAGCTTAATTTTTAATTATAAAACACTAATTTGACGCATTTATGGTGGATTTCGTAAAGACCTTCTGTAGGCGGTCTTAGGACTTAAAGGAAAAAAATGCGAAACATTAATGTTGCACACATTTTATTTTCTCCATTTTAATCTTTAATGTTTGTTTTTTATTTTTTTAAGAAATCACTTGTTTCACCGCGAAACCTCTAATGTTGTGCTTTCTGTTAGATATAATAATATCGATAAATTGTGCATTCATTTTTAGTAGTGTGGAAAATTTATAATTTCGATACCACAAAGTATATTTGCAAAACATCAAAAGAAAGTGTTTCCAATGTTATTAAAATTTATTGTGTTGCATATTAAAATAAATAAAAAAAAAACATTAAAAAGGTAGAATGATTAAAAGTTACTAAATTGGTCGCGGGGGTACTACGGTACTTTTGGGATGGAAAAGTACTGAAAATAGTAGCAAAGTACTGAATTTTCCATGCCTGTCATAAATAGAGTAACAGCTCTTTTTTATATTTTTCCTTTAACATAAAAGAGAAACTTATGTTATTTTATTTTGGTGAAAAATGTGTATGAAGAAAGAGAAATTTATATTTTTATATCATCGATATTGAAAAATTCTTTATGAACAGTAAAAATTTGCTGTGCTGGAGGGGTTTTTTTTTCATATAAGAAACGGAAGGGTTGTTATCGATATTTTTCTTTTCTATATTACCTTTGAACAGTGTTCAAATTCTGTCCAATGACAAAAAAAATTTATATTTTTCCTTTTTAACATATTTTTTTACACAGTGAAAAAAATATTTTTGCAGAATTTCGGTATTAAATTAAAAAAAAAATTTTTTAATTTATTTTTATTAATTAGATTTTGGCGCCCTCCAATTTAAGCGCCCCGTCAAACTGTTCATACTGTTCCATAGAAGCGCCGGCCCTGAAAACAGCCATAAATATACAGCCTTTTAAAATACCAATTTTCAATCTTTATACAACAAAGACTAACAAACTTTATACATTGAAATTTTCAAAGTTGCAATTCAATGCGACAGTTATACAATACAAAAATGACAATGTACAAAAATTGGATGAAATTGAAGTATGATATATTCCTACCACGTTTGGCCCACTACAGAATCTGCAAGTGTGCCTGTTCATATGAAATAAATTTTTTCCACATCGATCTATAGATGGAGCATTTTACACACAAAAAAACATATGTATAAAAATAACTTCCTCCGTTTTTAAAATAAAATACACGCAAAAAACAACAATAAATTGTGTAAAAGTGTTGTTGTTTCGTTGGTATTTTACTTGTAGGTTTGTAACTTGTATTTTCGAGAAATAGGTACCAGGAACTCATTTCTTAAAGCTACAAGTTACAAATCTACAAATAAAATACCTATAAAACAGCAACAGTTATAAAAAGTTTATTGGTGTTTTGTAGATATTTTACTTGTAGATTTGTAACTTGTAGTTTTGAGAAATGGCCCTGGGCCACGTTTCTCAAAAAGTACGAGTTACAAATGTACAACTAAAATACACACAAAACAACAATTAAATTTGTAAAAGTGCTGTTGTTTTGTGTGTATTTTACTTGTAGATTTCTAACATGTAGTTTTGAGAAATCGCCCCCAGGACACAATAGTTGAGTTCTGGGGCCTGTTTCACTAAACTACAATTCTACAATGTAATTGTATTTTTATGAAACACAATTATTCACAATTGTGAACTTGCAGCTTAGCAAAATAGACCCCTGGTTTACACAATCATATAAACTTTACTTATGACATTTAAATTGATTATTTCTTCTATGAGATTTTCATATAATTTGATATTTATTGTGAAAAAATGCTATAAAAATGCCAAATAAACAATTAAAAAATCCTAAAAATTGTGCTAACAGCTAAATGGAAAATATGCAGCTAAATAATAATACTAAATCTAGCTGCAAAAATGCTCAAATGGCCGAACTGAATATGGTATGTGAACAGTGTGACCAGATTTTAAATAATATAAAGCTAAATCAGTTTTTATAAAAGAACAAAAAAGGAATTTTAAAGCCAAAAATAAAGCTAAATTTTTTTACAGCTTTGCAATAGTAACTTTTCATTATTTTAAAATTTTTTATAGTTTAAATGGTGTTTATGTAGGTATAAATAATATGAAATTATATTTTTGGGTCATTTAAATGAAAAACATTCAATCAATAACAACCACCCAAGTGCTGAAAATAGCATTTCGCAAAATAAATACGATTTCGACTCGAAATCACTAAACTAGTGTGTTGGAAATCGCAATCACAAAAAACTTAGCTATTTCAATTCTTTCCTCTTTAAAAAAATTTGATATCGAATTGCAAAAATAAAATTTTTCTACAATTTAATACAAAATACTAAATTAAAAAGTATGTTGCTTTATTTCGACTATTGTGTTACTTTTGTTTAATTTAAAAACAGATGCATAAAACATATAATATGAAGCAAATATAGTAAGGGAAAAATCTAAAAATAGTTGAAAAATTTATAAGAATCTTTTTCGAAGATTATTTCGAAAAAATAAACAGAACGCGCGACCCTTGGCACATGCAAAAGTGAGATTTGCGATTTTAAACTAACAAGTGATTTTTGCCATTGTAATTCCCAAAGAGTAATATCACCTACGCTAAAATTTGACATTTCTTCTTTAAAATTTTCATACAATTAGTTTTGTATTGCTTAGACTGTTTTCTAATGAAAAGATGTTTGTGATTTGTAAATTTAAAATGTTATTTGGCAAACGTTGTCGTAGTTGGTATATTAATTGTTTAATAATTTCGACAAGTGTATCTAATTTTTTTTCTGTTTCAGAATCTATTATGTCTTCTTTGAAATTAGATATTGTTCAAACTTATAGTTGAAATACGGAGTTGGAATTAGGAAATCGTCCAAATTTGATTTTAAACGGCCAAAAATTTCGGACTTCAAAACGATTTGATTACAATTATTTTTCAAAAGCAAGTGAAGTTCTGAAACCAATAGCAGGGGTCCACGTCGTTACTTTCAAATATTTTATTTACTTTTTGAACATCAGAAAGTAATGGCTTTAAAAATTTCAAATATAGTAAATATTTTTCACTATAAAAATTTTTCAAGACTTTAGCTTGATGGCAGGATTCCGAAATAGATGCAAGTTGAAAGTGTGTTTTTAATTCCAACCATTGCATACTTATTACACAATGATGTCGATTAAATCTGCCGTTTCTGCACTGCCAGATTATTATTATTAATTTTTAACTGCTTTATATGGTTACGGCAAATAAATTTATTCTGATAAACTGTTTTATTTAATTTGAAATAGAAATTAATTACATGAAATTGAAATTAAAGAAAAAGCTAAATGCATTGTTGAAAAAAGCTAAGAGCTAAATGAAATATTTCGAGCTAAGCATTAAAAAATAAAGCTAAATTTAGCTCCAAAAGAACTAATATGGCCACACTGCATGTGAATGGCTCTACAGTTGTTCATTTCACCAAACAATTTTTTGTACTCTTTATTTCAATTCTTTTTATACTCTTTATTTAGTCGGTAATGCGAGAGCGGCGTGTGTACATGCATAGTAGCTTTGTTGGCATTTTGCCACATACAGTGTGTAAAATAAATGATAATGATGAAAATAAAGTGCTTTTTATTAGAAATAAAAATATATTTTTGAAAAAACTAAGGGGATTGGGGCAAAATGTATTCGGTTTATTTTCGAACACTGGTTTATACTCTTTATTTATTGTACTATTTAACTAATTGCTGAAAAATATAAAAAATAAAATAAATAAATATATGATAAATAAACTGCACGTTTCATAAACTTTTGTTTGAATAGATAGAACTTTTTTAAAACCTACTTTATTAGGTATATGATGGAAATCGATTTTGAAAACTAAGGACTTTTGAAAGACCCTTTTAAAAGCACTTTTCATAAAATTTTTATTACTCTTTTGTAATAAAGAAATATTTTTATAATATACTAGCTGAGCCCGGGAAACGTTGTCTTACTTCCAAATGTATTGTTTTTTTTACCATAAAATAGTTTTTTTTAAATAACTCCACCCTATGGTCACCTATTTGGTCAAAACAGCAACCTATCGGGGATTGACCCGAAAATGTGTTAAAAATTTCAGCTCGAATAGCTCTTATAGTTCCGAAGATCATGCGTTACTAACAAACACACAAACGATTTTATATATATATATATATATATATATATATATATATATATATATATATATATATATATATATATATATATATATATATATATATATATATATATATATATATATATATATATATATATATATATATATATATATATATATATATATATATATATATATATATATATATATATATATATATATATATATATATATATATATATATATATATATATATATATATATATATATATATATATATATATATATATATATATATATATATATATATATATATATATATATATATATATATATATATATATATATATATATATATATATATATATATATATATATATATATATATATATATATATATATATATATATATATATATATATATATATATATATATATATATATATATATATATATATATATATATATATATATATATATATATATATATATATATATATATATATATATATATATATATATATATATATATATATATATATATATATATATATATATATATATATATATATATATATATATATATATATATATATATATATATATATACATATATATATACATATATATATATATATATATATATATATATATATATATATATATATATATATATATATATATATATATATATATATATATATATATATATATATATATATATATATATATATATATATATATATATATATATATATATATATATATATATATATATATATATATATATATATATATATATATATATATATATATATATATATATTATATATATATATATATATATATATATATATATATATATATATATATATATATATATATAACTATATATATATATATATATATATATATATATATATATATATATATATATATATATATATATATATATATATATATATATATCTATATATATATATATATATATATATATCTATATATATATATATATATATATATATATATATATATAATATATATATATATGTAGATGTAGATGTGATAAAATTGTTTTTAGTAAAGAAATATTATTAAAAAACACCTTTCAAAATTGCCTCGTTTTCCGAATCGATTTCCATCACATACCAGTATTACATATTTACATTTGGCAGTACTGTGGAATATCAATCCATACAAGTTCGATATAAGACTATTGGCAATGTAGGTGCGACTCATCCAAAGTCTGTATACAATTCCTACTTGCAGTTACACAGCGATATCCTAAGCCGTTAGATGGGTCCTACACAACCGACAATGGAAGCAATGGTTACATGAGTTCAGCTAAATTTATTCGTGTTTCTTTTGTTCTTCGGTTTTAATTTATATTAAATTTTACAATGGGATGGACCAAATACTATTCCTAACCGGATGCTAGTTGAATGCGCTTAACTATTTCCTTATAATTTTTCCTATTGACATAATAGTATGCAATCGGATACTTTTCAATTTGTAATAACTTGTGGACTGCTGGGATCATTCATTTCTCTGCATTGAGAACATTTTGCCCACTTTAAAGGAGTTGTTGGATATTCGGAAATATTAAAAAATGTGAATGTGCATAGAACTAAGGCAAAAGCGGTTATGAGTAATATATTAGGGATTACTGATGAAACAGAATTAGACTGTAACGTCGACCGAAAATAATTAAGAGAGAAACAAAGTCCATAATA
The DNA here is from genome assembly GCA_956483635.1 of Panzeria rudis. NCBI lineage: Eukaryota > Metazoa > Arthropoda > Insecta > Diptera > Tachinidae > Panzeria > Panzeria rudis. The sequence goes on along the minus strand of OY101447.1, from coordinate 75,836,519 downwards.
ACAACCACGACCGAAACTACAAATTTACCATTTCTTATTAAAATGTTGCCTCTTCCTTTTATTTTAGTTTATTCAACTGAAATGTCAATTTGTATGGAAAAACACGTTGCGCCGTAGGTCTTTTACTTCATTTATATGAAAAATTAAAAGTGTAAAAAAAACATCGCATTTCTTGTCATTTATTTCGATAACAGCAACGGAAATATGCAAGCTATTTAAGCAAACTATTATGGAAAAGGTAATCCCATTTATAAATCTTGTTGGTTTCGCAGCTGACGCACCAAATGTCATATTCGATAATTATAATTCTGCTTGTACTAATATAAAAGACCAAGCAGCTTTCGAATATGTTCCATCTTATTTAGAAGTTCTGTTGAGTGTGCTTGGATCTTAAGCTTAGTCTAGACGGTATTTTGAATCAGCAAATGTATGCTAATAGCCCATTCAGGCTGCACCAAAATTACTTAATTTCGTACCGAAATTACTTAAGGTACGGTCCCATTGGAGAAACATTTGCTTCAAATGTGTTTGTTCATGTTTAAAATTTTTTTTTGTAAATACATACACAATTTGTTTTGTGGTCACACTACGCACATTTATTTGCCCGTTTTGTTTCTTCAAACAGCTGTCAAATAACGGCAGGTACTAAAATGGGAAAACATATTTACCATATGGTCACACTTAAACAAATATTTGCCGTTGAAAAACTTGCTGTTTGATCAGCCAAAATACATGATTTTGTTTTCCAGCAAATTTTCTCTTGCAACTTTTGGCTTCGTATCTGGTTTTTGTCGTGGCAAAGCTTCACTTTTGTCCCCATTTCGTATTTAAACTAAAAATCAATTAAAATCAATATATGCATGTACTTATTATGCATTTCTTTTTTTTACAAATTTATGAAAAATTTCAATTATGTACATACATACAATTCTATGTACATATACATACATAATATGCAGCACCAAATAATACCCTGCAGTCCCAGTTGTTACCGGACATTTTCATCAATGATTTGTCGCGCATAAAACACATTTCGAAATAAGTTTTGTGACAAGGTGGTATACGTTGTCGTGTATAAATAATTTGTCCTGACGAGAATATGGATATATGTATATATATGCTAAGAAACCTCATTGACGACAAGGTGGGAAACAACTGTATCGAAGTTGTCGTCAGCACAGTTTTATTGACGACAGCAAGAGTTACAACTGCATCGAAGTTGTCGTACATCCATTTATGTAGATTAAGGAGTTTAAGTTGCCCACAAACCGTGTTTATGTAAAAAGTTTTTTAAATACCTCGGTAGGCTAGTAGATAGCGCGCTAGCCTATCAGTGCGGAGGTTGTGGGTCCGATTGGATTATTCCATTTTTAAATGTTATTATTATTCATTGACGACAACTTTAGTAGCATGCTACAAACGTTGTCGTCAACGACATTTGTGCCCTTTATTCGAAAATATCGTCAATAGTTTGCTTGGACTGTCGCCAATATATCGTCGGTTATAGATACTTGGTTCGAAAATACATCGTTGATGTCTCGAAGACTTGGCCTACGGGGTAATTCCAGATACATATTGAAGTGTAGTCAACCAACTACTTTTAACAAGAACACAAAAAAGCGCTTAAATAAAAAACGATGTGAACTGTTAATTTTAAAATAAATTTTTACAATAAATGACAGCCTGTCTGAAAAAGTGAAAAACAAAAATATAATTGCGTGACCAAACTTAGTTCTGGAGTTACGTAGCTCAAAATTGTACTATCTTTTGTGCTTTTTTAAAGGTATGTACTTATTTATTTCAGAAAGAAATTTTTTTTCAAAAGGTACTGTTTTTAAAAAACTTCTTTTTAAACATTTGCTTTTTTAAAAGCGTAATTTTTTAAAAAGGTCCTTTTTTAAATGTTACTTTTATTTAAAAAGGTACTTTATTTTAAATTACTTTTTGAAGGAAGTCTTCTTAAAAATGTACCTTTTTAAAAAGGAACTTTTTTTAAATGCTACTTTTTTTAAATGGTATTTTTTTTTAAATGCTACTTTTTTTTAAATTTAGTTTTTATAAAAGTAACTTTTTCTCAAAAAGTACTTTTTAAAAAATTTAATTTTCTAAATAAGTACCTTTTTAAAAAGTACGTTTTTAAAAAAAATAGTTTTAAAAAAATTAACCTTAATATTACTTCTTTTTAAAAACAAACTGAAGAGTAGAATTGCAGGACATAAATTAAAGTATAAATACAGAAACACTACATCAACACAAAAAACAGCTTTATCATTACATTGCGCAAATACTAATCATTGCCCTGATTTTAAAAATACAGAGATTTTATGTACAGAAAATAATTATAAACGCAGATTATTATTAGCAAAGTAAAAACTACACAACGGATTAACTATAAAATAGATACAGCAAATGTAGCACAGAATTATAGATATTTAGTTAACAGAAGCAGGATATAAGATAATTTTGTACGATATGTTATGTTATATGTTGTAAATTTTATTGTTATGTTATTTTCTTTACTTTACATAATGAGAGAACTATTATTTATTTTGACGCCTTAAAGTATGTTTTAAAAATTTTTTTCGTTTTAAAATACTATTTGTAACAGAAAATATTTTTTCAAAACAACTTTTAATTATTATTTAAATATTGTATCCCTGAAGAAGCTAACCATTGTTGTTAGCGAAATATTGGATTTAATAAAACTAGTATTGCTTTTTACAAAATAAGTGGATTTTAAGCTTGGATAAATCAGACTAAATCAATTAAAAAGATCGATGATACTAGAAGAAAATTAAAACATACTGAGAGCACATCAGAACTAAAGATGAATTACAATTACAACCATTTTAAGAAAAATCAGGAACTAAGGAGTAAAATCAATAGGTATAAGGCAGTAACGGACAAAATAGTCAAGATGAAAGCATCTATAACCTTTTTAATCCGTTGCCGAAATACAGGTATAATCCCAAATTTTATTAGGAATAGTACAATAAATATTTTTAATCTTTTTGAGCAAAATGAAGTCCCGATAATTCAGCAAACACTATCAAGATACATTGAACAAAATCCTAAACTTAGCAATTAAAGAGAAGCATGAACTATTGAAGCAATTGTCAAAAGAAATAGAATGGATTAAAACTTATTTAATATATTATTTTTCAAGAGACGAGTTTATCACATTTATTGAGCATCAAGATAGATTATCGACAATTCTAAACTTAAAGGTAAGAGAGGTACATAAGAAAAAGTTCAATTGTCTTGTTTGAGTGCAGAACGGAGATCTAGATATAAAAAATAATAAGAGGTGTTTTATAAATAAATCAAATATTAACATACCGACTGAGGTACAATGGGATCTATCTTTAGGGCAAAAACATGAACTTCCGGTCAGGAAGGATGATATCCCAGTTATGAAAATAGTAGCTGATTATATAGACTTTGACAGATAAGGAAGAACAGGAAATAGCAAGGAATAAGTTCACGGACATTATTAGTGGTAATTTGATTAGAGAACGATTGACTAAAGGGATAAATTTATGTTAGATAAAGTAGATATTACTAATAGATTTCTAAGAAATAATAGGAACTTACTTATTTTAAATGCTGACAAGGGAATACCACTGTGGCAATGAATAAGTGTGATTATGTTTCTAGAATGGATAATATAGTGGGTGATATTGCCACATATAAATTATTGAATAGATACCCAACAACAAACTTACAGACGATGAATAATAGTTTGGTTGACGAGCTTTTCAGATCTAAAATTAATACTTTTTTAGAAAAGAACAGACTAAAAACTAATATATCTTTAGCACCTAGATTATATGGAGTACCGAAAATCCATAAGCAACAATATCCTCTGAGACCAATATGTTCATTTGTAAATTCCCCATCGTATGAACTTTGTAAGTATATGACTAACATTCTTAAAAGAATAACTGAAAACCCTAAATATAATGTAAAGGATTTAGAGAAAGGATAAAAAACTTAAAGATAAAAAATTATGAAAAGTTAATTTCTTTTGACGTTGTACACTCAAAAAAAAGTTTGAACTAGATTTAAGTTAGACATGAACTTAATTTTAGTTCATGACATTTTCTTGTTTTGAGTTAAAATTAACTTAAAAATAAGAATTTTAACTTAAAACAAAGAAATTGTATTTTATGTATTTTGAAATGAGCTAATAAGGCCTAAAGATTCATAATGCAAATAAAACAAATTATTTTATTTCATTGTACTTCTCGGAAGTATAAAGAAAATTCTCATAAACTTGAAAAACTTACACAAGTCTTCTTAATTATCCTTACTTAAATTAAGTATATAATTATCTCAACTTATTATAAATTTTCATACATACACTAAAAACCTCGTAAAAGTAAAGCTATTTTATCTTTAAATTAAGTAATTTTAATTTTGTATGGAAAATATGAAATTTAGTAAAAAGCTTCCTTAGTTCACATTTTTTATTAACTTAAAAGAAGTATGTCGAGTTCTTGATTTTTTGGACAAATTTTCTTTAAAATAAAGAAAATTTACTTGGTTTCTGTACTATTTACTTGATTTCAAACAGTTATACATAATATATGGACTACTAAAATTTAAGAAATATATATTTTAAATAAGAATATGTGTTTCCTAGATATCAATAAAAAAAAAAACAATTAACTAAATTTAAGTTGCGTATGAACTTAATTTTAGTTCATGGAATTTATTTGAACCAAGTTCAAATTAACTTAATATGAGAAATTTAAGTAACTCAAAAGAACACAAATTATTCCAATAAACTAAAAAAATACCCTTAATTTTTTAAAACTATTTTTACTTAAATTAAGTACATTTTCTTCACTTAAAAACGACATATACTAAAATTAGGTAATAATATTACTTCAAAAAGGTATCTAAGTTTAAGTAAATTTTTATTAGAAACTAATAAAAATTACTTGATGCGAGTAAAAAAGCAATAGTTCATATCTTTAAAAATAGTTCAAAAAGATACGGAAAAAAATTTCTTAAATTTAAGGATGTATTTACTGACTTCAAGCAAATATTTACTAAAAATAAGAAAACGGTTTATAAGTTTAAGCATATTGTATCATAAAAACTAGTAAATTTTATTTTAGTTCGAATAAGGTTTAGGAAATTATTTACTTCTGATTGTTTAGTAAAATTTGCCTTATTTATTGGAATTAATATACTAAATTAAAGCAAAATTTCCTTAAAAATAGTTCAGATAAATTAAAAAAAAAAACTAATTGCATTCAAAATTGGGATTTGTAAAAATAAATTTTATTTTAGAAAAATATGAACTAGTTTTAAATATTTTTGAACTAAAATATAGGATATATTATTTCAGAAATATTATCTAGTTAAATGAAAAAATATATTTCAAAATTTACTATTTTTTAATAATTATTTACTAAACTTTAGTACTTGATGTACTTAAGTTTTTAATTTGAACCAAAATTATTTTTCACTTAAGTGAAAATTTTCAAATTTTGTATTTTCAGAAGTATGCTTTGACTTTTAAATTAAAATATTTTCAGTAAAAAATATATTTGCTAGTCGTTTAGAAGTAATACGGGTTGTTTAAATTTTTTATTTCATTAGCATTTAAATTTAGTAAGGATATATTTTTAGTAATTAAATGTGCGTAATTTAAAAAGTCTCGTTTGTGCGCGTGAGATTATGAACATATGTATTTGAAATTGCTGTACGAGTTAAACAAATTGCTCGTTTATATGTAAGTATTGTAAATTTTTAAGATTTTATAACAGAACGGAACATTCATTTTTTTGCTTAACAAAAATATCTGATCCTTATGTATTTTCATCAACTATTTTTATTTAAACAACTCTAAAATACTTTTATTTCGTTGCGTTTTGTAATCGTTGAAATAAAATTTCATAATTTTTTTCTTGATCGAACAGCCGAATAATTTTAAACTTTTATTCGAATATTGGAAGGAATAAAACATTTTATTCGAATAATCACGTTAAAGCCACGATTTTTAATATACTATCATTAGTTTCGACTTTTTAAAGGCGTTAACAGACATTCCATATTCAGTCAAATGTTTTCTTTCATATTATTTCTTGGATTGAATTAAAATAACTTTTCTTTACATATTTTGTCCTTGAACCATATTATTCTTGTCAGATATGTTTGAATATTCATTTAAACTATCAATTTGTATGTTGTGCAAATTCTACAAGAGTGGAGAGGTTGTTGATGCGTGACATTCCAGCATTATAATAAAATCATACTATTAATGGTATTTTTTTGCCAATATTTGTTTTTAATTAAAGTTTTAAACAAGAAAATTTATTTATCGAAGTAAGCACTCGGTCTAAGATATAATTTAGTAAAAACATTAGCAATGTATATTTTACTGAAGAAATAGAAAAATAGTACCTCTTGTCTGTTAGACGATGTTCAAGGTAGATACTAATTTCAAATGTATATATTGACTTCCACAACATTTTTTCTTTTATTTTTACAAGTTTAACAAATATTACAGTTGAGCTTCAGTGAATAATGATGGATTGTCTTTAATTGTTTCAGTTTTCTGTAAGGTTCGGAATTTATATTAGGTCATTGAGTTATTGGTTTAAAGGATTGTAGACTTAGGTTATAGTACAATTGTTCTTATCAATCCCCATTTATAATCTCGCATGAGGGTAAGTCGGTTCGCACTTAAGTCTATGGGACATTTGTTTTACAGTTTAATCTGTCGAATAGAGTTACCTGCTAGATCTAAATGTGATCCACTTATTTCAATGAGCCAAGGTCACAAATGTGACTGTTAAATATACGATAGTAAATAACTGAACAAAACAACCCAAAGTTATTTGGCTGTAGGTTATCCTAAGTACATCTTATTATTTTTTAAACTTGTAAAATAAATTTAAAAATCTTGTTACAATCTTATCCGCAATTGTCAATATATTCTTATTGTTGAAAGTAAATGGAAAAGGAAAATAAAATTTTCATATGTTTAACGATTCAAATAGTTGAGCTTTTGTGTAACAACGTTGTTTCTTTTTTAATTGGTGCTGTTTGCTGTAAGGCTCGAAATTTATATTACGCCATTGAGTTATTGGTTTAAAGGATTGTAGATGCAGGTCATAGTACAATTGCTCTTATCAATCGCCATTTATAACCTCGCATGAGAGTAAGTGGATTTGCATTTAAGTCTACGGGATATACATATGTTCTATAAAACTTCTTTTATATTTAAATACAATTCACTTATTTCAATGAGCAAATGTCACAAGTAAGGCAAGTAAATATACGATAGCATTTAACAGACCAAAATAAAAGTGGTTTATAAACCCAGCTTGTTACGCTATAACAAATTAAGTACATCGTTTCAATTTTTAAATATATGAAAATATATAATATAACAAAAAAAATTAAAAACTTTCATATATTTCATGAACTATGTAAAACTCATATGAAAAATATTTATTTAAAATTGTATTTAAATTAGGGATGTAACGATACGCCGTTTTGCCGATCCGATACCGATACCGATACTTAAAAATAAATATCGCCGATACCGATTCCGATACCGATACGAATATTGAAATTGACTTAAAGTTTAGATTAACAAAACTCAAGTGCAATTTTTTTATTATACAAAATTACAGTGTAAGAGATTATTAATATTTAAAATTGATATTAACCCAGTATAAAAAATTGCGAGTATTTTTTAAGGACCTACATTTTCTTTGCTTCCAAAAAATCTATATTAAAAATATGCAGATAACACAGTGCAACAGTCCAAAAACAAACGGACTTGACAGTATAGATTCGATTGTACTACCACGGGGTAGTAAAACCCTATACTTAGCTTGGCGAATTTGGTGACCAATTTCGTTTTATGCACCTCCAAAGTTTTGGAAAATCAGCGGGCCCTCAAAAAAAGGTGTCATCAACTTTTGGCCAACAGAAAATTCAAACTCGATGATACGGCTTAACTATATATGGCAATAATGTAGCTAAGAGTTCGCTAAACAGATTTTATTACCATTTTATGCCAAAAAAATTTTTGTGTGCACCTTTTTTGAAAAATTAAGGGAAAAATTTTTTTTTTCACTTTTTCCAGAATAACTTACAGGGACTCGTAATTTTTTATTAACAATATTTGGCAAAGTTATAGCTACGGTAAAGCTGAACAACTTTTGTAAACATGTCAATACAATCTGAATTTATCTGGGCACCCTAAACAGCCCAGAAAAACTAATTTCTACCTTAAAAGTTTTCGTTTTTTACGAGTTAGGCTATATTTTTATTGCATTTTTTTTGCTTTCCTTGTTATTGTTCCACTTTTTATGTTGCTGATTTTAGTATTTACTATTTTTTATTGTTTGTTGTTGTTTTGCCAAATAATGGTAATGAAAAATTTGGAATCCCTACAAGTTATACTGAAAAAAGTGAATAAAATAAGTTGTTTTTCAAAAAAAGTACAGGAACATATTATTTTTCTGGGCACAAAGAAGTATGCACTTGAATAACTGTTTTCAAAAAAAAAAAATTTTTTTTTCGCATAAAAAAATAGTGAAAAACTGAAATTTTTAAGGTAAAAAGTGGTCTGTGTGAGCTATTAGAGTGCCTAGATACGTGCAGATTGTATTGATATGTTCACAAAAGTGGTTCAGCTCTACCGTAACTATAAGTTTGCCAAATATTGTTAGTTAAAAATTACAAGTCCCTGTAAATTATTCTGAAAAAAGTGAAAAAACATTTTTTCCTTAATTTTGAGAACAAAAAGTTAACGAAAAATTTTTTTTGCCATGAAATGTTAAAAAAAATCTGTTAAACAGACTCTTAGCTACATTATTGTCATATACAGTTAAGCGGTATTATAAAGTTTGAATTAGCTGTTGGCCAAATACTGATGACACCGTTTTTTGAGGCCCCACTGATTTTTAGAAAATTTGGAGGTCCATAAAAAAAATTGGTCACCAAATTCGCCAAACTGAGTAAAGGGTTTTACTACGCCATTGTAGGACAATCGAACCTGTACTGACCAGTTCTTGTGTTTTTCCAAAAGTCTTTATTTATCGCATAGTGTAATTAGTAGAAAAGCAAGAAAAAAATTTAAATTCCTTTATAATTTTAAAAAATTCTCGCCATACTCGCATTAAAAAAATTGTGAAAATGGGTAATTTTTTATCCTTTTTTCTTGAGGAAAAATCATTATAGAACACCGAAAAAGAAATTTGTCCGAGCATCGCTTCCAATTCGGTGATTGGTAATCGAAAAACAGAACTTCTTGCAATGGCAAGGATATGTAACACTAATTAAAAATGATCCAAATTTGCAATACTTCCGGATCGCGAATTCTACATTTTCATGACTACTTTGGAGTGTCTTTTTTTTTTGCTGGAATAAGATTTAAAAAACAACGAACTGAATTTGAGTTCATGGTAAAATTAACAAAAAATAAATAATTTTTTTACAAAATAATAGTATAAAATATTATTAATTTTTAAAATTGATATTGATAAGATTTAAAAAATAAGGAAATGAGTTTAGTTCATGGTAAAATTAATAAAAAATAAATAATTTGTCAGAAAAAACTCTGAAAAAATGTTTAAAAGTATCGTCGTATCGACAGTAAAATATCGCCGATACCGATGTATCGGAAAATCTGAAATATCGCCGATATATCGGTATCGGTATCGGTATTCGTTACATCCCTAATTTAAATCACTCAAAAAGCAGTAAAACTTTTATGTTCTAGATGTTTAGATGTATACCTGTTATGCACATTGTGTTTCGAAAATGTTTTCTTCCAAATCGAAATACATAATAACCCACCCTCTTCGTAGTACAAACTTACAGCAAAAAAATATATTACTTATAATTATTATTATAAAACTTCTTAAGAATAAGACACAATAGAAATTTGTTTGTAAATATATTTATATTAAGGTTTTATTATAACAAGGCAAATAAATTTTTAATTTGAGCTGGATCGTAATAATATTGTTTGTTGTCTTAATTTAAAAAAGTGCGGGGTTACATAAAATACATAATAATATACATATCTTAAGCTAAAATGCAAATTAATATACCTAACATCAATTTTCAACAGTCTACAGGAGAAGCAAACAATTTTGTAAAATGCGAAATATAAGCTAAAAGTGTTATAATCAATATTTTGAAGAATGACATCTACATAATTACTACATATTAACTAATATAAATAGAAGAAATTAATAGTAAAGATGTAGATTTCATGGGCTACACAAGACCAGCAGAATTGAATGTTCCGCTAAGAACTGGATTAACGTAGGAATATAATCATGCTTACTGGTTTTTACTGGAAAAATGTGTTCTGTAAAAACTTTTAACTGTTAACCATTTTGATTTTGTTTTGCAAACTGACCAAATGAGCCGCCACAAACAATGAAAGATCTTGATTTCTTACTTCGTTAAGAAATATTAAAAAAACAATACACAAATGCGGTGATATGTTTTTGGTTCATGAAAATGATGTATACATTTTATGATACGTTATTTTTCAACGCAGCTGCACAAAGTTTTTTAGATACGTGTAGCGTCATCGACAGAAAAGAGATGTTCAATTATTTGAAGATACGTTATTTTGCATTTTAGATGACGATAAAACAACATATTGATTCACTTTTTGTATTTTGCATCTACTTTGTTTAGTTAAATAAGGAAGCCACAGGAAACTTAGTGGTCTTTAGCCAGAGAAGCCGTTTGTCACATATAGTATCCCTTCGATTATATGACTAAAAAAAGTTCAGATTACTTTATTTATTACGTGATTCTAATGGTTGGACAGTACATTTTATTACTTTATTTACCTTGTTTATTCAAAACTGTTAAATAGTTTACATAGGTTTATTCTCAAATGGCAAAATTTTTCTAAAATGTTTTATAAGTTTATTTTATTGATGGGGATAATAATATTATATCAGAAAAGTTTTGTACTAAAATTTAGTAAATTTTTACTATTTTCAAGGAATATTTTTTTTGCAAGTCAAATAAAATTGTAAAACAAAATAATTTCAATACTTATGAAGAGTACCCTGTTAGGCTAGTGGTTAGAGTGCTAGTCTATCAGTCAGAAGGTTGCTGGTTCAATACTCAAAGGTAATTATGTGTTTGGTAAGTTAGCTAACAATAATAAAATACATAAGTAAATAAGTATACTATAATATATATATAACATGTACTAGAATATAAGAAAATTTACTTAATTTCAGGACATATGCAAAATATAATGAACTACAACTTGTTAAAAAATTACTCAATTTGAGGTCATACATAAACTTAAAAAAACTTTGGGAAACTTTTTTAATTTGAAATCCAAATGGTTGTCGAGTTTCAGTAAAAATTTGCTTGTATTTAAGGAAAAATTTTATCTAAAAATTCCCAATTTTATAGAAAAATTTTACTTAGTTTTAGTAAAATTTTATTGATACAGAATAAAGACTTACTATAAACTAGTTTATGATATATCTATAGATTTCCTTAAATTTAGTAAAATATTCCTAGATTTAAGTTCATATCAGTTGAATAATGAACTATGAGGAATTAACTTAATAAGAGAAATACATCCACAAATTTTAACTTCATATTAAGACTAATTTACTTAATTTGTGGAAAAAAATACTTGATTGTAGTAGCGAGTTCACTTATTTGTAGGAATTCCTGATCAGTAAAAAGTCCTATATTACTATTATCTAGAAAAGGTTTACTCGTTTTTAGTTTATGAACATTGTGTACTTGATTTAAGTTAAATTTTCCTTGGAGCCAAATCATTCCAGAATTTCCTTAAATTAAGTTAAATTTACTTAAATTTAGTTAACTTTTTTTTTGAGTGTATCTCTGTTTCCGAGTATACCAATAGATATTGCTCTAAATATTGTTGAAGAGAAATGGGATATAATAAAAACATATACTAGAATTGAAAATAATCTTTTTATGCGTATTCTAAATTTTTGTATAACAGATAATAGGTATTTTAAATATGATAAAAGTATCTACATGCAACAAAAGGGACTTCCAATGGGATCTCCAGCTTCACCGATTATGGGAGATATTGTTATGGAAAAATTATTAGATTGTTCTATTGAAAAAATAACTGTTAAGCCAAAAATTAAATACGTTAGTAATAAGAAGAGATAATAGTTTATTGGTAGATTGGTATCAGAAACCAACATCTTCTGGTCGTCTTATTAATTATTATTCAAAACACCCAAAAAGAATTATAATTAATACGGCTAAGAATTTAATAGAGATAATATTAAAAGTTAGTAATAGGGAATTTCACGAATCTAATATAGAAAGAATTAAACATATTTTAAGTAATAATAATTATCCAAATCAACTGATCTGTACTTTGATAAGACAATATAAAAATCGCAATATTTTGAATACAAGAACAATTCCTGAACCTAAAATTAGTGGTCTGAAACTATCGATAGTCTACGCTATCGATAGCATGCGATAGTTTTTCAAAAACCATCGATAGTTTTCGATAGTCTTAAAACCACAATTTGGCTATACATACGTATCTTGTACTTGGTACATATATTTGTAAACGAAATATATATCTTAAATGAAATTTATTTGCTGGTGTTTAAGCATTGTCTATATGCAACATTTCATTGGTGCTTTACCAAATCATCAATAGACTTCAAATACAATTTTGAACAGTTACAAACCCTTTATCTTTTGCACAACTTTTAAAAATCATTTGAGAAATTTACAAATAAATGATTTTCAAAAATAAGCATATCATATATAAATACTTTTCTTGTTATCCGATGGATTTCTAATTGTATAAAGGTGTAGAAAAATAAAATAGATTCATATCGAATAAAAAAAAATTATTTGCTGGGTTTTGTATAAGTTGGAAACCTGATATGCTTATTTTTGAAAATCATTTATTTGTAAATTTCTTAAATGGTTTTTAAAAGTGAGCATAAGATAAAGGGTTTGTAACTGTTCAAAATTGTGTTTGAAGTCTACTGATGATTTGGTAAAGCACCAATGAAATGTTGCATATAGACAATGCTTAAACACCAGCAAATAAATTTCATTTAAAATAAAATAATGACATTATGTCGAATAATAAATTTCTTAAAGGTTTACTTTGAATTTTAGTTTTCATTTTGCCTAATAAATACTTTTCTTGTTATCCGATGGATTTCTAATTGTATAAAGGTATAGAAAAATAAAATAGATTCACATCGAATAAAAAAAATTATTTGCTGGGTTTTGTATAAGTTCCAAACCTGATATGCTTATTTTTGAAAATCATTTATTTGTAAATTTCTCAAATGGTTTTTAAAAGTTTGTGCATAAGATAAAGGGCTTGTAACTGTTCAAAATTGTGTTTGAAGTCTACTGATGATTTGGTAAAGCACCAATGAAATGTTGCATATAGACAATGCTTAAACACCAGGAAATAAATTTCATTTAAAATAAAATAATGACATTATGTCGAATAATAAATTTCTTAAAGGTTTACTTTGAATTTTATTTTTCATTTTGCCTAATAAATACTTTTCTTGTTATCCGATGGATTTCTAATTGTATAAAGGTGTAGAAAAATAAAATAGATTCCTATCGAATAAAAAAAATTATTTGCTGGGTTTTGTATAAGTTCCAAACCTGATATGCTTATTTTTGAAAATCATTTATTTGTAAATTTCTCAAATGGTTTTTAAAAGTTTGTGCATAAGATAAAGGGTTTGTAACTGTTCAAAATTGTGTTTGAAGTCTACTGATGATTTGGTAAAGCACCAATGAAATGTTGCATATAGACAATGCTTAAACACCAGCAAATAAATTTCATTTAAAATAAAATAATGACATTATGTCGAATAATAAATTTCTTAAAGGTTTACTTTGAATTTTATTTTTCATTTTGCCTAATAAATACTTTTCTTGTTATCCGATGGATTTCTAATTGTATAAAGGTATAGAAAAATAAAATAGATTCACATCGAATAAAAAAAATTATTTGCTGGGTTTTGTATAAGTTCCAAACCTGATATGCTTATTTTTGAAAATCATTTATTTGTAAATTTCTCAAATGGTTTTTAAAAGTTTGTGCATAAGATAAAGGGCTTGTAACTGTTCAAAATTGTGTTTGAAGTCTACTGATGATTTGGTAAAGCACCAATGAAATGTTGCATATAGACAATGCTTAAACACCAGGAAATAAATTTCATTTAAAATAAAATAATGACATTATGTCGAATAATAAATTTCTTAAAGGTTTACTTTGAATTTTATTTTTCATTTTGCCTAATAAATACTTTTCTTGTTATCCGATGGATTTCTAATTGTATAAAGGTGTAGAAAAATAAAATAGATTCCTATCGAATAAAAAAAATTATTTGCTGGGTTTTGTATAAGTTCCAAACCTGATATGCTTATTTTTGAAAATCATTTATTTGTAAATTTCTCAAATGGTTTTTAAAAGTTTGTGCATAAGATAAAGGGTTTGTAACTGTTCAAAATTGTGTTTGAAGTCTACTGATGATTTGGTAAAGCACCAATGAAATGTTGCATATAGACAATGCTTAAACACCAGCAAATAAATTTCATTTAAAATAAAATAATGACATTATGTCGAATAATAAATTTCTTAAAGGTTTACTTTGAATTTTATTTTTCATTTTGCCTAATAAATAATTTTCTTGTTATGCGATGGATTTCTAATTCTATAAAGGTGTAGAAAAATAAAATAGATTCATATCGAATAAAAAAAATTATTTGCTGGGTTTTGTATAAGTTCCAAACCTGATATGCTTATTTTTGAAAATCATTATTTGTAAATTTCTCAAATGGTTTTTAAAAGTTTGTGCATAAGATAAAGGGTTTGTAACTGTTTAAAATTGTGTTTGAAGTCTACTGATGATTTGGTAAAGCACCAATGAAATGTTGCATATAGACAATGCTTAAACACCAGCAAATAAATTTCATTTAAAATAAAATAATGACATTATGTCGAATAATAAATTTCTTAAAGGTTTACTTTGAATTTTATTTTTCATTTTGCCTAATAAATAATTTTCTTGTTATGCGATGGATTTCTAATTCTATAAAGGTGTAGAAAAATAAAATAGATTCATATCGAATAAAAAAAATTATATGCTGGGTTTTGTATAAGTTCCAAACCTGATATGCTTATTTTTGAAAATCATTTATTTGTAAATTTCTCAAATGGTTTTTAAAAGTTTGTGCATAAGATAAAGGGTTTGTAACTGTTCAAAATTGTGTTTGAAGTCTACTGATGATTTGGTAAAGCACCAATGAAATGTTGCATATAGACAATGCTTAAACACCAGCAAATAAATTTCATTTAAAATAAAATAATGACATTATGTCGAATAATAAATTTCTTAAAGGTTTACTTTGAATTTTATTTTTCATTTTGCCTAATAAATAATTTTCTTGTTATGCGATGGATTTCTAATTCTATAAAGGTGTAGAAAAATAAAATAGATTCATATCGAATAAAAAAAATTATTTGCTGGGTTTTGTATAAGTTCCAAACCTGATATGCTTATTTTTGAAAATCATTTATTTGTAAATTTCTCAAATGGTTTTTAAAAGTTTGTGCATAAGATAAAGGGTTTGTAACTGTTCAAAATTGTGTTTGAAGTCTACTGATGATTTGGTAAAGCACCAATGAAATGTTGCATATAGACAATGCTTAAACACCAGCAAATAAATTTCATTTAAAATAAAATAATGACATTATGTCGAATAATAAATTTCTTAAAGGTTTACTTTGAATTTTATTTTTTATTTTGCCTAATAAATAATTTTCTTGTTATGCGATGGATTTCTAATTCTATAAAGGTGTAGAAAAATAAAATAGATTCATATCGAATACAAAAAATTTTTTGCTGGGTTTTGTATAAGTTCCAAACCTGATATGCTTATTTTTGAAAATCATTTATTTGTAAATTTCTCAAATGTTTTTTAAAAGTTTGTGCATAAGATAAAGGGTTTGTAACTGTTCAAAATTGTGTTTGAAGTCTACTGATGATTTGGTAAAGCACCAATGAAATGTTGCATATAGACAATGCTTAAACACCAGCAAATAAATTTCATTTAAAATAAAATAATGACATTATGTCGAATAATAAATTTCTTAAAGGTTTACTTTGAATTTTATTTTTCATTTTGCCTAATAAATAATTTTCTTGTTATGCGATGGATTTCTAATTCTATAAAGGTGTAGAAAAATAAAATAGATTCATATCGAATAAAAAAAATTATTTGCTGGGTTTTGTATAAGTTCCAAACCTGATATGCTTATTTTTGAAAATCATTTATTTGTAAATTTCTCAAATGGTTTTTTAAAAGTTTGTGCATAAGATAAAGGGTTTGTAACTGTTCAAAATTGTGTTTGAAGTCTACTGATGATTTGGTAAAGCACCAATGAAATGTTGCATATAGACAATGCTTAAACACCAGCAAATAAATTTCATTTAAAATAAAATAATGACATTATGTCGAATAATAAATTTCTTAAAGGTTTACTTTGAATTTTATTTTTCATTTTGCCTAATAAATACTTTTCGTGTTATCCGATGGATTTCTAATTGTATAAAGGTATAGAAAAATAAAATAGATTCATATCGAATAAAAAAAATTATTTGCTGGGTTTTGTATAAGTTCCAAACCTGATATGCTTATTTTTGAAAATCATTTATTTGTAAATTTCTCAAATGGTTTTTAAAAGTTTGTGCATAAGATAAAGGGGTTGTAACTGTTCAAAATTGTGTTTGAAGTCTATTGATGATTTGGTAAAGCACCAATGAAATGTTGCATATAGAAAATGCTTAAACACCAGCAAATAAATTTCATTTAAAATAAAATAATGACATTATGTCGAATAATAAATTTCTTAAAGGTTTACTTTGAATTTTATTTTTCATTTTGCCTAATAAATACTTTTCTTGTTATCCGATGGATTTCTAATTGTATAAAGGTGTAGAAAAATAAAATAGATTCATATCGAATGAAAAAAATTATTTGCTGGGTTTTGTATAAGTTCCAAACCTGATATGCTTATTTTTGAAAATCATTTATTTGTAAATTTCTCAAATGGTTTTTAAAAGTTTGTGCATAAGATAAAGGGTTTGTAACTGTTCAAAATTGTGTTTGAAGTCTACTGATGATTTGGTAAAGCACCAATGAAATGTTGCATATAGACAATGCTTAAACACCAGCAAATAAATTTCATTTAAAATAAAATAATGACATTATGTCGAATAATAAATTTCTTAAAGGCTTACTTTGAATTTTATTTTTCATTTTGCCTAATAAATACTTTTCTTGTTATCCGATGGATTTCTAATTGTATAAAGGTATAGAAAAATAAAATAGATTCATATCGAATAAAAAAAATTATTTGCTGGGTTTTGTATAAGTTCCAAACCTGATATGCTTATTTTTGAAAATCATTTATTTGTAAATTTCTCAAATGGTTTTTAAAAGTTTGTGCATACGATAAAGGGTTTGTAACTGTTCAAAATTGTGTTTGAAGTCTACTGATGATTTGGTAAAGCACCAGTGAAATGTTGCATATAGACAATGCTTAAACACCAGCAAATAAATTTCATTTAAAATAAAATAATGACATTATGTCGAATAATAAATTTCTTAAAGGCTTACTTTGAATTTTATTTTTCATTTTGCCTAATAAATAATTTTCTTGTTATGCGATGGATTTCTAATTCTATAAAGGTGTAGAAAAATAAAATAGATTCATATCGAATAAAAAAAATTATTTGCTGGGTTTTGTATAAGTTCCAAATCTGATATGCTTATTTTTGAAAATCATTTATTTGTAAATTTCTCAAATGGTTTTTTAAAAGTTTGTGCATAAGATAAAGGGTTTGTAACTGTTCAAAATTGTGTTTGAAGTCTACTGATGATTTTGTAAAGCACCAATGAAATGTTGCATATAGACAATGCTTAAACACCAGCAAATAAATTTCATTTAAAATAAAATAATGACATTATGTCGAATAATAAATTTCTTAAAGGTTTACTTTGAATTTTATTTTTCATTTTGCCTAATAAATACTTTTCTTGTTATCCGATGGATTTCTAATTGTATAAAGGTATAGAAAAATAAAATAGATTCATATCGAATAAAAAAAATTATTTGCTGGGTTTTGTATAAGTTCCAAACCTGATATGCTTATTTTTGAAAATCATTTATTTGTAAATTTCTCAAATGGTTTTAAAAGTTTGTGCATAAGATAAAGGGGTTGTAACTGTTCAAAATTGTGTTTGAAGTCTATT
Source organism: Panzeria rudis (assembly GCA_956483635.1). Taxonomy (NCBI): domain Eukaryota; kingdom Metazoa; phylum Arthropoda; class Insecta; order Diptera; family Tachinidae; genus Panzeria; species Panzeria rudis. Next base: position 75,818,192 of record OY101447.1, on the reverse strand, counting down.
GATGATTTGGTAAAGCACCAATGAAATGTTGCATATAGAAAATGCTTAAACACCAGCAAATAAATTTCATTTAAAATAAAATAATGACATTATGTCGAATAATAAATTTCTTAAAGGTTTACTTTGAATTTTATTTTTCATTTTGCCTAATAAATACTTTTCTTGTTATCCGATGGATTTCTAATTGTATAAAGGTGTAGAAAAATAAAATAGATTCATATCGAATAAGAAAGTTATTTGCTGGGTTTTGTATAAGTTCCAAACCTGATATGCTTATTTTTGAAAATCATTTATTTGTAAATTTCTCAAATGGTTTTTAAAAGTTTGTGCATAAGATAAAGGGTTTATAACTGTTCAAAATTGTGTTTGAAGCCTACTGATGATTTGGTAAAGCACCAATGAAATGTTGCATATAGACAATGCTTAAACACCAGCAAATAAATTTCATTTAAAATAAAATAATGACATTATGTCGAATAATAAATTTCTTAAAGGTTTACTTTGAATTTTATTTTTCATTTTGCCTAATAAATACTTTTCTTGTTATCCGATGGATTTCTAATTGTATAAAGGTGTAGAAAAATAAAATAGATTCATATCGAATAAAAAAAATTATTTGCTGGGTTTTGTATAAGTTCCAAACCTGATATGCTTATTTTTGAAAATCATTTATTTGTAAATTTCTCAAATGGTTTTTAAAAGTTTGTGCATAAGATAAAGGGTTTGTAACTGTTCAAAATTGTGTTTGAAGTCTACCGATGATTTGGTAAAGCACCAATGAAATGTTGCATATAGACAATGCTTAAACACCAGCAAATAAATTTCATTTAAAATAAAATAATGACATTATGTCGAATAATAAATTTCTTAAAGGTTTACTTTGAATTTTATTTTTCATTTTGCCTAATAAATACTTTTCTTGTTATCCGATGGATTTCTAATTGTATAAAGGTGTAGAAAAATAAAATAGATTCATATCGAATAAGAAATTTATTTGCTGGGTTTTGTATAAGTTCCAAACCTGATATGCTTATTTTTGAAAATAATTTATTTGTAAATTTCTCAAATGGTTTTTAAAAGTTTGTGCATAAGATAAAGGGTTTGTAACTGTTCAAAATTGTGTTTGAAGTCTACCGATGATTTGGTAAAGCACCAATGAAATGTTGCATATAGACAATGCTTAAACACCAGCAAATAAATTTCATTTAAAATAAAATAATGACATTATGTCGAATAATAAATTTCTTAAAGGTTTACTTTGAATTTTATTTTTCATTTTGCCTAATAAATACTTTTCTTGTTATCCGATGGATTTCTAATTGTATAAAGGTGTAGAAAAATAAAATAGATTCATATCGAATAAAAAAAATTATTTGCTGGGTTTTGTATAAGTTCCAAATCTCATATGCTTATTTTTGAAAATCATTTATTTGTAAATTTCTCAAATGGTTTTTAAAAGTTTGTGCATAAGATAAAGGGTTTGTAACTGTTCAAAATTGTGTTTGAAGTCTACTGATGATTTGGTAATGCACCAATGAAATGTTGCATATAGACAATGCTTAAACACCAGCAAATAAATTTCATTTAAAATAAAATAATGACATTATGTCGAATAATAAATTTCTTAAAGGCTTACTTTGAATTTTATTTTTCATTTTGCCTAATAAATAATTTTCTTGTTACCCGATCGATTTCTAATTGTATAAAGGTATAGAAAAATAAAATAGATTCATATCGAATAAAAAAAATTATTTGCTGGGTTTTGTATAAGTTCCAAACCTGATATGCTTATTTTTGAAAATCAGTTATTTGTAAATTTCTCAAATGGTTTTTAAAAGTTTGTGCATAAGATAAAGGGTTTGTAACTGTTCAAAATTGTGTTTGAAGTCTACTGATGATTTGGTAAAGCACCAATGAAATGTTGCATATAGACAATGCTTAAACACCAGCAAATAAATTTCATTTAAAATAAAATAATGACATTATGTCGAATAATAAATTTCTTAAAGGTTTACTTTGAATTTTATTTTTCATTTTGCCTAATAAATAATTTTCTTGTTATGCGATAGATTTCTAATTCTATAAAGGTGTAGAAAAATAAAATAGATTCATATCGAATAAAAAAAAATATTTGCTGGGTTTTGTATAAGTTCCAAACCTGATATGCTTATTTTTGAAAATCATTTATTTGTAAATTTCTCAAATGGTTTTTTAAAAGTTTGTGCATAAGATAAAGGGTTTGTAACTGTTCAAAATTGTGTTTGAAGTCTACTGATGATTTGGTAAAGCACCAATGAAATGTTGCATATAGACAATGCTTAAACACCAGCAAATAAATTTCATTTAAAATAAAATAATGACATTATGTCGAATAATAAATTTCTTAAAGGCTTACTTTGAATTTTATTTTTCATTTTGCCTAATAAATACTTTTCTTGTTATCCGATCGATTTCTAATTGTATAAAGGTATAGAAAAATAAAATAGATTCATGAATCTAAATTGATTATTAGGCTAAGGTTCGTAACGTTATATTCAGAAAGAATTGGGTATGATTAATATTCCAAGGAACAATGGAAAAATTAACATCAACTTAATTTTTCAACGTACACAGCAGAGCAGAGTAGCGCCACTTTCGGAAGCCGCTACACTTCCATCGTCAGTGCTCACGTGTATTTGCTATCACCACTTGTCAGGTGGCTTTGTTGAATGTGATTTTAATTCTTATATATACAACTTTTTCGCGAAAATTGAATACGAGAATTAAATCACTCTCAAGCTGATATTAAAGTGCACTTTCCCAGCGTTGCCATCGGTTTATTTTTCTTCATTCCCATTTTTCTGATTTTTGTTCTACTCAAGACAAACTTTTTTGGTTTGATTTTATACTTAAGTATATATGAACATGTAAACATGTGAAAAGCTCAAGCCAGTAGCTAATTGTTTTATTAATATGATTATTTCGAACGTATTTGCTTTGTGAATCTAAATTGATTATTAGGCTAAGGTTCGTAACGTTATATTCATAAAGAATTGGGTATGATTAATATTCCAAGGAAAATGGAAAAATTAACATCAACTTAATTTTTCAACGTACACAGCAGAACAGAGTAGCGCCACTTTCGGAAGCCGCTACACTTCCATCGTCAGTGCTCACGTGTATTTGCTATCACCACTTGTCAGGTGGCTCTGTTGAATGCTTATTTTTGAAAATCATTTATTTGTAAATTTCTCAAATGGTTTTTTAAAAGTTTGTGCATAAGATAAAGGGTTTGTAACTGTTCAAAATTGTGTTTGAAGTCTACTGATGATTTGGTAAAGCACCAATGAAATGTTGCATATAGACAATGCTTAAACACCAGCAAATAAATTTCATTTAAAATAAAATAATGACATTATGTCGAATATTAAATTTCTTAAAGGTTTACTTTGAATTTTATTTTTCATTTTGCCTAATAAATACTTTTCTTGTTATCCGATGGATTTCTAATTGTATAAAGGTATAGAAAAATAAAATAGATTCATATCGAATAAAAAAAATTATTTGCTGAGTTTTGTATAAGTTCCAAACCTGATATGCTTATTTTTGAAAATCATTTATTTTTAAATTTCTCAAATGGTTTTTAAAAGTTTGTGCATAAGATAAAGGGGTTGTAACTGTTCAAAATTGTGTTTGAAGTCTATTGATGATTTGGTAAAGCACCAATGAAATGTTGCATATAGACAATGCTTAAACACCAGCAAATAAATTTCATTTAAAATAAAATAATGACATGTCCAATAATAAATTTCTTAAAGTTTTACTTTGAATTTTATTTTTCATTTTGCCTAATAAATAATTTTCTTGCTATGCGATGGATTTCTAATCGTATAAAGGTGTAGAAAAATAAAAGAGATTCATATCGATTAAAAAAAATTATTTGCTGGGTTTTGTATAAGTTCCAAACCTGATATGCTTATTTTTGAAAATCATTTATTTGTAAATTTCTCAAATCGTTTTTTAAAAGTTTGTGCATAAGATAAAGGGTTTGTAACTGTTCAAAATTGTGTTTGAAGTCTACAATGAATTGTTGCATATAGACAATGCTTAAACACCAGCAAATAAATTTCATTTAAAATAAAATAATGACATTATGTCGAATAATAAATTTCTTAAAGGTTTACTTTGAATTTTATTTTTCATTTTGCCTAATAAATACTTTTCTTGTTATCCGATGGATTTCTAATTGTATAAAGGTATAGAAAAATAAAATAGATTCATATCGAATAAAAAAAATTATTTGCTGGGTTTTGTATAAGTTCCAAACCTGATATGCTTATTTTTGAAAATCATTTATTTTTAAATTTCTCAAATGGTTTTTAAAAGTTTGTGCATAAGATAAAGGGGTTGTAACTGTTCAAAATTGTTTTTGAAGTCTATTGATGATTTGGTAAAGCACCAATGAAATGTTGCATATAGACAATGCTTAAACACCAGCAAATAAATTTCATTTAAAATAAAATAATGACATTATGTCGAATAATAAATTTCTTAAAGGTTTACTTTGAATTTTATTTTTCATTTTGCCTAATAAATAATTTTCTTGCTATGCGATGGATTTCTAATCGTATAAAGGTGTAGAAAAATAAAAGAGATTCATATCGATTAAAAAAAATTATTTGCTGGGTTTTGTATAAGTTCCAAACCTGATATGCTTATTTTTGAAAATCATTTATTTGTAAATTTCTCAAATCGTTTTTTAAAAGTTTGTGACTAAGATAAAGGGTTTGTAACTGTTCAAAATTGTGTTTGAAGTCTACAATGAATTGTTGCATATAGACAATGCTTAAACACCAGCAAATAAATTTCATTTAAAATAAAATAATGACATTATGTCGAATAATAAATTTCTTAAAGGTTTACTTTGAATTTTATTTTTCATTTTGCCTAATAAATACTTTTCTTGTTATCCGATGGATTTCTAATTGTATAAAGGTGTAGAAAAATAAAATAGATTCATATCGAATAAAAAAAATTATTTGCTGGGTTTTGTATAAGTTCCAAACCTGATATGCTTATTTTTGAAAATCATTTATTTGTAAATTTCTCAAATGGTTTTTAAAAGTTTGTGCATAAGATAAAGGGTTTGTAACTGTTCAAAATTGTGTTTGAAGTCTACTGATGATTTGGTAAAGCACCAATGAAATGTTGCATATAGACAATGCTTAAACACCAGCAAATAAATTTCATTTAAAATAAAATAATGGCATTATGTCGAATAATAAATTTCTTAAAGGCTTACTTTGAATTTTATTTTTCATTTTGCCTAATAAATACTTTTCTTGTTATCCGATGGATTTCTAATTGTATAAAGGTGTAGAAAAATAAAATAGATTCATATCGAATAAAAAAAATTATTTGGTGGGTTTTGTATAAGTTCCAAACCTGATATGCTTATTTTTGAAAATCATTTATTTGTAAGTTTCTCAAATGGTTTTAAAAAGTTTGTGCATAAGATAAAGGGTTTGTAACTGTTCATAATTGTGTTTGAAGTCTACTGATGATTTGGTAAAGCACCAATGAAATGTTGCATGTAGACAATGCTTAAACACCAGCAAATAAATTTCATTTAAAATAATATAATGAAATTATGTCGAATAATAAATTTCTTAAAGGCTTACTTTGAATTTTATTTTTCATTTTGCCTAATAAATACTTTTCTTGTTATCCGATGGATTTCTAATTGTATAAAGGTGTAGGAAAATAAAATAGATTCATATCGAATAAAAAAAATTATTTGCTGGGTTTTGTATAAGTTCCAAATCTCATATGCTTATTTTTGAAAATCATTTATTTGTAAATTTCTCAAATGCTTTTTAAAAGTTTGTGCACAAGATAAAGGGCTTGTAACTGTTCAAAATTGTGTTTGAAGTCTACAATGAATTGTTGCATATAGACAATGCTTAAACACCAGCAAATAAATTTCATTTAAAATAAAATAATGACATTATGTCGAATAATAAATTTCTTAAAGGTTTACTTTGAATTTTATTTTTCATTTTGCCTAATAAATACTTTTCTTGTTATCCGATGGATTTCTAATTGTATAAAGGTATAGAAAAATAAAATAGATTCATATCGAATAAAAAAAATTATTTGCTGGGTTTTGTATAAGTTCCAAACCTTATATGCTTATTTTTGAAAATCATTTATTTTTAAATTTCTCAAATGGTTTTTAAAAGTTTGTGCATAAGATAAAGGGGTTGTAACTGTTCAAAATTGTGTTTGAAGTCTATTGATGATTTGGTAAAGCACCAATGAAATGTTGCATATAGACAATGCTTAAACACCAGCAAATAAATTTCATTTAAAATAAAATAATGACATTATGTCGAATAATAAATTTCTTAAAGGTTTACTTTGAATTTTATTTTTCATTTTGCCTAATAAATACTTTTCTTGTTATCCGATGGATTTCTAATTGTATAAAGGTGTAGAAAAATAAAATAGATTCATATCGAATAAAAAAAATTATTTGCTGGGTTTTGTATAAGTTCCAAATCTCATATGCTTATTTTTGAAAATCATTTCTTTGTAAATTTCACAAATGGTTTTTAAAAGTTTGTGCATGATAAAGGGTTTGTATCTGTTCAAAATTGTGTTTGAAGTCTACTGATGATTTGGTAAAGCACCAATGAAATGTTGCATATAGACAATGCTTAAACACCAGCAAATAAATTTCATTTAAAATAAAATAATGACATTATGTCGAATAATAAATTTCTTAAAGGTTTACTTTGAATTTCATTTTGCCTAATAAATACTTTTCTTGTTACCCGATCGATTTCTAATTGTATAAAGCTATAGAAAAATAAAATAGATTCATATCGAATAAAAAAAATTATTTGCTGGGTTTTGTATAACTTCCAAACCTGATATGCTTATTTTTGAAAATCATTTATTTGTAAATTTCTCAAATGGTTTTTAAAAGTTTGTGCATACGATAAAGGGTTTGTAACTGTTCAAAATTGTGTTTGAAGTCTACTGATGATTTGGTAAAGCACCAATGAAATGTTGCATATAGACAATGCTTAAACACCAGCAAATAAATTTCATTTAAAATAAAATAATGACATTATGTCGAATAATAAATTTCTTAAAGGTTTACTTTGAATTTTATTTTTCATTTTGCCTAATAAATAATTTTCTTGTTATGCGATGGATTTCTAATTCTATAAAGGTGTAGAAAAATAAAATAGATTCATATCGAATAAAAAAAATTATTTGCTGGGTTTTGTATAAGTTGCAAACCTGATATGCTTATTTTTGAAAATCATTATTTGTAAATTTCTCAAATGGTTTTTAAAAGTTTGTGCATAAGATAAAGGGTTTGTAACTGTTTAAAATTGTGTTTGAAGTCTACTGATGATTTGGTAAAGCACCAATGAAATGTTGCATATAGACAATGCTTAAACACCAGCAAATAAATTTCATTTAAAATAAAATAATGACATTATGTCGAATAATAAATTTCTTAAAGGTTTACTTTGAATTTTATTTTTCATTTTGCCTAATAAATAATTTTCTTGTTATGCGATGGATTTCTAATTCTATAAAGGTGTAGAAAAATAAAATAGATTCATATCGAATAAAAAAAATTATATGCTGGGTTTTGTATAAGTTCCAAACCTGATATGCTTATTTTTGAAAATCATTTATTTGTAAATTTCTCAAATGGTTTTTAAAAGTTTGTGCATAAGATAAAGGGTTTGTAACTGTTCAAAATTGTGTTTGAAGTCTACTGATGATTTGGTAAAGCACCAATGAAATGTTGCATATAGACAATGCTTAAACACCAGCAAATAAATTTCATTTAAAATAAAATAATGACATTATGTCGAATAATAAATTGCTTAAAGGTTTACTTTGAATTTTATTTTTCATTTTGCCTAATAAATAATTTTCTTGTTATGCGATGGATTTCTAATTCTATAAAGGTGTAGAAAAATAAAATAGATTCATATCGAATAAAAAAAATTATTTGCTGGGTTTTGTATAAGTTCCAAACCTGATATGCTTATTTTTGAAAATCATTTATTTGTAAATTTCTCAAATGGTTTTTAAAAGTTTGTGCATAAGATAAAGGGTTTGTAACTGTTCAAAATTGTGTTTGAAGTCTACTGATGATTTGGTAAAGCACCAATGAAATGTTGCATATAGACAATGCTTAAACACCAGCAAATAAATTTCATTTAAAATAAAATAATGGCATTATGTCGAATAATAAATTTCTTAAAGGCTTACTTTGAATTTTATTTTTCATTTTGCCTAATAAATACTTTTCTTGTTATCCGATGGATTTCTAATTGTATAAAGGTGTAGAAAAATAAAATAGATTCATATCGAATAAAAAAAATTATTTGGTGGGTTTTGTATAAGTTCCAAACCTGATATGCTTATTTTTGAAAATCATTTATTTGTAAATTTCTCAAATGGTTTTTAAAAGTTTGTGCATAAGATAAAGGGTTTGTAACTGTTCATAATTGTGTTTGAAGTCTACTGATGATTTGGTAAAGCACCAATGAAATGTTGCATATAGACAATGCTTAAACACCAGCAAATAAATTTCATTTAAAATAATATAATGAAATTATGTCGAATAATAAATTTCTTAAAGGCTTACTTTGAATTTTATTTTTCATTTTGCCTAATAAATACTTTTCTTGTTATCCGATGGATTTCTAATTGTATAAAGGTGTAGGAAAATAAAATAGATTCATATCGAATAAAAAAAATTATTTGCTGGGCTTTGTATAAGTTCCAAACCTGATATGCTTATTTTTGAAAATCATTTATTTGTAAATTTCTCAAATGGTTTTTAAAAGTTTGTGCACAAGATAAAGGGCTTGTAACTGTTCAAAATTGTGTTTGAAGTCTACAATGAATTGTTGCATATAGACAATGCTTAAACACCAGCAAATAAATTTCATTTAAAATAAAATAATGACATTATGTCGAATAATAAATTTCTTAAAGGTTTACTTTGAATTTTATTTTTCATTTTGCCTAATAAATACTTTTCTTGTTATCCGATGGATTTCTAATTGTATAAAGGTATAGAAAAATAAAATAGATTCATATCGAATAAAAAAAATTATTTGCTGGGTTTTGTATAAGTTCCAAACCTTATATGCTTATTTTTGAAAATCATTTATTTTTAAATTTCTCAAATGGTTTTTAAAAGTTTGTGCATAAGATAAAGGGGTTGTAACTGTTCAAAATTGTGTTTGAAGTCTATTGATGATTTGGTAAAGCACCAATGAAATGTTGCATATAGACAATGCTTAAACACCAGCAAATAAATTTCATTTAAAATAAAATAATGACATTATGTCGAATAATAAATTTCTTAAAGGTTTACTTTGAATTTTATTTTTCATTTTGCCTAATAAATACTTTTCTTGTTATCCGATGGATTTCTAATTGTATAAAGGTGTAGAAAAATAAAATAGATTCATATCGAATAAAAAAAATTATTTGCTGGGTTTTGTATAAGTTCCAAATCTCATATGCTTATTTTTGAAAATCATTTCTTTGTAAATTTCACAAATGGTTTTTAAAAGTTTGTGCATGATAAAGGGTTTGTATCTGTTCAAAATTGTGTTTGAAGTCTACTGATGATTTGGTAAAGCACCAATGAAATGTTGCATATAGACAATGCTTAAACACCAGCAAATAAATTTCATTTAAAATAATATAATGACATTATGTCGAATAATAAATTTCTTAAAGGCTTACTTTGAATTTCATTTTGCCTAATAAATAAGTATTGTTACCCGATCGATTTCTAATTGTATAAAGCTATAGAAAAATAAAATAGATTCATATCGAATAAAAAAAATTATTTGCTGGGTTTTGTATAAGTTCCAAACCTGATATGCTTATTTTTGAAAATCATTTATTTGTAAATTTCTCAAATGGTTTTTAAAAGTTTGTGCATAAGATAAAGGGTTTGTAACTGTTCAAAATTGTGTTTGAAGTCTACTGATGATTTGGTAAAGCACCAATGAAATGTTGCATATAGACAATGCTTAAACACCAGCAAATAAATTTCATTTAAAATAAAATAATGACATTATGTCGAATAATAAATTTCTTAAAGGTTTACTTTGAATTTTATTTTTCATTTTGCCTAATAAATAATTTTCTTGTTATGCGATGGATTTCTAATTCTATAAAGGTGTAGAAAAATAAAATAGATTCATATCGAATTAAAAAAATTATTTGCTGGGTTTTGTATAAGTTCCAAATCTCATATGCTTATTTTTGAAAATCATTTATTTGTAAATTTCTCAAATGGTTTTTAAAAGTTTGTGCACAAGATAAAGGGCTTGTAACTGTTCAAAATTGTGTTTGAAGTCTACAATGAATTGTTGCATATAGACAATGCTTAAACACCAGCAAATAAATTTCATTTAAAATAAAATAATGACATTATGTCGAATAATAAATTTCTTAAAGGTTTACTTTGAATTTTATTTTTCATTTTGCCTAATAAATACTTTTCTTGTTATCCGATGGATTTCTAATTGTATAAAGGTATAGAAAAATAAAATAGATTCATATCGAATAAAAAAAATTATTTGCTGGGTTTTGTATAAGTTCCAAACCTTATATGCTTATTTTTGAAAATCATTTATTTTTAAATTTCTCAAATGGTTTTTAAAAGTTTGTGCATAAGATAAAGGGGTTGTAACTGTTCAAAATTGTGTTTGAAGTCTACTGATGATTTGGTAAAGCACCAATGAAATGTTGCATATAGACAATGCTTAAACACCAGCAAATAAATTTCATTTAAAATAAAATAATGACATTATGTCGAATAATAAATTTCTTAAAGGTTTACTTTGAATTTTATTTTTCATTTTGCCTAATAAATACTTTTCTTGTTATCCGATGGATTTCTAATTGTATAAAGGTGTAGAAAAATAAAATAGATTCATATCGAATAAAAAAAATTATTTGCTGGGTTTTGTATAAGTTCCAAATCTCATATGCTTATTTTTGAAAATCATTTCTTTGTAAATTTCACAAATGGTTTTTAAAAGTTTGTGCATGATAAAGGGTTTGTATCTGTTCAAAATTGTGTTTGAAGTCTACTGATGATTTGGTAAAGCACCAATGAAATGTTGCATATAGACAATGCTTAAACACCAGCAAATAAATTTCATTTAAAATAAAATAATGACATTATGTCGAATAATAAATTTCTTAAAGGTTTACTTTGAATTTCATTTTGCCTAATAAATACTTTTCTTGTTACCCGATCGATTTCTAATTGTATAAAGCTATAGAAAAATAAAATAGATTCATATCGAATAAAAAAAATTATTTGCTGGGTTTTGTATAAGTTCCAAACCTGATATGCTTATTTTTGAAAATCATTTATTTGTAAATTTCTCAAATGGTTTTTAAAAGTTTGTGCATAAGATAAAGGGTTTGTAACTGTTCAAAATTGTGTTTGAAGTCTACTGATGATTTGGTAAAGCACCAATGAAATGTTGCATATAGACAATGCTTAAACACCAGCAAATAAATTTCATTTAAAATAAAATAATGACATTATGTCGAATAATAAATTTCTTAAAGGTTTACTTTGAATTTTATTTTTCATTTTGCCTAATAAATAATTTTCTTGTTATGCGATGGATTTCTAATTCTATAAAGGTGTAGAAAAATAAAATAGATTCATATCGAATAAAAAAAATTATATGCTGGGTTTTGTATAAGTTCCAAACCTGATATGCTTAATTTTGAAAATCATTTATTTGTAAATTTCTCAAATGGTTTTTAAAAGTTTGTGCATAAGATAAAGGGTTTGTAACTGTTCAAAATTGTGTTTGAAGTCTACTGATGATTTGGTAAAGCACCAATGAAATGTTGCATATAGACAATGCTTAAACACCAGCAAATAAATTTCATTTAAAATAAAATAATGACATTATGTCGAATAATAAATTTCTTAAAGGTTTACTTTGAATTTTATTTTTCATTTTGCCTAATAAATACTTTTCTTGTTATCCGATGGATTTCTAATTGTATAAAGGTGTATAAAAATAAAATAGATTCATATCGAATAAAAAAAATTATTTGCTGGGTTTTGTATAAATTCCAAACCTGATATGCTTATTTTTGAAAATCATTTATTTGTAAATTTCTCAAATGGTTTTTAAAAGTTTGTGCATAAGATAAAGGGTTTGTAACTGTTCAAAATTGTGTTTGAAGTCTACTGATGATTTGGTAAAGCACCAATGAAATGTTGCATATAGACAATGCTTAAACACCAGCAAATAAATTTCATTTAAAATAAAATAATGAAATTATGTCGAATAATAAATTTCTTAAAGGTTTACTTTGAATTTTATTTTTCATTTTGCCTAATAAATACTTTTCTTGTTATCCGATGGATTTCTAATTGTATAAATTTCATTTAAAATAAAATAATGAAATTATGTCGAATAATAAATTTCTTAAAGGTTTACTTTGAATTTTATTTTTCATTTTGCCTAATAAATACTTTTCTTGTTATCCGATGGATTTCTAATTGTATAAGGTGTAGGAAAATAAAATAGATTCATATCGAATAAAAAAAATTATTTGCTGGGTTTTGTATAAGTTCCAAACCTGATATGCTTATTTTTGAAAATCATTTATTTGTAAATTTCTCAAATGGTTTTTAAAAGTTTGTGCATAAGATAAAGGGCTTGTAACTGTTCAAAATTGTGTTTGAAGTCTACTGTTGATTTGGTAAAGCACCAATGAAATGTTGCATATAGACAATGCTTAAACACCAGCAAATAAATTTCATTTAAAATAAAATAATGACATTATGTCGAATAATAAATTTCTTAAAGGTTTACTTTGAATTTTATTTTTCATTTTGCCTAATAAATACTTTTCTTGTTATCCGATGGATTTCTAATTGTTTAAAGGTGTAGAAAAATAAAATAGATTCATTTCGAATAAAAAAAATTATTTGCTGGGTTTTGTATAAGTTCCAAACCTGATATGCTTATTTTTGAAAATCATTTATTTGCAAATTTCTCAAATGGTTTTTAAAAGTTTGTGCATAAGATAAAGGGCTTGTAACTGTTCAAAATTGTGTTTGAAGTCTACTGTTGATTTGGTAAAGCACCAATGAAATGTTGCATATAGACAATGCTTAAACACCAGCAAATAAATTTCATTTAAAATAAAATAATGACATTATGTCGAATAATAAATTTCTTAAAGGCTTACTTTGAATTTCATTTTGCCTAATAAATACTTTTCTTGTTACCCGATCGATTTCTAATTGTATAAAGCTATAGAAAAATAAAATAGATTCATATCGAATAAAAAAAATTATTTGCTGGGTTTTGTATAAGTTCCAAACCTGATATGCTTATTTTTGAAAATCATTTATTTGTAAATTTCTCAAATGGTTTTTAAAAGTTTGTGCATAAGATAAAGGGTTTGTAACTGTTCAAAATTGTGTTTGAAGTCTACTGATGATTTGGTAAAGCACCAATGAAATGTTGCATATAGACAATGCTTAAACACCAGCAAATAAATTTCATTTAAAATAAAATAATGACATTATGTCGAATAATAAATCTCTTAAAGGTTTACTTTGAAATTTATTTTTCATTTTGCCTAATAAATACTTTTCTTGTTATCCGATGGATTTCTAATTGTATAAAGGTGTAGAAAAATAAAATAGATTCATATCGAATAAAAAAAAATTATTTGCTCGGTTTTGTATAAGTTCCAAACCTGATATGCTTATTTTTGAAAATCATTTATTTGTAAATTTCTCAAATAGTTTTTAAAAGTTTGTCCAGAAGATAAAGGGTTTGTAACTGTTCAAAATTGTGTTTGAAGTCTACTGATGATTGGGTAAAACACCAATGAAATGTTGCATATAGACAATGCTTAAACACCAGCAAATAAATTTCATTTAAAATAAAATAATGACATTATGTCGAATAATAAATTTCTTAAACGAAATATATATCTTACAAAATCAGTAAATTTTATATAATAAGCAGTTTTTTGACGGATAAATTTTGATCTCCTAAATGCAAATGGACTGGTTTTAGACTTCAGTAGCTTATTTTTTGTGCACTTCATATTTGTTGACCGATGATCGGAAAAAAATAAAAATTTTGGACATGCCACTACAGTTTTTCACAGGATTTCCCGGGAATTCCGCAAAATTTTTAATCCCAATTTTTCGGAAAATTAGTGCGGGAATTCCCGGGAATTTTCACCTTAATATATTGAACCTCTAAGAACTTGTTGTATCTTAATTTTCCAACATCCTTTACCTTCCCCACATTTCTTAAATCTCATATATAACAAAAGAAACAGCAAAATCGAAACAACACATAGCAATTAATATTTCAAAAAGCTTACACTAATTTTCACAAGTTTTGGTGAATTTTGTGTTTAGTGGGATTAATTCTTGGTTACTCTCATTTTACCAAATTTTACGCTATCGAACCTAACAATTAAAAAACAGAAACTATCATCAACTATCGATAGTATTGAAAACTATCGATAGTGATTCGATAGTCAAAAACTATCGATAGTATCGATAGTACCATCGATTGTTTCAAACCACTACCTAAAATATACAAATCACTAACTTATGTACCTCTTATATCTGAGAGATTAGAAAAGTCAAAAGCTTATGATAATAAGAAATATGTAATGGCACATAAAATGTATAACACATTAGGTACATTATTTAGTAACACAAAAGATAGGATAGATAAACAAGAAATGTCTAACTTAGTTTATAAAATACCATGTGGTGGAAACGACAACGAGAATTGTAAGAAAGTATATGTAGGTACAACTAAAAACAAACTGAAGAGTAGAATTGCAGCACATAAATCAGACTATAAATACAGAAACACTACATCAACACAAAAAACAGCTTTATCATTACATTGCGCAAATACTAATCATTGTCCTGATTTTAAAAATACAGATATTTTATGTACAGAAAATAATTATAAACGCAGATTATTATTAGCAAAATAAAAACTACACAACGGATTAACTATAAAATAGATACAGCAAATGTAGCACAGAATTATAGATATTTAGTTAACAGAAGCAGGAAATAAGATAATTTTGTACGATATGTTATGTTATATGTTGTAAATTTTATTGTTATGTTATTTTCTTTACTTTACATAATGAAAGTACTATTATTTATTTTGACATCTTAAAGTATGTTTTCAAAAATTTTTTCATTTTAAAATACTATTTGTAACAGAAAATATTTTTTCAAAACAACTTTTAATTATTATTTAAATATTATATCCCTGAAGAAGCTAACTATTCTTGTTAGCGAAATATTGAATTTAATAAAACTATTATTGCTTTTTACAAAATAAGTGGATCTTAAGCTTGGATAAATCAGACTAAAAAAAGAGTAAAATATTTGCCTGTGAGTGGTCACACTTTGTTCACATTACTGGGGGTCTACATTAGCCATGAAGTTGGTATAATGTCGGACATCGCATATGGCTAATGTTTCGTCCATGCTCTACCATCGATGCCCGAACATATGGCTGAGCATAAATTTCGCCATAAGATTCGCTGTCAACAACCATTTTTAATAGAAAGAAAAGAGACAGAAAGAAATTGTTAAATATTCCATTTCTATTGCACTACCACCAAATACATTGATAAGGCAGAACATGGACATCGCACGTATTCACCACAACAAAGAAGTTGATGAATTTTTTGCAGTTGCTCTGCCGGCGTCATGTTCATGTCATGTTCAAGTCGATGGCTCGTGGAGACGTAGGTTTAGACACATTTTTGTTTGCCACTGATCAGCTGTTTTGCTGCTTGGCTCTAATAAATATTTTATGGTCAGACTACGATAAGGAATTATTTGCAGTTTTTCGTCAAATGTTTCACCAATGTGACCGTACCTTTACCAAATTAAAAGTGTTCATAGTGCGTTTGACTTGATTTCGTCTGGTATTTGACACTTGAAACATCTTCTATTTCATAAAGTTTATATCAATTTCGCACTTTCATGGGCACAACACATTCTTTTCATCAGTTTAAAATATTTTTATATGTTTTGTTTTTACAATTTTTGTATTTTAAATAAAAAAATGTCAACTTATGTTTTTCACCACCACACTTGTATAAGTTAACAAAAAATAGGGTCTTAGTTTTTTGATAAGTTTTTATTAAAATATAAATGAAATTAAAATAAAATTATAAAAATGAACTTTATTCTTTTACTTCCAAATATGATCTACTTTGGCTTCAAAAAACCACAATTCATTTCAACCAACATTGTACCCAAAAAACGCTGAGTTTGCGTCTAGTGTTTTCTTTGTTTTTAAGTTTCTTATCATTCTTTTGCAATTGTAGAATAAATAGCTGACGCAGATGGTTGTTGATTTTTATGTATTTCAACATCCGTATTGAAATTCTGAGTTGTGCTAACTCCTCCCTCGCCTAAATGAAGGACGTCCCCGGACTTCTTCAATCCCGCAACCGCAGATTCCAGAGCACGTTGCTGACGGTGTTTTCTAAGCCTATAGTGAAACCTGAAGCAACAGAATGCCAAAGCCAGCAATACAAGAAGAGTAGCAGCAGACAATAAAGGACCAGAAATCACTTGGTTTTTTACGCCCTCTATATGTCGCAAGTTTTCAGCACTTAATCTCTGAAGGTATGGTAGACTCAGTATGTTTTCATGACTTGTAACATTAAGTAGGGCAATTATCGGTGACTCCGGTAATTTTGTTATTATACTTCTGTGATTTCTGTATAGGGTTTCATTAATTTTTGCTTCTCCACGGAAAGTCAGTAGAAATGTGCCCGTGATGGTGGTTTCTACGTCATCATTTGTTTTTACCGTAAAGGTGTCATCACTTACAATTACAACACCCTCATCAACTATTGTCACCGACTCAAGATGGGAAGGCCGAGAAGTGCAATATGCATGACCACCCGAATGGAGTTGCTGTGCGCATGTTGAATGTACCAGCTTCCTGCAGAATGATGTTGTTAGGGTTGCATTACAGTTTCCAATCGGTAACGTTTGATTTTCACAATCTGCCACGCTGTTTTCGCCATTAAAATTAAGAATTGTGTAGTTGTGTTGAACAGGCTACAATGTTACTTTCTTGCAAACCATATCTGGTCTTGGATACTTAATTAAAAAATGTAAAAACTTATCATCTAATAGGACTCTTATACTAGCAACTTCCATTAAATCCTGTATAGTTACATTTGTAGAGTGCTTACTATTTATACCAAGCAAATCGTTAGAATCCAAAATCTGTGGATTTACTATACCGATTTTTGAAAGAGTTATTGACAACATCAAGCTTTCAAGCTCCGCGACAGCAATTCTGTTTCTAGCAAGCAAGGTCTCGTACAAATGTTCTGTATCCACCATTTTAGCCTTGGTATTTTTTATTATAATATTGACTGTATCTGTCAAATTATTGATTTTCGCCTGTGTTCTTGTATATATGAGAATCTGTCTATTTTCTGCCTGAATCAATTCCCTTTGATTAAATTTCACATCCTCGAAGTCATCGTAGTCAGGTGTCCCAGCAACCACCTTAAGTGCCGTGCCCAAAAATTTTATACTTCTTGTATGCCTACGATGAACATCTATTGTTGTTATTAATGTTCTTACATGTCCTATGTCCGAGTCTAATAATTTTTTTCATGTGTGATTGGGGAAAATGTTCTTTTAGTCTCTCTGTATCATCAGCCACTTCAGAATACAATGTAAGGTTCGTTGTATGCCGCAAATACTCAAAATCCTGCCAAATTGTCACGTAACCATCTGATACAGGGATGTAGTTTGAATTGGAATAGTCTGTTAGTTTTGCGGTCACCACCGCGACAAGAAGGACCACCACAAGAATCCTACGGTTAAAAAGAAATCAATAAAATTTGACTTATCTCAAATTGTCCTTATGGACCACCCTCCCTTTAATGAGAACGGTTGTCCCCAAATCGGCTTCTACAGTTTCCTCAACATATAATGGTGTAAGCTTATTGCCTAATCTTCTATTTGTTTTAACAAGAACCCTTTCACCCACTTCAAATGTTCGATTCTGTCTTGTTTCATTTAATCGTCTCATCTGAGACTCTTGGGCTTTCTGTACTCTGTCTCTCACATCAACCTCAAGCTCCAATGAATCAGAATGAATTACATCAATAGGCCTTTTGTTTGTGACCGTATGAATCGTTCTATTATATTCTATGGTTGCTAGTAATATTAACTGTACTGTATCACAAATGGATTTTTCTAGTTTAAGGCATCTAGCAATTTCTAAAATAGTACTATGTAATCTCTCGACCTGTCCATTCGAAGTACTATGAAGCGGTGGTGCATTGACAATTTCCACACCAAAATTGTTGCTCAGCATTGACTTTATTGTTTCAGAATTCAATGACGGTTCATTGTCACAAAATATTACTTTCGTACGAGGGAAGAAATTCATCAGCTGTAGAATCGGTGATTCTACATCTATTATAGTTCTCGAGTCTATAGGTTGAACTATTGCAAACTTGGAGAGTTTGTCTGCACAAGTTAAAATATATTTTTTATCTGTTGAGAATATATCAATATGCAAAATTTCCCCCACATATGATGGAATTGGTGTCGCACCAATGACTTGTTTTTGCGGGTGGCGATCGTATTTCGCTTTTTTGCAAACCTTACAATTTATGACAACCTCATTTGCCAACTGTGTCATTTTTGGAAAGAAATAGTCTTCCAAAATTTGTTTGGTATTTTCTTGAGCTGCTCTATGAGCTCTGTTATGTTCAGTTACGACAATTTCTCTTTGTTCGTCTTTATTTGTGATATCCACAACTAAATTTTTTGCATAACGAAATGTTGTTGAGGGAAATGTCTCAATTAGTCTATGTTGTATTAAAGCCAAAATTGGTAGCTCGCAATGAATTGCATTTACCACATCTTCCTTTACAGTATCACAAATTTTAGCCATCAAAAGTGCTCTATCTGAAAAGTTTATTATGTGTCTCGTTTTTGTTCCAAACAAAACAAATGTTCTTGTTGGTAGCTCTGTACCCTCCTCAATCACTATCTGATTTCTAAAACAATTAATCGGTTTATCAGTTGATTCAATAGTATAAGATAAAGAGACTTCGCTATGTATTGTTGCAATATCAGAGCTTGAACTCTTACCAAAAGTGTTATTATTTTGTAGGGTATGAACACCCTGTAAAGCAAGAAGGTTTTGTCGCGATAAAGCGTCGGCGACGTGATTTTCCTTTCCCGGTTTATAATAAATTTGAGCGTTGTGCTCATCGATGAATGCTTTCCACCTTTTTATTTTCGAGTTAGGGTTACGATCCGAAACCGCAAAAGTAAGCGGTTGGTGGTCTGTAAAGATATTCAGATTCCTAACGCCATATAAATAATTTCTAAGGCTTTTCAAAGCCCATACAATCGCCAGTAACTCCCGTTCATTGGTGGCAAAATTTAACTCCCCACCCTTCAGAGTTCTTGAAATCATGGTTATTGGTTTGCCATTTTGAGACAAAACCGCACCAAGTCCATAGGCCGAAGCGTCAGTCGTTAGGTCAAACGGTTTTCCGTAATCCGGGTAAAGTAACATAACATCCTCGGATGCTAAGACCTCTTTAAGTTTATTAAAAGCCTGAAGTTGCCTTTTGTCAAAATTCACAACTATTTTTTTAGACTGAGTGGCACTAGCCTTGCCATTTTCACCTTTCAGTATATCGGTCAAAGGCCCTGCAATCGATGCAAAGTTCCTAATGAAGCATCTATAATAACTTGCCAGTCCCAAGAAGGATCTTAAATCAAAAACCGTACTGGGTTGTTTATAATTTTTTATTGCATCTATCTTACTAGGGCTCGTTGTGATACCACCTCGCGATACCACGAATCCCAAAAACTCAACTCTTTCCTTGAAGAAGTTCGATTTCTCGCGAGAAACTCTCATATTGGCATCACAGAGCATATACAAGACCCAAGCGATGTGGTCGACATGGGTTTCCATATCTTTTGAAAAAATTATAACGTCGTCAACGTAAACGTGGCACGACTTTCCTATTTGTTCCCTAAGAACATCGTCGATAGCTCTCTGAAAAATGCTCGGTGCATTTTTAAGCCCAAACGGTAGTCTACAAAATTCATATTTCCCGTTTCCCACTGAAAAGGCAGTTTTTTCACGGTCCTTTTCTGCCAATAATATTTGATGAAATCCCGATTTAAGGTCTAGAGTAGTAAAATATCTAGCCTCACCCAAATTTGATAATATAACACTTACATTCGGAATGGGATACCTATCAGACACTGTTTTCGAATTCAGTTTTCTGAAAGTCGTTTTTTAATGTTTCCATATTCATCAGTCCCTTTTTTATCTACCACCCAAACAGGGTTATTGTAGAGTGATCTGGATGGGCGGATGATGCCATCCTTTAAAAGGTTACGAACTTCTGTGTTTACAAAATCTGCTACTCCCATTGGATATGGGTATAACTTTGAATATATTGGATTCTCATCCTCAGTGCGAATAGTCGCAATAATATTTGTGTTAAAGGGTAACGCTTCATCAGGTTCAGCGAAGACACTCTTTCTTTTTTCTATAATTTTTCGAAATCTCTCGGATACCTCTTGAGGTACCTCAATTTTTTCCACACTTGTAAAATTTACACTCATACATTTAAAAAACTAAATGGGCTCTGATCCAGTCTTATATTCCAGTTTTTTATTTTTTAAATCGAGCTTAGAATCTGCGATTTTTAATAAATCAAGTCCTATAATTCCGTCAAACGACGTCAGGTTTGGAAGAATGAAAAAGGTAGTATTTATATTGAAAAGATTAATAGTGCATTTATGTTTTATGGAATTGAAGCCATGAAGTGACCTCACCATAAATGTCTCATCAACATTTCTTACATGTTTTAATTCTGGTAATGGTTTTATATAGTTTTTTGATGCGCCTGTGTCTATTAATAATTTAATTTTCCTCCCTGCTATCATCCTTTCTATGTAGGGGAGCAGGGAGTCATGACTAAAAAATTAATTTGGTCATATTCCGAAATTTCATTTTCTATATTAGACACTTCCGCATCAGCTTCATACTGGTAATTTTGATCTACATGATCATTTCCTTCATGCGACATATGATTGACACGCTGTTGCTTCAAGCCTGTGAACCTGGTGGCACCACTATTTGGTCTTTTTATTGCCGGGCTCACGTTTATGTTCGGTTGGACTCGCCATTGATTATTAATTTTTTGGGGCTGTTTGAACCTGGATGATGAATCGATATCCATCGGTTCCACCTCCTGCTTTTGTTCTTTTGAGCTATCCTGTCGTCTGTCATAATAAGGATTTTTTCCTTGTGTGGTATTATTATTAACAAACCTAACGTTTTTGTAAAAAAATTCTGTTGTGTTTTTTCCTCCATACTTTTAGCATAATTGCTAGCAAAATTATAGCGCACATGGTTTGATTCAACCTCTTGAGCCAATGCCAGCGCTGATGGAAGATCCTTTGGCTTTGCCGAAAAAAGAATGTCACTTAAAGATTTTTTTGCGCCTGAAATAAAGACTCGTAATGCATCCATTCGATATTTTTCATTTAATGATGCAGCCAGATCACCATCATAATTCATTATTGTTTTATTTGTTAGAAGTGTGAGCTCCCGCTCCACTTCATCATAATACTCTAAAAGAGTTAGATTTCCCTGTCGAAGGGTAGACATTTCTTGTTCTATTAAATAAATAGGTCTCTTGTCCGCATAGGTGAAATCGAGTCTATTAATAATGGCCTTAAAATTTAGAGGGGTGTCAAAAGAAGCCAAAATCATATCGGCTGTACCCCTAATTTTATTTCTAATTATTCCCAAAGCCTGAAAGTGGGTGGAACTCCCATTATATTTTTCATAAACTCTATAAGCGGTGTGTGCTGCCTTTCTCCATGAAACATAAGTTTCATGCTTTCCTTCAAACTCTGGTAAAGATTTTGCTATATCTAAAGTTTCCCTGCACAACACGTTATCTCCAATAGCAGCTTCTTCATATCTTTCTACTTCCGGTACATTTCCAGACAACTCGGTCACCCTTTTTCCTAATTCCTTTAATTTTTCTTCAAATTGTCTCTCCTGTACTACGAGAGCACTGCTAACTGCACTCTCCACAATAGTTTTTAACTTATCTGCAGTAATTGCCATTTCTAAGTCTTCTATAATTTCTAAGCTTTTAAATTTCTTTAATAATGACTCAATATCTTCATTAATACGAGAGTATGCTTCACTTTTTTTCAAAAACAGAATTTCAATCGCAATTCAATATCTATTTCACTCTTAAATATTTCATAAGCACTCTACTTACATTGAAACGAAAAAACTTAATTTATTGATGAGTTTTCCTCAATATAGATAGTTGATTCCTTTGTTGGTTGCAGTCGCTTTTAATTTTAGTCCAATTGATGTGGTTTCCTCAACTGTTGATAGATAGCTGCTTCTTCTATTTTGTTGTAGTTTAGCTATTGTGTTTTTATATGAGATTTAGCACTCCTTTATATTCAATCGATGGGTTCCTCTAGTTTCAACACTCGTTGGGCGCCAGTTAACAAAAAACAGGGTCTTAGTTTTTTGTTAAGTTTTTATTAAAATATAAATGAAATTAAAATAAAATTATAAAAATGAACTTTATTCTTTTACTTCCAAATATGATCTACTTTGGCTTCAAAAAACCACAATTAATTTCAACCAACATTGTACCCAAAAAACGCTGAGTTTGCGTCTAGTGTTTTCTTTGTTTTTAAGTTTCTTATCATTCTTTTGCAATTGTAGAATAAATAGCTGACGCAGATGGTTGTTGACTTTTATGTATTTCAACATCCGTATTGAAATTCTGAGTTGTGCTAACTTATACATGTTGTTCCAAAAATGGAACTAATAAAAAACAGGGATGTGCATTGTAATTTCAAGTTAATTTCGCCGAAATTAAGGAAAATAACTTAATTTGGGATATGACAAAATGTATGGGAAATTACTTAAGTTCAAGTTGATTTCAGCCGAAATCAAGAAAAACTTAATTTCGCTGCAGCCTGAACGGGCTATAACACTCATATCCTTTAAAATAACAACAAATGCGCCTGTAAGCAAATTCAATATGCTAACCGTCTACACGGTATGCTGAAAGTACCAAATTTCTTAAACTCAACATATAACAGCAAATGATTTGTCAAGCATCAGCGTTGCCACTTTCTGTACTATAGTACAAAAACTGTACTATTTAAAAACGTTTGTACTATTTTTGTACCATATAATTTTTGTACTATTATTGTACTATTTAACTAAATTCTGAAAAATAAATGATGAGTATATAAATCATACAGCAATTTTTTTCTGAACGTTTCCTAAACTTTTGTTTGAAAATACATATACCTTTTTAAAACATAATTTATTATTTACATTTGGAAGTACTGCTGCCTTCCATTTCTCTGCATTGAGAGCATTTTGCCCACTTTAAAGGAGCTTTTAGAGATTCGAAAATATTAAAAAAAAGTGAATATGCATAGAACTAAGCCGGATTTATTGATGAAAAAGAGCAAGATTGTAACGTCGACGGAAAATCATTCAGAGAGAAGCATAGGCGATAATAACAACGACTTCCAAACCGATACATTTCTCATTACTTTTATTAAAATTTTTACCTTTTCCTTTTATTTTTCTTTCCTCACTTATTTTGATGATAGCTACTCTAAATTACAATATGCATTTTTCTATTGTGAAAAATGTCAAGGCTAAATCGCAATGGAAATATACACGCTATTAAAGCAAGCTATTATGGAAAAGGCAGTCCTATTCAAAAACCTTGATGGTTTCGCAGGAGACAGACCAAATTTCATATTCGATAATTATAATTCTGTTTGTACTAATTTAATTTGGAGCGATTTTCCGTCATCCCTCGTCAAATTTGGTTGATAAATCAAAATCAATTTTATGTAGTTTTTCACAAGCTC
Organism: Panzeria rudis; assembly: GCA_956483635.1. NCBI lineage: Eukaryota > Metazoa > Arthropoda > Insecta > Diptera > Tachinidae > Panzeria > Panzeria rudis. The sequence goes on along the minus strand of OY101447.1, from coordinate 75,794,137 downwards.
GTATTAACGTCGTATGTGTTGTGTAATCGTCTAATTATACAATATTGCATTTTTGTTGTTGGCAATTTCCATACAAAACTGCGTTATAATTATACGATTGATTTTTATATGTTTTCCAAATGGTTGTATTGTCTGGAAATATTTTATTTGCTAGATTAATTTGTAAACAAATATAAAGTATAGAATGGGAACCAGCTATAACAGCTTGCAGAAGAGTTGTTCAAAAAACTTCGCAAAATTATGATTGTTTGCAAAATCAAAAGTAAATAAATGCAAACATTGATATCAAGGTTTGATATAGATTAAAAGTGACTCGAGCTCTCAAAAACTTGGAGTAAATCAAGCATATCGCGAAAATGTCAAAAATTCGCGAAAAATTTCAATATATTAAACTAGCCCGAAAATTGTAAGGAAAGTCAAACACTTGGGGGAAAACGCTAAAATTATGAAAATTTGCAAAAACTGGCCAAAATTTTAAAGATTACAAAGCGTAATATTGATTAAAGCACTTTAAAAATGTAAGAAAGCCAAAAAATTGGGAAAATTACGCCTGTCGCGAAAAAAGTGAAAATTCGCGAAAAATTGCAAAATTTTAAACAAGCAATAATTTTGATTAAAATGCAAAAAATTTGGTAAAAATCGCGTAAATAGCGAAAATTTGCAAAAACTTGCTAATAGCGGCATGATAACAAAGTCAATATTGCTTAAAAATCGGCCAAGGTAGCTGAAAACTTGCAAAAAGTCGATTTTATCGCGAACTTTGCAAAAATTCGCGAGAAGTTGCTAAATCGGAAACAAGCCCTCAAATTGATTAGAAATCGCCAACACAGTCAAAAAAGACAAAATTCGCAAAAATCGCGAAAAAAAAAATCACAAATTAGCGAAAAGTTGCTAATTGTATTAAAGAAATCATTAAACCTGTAAATAATAACAAAATTCGTTTTTCGGCATAAATTATTTACTGAAAATGAACTGACTACATTGAATTAACATATAAAATACGACAAAATAACGATACAACAAATTTGTCTGTTCACAAGCACATAAGCAAGTGTCGTCTTTTTTTAAACGATAAGACATACAACTGAGCTTGTGAATTGAACAATAGTTGGTAATGTATTTGTTTTTATATAATAATTCTTTTTAATATAAATTTGTACAAAATAATCGTATGCAAATTTAGCAGCAAATCGCCAAAAGTAGAATAAAATCGCCAAAAATTATTTCTTGTAAATTGTTCTTATGCAAATTCAAAAGCCATTAAAGACTATAATTAATATGCGAAAAATCATCAAAATTACATTGTTTTAATTTCTTGCAGACGAGTTTTGGTGGGATTTATTTTTGAATATACTCCTTCAATAAACTAATTTTCCTGAATTACAAAAATTTTGAAGTTTAATTTTGCTAAACAAATAGCCTAAAATCGTCAAAAAATGTATCGCCCAAAAAATCGCAATGTCGCCAAATCAAAAATTTAAACGCGAAACAAGTTGAAAAATCGCACCGTTTGGCGAGAAATCGCCATATTTAGCACTTGCGTATACAATTAAAAAGATTTTTTTAAATTTTTATAACCATTGAATTGATTATGGAGGGCATTAGTTATTTCCTTATATCGAAAAAATTTCTTTGTACCATTTTATTTGGTTTTGTACTATTTTTGCTTAACTTCTGTACTATTTTTAGTTTCTTTGGTGGCAACACTGATATCGTTCTACCTTTCAATAGTATGTGAGCTGTTTTAGATTACAAATTGCAATAGCTAAATCCGACTTAAATACAGTTTCCGTTTCCGTTGCCACAGATGTATGTAAAGAAAAGTGATGTAATTTGTGTACTTAAAAACTGTTTCTAGTTTCAGAAATCTGTTTTGGTACAATTATGCCCAAAAAAGTACAATTTTAGAGAACAATTGGTACAATTTTAAAATCTCATTTGCCATCCCTGGTCTGTAGAATAGACTACACCATTTAACAGCGATATTTAAAACAATAAAAATTAAAGGGTATTCTATCAGTAAATGTAATTTTGACTATGTAATTTAGACAATTCGCTGTATCGTTAAAATCGTAAGAGGTAAAATCTGGAATTTGAAAAAACGCCAAAACTAAAAAAATCAAAAATTTAATAAAAAAAATTAAGTAAAGTGCGACGTTTACTCGCACACGTAGGGTTCCGTACGAATATACATATGTATATCCCTTTTCGTTTTTGCCCCTTTTTTCATTTTGGCAGTTTTTTCGTTATGCTTTTTTGTTTATTTTTAGTTTTTTATTTTTTTAAATATTTTTCATTGTTTTTGGCGATTTTTTTTGGTTTTGGCGCTTTTTGAATATTCTTGAGTTTTTCTTTTTTTTCTGGCGATTTTTCGTTTTTTGTATTTTTTTTTTGTTTTCTGCCGATTTTTTTTTAGTTTTTGCGTCTTTAAACGTTTTTTTTCACTTTTTCACGATATTTTTACTTTTAGCGACTTAATTTAGTTTTGGCGCTTTTTTCGGCTTTTTGTTCAGTTTTTGGTGATTTTTAGTTTTAGCGATTTTTTTGGTTTTGAAACTTTTTTTTATTTAGTTTTGGCGCTTATATTTTCGTTTTGGTGATTTTTTTTAATTTTTGTCGATTTTTTTCGTTTTTGATGATATGTTTAGTTTTAGCGTTTTTTTGGTTTTAGTGCTTTGTTTCGTTTTGACGACTTTTTTCGTTTTATTTTTAAGTTTTTTGGCTATCTCTTTAGTTTTGATGATTTTTAGTTTTAGCGATTTTATTCATTTTTATGCTTTTTTTCTTTAAACGCCATTTTTTAGCGTTTTTTTCGTTTTGACATTTTTTTAATTTTGGATTTTTTTAGCGTTTTCTAAAATTTAAAAATTTTACCTCTTACGGTTTCCAAGATACAGCAAATTGTCTAAATTACGTAGTCAATATTACATTAACTGATAGAATACCCTTTAATTTCTATTGTTTTAAATATCGGTGTTCCTTGGTGTAGTCTATTTTACAGACTACACCAATTAACACTAACTTTGAAAAATTAAAGTGTCTGTATATAAGTGTGTCAATATTACATTAGTATTTTTCTATCAAAATTTTTCGTTGCTCGCCTTAGAACACCCTTTAACTTTTAACTGTCATGTATTTGTTGTTGTAGCGGCCAAAGTTCTACATATTCTGTGAAAATTTCAGATGCGCAGCTCTTACGGTTCTCAAGATACAGCAGACTGTCTAAATAACATAGTTGTTACCGAAAATTATTTGAAAATAACGATACTGCCACTAATAAATTTACATCCCTTAATTTCATGTAACTATAATTACAACTATGTAAATATTTTACTTATCATCATTGTACCCCTATTTTTAACATCAGAATTTTATGTACATATCCTGTGTTTAAAGCCACGATACTACTCAACATAAAGATTTTCGACCCTATTTAAAAATACTAAGCTAAAATTTTTATGTAATTGAAATTTAATAAACTGAATTAATAAATTTCGCTTTTTAGAATTTTAAAGCGAATCTGCTATTAAAACTTGGTATTTAATTTTAACAAATATTTAAAATTCTTACGGTGGTTGAAATAATATGGCACAATTTGCGAACTTGAGTGCTGGCTGCAGCTTATGCAATGACCCAGACGACAGCAACATGATAACATGCTCTAAATGCCTTAGTAGCTTCCATAATACTTGCTGCAACGTTGATGATGATGTTAATATTTTTACATGGATCTGTAGAAAATGCAAAAGAAATCCCGTACATAACCCCAATCTTCATGAGACAATAGATCTGTCCGACGATTTTCTAGACATAAACGGATCTAATGAACCAGCATTGAGCAGATCTGCACCGCATATCACAAATGTCCAGCTAGACATAAGCAAAAAAAAAGCAGCTTCAATTGCAACAATTAGAAGAGGAAATGCAATTGAAACAAGAATTTTTACGACGTAAGTATGAACTGTTGCATGCCGTAGATGATGAGTATCAAGAAATAGTTGACGTAACGCAAATGCAAAATGTACGGCCGGTGGATAATAGTCTAATTGATGTTTCTAATAGAAATGTTTCACCGTCGGTACATGATGGTCAACGAGGTAGAAACGACAGATTAAGGAGTACGTCGATAAATGCAAATCCTAATTTACGTCAAAAAGAAGTTGGCTACTCCACTAGAACAAAATATGAATGCTTATCGCAGACACAAACCGTACCAGCGGCTAATTATCAATTTGCATACATTCACAATAACAATGATGAGAATATAAGCAAACAACAAAAAGAAAATGCGGCAGGTTATCAAAAAACAAATGTAACAAAACGTATAATATAAACACAAAATATATAGACAGTGAAAATAATATCGCCACAAATCAATGTATGGCTCGTCACTGTATTTCAAAAGATTTACCACTGGTTAGTGGCGATCCTAAGGAATGGCCAATTTTCATTAGTGCATTTGAGCAAAGCACTCGTGTCGCGGCTATACTAATGAGGAAAATCTCTTACGTTTGCCAAAATGCCTGCATGGTAAGGCACGTGAAGTTGTCCGAAACTGTCTCATGCTGCCTGACATGGTCCCTGATATTATAAGAACGCTGCAAATGTACTTCGGTAGACCTGAATGTGTTATTAAAAGCTTGATCGATGAAGTGCGGAAGATAACAATTCCAAGGGTCAAAGTGGAAAGCCTTATTGAATTTGCCTTTGCTGTCAAAAACATTTATGCTACAATTCGTGCTTTTAAATTGGACGAATATTTAGTTAACTCTTGTCAACCGACACGATGCTACAATGGGCTATGTATTCCAAGGACATACCGCGACCTAATTTAAAAGATTTTAGTGACTGGTTGTATACCTTGGCAGAAGCCACATGCAGAGTTATCGTTCCCGTTTTTGATAAAGGCAATGAAAAACAATCACAAAAGAGAGAGGGACGTCTAAATACCCACACAAATCAAAAAAAAAGTCAACAATGTGTGGTATGTAACGAGGCCCACAAATTAGCCTGATCCACTTGTATTCGGTGGACTGCAAACGTATCCCGCTACGAAGATAGTTCAAAACGAATGAATTTAAAAATTTCTTCGGCAAAAATTGGTTCAAACATTTTCCCGATCTACGAGGTCCGTACCGTTAAAAATTTAAATTTGTCAGCTGAAACGATGAACACTGAAGAAATTAAAAAAACAATTTAGATATCTCGAACATATTCCCCTTGAGAGATATGAAAATGCGATCCCTTCAATGATTATAGGTCCCAACAATCCAAACTTAATTTCGTCGCTTACTGAAAGTATAATACCAACAAAGCGAGAAGCTCTCCAGGTACTAATGTCTGTTTTTGACCCATTGGGATTTGTAGCCTGTTTTATGTCTTATTTAAAATCCCTGTTACAAGAGATATGGCGACGTGGTATCGACTGGGATCAGCAGCTTGATGAAGATCTCTACTGCAAATGGAAAGACTGGTTATCATTTCTGCCAATGATTACAGCAGTTTCCATACCACGTTGTTACTCAATTTCGATACAACAAAACTATACTGCTGAGCTTCATACTTTAGTCAACGCAAGTGAAAGTGCTTATGCAGCTGTTTCATATTTCCGTATAGAATTAAATGTTAATGTAGATATAAGGCTAGTAGCAGCTAAGGCAAAGGTAGCACCTCTTCGACCGATGTCAGTGCCCAGGCTTGAATTACAAGCAGCTGTTATTGGCGCTAGGCTTGTGAAAACAATATGCTGCCACAATATTAACTTGCAGCGGATTTAAATTGGCTGCGTCGAGATCCACGAAAATTCAAGCAGTTCGTCATGTTCCGCGTTGCTGAAATTTTAAAGTTTCCGATTGGAGATGGGTACCTAGCGCTAAGAATGTGGCAGATTTGGCGACAAAATACAGATCACCTGCACAAAGTTTCAACGAATGGTTTGATGGTCCATCGTGGCTTAAGTATTCGGAGGACAAATGGCCAAAAACTCAAAACGTAATTGATTCTAACAACACAGAGGTAGACACTTCTGAAATACGCCCTCGATTTTTACATATGCATACTCGTAAATCGGCTCCGACTGCAATCAATTTTTAGTACTTTTCCAGTTGGTTTAAACTCTTTCGTGGCGTTGGTAATTGGATTGTATATATTGAACGGCAAAGACAAAAAATAAAAAAAACAAGAGCCATTACCAAATCTTGATTTATCCCATCTCGAAAAAGCAAAAAAAAAATTATTTACAAGGTAGTCCAGATGACGGTATTTTCCGACGAATATATCGCCCTACAACGTGGCAAACTTGTCACAAAAGGAAGTGCCTTCGACAAGCTTAACGTTTATCTTGATGGCGATGGTGTGGTGAAAGTGAAAAATCGAGCCCAATACGCGCTGACTACAGCTTGTGGTATTCAAAGGGACTTAATTGTACTTCCAGGAAGTCATCACATAACAAAACTTATTGTAAACTATTATCACCGAGCGTACCACCACTTAAACCATGAAACGGTTGTCAACGAAATCCGAAAAATTTATTTTATCTTGAAACTAAGAGTGGTTTACAAGATTGTGCGTAGAAGCTGCCAGCAATGTATCAACGAAGAAGCTATACCAATTCCACCTCAGATGGCCCCTTTGCGTCGAGCACGTCTTGGAGCCTTTCAGCGGCCGTTTGACTATTTCGGTCCAATAGCAGTCACGTTTGGCAGAAAGGCTTTAAAACTTTGGGGTGTGGTGTATACATGCTTAACTATTAGGGCTGTACATATTGAAATTGCCCATACTCTATCAACATATTCCTTTCTTATCCCATTAACAAATTTAATTACAAGACGAGGAGCTCCAGCGGAATTATATAGTGACAACGGCAGATCGCCTTTTAAAAGAGGAAATAAAAACATAAATTTAAAAGACGTGCACACAAAGCTGAGTTATAAGGGAATCTCATGGAAATTCAATCCGCCCTCCGCTGAATTTACTGATGAGAGCTTAAGAAGTGCTCTAATGGAAATCGAGCTAATTATTAACTCCTGACCTTTAACATATGTCTCGCTCGAAACAGAAGATCATGAAGCTGTCACTCCAAACCACTTCTTATTAGGCAGCTCTAGCGGTTCGAAGCCAATTAGTATACCTGAAAACATCGACCATAGAATGTTTCTTCGGCAAAGAAAATTTTCGCAAATTTATTTTGGCGCCGTTTTGTCAAAGAAATGCTGCGTACATTGACGCGTCGCAGCAAATGGAGTCAGAAGGTAAAACCAATTGAAGAAGGTGATATCGTTGTTATTGTTGACGAAAAGGCTGAAAGAAATACTTGGCTGAAAAGAAGAGTTACTGATGTCATCAAAGCTAAGGATGGTCAGGTTCGAAGGGCGCAGGTAGCCACAAAAAAAAAATATAAAAAAATAAAATAAAATATATATATATATATATATATATATATATATATATATATATATATATATATATATATATATATATATATATATATATATATATATATATATATATATATATATATATATATATATATATATATATATATATATATATATATATATATATATATATATATATATATATATATAGATATATATATATATATATATATATATATATATTCTGCCAAACGTGACTGCTATTGGACCGAAATAGTCAAACGGCCGCTGAAAGGCTCCAAGACGTGCTCGACGCAAAGGGGCCATCTGAGGTGGAATTGGTATAGCTTCTTCGTTGATACATTGCTGGCAGCTTCTACGCACAATCTTGTAAACCACTCTTAGTTTCAAGATAAAATAAATTTTTCGGATTTCGTTGACAACCGTTTCATGGTTTAAGTGGTGGTACGCTCGGTGATAATAGTTTACAATAAGTTTTGTTATGTGATGACTTCCTGGAAGTACAATTAAGTCCCTTTGAATACCACAAGCTGTAGTCAGCGCGTATTGGGCTCGATTTTTCACTTTCACCACACCATCGCCATCAAGATAAACGTTAAGCTTGTCGAAGGCACTTCCTTTTGTGACAAGTTTGCCACGTTGTAGGGCGATATATTCGTCGGAAAATACCGTCATCTGGACTACCTTGTAAATAATTTTTTTTTTGCTTTTTCGAGATGGGATAAATCAAGATTTGGTAATGGCTCTTGTTTTTTTTATTTTTTGTCTTTGCCGTTCAATATATACAATCCAATTACCAACGCCACGAAAGAGTTTAAACCAACTGGAAAAGTACTAAAAATTGATTGCAGTCGGAGCCGATTTACGAGTATGCATATGTAAAAATCGAGGGCGTATTTCAGAAGTGTCTACCTCTGTGTTGTTAGAATCAATTACGTTTTGAGTTTTTGGCCATTTGTCCTCCGAATACTTAAGCCACGATGGACCATCAAACCATTCGTTGAAACTTTGTGCAGGTGATCTGTATTTTGTCGCCAAATCTGCCACATTCTTAGCGCTAGGTACCCATCTCCAATCGGAAACTTTAAAATTTCAGCAACGCGGAACATGACGAACTGCTTGAATTTTCGTGGATCTCGACGCAGCCAATTTAAATCCGCTGCAAGTTAATATTGTGGCAGCATATTGTTTTCACAAGCCTAGCGCCAATAACAGCTGCTTGTAATTCAAGCCTGGGCACTGACATCGGTCGAAGAGGTGCTACCTTTGCCTTAGCTGCTACTAGCCTTATATCTACATTAACATTTAATTCTATACGGAAATATGAAACAGCTGCATAAGCACTTTCACTTGCGTTGACTAAAGTATGAAGCTCAGCAGTATAGTTTTGTTGTATCGAAATTGAGTAACAACGTGGTATGGAAACTGCTGTAATCATTGGCAGAAATGATAACCAGTCTTTCCATTTGCAGTAGAGATCTTCATCAAGCTGCTGATCCCAGTCGATACCACGTCGCCATATCTCTTGTAACAGGGATTTTAAATAAGACATAAAACAGGCTACAAATCCCAATGGGTCAAAAACAGACATTAGTACCTGGAGAGCTTCTCGCTTTGTTGGTATTATACTTTCAGTAAGCGACGAAATTAAGTTTGGATTGTTGGGACCTATAATCATTGAAGGGATCGCATTTTCATATCTCTCAAGGGGAATATGTTCGAGATATCTAAATTGTTTTTTTAATTTCTTCAGTGTTCATCGTTTCAGCTGACAAATTTAAATTTTTAACGGTACGGACCTCGTAGATCGGGAAAATGTTTGAACCAATTTTTGCCGAAGAAATTTTTAAATTCATTCGTTTTGAACTATCTTCGTAGCGGGATACGTTTGCAGTCCACCGAATACAAGTGGATCAGGCTAATTTGTGGGCCTCGTTACATACCACACATTGTTGACTTTTTTTTTGATTTGTGTGGGTATTTAGACGTCCCTCTCTCTTTTGTGATTGTTTTTCATTGCCTTTATCAAAAACGGGAACGATAACTCTGCATGTGGCTTCTGCCAAGGTATACAACCAGTCACTAAAATCTTTTAAATTAGGTCGCGGTATGTCCTTGGAATACATAGCCCATTGTAGCATCGTGTCGGTTGACAAGAGTTAACTAAATATTCGTCCAATTTAAAAGCACGAATTGTAGCATAAATGTTTTTGACAGCAAAGGCAAATTCAATAAGGCTTTCCACTTTGACCCTTGGAATTGTTATCTTCCGCACTTCATCGATCAAGCTTTTAATAACACATTCAGGTCTACCGAAGTACATTTGCAGCGTTCTTATAATATCAGGGACCATGTCAGGCAGCATGAGACAGTTTCGGACAACTTCACGTGCCTTACCATGCAGGCATTTTGGCAAACGTAAGAGATTTTCCTCATTAGTATAGCCGCGACACGAGTGCTTTGCTCAAATGCACTAATGAAAATTGGTCATTCCTTAGGATCGCCACTAACCAGTGGTAAATCTTTTGAAATACACTGACGAGCCATACATTGATTTGTGGCGATATTATTTTCACTGTCTATATATTTTGTGTTTATATTATACGTTTTGTTACATTTGTTTTTTGATAACCTGCCGCATTTTCTTTTTGTTGTTTGCTTATATTCTCATCATTGTTATTGTGAATGTATGCAAATTGATAATTAGCCGCTGGTACGGTTTGTGTCTGCGATAAGCATTCATATTTTGTTCTAGTGGAGTAGCCAACTTCTTTTTGACGTAAATTAGGATTTGCATTTATCGACGTACTCCTTAATCTGTCGTTTCTACCTCGTTGACCATCATGTACCGACGGTGAAACATTTCTATTAGAAACATCAATTAGACTATTATCCACCGGCCGTACATTTTGCATTTGCGTTACGTCAACTATTTCTTGATACTCATCATCTACGGCATGCAACAGTTCATACTTACGTCGTAAAAATTCTTGTTTCAATTGCATTTCCTCTTCTAATTGTTGCAATTGAAGCTGCTTTTTTTTTGCTTATGTCTAGCTGGACATTTGTGATATGCGGTGCAGATCTGCTCAATGCTGGTTCATTAGATCCGTTTATGTCTAGAAAATCGTCGGACAGATCTATTGTCTCATGAAGATTGGGGTTATGTACGGGATTTCTTTTGCATTTTCTACAGATCCATGTAAAAATATTAACATCATCATCAACGTTGCAGCAAGTATTATGGAAGCTACTAAGGCATTTAGAGCATGTTATCATGTTGCTGTCGTCTGGGTCATTGCATAAGCTGCAGCCAGCACTCAAGTTCGCAAATTGTGCCATATTATTTCAACCACCGTAAGAATTTTAAATATTTGTTAAAATTAAATACCAAGTTTTAATAGCAGATTCGCTTTAAAATTCTAAAAAGCGAAATTTATTAATTCAGTTTATTAAATTTCAATTACATAAAAATTTTAGCTTAGTATTTTTAAATAGGGTCGAAAATCTTTATGTTGAGTAGTATCGTGGCTTTAAACACAGGATATGTACATAAAATTCTGATGTTAAAAATAGGGGTACAATGATGATAAGTAAAATATTTACATAGTTGTAATTATAGTTACATGAAATTAAGGGATGTAAATTTATTAGTGGCAGTATCGTTATTTTCAAATAATTTTCGGTAACAACTATGTTATTTAGACAGTCTGCTGTATCTTGAGAACCGTAAGAGCTGCGCATCTGAAATTTTCACAGAATATGTAGAACTTTGGCCGCTACAACAACAAATACATGACAGTTAAAAGTTAAAGGGTGTTCTAAGGCGAGCAACGAAAAATTTTGATAGAAAAATACTAATGTAATATTGACACACTTATATACAGACACTTTAATTTTTCAAAGTTAGTGTTAATTGGTGTAGTCTGTAAAATAGACTACACCAAAACAATAGAAATTAAAGGGTATTCTATCAGTTAATGTAATATTGACTACGTAATTTAGACAATTTGCTGTATCTTGGAAACCGTAAGAGGTAAAATTTTTAAATTTTAGAAAACGCTAAAAAAATCCAAAATTAAAAAAATGTCAAAACGAAAAAAACGCTAAAAAATGGCGTTTAAAGAAAAAAAGCATAAAAATGAATAAAATCGCTAAAACTAAAAATCATCAAAACTAAAGAGATAGCCAAAAAACTTAAAAATAAAACGAAAAAAGTCGTCAAAACGAAACAAAGCACTAAAACCAAAAAAACGCTAAAACTAAACATATCATCAAAAACAAAAAAAATCGACAAAAATTAAAAAAAATCACCAAAACGAAAATATAAGCGCCAAAACTAAATAAAAAAAATTTTCAAAACCAAAAAAATCGCTAAAACTAAAAATCACCAAAAACTGAACAAAAAGCCGAAAAAAGCGCCAAAACTAAATTAAGTCGCTAAAAGTAAAAATATCGTGAAAAAGTGAAAAAAAAACGTTTAAAGACGCAAAAACTAAAAAAAAATCGGCAGAAAACAAAAAAAAAATACAAAAAACGAAAAATCGCCAGAAAAAAAAGAAAAACTCAAGAATATTCAAAAAGCGCCAAAACCAAAAAAAATCGCCAAAAACAATGAAAAATATTTAAAAAAATAAAAAACTAAAAATAAACAAAAAAGCATAACGAAAAAACTGCCAAAATGAAAAAAGGGGCAAAAACGAAAAGGGATATACATATGTATATTCGTACGGAACCCTACGTGTGCGAGTAAACGTCGCACTTTACTTAATTTTTTTTATTAAATTTTTGATTTTTTTAGTTTTGGCGTTTTTTCAAATTCCAGATTTTACCTCTTACGATTTTAACGATACAGCGAATTGTCTAAATTACATAGTCAAAATTACATTTACTGATAGAATACCCTTTAATTTTTATTGTTTTAAATATCGCTGTTAAATGGTGTAGTCTATTCTACAGACCAGGGATGGCAAATGAGATTTTAAAATTGTACCAATTGTTCTCTAAAATTGTACTTTTTTGGGCATAATTGTACCAAAACAGATTTCTGAAACTAGAAACAGTTTTTAAGTACACAAATTACATCACTTTTCTTTACATACATCTGTGGCAACGGAAACGGAAACTGTTTTAAGTCGGATTTAGCTATTGCAATTTGTAATCTAAAACAGCTCACATACTATTGAAAAAAAAAAAATAAAATATATATATATATATATATATATATATATATATATATATATATATAGATATATATATATATATATATTTGTATATATATATATATATATATATATATATATATATATATATATATATATATATATATATATATTTGTATATATATATATATATATATATATATATATATATATATATATATATATATATATATATATATATATATATATATATATATATATATATATATATATATATATATATGGTATATATATATATATATATATATATATATATATATATATATATATATATATATATATATATATATATATATATATATATATATATATATATATATATATATATATATATATAATATATATATATATATGGTATATACATATAAATATATATATATAAATATATAATTATATATATATATATATACACATATATATATATATATATATATATATATATATATATATATATATATATATATATATATATATATATATATATATATATATATATATATATGTGTATATATATATATATAATTATATATTTATATATATATATTTATATGTATATACCATATATATATATATGTATATATATATATATAATATATATATATATATATATATATATATATATATATATATATATATATATATATATATATATATATATATATATATATATATATATATATATATATATATATATATATATATATATATATATATATATATATATATATATATATATATATATATATATATATATATATATATATATATATATATATATATATATATATATATATATATATATATATATATACCATATATATATATATATATATATATATATATATATATATATATATATATATATATATATATATATATATATATATATATATATATATGTATATACCATATATATATAATGGCAAACGAAGAAAGACAGTCAAGCGATAGCACCGTAGATACCATTGGTAGAGAATTTGTTGAGTTTTGTAACGGTTATGGTCTTATTGTACTAAATGGCAGAGCAGTTGGAGATGAAGATGGAAAGTACACTTTTATCAACAATGTTGTCTGTTCCGTAAATGATATCTGTGCAGTACACCTCGACGGTTTATCCATTGTGTAAAGCTTTGAAGTAGAACACAAAACAGGGTCAGATCATATGCCTATTAAATTAAACTTAAAAATGAACTCCACAACTGATAATGTTAAAAAATTAGATATATTACCCAAACTAATATGGAAGGACTCGCATAAAACGGTTTACCAACAAAAACTAAATGAAAGCCTGCGGATAGGACCTGAGAGGCTTCTAAGTCTAGAAGAATTAGTCATTATAATCAGAAATTCAGCTAAAAAAGAGCAACACAATTACTAAACATTTAACCAAAAATGGTATAATTACAAATCCTTACGTGCAAGGGAGAAAGTCTTCAAATTACTGAACGTTTTCCGTAGAACAGGATTGAATACTGATAAAACCCAGTACTTGCAGGCGCAGAGAGATTACAGAACTGTCTGTGAGACCAGGAAAATAGAGTACTATACGGAACTTGAAGAAAAAATAAACATTGTTCAAGACTCAAAAAGTTTGTGGAAAATAGCAAAGGAAATTAGAGGAAGGAGACTTGAAATAGGGTTGAATCTCACAGCAGAACAATTTAAAAACCACTTCGTACAACTGGTTAGCCCGTACGAGGTTACAAACAGTATACATTATGCACATATGTGATGAAGAAATTGAAAAAAGAATCACATGTAATGAAATTATGAGCGTGCTGCAGAGGATGAATAAAAACAAAGCACCTGGAGAAGACAGAGTCACTTATGAATTTTTACGAAATGCGTCTACAGAGTTTATAGCAAAACTAGCTGAATCGTACAACAATATGTTGACCACAGGCAGAGTAAGCAAAACATTTTCAAAAAGTATTATCTTTTCAATATTCAAAAAAGGAGATCCAAACACACCCAGTAATTACCGTGGAATAACATTTATGAACTGTATAGCGAAAGTTTTTATGGGTATAATTAACAACAGAATTACCGCTTGGGTAAAAAAGAAAGATATTTTAAATGAATTCCAAGCAGGATTTCGGCAACATTACTCGACAATTGATAACGTATATAGTTTAGCATCAATAGTGCATCTTAAAATTGAGGCGAGTAAAAAAGTATACGCATTTTTCGTTGATTTTAAGGCGGCTTTTGATAAAGTGCCAGGGCAAAAATTAATTTATAAATTGCATGCCATGGGAATACCCACGAAAATTGTCCTCCTGATAGAAACTATATATACTAAGTCAGTATCGGCAGTGTGGGCGGGAAACGAGCTATCGGAATATTTTGAAACCTACAGTGGTGTTAAGCAAGGATGTCTGCTATCACCGTTGCTCTTCACGCTATACATAAACGACATACATGATTACCTAAGACGAGGACTAATGATTGGAGAAATTAATATAAGGGTTCTCTTGTACGCCAATGATATTGTAATTTTAGCGGAGGCCAAACATGTAATGCAGTCTATGATAAACCTGCTGGAGACCTATTGTAATCTGTACAACATGGAAGTAAATATGAACAAATCCGTAATGATGATATTTAGAAAAGGTGGTAGGCTGGCGAATGATGAGAAATGGTACTACATGCAAGAAAATATTAAAATTGTAGCAGAATTTTGCTATCTGGGGATGATATTAACACCTCGAATGTCTTTTACAAAACACATAGAAAGCAGAAACAATGCTGCCAAGGCCAGTATTAATTCCACCTGGAAAAGTTACATAAACAAACCAAATATATCTCTACGAGCAAAATGGAAAATTTTTCAAGCAGTGTGCAGAGCAATACAAGCTTATGGGGCCAAAATTTGGGGTTTTACATCATTTGAAATGGTGAACAAACTCCAACGATATTTTCTTAAGAGAATTCTCAAAGTACCTGATAATACACCGAATTATGCCATTTTTCTACTCTTACCCTACACATTAGCTATCTAACTAGAGCTTTATTTAACTATGATTCAGAGAGACTTCCACACAAACTATCAAAAATTATGTTAAGCGAAAACATTTTCTGAGCTAAAGAATTAAACAACCTCGGCGAGGAAATCAATATGCACTTCAGTAGTGGGATATTGAAAGAGGAATGGGTTGTAAAAACCCACGAACTAGTTTTAGAACTTAAGAGAAAGAACCACATGAAAATGGTGCAAAAAGCAGCAGGTAGTACTTTGCGATTTTACAAACACCTCACACGAGCTATGGGATCCACATATTTTATGGATGGAAGCCTTAAAATAAATGAAATTTCGACATTATTAAGCGTGAGATGTGATACTCTTCCGCTTAACACAAATCAATTGGGGTATTCACAAGGTGTCTTATCATGTCATAATATCATAAAGTGCTAATATTTTAAGATAGTTTAAAAACATTGTTGTTGTGCTTCAAATAAACAAGTCCTAAAATAATAAGACTTTTTGTGCTGTGTTTATTGTTTTGTCATAACTCACATTAAAAATCTGAGCCGAACCGGCGAAACTATTTAGTCGAGCCGGCGATAATATTTAGAATCCGCCGCCATTGATATAAATGAACGTAAGTAATATGCAGTAAAGTATGACCTAAAATTGTTCACAGTTTTATAACTTCACATATGATTACATTTTTATAGCTGTGTAACAAGTAAAAATAAAAAAATCGAGACATTTAAAAATATGTAAGTGAGAAAATTTTGTTTGTATACTTTAGCTGGCTGGCAGCCAACTAACGTTTTTCCGCTAGCAGTCGCGTGGAAAATTAGTCGGCTCAGTCACCGGCAACAGCTGGTTTCGTTTATTTTTATGTATTGAAACAATTTTATTTTCGGTGTGCGTGGAAATTTGTTTTTACTTTAATTTAAAAAAGATATTCAGCTGGGTTTTATTTACTTTATGAAAAAGTTGAATAATTTAAAAACAAACTGGCTATTATTTTAATTTTTTCACTTGTTCTTGTCATTCTGATTTCAAGTATTTATAATAGCTTTTTGTATCAGCTGACACAAATTTGAAAAAGCACACTAACTTATGAGGGGTTGCTCACAGCAGTCATATTATTCGTGTTATGATTTTAAAACATATGACTTTATGACTACCTTGTGAATCCCCCAAATATATAAACAGAACAAACAGTATTTGTAGTATGTGCAACATGGATCAAGATGAAACCTTAACCCATTTTATGGGAATTTGCCCGATACTTGGAGAAATCAGATTTAGGTTTCTCCACAGTTTTGATGAATTGTATTTAATAAATATACTGGACGGAGTAAATGGATTCTGTACGTGGAAAGATTTAGCGAACTATGTAAATAATGCTCTTATATATAGAGATTTTATGCTTGCAGCATTTAACTACTGATTATATAGTAATCTAATCAAATTATATATATACAAAAAAATCACATGTAATTATATAAGGCTGACAACGTAAAGTTAATGCCTTTTACCGAACTTTATTTGTATACTTTAAACAATAAAGTTATTCTATTCTTCTATTCTATATATATATATATATACAGGGTGTTTTTTTTAGAGGTATAGAACTTCGAATTGAAATAAAACACAAGAAAATCGTTTTAATGTCCATCAATTTGGCTTTATTGGAAGGATAATTTTATGCCATTAATGTTTAAATATGATTTCGGGCATGTGACCGCCGCGGCTGGCTCGAATAAAGCCAATTCTACAGGTCCAATTTTCAACCACTTTTTCGAGCATATGGGGCCGTATGTTGGCAATAACGCCACGAATGTTGGCTTCCAAGTCCCCTAACGTTTCTGGTTTGTTGGCGTAGACGAGCGACTTCACATATCCCCAAAGAAAATAATCCAATGGTGTCAAATCACACGATCTTGGTGGCCAATTGACAGGTCCATTCCGCGAAATTATGCGCTCATCGAATGTTTCCTTCAATAAATCGATTGTGACGTGCGCTATGTGGCATGTAGCGCCGTCTTGTTGGAACCACAACTCATCCACATTCATGCCATCCAATTCGGGAACAAAATAGTCGGTTATCATGGCTCTATACCGGTCTCCATTAACGGTAACTGACTCTCCAGCATTATTTCGGAAGAAGTATGGCCCAATGACTCCACCAGCCCATAGAGCACACCAAACAGTCAGTTTTTGTGGATGTAATGGCGTCTCAAGGGTCTCATGTGGATTCTCTTCACTCCAAATGCGGCAATTTTGCTTGTTGACGTAGCCATTCAACCAAAAATGAGCCTCATCTTCGCGAACTGAACCATTATTTTCGAAATAAATTTGCACGATTTGCAAGCGTTGTTCTTTTGTCAACCTGTTCATGATGAAATGGCAAACCAAACTAAATACTAATCACTTGACAGCTGACAAAATGGCCGCCAGTTAAAAAAGTGATGCCAACTTAAAGTTCTATACCTCAATAAAAAACACCCAATATATATATATATATATATATATATATATATATATATATATATATATATATATATATATATATATATATATATATATATATATATATATATATATATATATATATATATATATATATATATATATATATATATATATATATATATATATATATATATATATATATATATATATATATATATATATATTTATCTTCTCTATCTCAGTCTGGTAGGTCATCAACTGTTTGATATACGAATTCAAAATCTCCAATCTGCATCCATATCAATAGGATTCACTGATGCGGTACCATCTTGATACATTTTTTTAATACGGGTAATATTACCTCTGGCTGAGGACCGTTGTTTTGTTAATGACGAAAGTGCTTCATTCTCAGGACCAGGATTGTCTACCATCATATTATTAATGATTATTTTTTAGTAACCTATAAACTATTCAAGTATTGGCTACTTACTATTTACTACTAATCGCTGGTTATAAATTTAACGAAACTCTAATAGTAACCAGGATATACGAGCTTAATTGAATAAGACTTATTAAAACAGCTTGAATTACTATTTTATACCAAATTGCTAGAACTAAACAGTGAACTTGCTTGGAACTACAAATAAGCCTTCAATAAATGGGTTTAATTCGACACGGTAATCGATGTCACAATTTCAATACATTTTTTAAGGAAATCAACATCTCAACTAATCTACGAATTGCAGCAATTATTAGGAAAACATTTCACTTGTATTTATTTGAAACAACTCTATAATATAATCAATTTCAAATTATAAATAATGCAACAAACACCGTTCTGCAATAGGATAGATCTCATGTGATAGCAATCTTCCGATTTAACTTAAAAATTATCTGACCAACTGTAAAGAAAGAATTTTGTTTCATCAGAATAGAATGATAAATTTATAAATTATTATATATGTATATTAATTCGGGGAGACTACTGTGTATGAGTATTGAAAGTGGAACATATAATTAAATGGTATGAGCTGTGTGAGCGTGTATGTGAATCTGGATTATGTAAGTTTAATGTGGTATTCTGGGTATATGTGTCAGGGATGATGATGAATTATTAAGTAAAGCTTTCTTATTTTTTTATGATATGAAATTATAAATATTTGACAACAAAAAAACAACCAAGCGTGCTCTTGATTTCTTTTGGCAAACTAACCTTAAACAAAGTTTTTGAAATAGTTATGTATTTGCCAAACTATAAATAAATTAATTACTTGCTTGTTTATTTTCATACAATCTTATCATTTTCAATAATAGTATCCAAATAGAAGTAGTAGCTTTATACTTAATTTCAGCAACACTAATACTGGCAGCGGTCTCCAATCCTTGATTAACAATAGCTTGCAGCCGCCACATCAAATCCAATGAAAGAATAAGCTTCTCCAAAGAAACATTAGTAAACGTTATTCTGGACTGAAGTAAACGACCCAAATCCTTTAAGAAAATGGCAGCTTTGCACGAACTATTTGCCCCACGTTGGGCGCCAAAATGTTAATCGCAAGAATTTTTGGCGATAATACAAGAAAACTTTATTTCTTTTATATATTTTTTCAATTCTATTTATTTTTAATTCAATTTAATTTCTTTTCAACTTTATTTTAGCTTTACATGAATAAACTTCAACAGTATTCTTATATATTTTTAATTTATAAATGATGGTGTCTGAATCGTTGTTTTCTGCGTAACAAAATCCGAAGTAAGTAAAAATTTCCATCTCACGAGAGTAATCATTAGTTTAAACATATGTGCTCTAAAGAACATATAGTACAATTGCGTTGCCAATAGTAAATAAAATACACTGACAAAATTATTAAATGATTTAGTTTTGATCCGTACAAGCAGATTCAATTTAATGATAGGTTTAAAGTTCCTCAAATACTACGTTTGATGTAACAAATAGTTTTTGAGCTATTTGCAATAAAACAATAAAAATTTAAAAGAATACATAGTGAACTATTTGTTTTCATCCCGTAACAAAGCTTTTGAAGTGTGAATTGTGTACATGTGTGTCTGTCCGTATGTGGAAATATAACTTCAAAGTGGCTGGTACAACTTTAATTAAGTTTTTTATACGCAAAAGTTGATTTGATCGAGGCTTTTCTTAGGTAAGTTTGAAGAAAACCGATGCATCCATTTTAATCTGTTCTTTTGTAGTTTTGTTGTCTCTTAAGGTGGGTCCACATCTATAAATATTTGCGCCGAACGCGGCGCATTTTAGTTAGTGTGGACGTGTGCGGCGCAATGAAACGATGCAAGAATTTTCGTCACATTCAACCCACACGAACCATGCTTGTTGGTTTCTTACGAACAACGCAAAAATTTGCGCCGCATGCTGCTCTGGTATGGACACATTTGAAGAAATAGTGCTAATTTTATTGCTTTTTCATTTGCTTGAGCGGGTGGACGTAACAATTTTGGTGAATAAATATTTGTGTGATAAATATTTAAAAGCTCTATAAGCTAAAATATGTGCCGCAAATATGTTCGGCGCAAATATTTTTAGTTCTGGACCCAACTTTAGATGTCTGTCTGTTGTTTTCTGCAGCATCTGCTGTGCCGTATTTTTTTATTTATGTTAACGATTCCTATTATTATTAATACATAACTATCTGAAATACATAAAATGTTCCTTTTGTACATATTGTTTATTTAAAATATTAATTATTGTTTGGAAGGTCAAAGTCGTCCCATAGGTAATAAATAATAATTAAATAAAAAGCAAAACATTTATTCTCTTGTAACTTTGCTCTTGCTATTCGCAAAATCTTTATTTTTCACTTGGAAATTTTCTGTGTCTTTCAAGTGAAATACACTTGTTAGCATCAACCCACACCAAAAAAAAATATATATATATATATATATATATATATATATATATATATATATATATATATATATATATATATATTGTTGCGGGCGATCATCATTCGTGCCACAGGTTTATGATGCTTGTAATTTTATTTCACAAATCTACCCACTGAGGAAACAAAACTTTTTCAAATGTAGTTGAAACTTCTGTTAGCACTACACTAAATGTGGAATACGCCAAACCGACATCGATTTGTATGCCTACTACCTTTTGGTGGCTGCTTTCCGCCAAAACTCAAAATGCCAGCCATTTTCACTACGGGAAGTACCGCGAACATTTTATCACTAGGAGACAAGTTTTCCTCCAACCCGCTCAACAGGTATCGCAATCGATGTTTTTTTTAACCAGTGATATTCCTGGAATCTGTAAAGATCTTAGATCAGTGTTATTTTTACTTTTTCTCCGCTAATGAAAACGTACATATATCTTCGCTGGAGTCTCTCTATGGACTGATTCTCTTCTTCTAGCACCAGAAAACGCAGATAAACGCTATTAATTTTTCCAAAATATATGTGTTTTCTTTTTACAAGTTCGCAAATGATTGATAAAGGGCTGATAAATAATTCACAACAGAAACGTTTACTTCCAAGATAATTCACAATAGAAACTTTAAACAATTTATTCCTATAAGATTTAAAACACTGTCACAAAAAAACATTTTTTGGCCAAACACATTTCTGTTCATTTATTTTAATAAAAAAAAACAAAATTATTTATACACCCAGATTCAGGTGGATTTGCACAGCTGTCAAAATGTCAAATGTATAGGCCGTGTGTACAGAAGCTGTGTGCAGTGGGTATATGTAGGAACAGGGTGCTCCCGAATTATTAGTATGGATAAACCCGAGAGGGGTTATAAAATTTTCTCTTTAGGTGCAGAGATTCTGGAATTTATGTGGAAATAAAGCAACAAAATAATTTCAAGGCTAGGGTTCAAGCACCTCGATCTTAAGTATATAGATGTAGAAACTTGTTTATTATATATTTGTGGTAGTGATAACTGTGTGGTTGCGACATTAACGTAAAAAAAAGGGTGTAATATAGTGAGTTATATAGAGAAATTTTATTCTAACTGGGGTGATTGAAAAGTAAAGACGCTTGATGCATATTAAAGTAAAATTTTTTTTAAAGTGAGTGTGGTGTAACCGGAAACTAAATTTGGAAAGTTTTTTTTTGACATAAATAAAAAAAAAAAGAAATAGCTAGTAATATAAAATATTAAAATATAAAATAAGGGGTACTAAAATCCTGGCAATAAAAAAATAAATTAAAGTCAAAGATTTGGAAAAAACTTTTTTTTTTAACCTGTTCTGCGTCCGGTAAGTGTTTAGAAGTTTTTTTTTGTGTATTAGCCTGTTGAAAATGTGGCTAATTTCTATGTTTTTTATTGGTGCTGTGTGTGTAGAGAATCCGGTAAATATCATATATTTTGGAAGGATTCCAGAGACTCCGTGGGAGGATTTCCCGGAAGAAGTCAAAGGAAAAAGGCAAGGCAAAGAACATGCGAAAAGAGTAAATTAAAAGGAGCAGAACAGGTAATCTAAGAACTTAGTGCTTTCAAATAAAATCAAATAAGAATAAGAAAGGAAGTAAAACAACCCAATTTGATGAAAACTAGCAACTCAAAAGCAGGAGTGCCACCTGTGGGTAACGAGCTAAACTACTTTTGGTTGAAGTCAAATTCCAAACCACCCAGTGCTATAAAATTATTATTATGGTTCAATTTGAATAGGGTAGTCCTTAGGCTTAGATAGGAAAATTTATATCAGTTAGGAAAAAAAAATAAAATAAAAAAAAACAGTTTTTATATAATAAGTTTATGTTGTGTGTATACGTGTTGTGAAGATATATTAGGTACAGTTAATGCCTAAATTCAAAAAAATAGACTCATAGGGAAAAAAAAATTTTAAATCAGTTTTTATGTTTACGCCGTAATTTTTAGCGTTTTTTTTTTATCATTGGATTTGTGTGTGGATTTTTTTTTTTGTCCCAGTGGTTGAGGTGACATAAGACCGCCTAAAAGAGCTCGTTTAGGTAGGGTATTAGAGCACTAGATAAGGAAAAATAAAGTTTTTTTTATTGTTTTAATAAATGGAGTTTTAGATCAAATTCAATCATGATAAAGAGAAAAGGCTTTTAGAAATAGTAGCGGTATTGCTTAATTTTTTTTGCGTTTTTTTTAACCCATAGTTATTTTTTTTTTAATTTAGGC
The DNA here is from genome assembly GCA_956483635.1 of Panzeria rudis. Classification (NCBI taxonomy): domain Eukaryota; kingdom Metazoa; phylum Arthropoda; class Insecta; order Diptera; family Tachinidae; genus Panzeria; species Panzeria rudis. Next base: position 75,770,949 of record OY101447.1, on the reverse strand, counting down.
ATCAGCTAGGATTTTTAGTGTAAGTTTATTTTAGTCAAGTTTGTGGTGTGAGACCTTTTAGATGTTAAGAGTAAAACCGATATTTTGTAGCATATTGTAAATAATCTATTTATTGAACATACGCATTTTTTTTTTATAATATAGTGAAGTTGTGGTAGTATAATATTTAAGATTTCTTTTTAATAAAAAAAAATGTAATTTTTTTTATTTATAAAGTATAACGAATATGTTCGTGTGCTAAGTTTATTGATCGGGGGAGGAGATGTAAGACCAGGTTTGTAAGATGAGTGTGTGTGGGTATTGGGGGACTGTAAAAATATGCATCAGGAGGATAAATAGTGTCCCAGGTAGGGTGGGCAGGTAGAGGAATACCACCTTTTTCCTCTCTTTGAAATGTTTCCTGTTTGTTTAGTTTGTTTGCGTTTTTGTGAGTACAATATTAATTGTTCGTGCTTCAGCTGAGGTTGCGGGTTGGGACCTGCCCTGCGGATGCCGTTTTGAGCTGGCTGGCATCACAACCTTCAGCGACATGAGGTCACATAACAATATGGCGCCCAATCGAAATAAGTTGCGGCACAAAATGGTGCCCGAAAATAACGAAACCTTTTTCAGTATACATGTCAGCTTAGTATACTTTCCAATAGAAAATTTAATTGAATCCAATAGACCAAAAGATAAGTAATAGTATTTGTGTTGTCCAAAGTTTTTAATTGTTACTCTATAGTTTATTAGGCTATAGACCGTAAATGCTAGTGATTCATTAGCGTTTGCTGTGCAGTGTTAAATTTTTGACAATATCACCTTAATAGTCAAACGTTAGCTTAGAAGCCTGAAATAAAAGCATTCTACTGGACGTCTTTTATGTTTTTAGGTAATGTTAGTCTCAGTTTTAAAACTACTGGTGTATTAATTCAAACCAAGATAACCGCTTTGATGCTAAATATCAGAGGGCTGTCGTATCTTAGGGATGATTACGGCACAGGTAGGCAAAATAAAACCTATGATGAGTATGATAGCTGCTCTAAAAATTTTGGGAGGCCCGATGTATCATCTCAAAGTAGGTAACAGATTGTTTATGGTCCGGAGTCTATCTGAAAATAAGTTAAAAGAAAGAAAATAAGTAGGACTCTAGTAATAGCCAGAAAACATCAGTAACTCTTTTGTTTAAATCTGATTTGGGAAACAAAGTAGGGGACCCTTTGAAAGGGTACTTTATAGAAAAAAAAAATAAAAATAAAAAAATAAAAAATTATTCAACCACACACGCAAATACTGGTCAGCATCAGATCCGAACCCGAGTACTTCGAAAGTTAACTGTTCTGTCTCTTGGGATTATTAATTGTGTTATTTATTAACCACCATTAGAACTGTATCCTGTTATTTATTAATTATTATACATACTTATTATTATATTTATTTTTATCGTAATTTTTTTATTTTTATTGATTATCCATATTACCATTTATTTTATTTATTCATAATTTATTATACAGATTGATTATTATAACCTTGTTTGATTTATTTATTCACTTATTTTTCGTTCATTTGTTTAGTCAACCTATAATATTGGTGTTGGTAGTTATAGTTTGCGTAGTAATATAGTTTATTTATTTATTTATTATTCATTTATTTAGTGTCCGTTTTTTTTATAATTTTTTTTTCATATACCCTTTTTACATACATATTTTTTTTCTCAAATCCTTTTGTTTTCGTTTAATTTGAAAAATCGGTGTGCTTTGAGTAGGAGATTTTATTATAATATATATAGTGTAGCAATTTATGGCCGAACCTTCAAATAGTGAGGAGCAAAACGTCTTAAGAAGCTCTGATAGATTAAAAAGGCATTTTCAAAGAAATCAGTCCTTCGATTTAAATCGTTCGTCACCACAGGTGAAAGAAAAATATTGGAGGGACGATAACACCGCTAGAATGGCAACTAGACCTCCACAGATCAATGATCTGTCAGGGACAATTAATGCCCGGGCAGGGAGTCAAGGCGCGATACCTAAAAATAAGGGCGATATGACTGTAAACCCACAACATCCCACTCAAGAAGATTTATCTCCATCAGTGAGAACTATGGTAAAAGAAAGTGTCGCCGAAATGAAAGGCAATTTGGATCGCGCGCTAAATCAATTCGTAAACGAAAAAATTAATTACGAAATGCAAAAAGTGCATCAAAGTATAGCCCAGCTAACTGAAGCAGTGAAATGTTTGTCTGATAGGGAGAGAAATCGCATGGTAGGTCAATCGGAGAACAATAATATACGTGAGCAACCTCCACAGCTTCCTAGGTATGATCGTCCACCACCACCAGTACAACCATACAATCAAGATGGGTGGAAGATACGTGTCGACAAATTTGGTCTCGAATTTAAAGGCAGTCAAGGGGGGGCGTGACCAGCTTTCAGTCGAAGAATTTATTTTTCGGCTGGAACACATGCAAAGGCAGTACCAGATACCGTGGGAAGAAATCCTTAGAGATTTTCACCTACTGGTATCTGGGTCTGTACAACAGTGGTATTGGGCATTACTACAAACCACAATAATAACAGACTGGAACACCCTACGACTGGCCTTATTGAATAGGTATAAAACTGTGAGGTCAAATTGGGAAATAATGCAGGAACTCGTAGAAAGGAAGCAAATGCCAGGTGAAACTATTGACGATTATTTCCACAGCCTAAATTTATTGAGAGCAAAATTAGTGGTGCCTGTTGCCGAAGGCGAAATGATTAGGATCGCCAAACGAAATTTGAGGGAGGGGATAGCCCGCATAGTTTACCCGATGGCAGTCACGTCAGTGGAAAATCTTCGGATAGAATGCATTGAAGCAGAGAAGACTTTTTCCCGGAATAGTAACCGTATTGCACCGCCTCAGCCAAGCAGAACTTCGAGGTATGTCAGTGAAGCCATCGTTAACTGTGAGAAAAGTGACACTGAACCCATCATACCAGAAATTTCAGCAATAAGTAGTCAACCAATATGTTGGAACTGCCAGAAAAAGGGGCACATTTTCAAAGAGTGTACTTCCACACAAAGGTCTCTTTTTTGTTACAGGTGTGGTAAGCCAGACACTATAACTCCAAACTGTTCTCAGTGCGCTGAAGACCGGGGAAACTCGCAGAGGGGCGCGGCTGTGATCGGGGAGCCGCGGTCCAGCGGAGTAGCCCCGAAATAGACAATAAGTCCCCAAAACAAGTAGCATTTTCTAAAATACGCCATTTATTACCTTTATCAGCAAGAGAGGAAAACTACAATAAAATTAGGGACCGCATTTTCAGTGAGCCCAGCTATTCGAATAGTAAAAATAAGATATCGTCGCCCAGATTACAACCGAATCTGGAAAAAGTAAGCCCAAGTTCAGCTAAATTGCAACATATTTTAAAATTAAGAGAAGATTTTATCAAGCGCCAGCAGCAGCGTAGATTGGTAATCGAGGCCGTTAATCGTTTTAGTTCTAAATCTGACCCTAGGCCGTACGCCGATGTATTAATAAACGGAACATGCTTAAAAGGTCTGCTAGACTCAGGTGCGTCGGTAAGTCTTTTAGGGAAAAATTGCCGCGAACTGATAGCAGAATTTAACGCAAAAATAACTGCAGTTCATAGTAATGTACGCACGGCAACAGGTCAACAGCATCGGGTATTAGGCAAAATTAAACTAGAAGTAGCATATAACGGAAACAAAAAAAGTATCACGTTCTACTTATGCCCAGATTTGGACCAACAACTTTATCTCGGGGTCGATTTTTGGAAGGCTTTCGAATTAGCGCCACAGATAATACCGTCAGCCGAAATAAGTTTAGATCTAGCACACAGTCTACAAGATGAAACAAACAATCACAAACTAAATAAACATGAGCTAACGCCGGAACAACAAAAACGACTCGATGAAGTGGTAAAGAAGTTTCCATCGTTTGAAGAAAAGGGGTTAGGCTGCACAAAATTAGAAAAACATGAAATAAAATTAGTAGCTGGGACGAATCCCATTAAGGATAAACATTATCCAATTTCCCCAGCAGTGCAGGAAATAGTTTATGATGAAATAGACAACATGTTAAGATTAAACGTCATTGAAGAAAGTAATAGCCCATGGTCAAACCGGACAACGGTCGTCCGAAAGCCCGGTAAAAACAGGTTTTGCCTCGATGCGCGAAAACTGAATGCGGTCACGGTCAAAGACGCATATCCGTTGCAAAATATCGACGGCATTCTGAGTCGCATAGACCAAACACATTACATCAGCAGTGTCGACCTGAAATACGCCTTCTGGCAGATTGAGCTGGAAGATGAAGCTAAGCCGTATACAGCATTTACTGTTCCAGGTCGACCGCTGTATCAATTCCGTGTAATGCCGTTTGGTCTATGCAACGCAGCGCAACGGCTATGCCGATTGATGGATCGAGTGATACCGGCAAGACTGAAGGCAAACGTGTTCATTTACTTGGATGATCTCCTGATAATTTCAGAAGATTTTTCCGCGCATTTGAAATTGCTTGAGCAAGTGGCTGAATGTCTAGAAAAAGCCAATTTAACCATAGGTCTAAAAAAGTCCATGTTCTGTTTCAGAGAACTGAGATATTTAGGGTTTATCATAGGTGGGGGTGTACTTAGGACTGACCCCGAAAAGGTGAAAGTTATTCAACAAATAGCATTGCCAAAAACGCCTAGAGACGTGAGAAGTTTCTTAGGGACTACTGGATGGTATAGGCGTTTTATAAAAGATTTTGCCTCCATCTCAGCAGCCCTAACCGATACTCTCAAAAAGGGGGAAAAGTTCACCTTGCCACCTACCGCCATTGAATCTTTCGAAAATTTAAAGATTTTATTGACTACAGCTCCTGTTTTGCGCCATCCTGACTTTAGCCGACCGTTTTATATTCAGTGCGATGCGTCCGAGTTCGGAGTAGGGGCCGTACTGTTTCAGAAAAATTGTCAAGATGGAGAAAATCCCATCGCCTTCTACTCGCAGAAGCTCAATCCATGCCAAAAAAATTACTCGGTCACCGAGAAAGAGTGCCTTGCAGCTGTATTGGCGATAAAGCGTTTCAGGCCGTACGTAGAATTAATGGAATTCACGGTGATAACGGACCACGCCAGCCTGAAATGGCTAATGTCCTTAAAAGACCTTAGCGGACGCTTAGCCAGGTGGTCGCTGCAGCTGCAGGCGTACAATTTCAAGATCGAACATCGAAAAGGCTCAGAGAACGTGGTGGCAGATATGCTGTCACGCTTGGCAATTGATGCGGCCGAAATAGATAATGAGGATTTTTTCGATTTCGAAACAACCGCATTTGAATCTGAGGACTATTTAGCATTAGTCAAAAGCGTACAAGAAAATCTGAGTAAATTACCTGATCTACGAATTGATAACGATAAAATCTATAAAAGAACTGTGTTCGAGGGCCAGGACAACATAGCTGAATCTGCGTGGAAGTTATGGATTCCTCAGGACATCACACACATTTTGATTGAAAAAGCCCATGATAGCGTCACAGCTGCTCATGGTGGAATGGGAAAAACCTTAGACAGGCTAAAACGATTTTATTATTGGCCGAGAATGGCAACTCAAGTGCGACAATATGTTCGCAACTGCAAAACATGCAAAGAAACTAAGTCAGTCAACCAACGCACAATGCCGACTATAGGGGATGAGGTGCAGACCGAAATACCATTCCAAAAAAATTTATATAGATTTTTTAGGTCAGTATCCAAGGTCGAAAGCCGGAAATGCGTATATTTTTATAGTGGTTGACCACTTTACAAAATTTGTTTTTTTGAAGGCCATGAGAGAGGCAACGGCCAAAAACGTAATCCATTTTCTAGTCCAAGAGGTGTTCCAAAAGTTTGGAGTACCGGAAGTGCTTCATAGCGATAATGGGCAACAGTTCACATCCAATGCGTTTAAAGAAATGATAAAAACCTACAATATTATCCACATGAAAACTGCCTATTATTCCTCACAATCTAACGCGGCAGAGAGGGTAAACCAATCTGTACTAGCAGCCATTAGGGCCTACCTAGAAAAAGATCAGAGAGATTGGGACTTGTATCTCCCGGAAATAGAATGCGCAATGCGCACTTCAGTTCATGCAACTACGGGAGTGACACCATTTCTCGCCCTTTTTGGGCATAATATCTACTCCAATGGAGCAGACTATAGGTTAGCCAAGAAGCTACAATCCATGTCAGATCATAACATTCAAAATTTAGAGAAAAATGATAAAATTGCCCTAATTCGCGAAAAGATTAAGAGTAGCCAGAATGAGGCTTACCAGAAGAGCGCCCGCAGGTACAATGAGAGAGCGCGAATAGTTAAATTCAGACCAGGGCAGGAAGTGTACAGGAGAAATTTTGTACTTTCAGATTTTAGGAACAATATAAATTCGAAATTATGTCGAAAGTATTTAAGATGTCGTATAATTAAGCCAATTGGCAACAATATGTACGAGCTTGAGTCGCTCCAAGGTAAACCAATTGGCGTTTTTCATGCTAAGGATCTTAAGATCTGATAAAAAGTACAATATATTTCGACTGTGATACATAGGTTAGTGCAAGGTAGATTAGGATTTAAAATTTTCTTTTAATAGGGTGCAATACATTTATATTTCTTATTTATTTATTTACATAGTAGCAGTTTCTGCGTTTGTGTCTGTCCAGTTTTAATTTTTTTGTAGTACCTGATTTAAGAAACTATAAACTTATGCATGCTACAGAATATACATACTTACATACACAAGTGCATCAATATACTCGTATGTGAAGTCTGTGATCAACTAGCTGTGATAGTAGGATTAGAGGTGAAAAGGTGCGATAATAGGTGGTAAGGAGTCCGCAATACTAGTACTAGGAGGTCGGTAGTCAACTAGCTGTGAGATTAGAATGTAGTTACTGGTGATGTCCTGTAGTGATAATTTTAGGGAAAAGTTTTGTGTTTTAAAAATGCAAACCTGAAATAAGAATGAAGGGCACTACAAAGTAAATATTCTTTAACACAGTGCGGTGGATTAGAATACTTCCCGTCAAAATTGTAGGCAATAATTCTGATGTTTCCCAAGCTTTTATATTAAAAAGTTTTTGGAAATGTTGGCCAATAAAGGACAGGCAGTATCCCATTCAGAGAGGAGAATCAGAGGTGTGACCCATATATAGATAATTGTATGATTAATTTTTATTTTTTTTTGTTTGCCTATCAAGGCGCTCGATTTGTGCATAGTACACAAGAAGATACAACCGTCGTTGTACCCTACCAATGTATGTTTGGTAACAAGAAATTTGGTTTGTTTTAATAAAAAGGGTTGCCTCGGAGTTTTTTTTTCTTGGAAAAGACGGTCTAGAGTGCATTTGTCCCATATTGGCCAAGAAGATGAACGCCAGAGAGTATTGCGCGTTTCCTGAAAAGTTAGAATACAATATTATTGTGGTTAAATGTACCATACATACTCACTAAGTGTAGTCCGGCTAGCTCATGATATAAAATGAGACTCTGTTTCAGGGTCATGGGAGTTCCCCACGTTGGCTTAATTCCATTGACAACCCGCACACCGTTTTCTCCGTCTGAGGCCAGAGAATCCGGAGTTTTGTTGCGGGCGATCATCATTCGTGCCACAGGTTTATGATGCTTGTAATTTTATTTCACAAATCTACCCACTGAGGAAACAAAACTTTTTCAAATGTAGTTGAAACTTCTGTTAGCACTACACTAAATGTGGAATACGCCAAACCGACATCGATTTGTCTGCCTACTACCTTTTGGTGGCTGCTTTCCGCCAAAACTCAAAATGCCAGCCATTTTCACTACGGGAAGTACCGCGAACATTTTATCACTAGGAGACAAGTTTTCCTCCAACCCGCTCAACAGGTATCGCAATCGATGTTCTTTTTAACCAGTGATATTCCTGGAATCTGTAAAGATCTTAGATCAGTGTTATTTTTACTTTTTCTCCGCTAATGAAAACGTACATATATCTTCGCTGGAGTCTCTCTATGGACTGATTCTCTTCTTCTAGCACCAGAAAACGCAGATAAACGCTATTAATTTTTCCAAAATATATGTGTTTTCTTTTTACAAGTTCGCAAATGATTGATAAAGGGCTGATAAATAATTCACAACAGAAACGTTTACTTCCAAGATAATTCACAATAGAAACTTTAAACAATTTATTCCTATAAGATTTAAAACACTGTCACAAAAAAACATTTTTTGCCAAACACATTTCTGTTCATTTATTTTAATAAAAAAAAAACAAAATTATTTATACACCCAGATTCAGGTGGATTTGCACAGCTGTCAAAATGTCAAATGTATAGGCCGTGTGTACAGAAGCTGTGTGCAGTGGGTATATGTAGGAACAGGGTGCTCCCGAATTATTAGTATGGATAAACCCGAGAGGGGTTATAAAATTTTCTCTTTAGGTGCAGAGATTCTGGAATTTATGTGGAAATAAAGCAACAAAATAATTTCAAGGCTAGGGTTCAAGCACCTCGATCTTAAGTATATAGATGTAGAAACTTGTTTATTATATATTTGTGGTAGTGATAACTGTGTGGTTGCGACATTAACGTAAAAAAAAGGGTGTAATATAGTGAGTTATATAGAGAAATTTTATTCTAACTGGGGTGATTGAAAAGTAAAGACGCTTGATGCATATTAAAGTAAAATTTTTTTTAAAGTGAGTGTGGTGTAACCGGAAACTAAATTTGGAAAGTTTTTTTTTGACATAAATAAAAAAAAAAGAAATAGCTAGTAATATAAAATATTAAAATATAAAATAAGGGGTACTAAAATCCTGGCAATAAAAAAATAAATTAAAGTCAAAGATTTGGAAAAAACTTTTTTTTTTAACCTGTTCTGCGTCCGGTAAGTGTTTAGAAGTTTTTTTTTGTGTATTAGCCTGTTGAAAATGTGGCTAATTTCTATGTTTTTTATTGGTGCTGTGTGTGTAGAGAATCCGGTAAATATCATATATTTTGGAAGGATTCCAGAGACTCCGTGGGAGGATTTCCCGGAAGAAGTCAAAGGAAAAAGGCAAGGCAAAGAACATGCGAAAAGAGTAAATTAAAAGGAGCAGAACAGGTAATCTAAGAACTTAGTGCTTTCAAATAAAATCAAATAAGAATAAGAAAGGAAGTAAAACAACCCAATTTGATGAAAACTAGCAACTCAAAAGCAGGAGTGCCACCTGTGGGTAACGAGCTAAACTACTTTTGGTTGAAGTCAAATTCCAAACCACCCAGTGCTATAAAATTATTATTATGGTTCAATTTGAATAGGGTAGTCCTTAGGCTTAGATAGGAAAATTTATATCAGTTAGGAAAAAAAATAAAATAAAAAAAAACAGTTTTTATATAATAAGTTTATGTTGTGTGTATACGTGTTGTGAAGATATATTAGGTACAGTTAATGCCTAAATTCAAAAAAATAGACTCATAGGGAAAAAAAAATTTTTAAATCAGTTTTTATGTTTACGCCGTAATTTTTAGCGTTTTTTTTTATCATTGGATTTGTGTGTGGATTTTTTTTTTTGTCCCAGTGGTTGAGGTGACATAAGACCGCCTAAAAGAGCTCGTTTAGGTAGGGTATTAGAGCACTAGATAAGGAAAAATAAAGTTTTTTTTATTGTTTTAATAAATGGAGTTTTAGATCAAATTCAATCATGATAAAGAGAAAAGGCTTTTAGAAATAGTAGCGGTATTGCTTAATTTTTTTTTGCGTTTTTTTTAACCCATAGTTATTTTTTTTTTAATTTAGGCATCAGCTAGGATTTTTAGTGTAAGTTTATTTTAGTCAAGTTTGTGGTGTGAGACCTTTTAGATGTTAAGAGTAAAACCGATATTTTGTAGCATATTGTAAATAATCTATTTATTGAACATACGCATTTTTTTTTATAATATAGTGAAGTTGTGGTAGTATAATATTTAAGATTTCTTTTTAATAAAAAAAAAATGTAATTTTTTTTATTTATAAAGTATAACGAATATGTTCGTGTGCTAAGTTCATTGATCGGGGGAGGAGATGTAAGACCAGGTTTGTAAGATGAGTGTGTGTGGGTATTGGGGGACTGTAAAAATATGCATCAGGAGGATAAATAGTGTCCCAGGTAGGGTGGGCAGGTAGAGGAATACCACCTTTTTCCTCTCTTTGAAATGTTTCCTGTTTGTTTAGTTTGTTTGCGTTTTTGTGAGTACAATATTAATTGTTCGTGCTTCAGCTGAGGTTGCGGGTTGGGACCTGCCCTGCGGATGCCGTTTTGAGCTGGCTGGCATCACAACCTTCAGCGACATGAGGTCACATAACAATATATATATATATATATATATATATATATATATATATATATATATATATATATATATATATATATATATATATATATATATATATATATATATATATATATATATATATATATATATATATATATATATATATATATATATATATATATATATATATATATATATATATATATATATATATATATATATATATATATATATATATATATATATATATATATATATATATATATATATATATATATATATATATATATATATATATATATATATATATATATATATATATATATATATATATATATATAACTTACAAAAAACATAGTCGAATTGCTGTCTGATTACCGCATGTCTTTTAAGATAAAAACTTGATAGACGTATTTTTTTGGTGTGGGTTGATGCTAACAAGTGTATTTCACTTGAAAGACACAGAAAATTTCCAAGTGAAAAATAAAAATTTTGCGAATAGCAAGAGCAAAGTTACAAGAGAATAAATGTTTTGCTTTTTATTTAATGATTATTTATTACCTATGGGACGACTTTGACCTTCCAAACAATAATTAATATTTTAAATAAACAATATGTACAAAAGGAACATTTTATGTATTTCAGATAGTTATGTATTAATAATAATAGGAATCGTAAACATAAATAAAAAAATACGGCACTGCAGATGCTGCAGAAAACAACAGACAGACATCTAAAGTTGGGTCCAGAACTAAAAATATTTGCGCCGAACGTGTTCGCCGAACATATTTGCGGCACATATTTTAGCTTATAGAGCTTTTAAATATTTATCACACAAATATTTATTCACCAAAATTTTTACGTCCACCCGCTCAAGCAAATGAAAAAGCAATAAAATTAGCACTATTTCTACAAATGTGTCCATACCAGAGCAGCATGCGGCGCAAATTTTTGCGTTGTTCGTAAGAAACCAACAAGCATGGTTCGTGTGGGTTGAATGTGACGAAAATTCTTGCATCGTTTCATTGCGCCGCACACGTCCACACTAACTAAAATGCGCCGCGTTCGGCGCAAATATTTATAGATGTGGACCCACCTTAAGAGACAACAAAACTACAAAAGAACAGATTAAAACGGATGCATCGGTTTTCTTCAAACTTACCTAAGAAAAGCCTCGATCGAATCAACTTTTGCGTATAAAAAACTTAATTAAAGTTGTACCAGCCACTTTGAAGTTATATTTCCACATACGGACAGACACACATGTACACAATTCACACTTCAAAAGCTTTGTTACGGGATGAAAACAAATAGTTCACTATGTATTCTTTTAAATTTTTATTGTTTTATTGCAAATAGCTCAAAAACTATTTGTTACATCAAACGTAGTATTTGAGGAACTTTAAACCTATCAATAAATTGAATCTGCTTGTACGGATCAAAACTAAATCATTTAATAATTTTGTCAGTGTATTTTATTTACTATTGGCAACGCAATTGTACTATATGTTCTTTAGAGCACATATGTTTAAACTAATGATTACTCTCGTGAGATGGAAATTTTTACTTACTTCGGATTTTGTTACGCAGAAAACAACGATTCAGACACCATCATTTATAAATTAAAAATATATAAGAATACTGTTGAAGTTTATTCATGTAAAGCTAAAATAAAGTTGAAAAGAAATTAAATTGAATTAAAAATAAATAGAATTGAAAAAATATATAAAAGAAATAAAGTTTTCTTGTATTATCGCCAAAAATTCTTGCGATTAACATTTTGGCGCCCAACGTGGGGCAAATAGTTCGTGCAAAGCTGCCATTTTCTTAAAGGATTTGGGTCGTTTACTTCAGTCCAGAATAACGTTTACTAATGTTTCTTTGGAGAAGCTTATTCTTTCATTGGATTTGATGTGGCGGCTGCAAGCTATTGTTAATCAAGGATTGGAGACCGCTGCCAGTATTAGTGTTGCTGAAATTAAGTATAAAGCTACTACTTCTATTTGGATACTATTATTGAAAATGATAAGATTGTATGAAAATAAACAAGCAAGTAATTAATTTATTTATAGTTTGGCAAATACATAACTATTTCAAAAACTTTGTTTAAGGTTAGTTTGCCAAAAGAAATCAAGAGCACGCTTTGTTGTTTTTTTGTTGTCAAATATTTATAATTTCATATCATAAAAAAATAAGAAAGCTTTACTTAATAATTCATCATCATCCCTGACACATATACCCAGAATACCACATTAAACTTACATAATCCACATTCACATACACGCTCACACAGCTCATACCATTTAATTATATGTTCCACTTTCAATACTCATACACAGTAGTCTCCCCGAATTAATATACATATATAATAATTTATAAATTTATCATTCTATTCTGATGAAACAAAATTCTTTCTTTACAGTTGGTCAGATAATTTTTAAGTTAAATCGGAAGATTGCTATCACATGAGATCTATCCTATTGCAGAACGGTGTTTGTTGCATTATTTATAATTTGAAATTGATTATATTATAGAGTTGTTTCAAATAAATACAAGTGAAATGTTTTCCTAATAATTGCTGCAATTCGTAGATTAGTTGAGATGTTGATTTCCTTAAAAAATGTATTGAAATTGTGACATCGATTACCGTGTCGAATTAAACCCATTTATTGAAGGCTTATTTGTAGTTCCAAGCAAGTTCACTGTTTAGTTCTAGCAATTTGGTATAAAATAGTAATTCAAGCTGTTTTAATAAGTCTTATTCAATTAAGCTCGTATATCCTGGTTACTATTAGAGTTTCGTTAAATTTATAACCAGCGATTAGTAGTAAATAGTAAGTAGCCAATACTTGAATAGTTTATAGGTTACTAAAAAATAATCATTAATAATATGATGGTAGACAATCCTGGTCCTGAGAATGAAGCACTTTCGTCATTAACAAAACAACGGTCCTCAGCCAGAGGTAATATTACCCGTATTAAAAAAATGTATCAAGATGGTACCGCATCAGTGAATCCTATTGATATGGATGCAGATTGGAGATTTTGAATTCGTATATCAAACAGTTGATGACCTACCAGACTGAGATAGAGAAGATAAATCCGAATGATGGAAAACGGGGAGAATTGGAGGACATTTGTGTTAGTACTAAATCCTTGTTACTATCGAAATTAGGAGGCACACTTAGAGTAAGCGGACCTCAGGACTGTACTTTGAGTCTGCCTAGCCCTGTTGCAAACCGGCTTCCTATTTTGAAAATTCCAAAGTTCAACGGCAAATACTCTGAGTATAAAAATTTTATTACGCGTTTTAACAATTTAGTCCATGAAGATTCTTCGCTATCAACTATAGAAAATTTTAACCATTTGATTAATAGTCTACAGGACGATGCGTTGCGTACTGTTAAAGCGTTTCAAGTTAATAAAGAAAATTACCTTTGTGCTTTGAAAATAATTGCTGATAGATATGATAATAAGCGCTTAATATTTCAGGATCTTATAGCTTCTCTATTTAATTTAAGAAAAATTTCAAAAACTAACGCCTCCGAATTGCGGCAAACTGTGGACACAGTGTCTGCAGTTTTAGATTCACTTTCTCATCTTGGGACAGGAAAAGATATAACACATGCTATTATAATTCAATTAGTATTATCGAAAGTTGATTCTGAATCCAAATCGAAATGGGATGAACAACTCGATTACAAGTCGCTGCCTAAATGGAGTGATTGCGCATCGGTACTGTTGAGGCGTTGTCAATTCTTAGAAATTAATTACGAAAAACATGAAAGATTTCAAATAAACAGTTTAACCATAAAGCAAACATCAAAAATAAGAAAAATACACAGTTTTCTTGTTCGTGTACTCAGGCCCAATCATTGGAATGTTTATATTGTTCTAGCAAGGAGCACGCTGTTTCTTCCACTTTTCTGCACTTAATGTTACACAAAGATTTGAGTTCACGAAAAGAAGAGGTTTGTGTATTAATTGTTTAAAACTTGGTCACACAGTCAAAAAATGTCGCTCCACTCATTGTAATCTATGTCAACGTCCACATCACATCTTGTTACATAACGAGACAGACCATCCGCAAATAATATTGATAGTTCTTCGGCGCAGTGGCTTAATAATTCAAATGATGCTTTTGTTAAAAGTTCAGCACAATGTTACCAAACACCTGTTTTGGAAAATGGTAGCTTAATTCCAAGATCTGAATACCCGTCTAATTCCCATTACAGTTTACCACAGGGTGCAAATACGAAATTAGGTAGAGCAAATAATCACAATGCTACTTCTATGTTTATACGAAAGGAGGATGAACAAGTTATTTTAGCTACGGCCATGCATGGTTCAAATCAAAGACAAATGTGGTAAATATTTGCTAGCTCGAGCGTTACTAGATTCAGGCTCTCAAATTAACTTAGTATCAGAGGAAGTTGCACAACGGCTTTCACTGAAACGGTACGAAAATAATTTAAGCATAGTTGGTGTTGGTAAAGGAACTAGAAATGGTAGGCAAAGTTTAAATACATATGTCAAATCGTGTGTAAATGAAATTGAATTCGTTGCTGACTTTTTCATAATAAAGTCGATATCTGGCAAACGAATTGATAGGAATGGATTAGAAATACCAACAAATATAGTTTTGGCAAATCCCCATTTCAATAGACCACAAAAAATAAATATTCTTGTAGGAGCTGAATCTTTTTATGAACTTTTATCAGTCGGGACCGTCGTTGCCTATATTGCAAAAGACAGTATTAGGTTGGATAGTTTCAGGTAGATATGAGGTAAGAGCTTATTCTGGATCACGTGTGTGTGAGCTAATAGCTAATGATGAGCATTTAGATTCACTTAATGAGATAGTCGAAAGATTTTGGGAATTAGAACAAGTTCCAATGAGTTCAAAACTTACTGACTTGACTTACTGATTTTGACAAAACTACACGTCAAGTTGAAGACGGTAGATTCGAAGTTCAGTTACCTTTTTAAACTGATCCAAGCGTTTTAGGTAGTTCATAGGAGACTGCACGGCGACGCTTCCTATCTCTTGAACACAAAGTCGTGAAAGATTTAGAACTGAAAAACATGAATTCAACGTTTATGAAAGAATATTTTAATCTTGGCCATATATCGCCAACTGATAACGTAGTTCCGAGATCGTCTCGTTATTTCATTCCGCATCAATGCGTTATTAGAGCTCATACTACCACAACAAAATTAAGAGTTGTATTTGATGCTTCCAGCAAACCATCAACTCAAAAATCACTGAATGATACTCTGATGGTTGGTACTGCAATTCAAGATGATATTTTTTCGATATTATTGAGATTTTGTCTACATAAATTTGCTATAACAGCAGATATCACAAAAATGTATAGACAAGTCAGAGTTCATAGAGACGATCGCAAGTTTCAGCTAATATTATGGCGAGAAAATCCAGAATTATCTATCCAAATTTATGAGCTAAATACATTAACATATGGCACTGCTCCCGCGCCTTATCTTGCGATTCGATGTCTTAAAGAAATCAGTGATATTTTCAAAGAAGTGTTTCCTACTGGATCTAATGTTATAGCCACAGACTTCTATGTTGACGATTTGCTTACAGGAGCAGATGATATTGAAACGTTAGCACAAATTCGAAGTGAAGTCGTACACATTTTAAACTTTTGTGGATTTAGTTTGGCTAAGTGGTATTCCAATTGTAAAGACTTTACAGGCAACGAGCTCGTGAGACAATTAGAGTTGAATGGCTCTGATTCTACTAGAGCCCTCGGAATCATTTGGAAGCCAGAAGAAGATGTCCTATGTTTTCACTTAGAAAACAATTTCGAACACATAACCGCCACAAAGCGGAATATTTTATCCATTTCTTCTCGTCTCTTTGACCCTCTTCGGCTACTAGCTCCTATTGTAATTAAGGCAAAAATTCTATTGCAAAAAATATGGGAAACCATTCTGGATTGGGATGAATCTATTCCCCAGAACTTGGACACGTCTTGGCAAAATTTCAAGAAAATACTTTCGCAAATTAGTTCAGTTCATATATCTCGATTTGTTGGTACAACACAAAGCTGCAATATACAAATACATGACTTTTCCGATGCTTCTATGAAAGCATATGGCTGTTGTGTTTACATAAGAAGTGAAAGCAGCAATTTTGTTACAACGCAATTGCTAGTTGCGAAATCGAAAGTCGCTCCTTCGAAAAAAGTAGAAACTTTGCCAATATTGGAACTGTGCGCCGCTCATCTATTAACCAAGCTTTGGAAAACAGTTAAAATAAAAAATTTAAAAATTTTAAGTTCAAAGTGTCACATTTTGGAGTGACTCAGAAATCGGTCTGCAGTGGATTAATACTCATCCTTCTTTATTACATACTTTCGTCTGTAATCGCGTGTCAGAAATTCAGGACCAATCATCGAATGCTAAATGGAGATATGTACCAACGGCACAGATTCCTGCTGATAAATAGTTTCAAGAGGTTGTACCAAGCTCCGCACCATCGTCCCCGAAATATTTGAACTTAACGGTTTAGTTATGCCCAAAAGTATCTACCATGCAAATAAATTCCACTTCAAACTACAAAAGTAATAATTATGTAGCTGTTCTCTCTATAACGAAACACGTGATACATTTTTATTAAGCAATTTAGACAATACAAAAATTTTTGTATAAAAGACTGTTCTTACCAAAACGCGGTCTTTCTTTGTATATTCCGACTTTCCATAAGGTTTGGTGAAAATTAATATAGTAATTTTAATTAACTAAAATCAACATACAAATTTTAATTGACCGCTAACAAAATTACTAATATACATATTACCGTCATACTGAGTAAATAATCGAAATAATAAAACTGTAAATTACAAAGACCAGAATAAAGAAGAATATTTAAACTGAGGAAGAATCCTTTACGTTGGACTTCCATTGGGGTAAGTTCCTGCAAGTGCCACATTCGTAGAGGTAATTAAATTTAAGCTCAAAACTCTGCTCCCTCAGTTCAAAAGTTCGGCATTTTCCTAGATTTGGTGTGTACCTGAAATAGAAAACAGGGGAGGAGCATTAAGAATACAGTGCTTCTGTGGTGGACAAAAAACCGAGCCGGGTATTTACCACCAAAATAGCTGATGTCATGCCATTTCTTTCAAACCAAGGGAACCCACAGCTTTGACATATAAATATTAAAGGAATTAACCTGAACCTAAGAAATTGCGCGAAATATTTTTTTGGAATTATTAGGAAAAATATCCTTGGAGCAAGCCAGCGTAATATTGGACACAGCATAAATTTCTTATGCTAATCATCATTAGCCTAATCATCAAAAAAAAAAGAGTTATATCGAGTGATATTTTTTTTGTAAAACGTGTACATATTACATACATATTACTATTGAATCTACCATCAGAACTTACTTAAAAAAAAGTAATAAGGAAAAGAAACCGAAAGAAGACCAACAGCAACACAAAATCAATAAAATTATAATTATATCTTTCGAACTCATAGGATTTACACAGCTGAATGGCCATTCATCGGTGGAACCTAGTAACGAGTAAGTAACAAAATAGAAAAAAACTAAAACGCATACACATTAGTAATCTTCCTAATATTGATTCAATACGACCTCTGCAAAATTTGCATTTTGCTGAAGGGAAGATCAATAAAAATTAAATAAATCAAAAAGCGAACTTAATAATATAAATCGTGAAAATTTAAAAATATATTGTCTAATCATACCCAATTAATAAATGAAAAATAAGTGTAAAGTGTACATAAATTGGTGAAGATTATTAATGTAACTTTTATATATCTATTAATTGAAAGTGTTGTTGTAGCTGAAGAGTAAAAAGTAAGAACATAATTTAAAGAAAAATAAAATAGAAATTCACAGGTATTCAAAAATATGCAAACTGAAAAGGTTTAAATCTCAACAGAAAAGATAAATGAAGTAAATAGAGATAATTTTTAAATGATTCCAACATTGTCACAGGTATTTAAAATCCCTGATATTTCTATTGCTTTTTTATAAATAAAATTTTCCCCAAAACGAACTCTTACGGTTTCTTAAATATATTACAAGTTACATTACGGCTTAATTGAACAAATTAATTAGTAACAAATGTTAACATAATCTTAAGTATCACATTCCATTTTTTTTACATTGCCAAGTAAAATATTGATCCGTGTAGCAGCCACTTAAGCAAATTTTTGCAAAAACTTTGCTCTCTTTGCAAAGACTTTGCACTCTTTGCAAAAACTTTGCATTCTTTGCGCTCTCCTTGCAAAGTGAATCTGCAAAGTGTTCCACAAAGACTTTAATCATCTTTGCATTTATGTCTTATCTTCTTTCACTTTGCATTGCTAAATACTTATGCATATGTAACTTGTTAAAATGAGCCGCAAAATAAAAAAAAACTTGCAGTTTTACAAGTTATTAACGAAAAAACGGAAATTTTATTTGGTATTTTTCAAAACAATAAAGCATTTTTTTAAAAAAATTATTGTAAATATTTATAACATATTAAAGTTAACATTTCATTTTGAAGGTTAATAATTAGATCCTGGGAGGAAGTTTAAAAAAAAGCCCAATCCCTGCATCTAACATCGGCAAAAAAAAACATGGACCTATGCGAGGGACAGTTTTTTTGGTCTTTGGAAGCCGACAAAGCATGAGTGCGCTGCGTAGTATGTTCTCATTTTTCGCTAATTTTACTTAAAATTAAATCGACTTGAATTTGATTTAAACGAAAGCACTCTTTAAGATAAAGTTTTGTAGTCCCAAAAAATTAATTCGGTCTCTATAATTTCTCGTTATGACCGCGTCTTCACTTTCGTCGAACAAAAACTCACGTCTTAACATTTTCAAAGCTTCACTAGTTATAACAATATGGATTTGCAAGTTGTTTTGTGAAACAGGGCCCAGATTAATATTAGAAAAAAGATAGAGAGAAAACTGCCTTTTGTGTCAACGGTGGCAAGTATGAATTTATGCGTATGTCGTTCAGACTGAAACACGCCCCTTCATTATTTCAAAGATGTTTATATGACATATTAAGACAATATGTATATTGGCAAGTTTGCTTACGTTTACATTGACGATGCACTCATATACTCTTCAACACCAGAAGAACATATGGATCATATAAATATTATACAGTAATTTTGACTTAATGCTGTTATCTTAAATGTACTTATCTGCCTTAATGTGCAGGTATACAATTGTGGTTTCCTGCCCAAAATTGCAGCTAAAGCAAAGCGTTATATTATATTTGCGAATATTTTTTGCCGAATTCCGTTCGAACTCGGCCTGAAAATCATCACAAGATAGCGAGTTCCAGTCCGTCTGTCAGAAAAGTTACCGATAATCATAGAAGCGAAAATTCTGAACTTTGCTGAAAAGTCTAAAAGAGTTCTGAACAATTTTTCGACATGCCTAAACAATATCGGAAAAAATTAGGGCAAAAAGTCTAATAATTTTCCGATTTTTCTGTTATTTACTACGTCCTGTCATATTAGCGTCGCAGAAAATTTGGAGATAAAATCAAAAAGTAACAAGGAAGAGTGCTATATTCGGCTGTGCCGAATATAGCACAAAGTAATATAAAAGGTATATCTTTGGTCACAAGGTATAACAGTTAAGTCGAGTTAGGACAAAGTGTATTTATAATTATAATTTTGTTTATTTCTCTTACTTAACTGTTGTTTCATTATAAATTAAACTATAAATTAATATAGTAGAAAATTGCTAGCATTAGCTTAATCTAATTTCCCTGATTTTACACAGCGACTTTAAAATTCTCTTTTGACCACTTGCCAAAATCGAGTTTAGTCGTTATTCCTTGTGGGCACAGATACATTTACTTGCAATTATACCCGAAATATCTATGCAATAATTTCCAAATAAATTTCTTAATTCTGTTTTCGTAAAATATGCAAACTTTTGTATATATGTAGCTATTACGTAATAAAGTATTTTGTAATACACACATAATTTATTCGATTGAGATTTTTTTAAATATCTAATGTGTAATTTACGCATCAGATACATTCCTATTTGTTGAGATTACGTGTATTAGTTGTACAAAAAGTAGATTACAAAATTGGTATTCTTAAACAAGAATTTTTAGGTTACATATATACAGTTCATTTCGCATTCAGTTATGCAAATATAAATTTAGAATCATTTGAGCTCAAAAAATATTGATTTTCTAAAAAAAATTTTGCAATTTTTCTATTTGATACTAAAAAATTGTATCCTAAATAAATATTTTAATGATTTTATTTATTTACTATTAATTTATTTGCTATAATCTTTTTTTCTGTTATTGATTTTAGTATCTTATGATTAATAAGTATATTTATTAATTAACATTAAAAGAAACATTTAAAAAAATAAAAAATGCACCGTGATTTGAACCGGGCGCCCGAGAGAAAAATAACAATTGGGAACCGCTTAGCGCTCTTAGCCAAACAGCCACAAAGTTAAATGGGTTTAATTTAATATAAATACTTAACAGCTGTCTTGCAGGGTGAGTCATACAATATCTCAACTAATATTATATGAATCGTCGTACAAAAGATCAGATGACAGGGATGGTTGCCAGATTCGATGATTTATCGTAATTTTGACGATTTTCGGTGACAAAAATGGGAATTTAACGACTAAACTATTTTTACCTTAAATTTGACGATTTTAAGAATTATAAGTTAGTTAATACAATATTTTAGAACTTTTAAAAAAATTTTAATTTGGATTAAGCACTTTGCAGCTTTTGCTACAATATGTAATAAAAGTAAGGAGTAAAAGGGATAGTTATGCAAATAACTAATCATTTTAATGTTAATATCTTTAGTATTATATGTTTTTAAAACCTCTTCTCCATAATTTATCAACTGCTGCATACATACATATGGATATATCAAATATAAAATTTTTAAACACTAAAATACAACGCTCAAGTATAGCTTTGCATCCTATGCAAAGAAAAATTAATAATTATACCTATCATCTTAGTTCCATTTTGCTCTAGAAAAATAATATACATACAGTACAGTAAGTCGGTAAGCCATAAAAAATATTGAATAAATGGACTTTTAAGTTTAATAAAAATTTAACATTGCATGGTTTTTGGAATTTTCTACTTTAAATACGCATCATAATTATTTGAATTATATTATTAGAACTTATCAAAAAAATTCGCTAGGATGCAAAGCTGTACATGAGTGTTGTTTTTTTAACATTTGTTATATTTGATATACATACATCCATACAGCGGCGACCCAAGGGTGGAACGAGTGGAGCGGTCGCACTAGGCGCCAGGTCTCAAGGGGCGCAAAAATCCAAATGCGAAAAGCAATTTCTAGCGCATTTGTATATTATTATTATAAAAATTTATAAAATATGAAACATGAGCGTAGTGTTACTAATTGAAACTAATAAAAACCTACTTAATGCTAGGAACACAACTGGGACGAACGACGAATTTCGCCTAACGCGTCGATAAAAATTCGCTGTTTAAATTCGTCGTATGAAGCAAAATAGCGACGAAATCGCAACAGCTGCTGTAATTGTTAAAGCTCTTTACTGTGTGTGCAAAGTGTGATTATATTAAAATAATACATACTAAAAAAATTAAACATTAACAAAAACACAACTAAGAGCTATTTGTATTGTTAATTATTATCTAAATTTATTTTAAATGCTATAAAATAAAAATAAAACAATAATAATAATAAAACAATCGTTCGCCGACATAAGAAATAGAAAAAAATCTATTCGGAGTTCGCCGCGTATGACGAATTTCGTCCGACGCCGTTATTGTGTGTATTTTCATATACACAAATATGTTTTATTCTTGACGATGAATATTCGCAGCCAAGAATTTGTCGTTCGTCCCAGTTGTGTTCCTAGCATAAGATCGACCCTAGCTCAGGAAAAAATGTCAGACCTGGCAATTCTATCAATTGAAAATGATAATGCTCAGTCCATACTTAAAGATAATTGAATTGTACAATTTGCCAAGAAAGGTCACCTTTAATAGATTAATTTAAATCTATAACGACAACCGAACGTGGTATCTTTAATAAGTTATTAAAATACCTACATAGATATACAATTTCTAGTGACTGATTGAAATTGGCGCCAAATACTAATTACGGTATATAGCATTAAGAGCTTTCTTAAAGAAACAGGAGTGTAACAATTTGACTTAATTAATTTAATATAAATAAATAAATAATTAAAATATATGTTCCTAAAACTATCGGTCCTTTTCAGTAACTCAAGTCGATTAAAATCGCCTCGATTTGATGAAACTAATGCCGCTAATGGCAATTTTTTTTAATTTTGTATTATTTAGGGCTTATCTTGACTGCACTTGACTGCTAGAAGTTTTTTTAAAATCAACGGATATACTCTCTACGACATAAAGGATCCCCAGGGTAGAGCTTGTGGTGGCTCGGGTATACTAATAAAATCGCGATTAAAACACTACTTAATGAGTAATCATTTTGAAGACTATCTTCAAGCAACTAACATCTGCATTGAAGCTTTTCATCAAAACCTGGTGATTTCATCAATTTACTCTCCTCCCAGGTACTCTATTACAGAAAATCAATATAGTAGATTTTTTAATTCACTAGGGCCACGCTTTTTGGCCACCGGTGATTACACCGCTTAGCACACGTTCTGGGGATCTCGCCTCATCACGCCCAAGGGTCGCGTTTTGTTTGACACAATTTCAAAAATGCGGTTAAATGTTATATCAAGTGAGCAGCCAACTTACTGGCCAACAGATCGCCGAAAAATACCTGATGTTATTGATTTTGGATTGGTAAAGGGTGTGCCTAGCAAAATGATCCAAGTTGAAGCATCTTTAGATTTGTCTTCAGATCACTCACCAACTATTGTCACTATATACTGACATACAACGTATTCACCCACTTGTGATTTAACGATGACAACCACACGTATAAATTGGTCGAAATACAAAAAATATTTGAGTGCTCACTGCCCAGAAAATATTCCATTAAAAACGCCTGCTGACATAGATGACTCTATTAGAATGTTTGAGGCAAACCTTAAGCAAGCTGCTCTAAATGCTACTACTACAAATCTTCAGCTGGGATATAATAAAATTTTTTCAGCAGATGTAGAACGGCTTTTATCCGAAAAAAGAAGAGTTCGTAGAGAATGGCAACGCTACAGATCTCCGAAAAAAGAAGAGTTCAAAGAGAATGGCAACGCTACAGATCCCCTCAGCTAAAATCTATGCTGAAGGAATGCACTAAACATCTGAAAACTCTACTAGAATATCAAAAAACCGTTTCTCTTCAAAAGTTTCTGAATGAGCTCGACGCAACACCTCAAACAGACTATTCGCTATGGAGAGCAGCCCGAGGCCTCAAAAGACCAGTGTTATATAAGCCTCCATTGCGCGCTTCGAATGGAGACTGGGCAAGAACTGACGCTGAAAAAGGTACTCTGTTTGTAAGCCACTTGCAGAAAGTACTTACTCCAAATACGTCTGATACTATAGTTGAGCTGCCACCAGTCCTCGCTATACCAGATGTTACCTTGAGGTTCAACATTCGTGAAATTAAACGCTATATTGTGGGCTTAAACTCGAAAAAAGCTCCAGGCGCTGTTAAAATAAGCAATAAAATGCTCTTAGAGCTACCCTATACTGCAAAACGGATAATTCTATTTACTTTTAACAGTATTTTGCGCCTCAAATGCTATCCTGCAGAATGGAAGGTTTCGCTGATTACCATAATACCTAAACCAGGCAAATATCATACGAAGGTGGAGTCCTATAGGCCTATAAGCCTGTTGTCTAACATGTCAAAACTATTTGAAAAGCTACTTATGAGTAAGCTAACACCTATACTGAATCGTACTAAATGCATTCCAGACCACCAATTCGGTTTTAGGAGACAACATAGTACGATTGAACAAATACATAGACTCGTGAACGTGGTTAGAAAAACCATCGAAGAAAAGAAATATTGTTCTGCGCTCTTCATCGATGTTTCTCAGGCATTTGATAAAGTATGGCACGAAGGTTTAATACATAAACTAAAGCAAAACCTACCCGAAAACTTCCTTAAACTTTTAGAAAGCTACTTTACTGAGCGAAAATTTTTTGTTAAAGAAGGTAATTTTCAAAGGCCTCCGCAACCCATTGAAGCCGGAGTTCCTCAAGGCAGCATCCTCAGTCCTGTATTATATCTGATATATGCCTCTGACTTGCCGGTAAGCAGTAACATACACATATCAACATTCGCTGATGATACAGCTTTTCTAAGTGTTCACAAAAGCCATCAAGAAGCCACCCGCAATTTGCTAGATTATATACCCCAGTTGGAACAATAGCTAAAACAATGGCGGATAAAAATTAACGAACAAAAATGTCTACACATTATTTTTACTATACCTCAACACACTGAAGTAAAATGTGTCGGTGTTCATCTTGATCGTCGTCTAACATGGAAGTCATACATAAATGCAAAGGTGACCCAAATGAAATTAAAAGCAGCTCAAATGAATTGGCTCATTGGAAGGAACTCTACTCTAAGCGTAGATTGTAAACTTCTTCTGTACAACTCCATTCTAAAACTTATATGTTCCTACGGAATCCAGTTATGGGGCACTGCCTCGGCATCAAATGTAGAAAAAATTCAAAGGCAACAAAATAAAATACTCCGTACGACTACAGCAGCCCCATGGTATGTCAGAAACAAGCGAATTCATAAAGACCTAGATGTGCCGCCGGTTAGGACAGTGTTTTCTAAACAGGTGACAAGCTACATAAAAAGACTTGAGTTGCACCCAAATCCCCTAGCCCGAAACATCATTAACTTTACTCTCAGCCGAACATGAGAAACGTAAACAACCAAACAACCAATCGCTAAAACAAAGATTTTTGTCTGGCACTGGCTAAACTTAAAAATTAAAATTTTAGAGTTAAGATTTGATTACTTACTGTTAGTTCAATTTGATTGAAGATACAATAAATAAATATAATCGAAAAAAAAATTATTTAGGACCATTTTTACAACTTGGTAATAGTTAAAGGCAGGATTTTGTCGAAATGATAAACAGTTTATCATTATTACAAATCTACTTTACCCTACCAGGAAAGATGAATTTGTGTTTAACTTATCGCTCACGTGCAACAAAAATTTTTTGATTTTAATTTTCACACAGCTTTAACATTTATATATTTTGAGCTGGAAAAAAGTCAATTAAAAATATTGAGAAAAGTAAATGATACTTATGTTAAAAAATAGTCGCCAGCTTCAAAAATTCTTCCTTATTTTGTATATTAAAAGGGGACGTTATTAAAACTAAAAAGCGTTTTCATAGTTTTAGCTGGCTGCCAACATTGACGACAGATATGTAAATGAAAAGAAATAATAAGTCAAACAAAATTATTCATCAAGCCAGATAAATACAATAATAAAAATTTAAATCAGCATCAAAAACATTTAAAAAAATATATATCATATTTTTTTCTGTTAACCAAAGGCCGCCGATATCAAATTTCGCTCCACCCTGCCCAAATACCAGGGCCGGCGCTGCATTCATATGTATGTATGCAGCAGTTGATAAATTATGGAGAGAAGAGGTTTTAAAAACATATAATACTAAAGATATTAACATTAAAATGATTAGTTATTGGCATAACTATCCCTTGTTTTTACTCCTTACTTTTATTACATATTGTAGCAAAAGCTGCAAAGTGCTTAATCCAAATTAAAATTTTTTTAAAAATTCTAAAATATTGTATTAACTAACTTATAATTCTTAAAATCGTCAAATTTATAAAATTCCCATTTTTGTCACCGAAAATCGTCAAAATTACGATAAATCATCAAATCTGGCAACCATCCCTGTCATCTGATCTTTTGTTTGACGATTCATATAATATTAGTTGAGATATTGTATGACTCACCCTGCAAGACAGCTGTTAAGTATTTATATTAAATTAAACCCATTTGACTTTGTGGCTGTTTGGCTAAGAGCGCTAAGCGGTTCCCAATTGTTGTTTTTCTCTCGGGCGCCCGGTTCAAATCACGGTGCATTTTTTTATTTTTTTAAATGTTTCTTTTAATGTTAATTAATAAATATACTTATTAATCATAAGATACTAAAATCAATAACAGAAAAAAGATTATAGCAAATAAATTAATAGTAAATAAATAAAATCATTAAAATATTTATTTAGGATACAATTTTTTAGTATCAAATTGAAAAATTGCAAAATTTTTTTTAGAAAA
Organism: Panzeria rudis; assembly: GCA_956483635.1. Lineage (NCBI taxonomy): Eukaryota > Metazoa > Arthropoda > Insecta > Diptera > Tachinidae > Panzeria > Panzeria rudis. Next base: position 75,744,400 of record OY101447.1, on the reverse strand, counting down.
TCATTATTTTTTGAGCTCAAATGATTCTAAATTTATATTTGCATAACTGAATGCGAAATGAACTGTTTATATGTAACCTAAAAATTCTTGTTTAAGAATACCAATTTTTTAATATACTTTTTGTACAACTAATGCACGTAATCTTAACAAATGATGCGTAAATTACACATTAGATATTAAAAAAAACTCTCAATTGAATAAATTGTATATGTATTACAAAATACTTTATTACGTAATAGCTACTTTATTACGAAATTTATTACGTAATTTTATTTATTACGTAATTGAATACTTTACGAAAACAGTAATTAAGAAAGTTATTTGTAAATTATTGCATATCTATTTCGTGTATAATTGCAAGTACATGTATCTGTGCCCACATGGAATAACGACTAAACTCTATTTTGGCAAGTGGTCAAACAAGAATTTTAAAGTCGCTGTGTAAAATCAGGGAAATTTAGGGTATTCATTTAATCGGGTTTCTGCTTTAATCGGCTAATCACTCGATTAATTAATCGAAGTTTTGGTTTAATCGGTTAATTGCTGTATTAACCGGTTAACCGATATAATAAAATGGCATAAAATTGCATAAATTATCTATTATTTTGAATTTATTAGTAAAAAAATCAATAACATAACAAACATAACAATTCTTGAACTTAATCAAGCAAAAAATATGTATTAATTTAAAAATAAACAATTTTTGAGATCATTATCAGTTATTTCAATACTTTCAAGGAGATTTTCTAAAACAATCTTTCAGAAAAATAAGTTCTTTAGTTTTGATATAACTTGGCTTGAAAAAAATCCTTTCATTTATCGTAGATGTTAAAGAAATCGAAAGCAATTAATAAAATTCTTTTATTGAAATTCTTAACACTTCTAATTGTTTCGGTTAATTCTTTTCAAAAATTTCTTGTATTACTATCGATAATTTCTTCTGTTGTAAGGTCATCATGTAATTCATGCTGGCAGAGCTCAGAGAAAAAAAGTTTATTTCCGAATTCCTTAGTTTCAGTTTTTGTATTGTACTTTAAAACACTGTTGCTAGAAGGAAATATTCCTCAGTGGAGGTATAAAATAATGGAATTCGTCTCTCATTACTTCATAAAACTTCATACATAATTCCCTCATGTTCAATTAGAGTAGCAGAGTCTTTAATAAATTCTTTTATAGCCACGTCCAAAGATTTTAATATTTTACTTAAGTTAATATCACTGAACACACTTATTTGTTTGTATGAAAAGTAATATCTAAACACATACATTTTTTATTTATTTATTTATTTATTGATGTATTATTCTAGCACAACAAGATAAATATCTTATAAATTACAGTGCTAGTGAGAAGAAGCATTATATCCTCATACAAAAGCTTGAATTAGTATTAATACTTATATATGAACAATCAATTAATTATTATATATGAACAATCAATTAACGATTTAGTACACAGAATACAAATGTTTAGAAGAAAAAAAATTAATTAAAATATAAATACAACTAAATATGATAAGAAAAACATAATATAAAAAAAATATATATAAAGTTTAACTAAAGTACTTCAATAGCTCAGCTTTAAACCTATTTGCGTTGCTTATAGTTTGAATTTGATTGGGAAGCAGGTTCCAAAGACTAGTGCAGTATATGAAAAATTGGCTTTGAGATAAAGAACTTCTATATTTTTGTTGAATTAGTTTCTTTCCACGATTAGATCTGGCAAATCGTAAATTATTAAAAAGGTAGTCTGGCTGTTCAGTGGTTATAATCCGGTGCAATAATATAATACATTTAAACTTAAGGAGATTATTAAAACTCATCTTACTGATGTCATATGAAAAAGCCGATATAGATTCTCGACGTCCTCTGTTGTAAATATATATGTCGCAATACTATTGTAGGCAACGTTAATTTTCTGGAAGTCAGCGCTATGACAGTTAGCGTAGATTTCACAGCCATATAAGAGGACAGGTATGAGGTACGGTTTTGCTGGCAACATTCGTATAGTAAAAGGCGTTGAATAAGTAACTATACTCGGCCTACAACACAGGTTATATGGTTGGACCACGTGAGTTTATTGTTAAATATAACGCCCAAATTTTTAGAGGAATGTACAAATTCAATTGCGCTGGAGTTTATTTTTATTTTGATGTCACCATTCAAGGGTGTGTTACATTTTGACAGAAAAATACACTTGGATTTAGAGGGATTAATGCTTAGTCCATTGTCAGCAGCCCAAGTGCTAATACTAGCTAAATCCTGATTTATTTTATTAGCGCATAAAGAAAGTTCGTTAACAATACTGCTGTTATAAATTTGAACATCATCAGCATACATATGTATCTTACAGTGATTTACTACGTCCGCTAAGTCATTAATATATAGACAAAATAATAAAGGACCTAGTATTGAGCCCTGTGGTACTCCTCTATTTAAATTAAGTACACCCGAAATTTTTCCATTTAATTTCACTACTTGAGACCACCCTATAAGATAGGACTGTATGAGTTTACAGGCTGATGGTGTAAAATAAAAATATTTTTCGAGCTTTTTCGTTAAGATATTGTGGTGAACTGTATCGAAGGCCTTACTATGATCTAGAAGTACCAAGAACGAGGCCACGCCTTTGTCCAAGTTGAATCTTAAATTTTCTACCACATCCATCAAAGCAGTAGTGCAGCTTTTTCCTTTGACAAAACCAGATGGAATGTTGGTTAAAAAGTTCTGATTCTTGATATATTCATTCATTTGATAACTCATAACCTTTTCCAATACTTTAGAGGCGAAACAAATAATTAAACGCAAAAAATATAATAATACTACAAAATACGAAAAAATTTGTTACGTTGGTTAATCGGTTACTCGGTTACTCGACTGAAATTAATCGGTTTAACCGTTAATCGAAAAAAGCCAATTTTAAATTAATCGGTCAGTTAATCGGGTAGTAATTAACCGGTTAACCGATTAACCGTTAACCGAATGAATACCCTAGGGAAATTATATTAAGCTAATGCTAGCAACTTTATACTATATTAATTTGTAGTTTAATTTGTAATGAAACAACAGTTAAGTTAAGAGAAATAAAAAAAATTATAATGATAAATACACTTTGTCCTAACTCGACTTAACTGTTATACCTTGTGACTACAGATATACCTTTTATATTACTTTGTGAAGGGTATATAAGATTCGGCACGTCCGAATATAGCACTCTTACTTGTTTTATTTCAAATACATTTTTTAACAAGAAAAAATGTTTACGAGAGGTACTCGTTACTTTCGTAAGTTCAAAAAATATTTCCTAACTGTTTTTTCACAATATATCTCAGTAAAAAAAATTGGAAGCTATTTTTAAGGAACTACATATTCATTGCTTCCAAAGAATCGATATTAAATATATGATAATAATCAGTATGTACATTAAAATTTATTTTAGTCACATAAAGTTTTTAATTCCTTTATAGTTTTAGAAAATACCCACCAAGCTTTTTCAAAAATCGATTTTATAAAGAAATTTATGAACCAATTTTCGTCTAAAAATTAATAGTTATTTAATTAAATATACATGAAAACACTGTTTTGCGTTTAAGTTCGTATAAAAAGAAACAAGTTGCGAAAATGTGTAACTTTTTAGTCTTTTTCCTGGAGAAAAATATTATAGAACGCAAAAAAGGAAATTTTCCTATACATCGCTCCCAATTCAGTGATTATGTACAGAAAAAGAGAGCTTCTTGCAATGACAACCCTATGCAATAATCATTAGAAATGTTCCAAATTTGCACTACTTCCGGATCTCAAACTCTACATTTTCATGACTTCTTTGGAGCGTATTTTTTTACGAAAGTCACTACGAAAGTTTTTTTTCGTAAAATTTTGCATGGATTATTTTCAGTGTATATAAATTTCAATTTAATGACGTGATTTACACCATTAGAGCCTAAATATTTTCTAATAAAATAAAAATCGCAATCTTCTAATATTTGAGCAAAGACAACAAAATAAAGAAATTCACTTTTTACAGAAATTAAAAAAACAACAAATCGAATTTAAAACTTCAAGATTATTGTTGTTTTTGATGATATGGGGAAGAGCAAAATTATTTTTTTATAGTTTTGTTTTTATCGTCCATAAAACCATAATACATATTCCGAATTCGATATTTTAAAAATATTACCTTAAATATTTTGCAAATATGTATATAAAACCGGTTAAAAGTCCGGCTAAAAACCTTTGATTTTATTTTTAGCTATGAAAAATAACTTTGAAGAGAATTATTCCTACTTTTTTTACATATATATAATATAACAGTAGGTATATTATAAAATTTTTTTTTGAAAAGGTGTATTTTAAGTTGAATTTTTAAACCATTTTACAATGTTGGTTTTCCATCCTAGAAAACGTTTCCCACCTCTGGACACAAAATCAAGCCCAATATAAAAAGGGTTATTGCACCAAAAAATATGTTTAGCTTATTTAGGCGAAAATTATCAATCATTTAACTAAGCCTCTCTGGTGGAGAAGGTGAAGATGAAATTTACATGTTTGTATGCTGAGTTCAAATCCGATTTTTGTCTTTTCACATTTTTTATATATAATGAGCCGATTTTTATATGCACGAATTTTCCGATCCAATATAGCAGATTGATACATAAATTAAGACTTTATGTTAACTGGGGCCTTCGTCAGAGTAGTTTCAACATAATCGAAAACAAACCTATAATACCCTTAAGGGTATAATAAATTTCATATAAAATTCGCTCATGGAATCAAAAGGCTTTAAAACTTCAGTGCTTCTTTATGTGTCATGCTGTTTCTGCTGCTGATATCAGCTAATCCGAAAACATTTACGCACACATTTATGCTTAAACTCTCCAGAGAGAAATGAGAGCTATTACAAAATCGTACAATGTGTAGAAGTGACGGTTGAAAAGTCGTAGGTCAGACGATCTGCAGAATATTCTCTTACAACGTCATAAAGGTAATTAAATTGCCTTCCGATAATGTGCAGACTAGTTTAATATTAATCGGATAACAAACAATTCAGAAAATGTGCCCAAACGTCATAACATAAAATTTCCGACTAGTCTGCCAAATGTCTAAGGTAATTTTAGACAAATCGCCTGATTTTCTGGTAAAGTTTCAGATTTTTCTGACGTCAGACATGTCGGCAAAGTATGTTGAATTATATTATTAAGAAAAAGTGGCCACCACATTTTTTTAATATGTGCAGCTTAGTTTGATGTTTTATATAAAAATAATTTAAAACGTCCAAAAATATGGTAAATGTGAAGGTATACAGAATGCACTTAAAAAATATTTTTGAAGAAAAATAACAAAAAAAACATATTTTGTGCAGTGGAGTCAAAGTGTAGCTAACATTGATATTTTGTATGAAAATAATTTTTAAATCCTCAAAATTTTAAGCATTTATCCTAAAAGTGCAGGTGCATAAAGAACACTTAAAAAAAGAATTTGTATGGGATTTTAAAGAATAGTGACACAAATTAATAATGTTGTGCAGTTAAGTCAAAAGTGCGCTTAAACAAAAGGCAGGTGAGTCGAAACTACTGTATTTAACGTATTAAATTAGGGAACACTTAAGGTATATGATGAAAAATCCAAGTACTTCCAAACAGAAGTCGGCGTGCACTTAGATTCCATATTTTTTTTAAAATTTGTGAGGAAACTACTCCTCCCCCACTCCCACCCATTTTGTAAGGTCACACCCGTCGCAGCTTTCTGGCGACCATTCTGAGTAGAATCGTGTCCTTGCGAGCCGCAACGTTTTTTTAAGTAAAAAATTTTATATTCTTGATTTATAACAAAAATGTGTGTAAAATGGTCACACCCGGCTAAATGGAATTACTCATAAGTAACGTGACCAGAAGGTTTTTGTCAAAAGCGGGATAAGAACGGCTGAAAAGCGGGACTCTGAAGAAAATGTGACCAAAAAGCGGGATTTTATAAAATATCTTATGGAAAGCGGGATGTTGTAAATACATGGATGATAATATATATAACTACACAGTTCCATATAGTTAGCTGAAAAGCTAAATAACGTAACTAACAAAAAATTAACTGCGTGTTCCATTAAATGCGTACGGCAGTTTCTATCTCATTAATATATTTAAAACAAAAACAAGTTTTATTTTTTTTTTGTTTTCAATATATTTATAAGACAGGCACTGTGTGGCATTTAGTGGACTCATAATTTTTATGAAACAAAAAGTGTATAAATTGCTTTAAGCCTAAAGATAATAAAGATAAAGATGAAACATGAAGTCGTTAGGACCCGACAAAAATAAGAAAATTGTAAGCCAGTGAGTGAAAAAATCCGAAGTCATCTTTTATAAAATGCAGTTTATAGTCAAAAAATATTTTTGATCAAATGCAGTTCTGTTTCTGCACTTATGTATATGGCATTTACACTGTCTCGAAATCTAGTACTTACGAGATTTCGAGCTAAATCTAGTTGTTTTTTACTAGATTTCCTATATAAAACGAAATCTACTTTGTAAGTCGATTTGGACGAAATCTACTCAAAATCTAGTATTTTTAATTTCTTTTTACTACTCTGTACAACATTTTTATATAAACGGTGAGTGAATTAGCTACGCTCTACAAAAATTTTCTACCAAAAGTGTGTGTACATTAGCTAAGGCGGCACTTGTTGGGTTACAGTATAAGATATATTTCAGTCAAAGTATTTATTCTTGGATACGAAATCTAGAAAAATGTCAAAAAAGCTTAGTGTAAACGATATAGATTTCGAAAAAGATTTCAAATCAAATCTACTGGGTTTTGAGACAATTTAAATGCCCTATAAAATCCCTTTCTCAATAAAAATAATTTAATTGAAGAAATAAATTGAACGAACTTAAGCTTGAATAATTAAGTATCTTTCGATTAGAAATTTGTAAGTATAGAGTTTTGAAGCAATGTCTAAAAAAATCTTTTTTTTAATTTTAAGTTCCTTTAACTCAATGAGTTTTTATTCGATCAACACAAGTTTTTGCTCAGTTGAAGCATTTTCGATAATATTGGGAATATTTTAAAAAAATAGCACTATAAATTTTAAAACTCGAAAACGCGGGATAACAATTTTAGGCGGGATCGACCTCGGTCGCTAATTTATTCAGTAGTGTTTGTGCACAGCAGTGATGTTACATATATACTTTTTTGAAAAGTCTTTACGCAGCCCGAAAAAAATCCCTACTTTTCCCTACGCGCCCAAAAAATTATCTTTACAAAAATCCCTACAACTTTTCAATGATAATATATGAATGCAAATAAGCCCTTTTGACTCGAATTTTCGATATTTTACAGGAGAAGAAAAAACTGAGCTGCAACTTTCTTAGTTCTTTAAGAAGGATGTAATGATACATTAACTACTAAAAAACGTTAAAAACGCGATTTCGAGATACGCCTTTTTATACCCTTCACCACAAAGTGGTAAGGGTATTATAGGTTTGTTTTCTGCTATAATTGATCGGAAGATTCGTGCACATAAAAATAAAAAAAATCGGCTCATGAATGACTAAGATTTTATATAATCAAAAAATATGAAAAGACAAAAATCGGACTTGAACTCAGCATACAAACATGCAAACCTCAACCTCACCCTCTACACCAGAGAGGCTTAGTTAAATGATTGGTAATTTTCACCTATATAAGCTAAACATATTTTTGGTGCAATTACCCTTTTTATATTGGGTTTGATTTTGTGTCCAGAGGTGGGAAAATTTTTTTCTAGGATGGAAAGCAAACTGGAAAGCAAAATGGTTTAAAAATTCAACTTAAAATACACCTTTTCAAAAATTTTTTTTATAATATACCTACTATTATATTATATATATATATGTGGAAAAGTTATTTTTCATAATTAAAAATAAAATTAAAGATTTTTAGCCGGACTTTTAACCGGTTTTATATACATATGTATTTGCAAAATATTTAAGGTGATATTTTGAAAATATTGAAATCAGAATATGTATTATGGTTTTATTTACAACAAAAAAAAACTATAAAAAAATAATTTTGCTCTTTCCACCCCCCTATCATCAAAAACAACAATAATCTTGAAGTTTTAAATTCCATTTGTTGTTTTTTTTAATTTCTGTAAAAAGGGAATTTCTTTATTTAGTTGTCTTTGCTCAAATATTAGAAGATTGCGATTTTTATTTTATTAGAAAAAATTTAGGATCTAATGGTGTAAATTACGTCATTAAATTGAAATTTATATACACTGAAAATAGTCCATGCAACATATTACGAAAAAACTCTTCCGTAGTGACTTTCGTAAAAAAATACACTCCAAAGAAGTCATGAAAATGTACAGTTTGCGATCCGGAAGTAGCTCTCTTTTTCGGTACATAATCATCAAATTGGGAGCGATGTATAGGAAATATTCTTTTTTGCGTTCTATAATATTCTCTCCATGAAAAAGGCTAAAAAGTTACACATTTTCGCAACTTGTTTCTTTTTATACGAACTTAAACGCAAAACAGTGTTTTCATGTATATTTAATTAAATAACTATTAATTTTTAGACGAAAATTAGTTCATAAATTTCTTTATAAAATCGATTTTTCAAAAAGCTTGGTGGGTATTTTCTAAAACTATAAAGGAATTACAACTTTTTATGTGACTAAAAAAAATTTTAATGTACATACATACTTGCTTTTATAATAATTATTTTCATATTTTTAATATCGATTGTTTGGAAGCAATGAAAATGTAGTTCCTTAACACAGCGTCTTCACGAGACATTAACTTTGATATAACATGAGAAAAAACGTCGGCAGAATACTAATAACAAAACGTCTAATTTTCTCTTAATCTCATACTAGGGGAAGACGTAATTTTACTTTTCCGATAAGATTTCATTTTATGTAAATGCTCATCGAGTTAACATGTACTACTTTTGCATAATTAGTTATTTTATTTTTAATTTTTCACACAAATTTAAATTTATAAATCAATTACACACATTTATTCACTTATTTAACACAGAAATTTTATCAAAAACTTCGCTTTTCATATATTTTAATAAACACTCACACATGCACACTATTTTATTTCCATGTACATGTATTTTTTGAAAGTTCATCTCATAAGATTGTTGTTATAAGAATTCATATAACAACGCTCTCATAAAAATTCTTATAGCATTGAGATAACACTAATTTGAAGTCTACACGTAACATAATTCTCTCTGCGATTGAATTTGACAATCTCATCTTACATATTATGTTACGTGTAGACCTCAAGTAAAAATGACTTAAAATTTTTTTTACTGAGATATATTAGGAAACAATATTTAGGCAATATTTTTTTGAACTTACGAAAGTAACGATTACCTTCGTAAACATTTTTCCTTGTTAAAAAATATATTTGAAACAAAACAAGTAATACTGAATATACATTTCCCCAACGAATGGTGTATATACCATAGAAAAGATAGAAACAAGTCTCACTCTTGACAAGCTAATTATCAGAAACATAAGTCCGTTGTCAAAAAAACCTGAGTAAGAATGTATTAGTAGATCATGTTGTATTAGTATTGGTTTAAGTATAAATTTTCCAATAGCACAAAAACCATATTTAGTTGTGCAAAAAGTATTTTACAAAATTTATATTTTTGAAAAATTAATTTTTATGTTATGCAGTAATTTTGACTTAGCTGCACAATCAACTTTTCTCGATTTTTTGTACAGATAAGAAAAAATGCTGATAGTTTCAATGTTCTTCGTTGCCTTAATGTGCTAACTGATATTTTATTTGAATATAATTTAAATCTGCCAAAAAAAGTATGTTAAATATGCAGGCATACAAAGTGCATCTAAAAAAGTATTTTGAAAAACATTTACAGCAAGCAAATGAAGTTAAGGCAAAATGCAGCTAAGATCAATTTTCTGTGTCATAATAGTTTTAAAATGCCAAAAATTAAAGGCGTTTATCTTAAAAGTACAAAGCGGACCTAAACATGGATTTTATATGGGATTTTAAGGAATAGTGAGACAAATTAATAGTTGTGTGCAGTTAAGTCAAAAGTGCACTAAGACACAGGGCAGATAAAGCAATACTGCAGTTGTATATAATTAGTTTTGCATTAAATAATGAAAATATTAGTTTTAAACTAAAAAAATATTGGTTTTTAAACATTTTAAACATTTTTCGCAAGTTTTTTATCCCAAATAACTATTTTATTGATTTTATTTATTTACTATTATTGATTTGTATGCTATAATCTATTTTTTCGGTTCCTGATTCTACTATCTTATGAAACAATTATTAAGGAAATATACCTACTACGTTTTTAAAACTGACTGTCATGAAAACTATATGTGCATAGAAATCAACTAAGTAGAAATAGTTTAAATCGCATATTTACTTCTTATAGACATGTCGCTGCGCACTTTTTTTATCATAATATTGTATTGTCACGGAAGCCCAATGCCTGTGCAACATTTGAAGTCACTGGCTTATGAGAAAGTTACCTTAAAATTAATTAAGTATTTCCACTCGAACAGACATACATCAAAGCGTGTAAATAATAAGTAAAAGTACTATATTCGCCTGTGCCGAATCTTATATATCCTTCCCCCACCAAGGGTGTATATAACATAAAAAATATATAGAATCCCGAATATTAACAAATTAGTTGACCTACGTCTGAGTGATGTAGGCACAAATTAGATATTTATACGTTTCAGAACTTTTTAAGAATTTTGACATCGATTTGTTAGTGCTTAGTTTTGCATATTTTACACTTAGTTGCATATTTACAGCATTTTTTCTATTTTGTGTGCCATATTTGGGAGTTTTCCTGCATATTTTGGCCTTTTTAAAATAAAAATATGCATATTTACAAAAAAAGGCTGTTTGCCATTGAAACTTTAAAAATTTTTCCACATATAAAAATGTTTTCTTTTGCAGTTTTAAATTTATTGATTTATTCCCATTGATTTATTTTCAATTTGTTCACAGATTTAAAAATTTACATTGGTTAGTTCTAAGAACTTTTGAGCAATTTCAATTTTGTCGAGATTGTTGGCTTATTTGCATTTCATAGAAATAAATAGACGAGAATATTCGCGTTTTACTAATATTTATGCTACTTATGCCATTTTGCTGATTTGTTCCTAATACCAACAACAAAATATATCTTGGTATCTTGGTGCCCAACATTTTATATATACCCATAAGGAACCAGAATATATAGATGGCATGCAATAACGTGCAACGAAATAGTTTCCATGGTTGAAAAGAAAATAATGACCATAAAAAATCGAAATAAAGTTCATGCAAATGGTACTGCAGCGTGAAGATTGACAGCATACCTGGGCATTGGACGGGATTAATTGTTTTCTTCTCTGGGTATATCGAATAGTGGCTTCGCAGAGTTTAGATTTGTAAAGCCACTATAAGACATTCCCATGGACATTATTTCCTTTTTGAAGTGGAAATAATGTCCGTCGACATTGTCTTTTCTGGCATTATTGCATGCCACCAATATATGTAAATAAATCGTGGTGTGGAAAATGAATGTTATATAAATTATAAACGAAATAATAAGGTTGTAAGTGCATATATTTGTGCATTTAGGGAGGATATTGTTACGTTTTTATATCATAATTAACGCACATAAAACACTATTATAGGGCACATTTCCGGTTTCCCTGCTTATAGATAAGTATTGAAAGCAAATGTTCTTTTACCGCCTAGGTTAAAATATCTAATGTGCCATTTACGCATAAGATACCTATTTGTTGAATTTACGGTTATTAGTTGTACAAAAAGTATATTACAAAATTTGTATTCTTAAACATCAATTTTTAGGTTATATTGTTCATTTCGTTCATTTTAGCTTATATTGTTCATTTGTGTACCGATTTTCAATGTTTTGTTTGAAAGGGTTTGACAAAAATTGGTGCCAAAAATTTTTTGTCGAAAATCGGAGGGGAAACTTCGCTCCCCCCCAATCCATAACTCCGTTATTTTTTAACCGATTTTCAACATTCTTTTTTGTTTGAAAGGGTTTGCTAGCAGTTTGACCAAATAATTCTTTTCGAAAATAGGAGGGGAAAATTTGCTCCGTCCTCCCTCCAAATCCATAACTATGTCATTTGTGAACCGATTTTCAAAATTATTGTGTTGGTTGCAAGGGTTCGCTAGTAGTTTGGCCCCACAACTCTTTTCGAAATGGGAGGGGGAAACTTACTCCCCCCACCTATGCATAACTTTGCCATTTGTGAACCGATTTTCAAAATTGTTTTTTGGTTTGAAAGGGTTTGACTAAAGTTTTGTTCCATAGTTTTTTTTCGAAAATCAGTTGGGAAATTCGTTGCAAACCCACCCTGCAGATTGATACCATAATTTTTCCCCTTCCCCCGAAATATTGATCATCGCATAGCTTCTCCATTTATGGGCCGACTTCCAAAATTCTTTTTTTGTTGGGAATGGTTTGCTTAGAGCTTGGTCGCATAATTTTTCTACGAAAATCGGTGGGGCAAGTCTTCCACGCCTGCACCCAAAATATTTATTAGAGCACAGTTCCTCCATTTGCATACCGATTTTCAAGATTGTTTATATGAAAGGCCATCAAGTATATTGCTCTTTGTACTGAAGTCGGTTTTTTTTGCGAGAATTATTTTAATATGAATTGCACTGTTTTACAACCTTTTATTTTCGGAAAGTTTCTAATGCATTTTTTAAAGGAATCACCAATTACTATGAGTAAACACAAAAAATCTTTTCGGACATTGTCCAGATAACGACGGTACATCTGTGTTTTTCAATGCACACTCGTCTTTAAAGCGCCACTCAGACTCAAAGGCTTCTTCGAATAAAATGAGTTATATATCTACTAAATTACGCGTCGAATATTGGGTAATCGGCCTTGATCGGATAAAAAATTACGGAGTTATAATGGATCAAACTCAAAATTTTATAAAACTTTTAACTTTTTTCGGAAGCTGTTATGTACAACAATTAATAAAACAAATCCATAGTTTTATAATTTTATTGAATAGTTCATGCAATTACAAAAATTTTAAGCCATAATGGACCGAAATCGGCCAAAATCTAAAAATGCTGTAATAACATAACGAAAAACCAGAATTTTTAAAAATCCATACATTTTAATGATTTGAAAAAATCTGTGCTTTTTTCCCTACGGTCATTTTTTTTAGACAAAAATCCCTACCAATAGGGATTTTTCCCTACATATAACATCACTGGGCACAGTCAACTATATTCAGTAAGCAAGTGGTTGAAAATGAAGACTTTAAGCTTTTTTTAGCATAGTCAACAGTGAATAATTTTATTTTATTGACTGCATTTTAAACCTTGGTTTTCTATAGAAAAAATTTTTTTTTTAATATTTGTTTTTGTAAAACAACTTTCTACTTTACGTAGCAGGTAATAATGCTATATTTCTGTGGCAAAAAGTGCTTAAGTCGAATTAAGCAGATTATTTTTTCCAAAAGTGTCTACGCTACTGCTAAGACGTTTATAGGCTCATATGATTTATTTCTTTTGTAACCCTTCCTGCTTTAGGTATGATTGTAACCACTGCAAAGTTCAACTGGATATGGTATTAATTAAGGAATAAAACAGTGTTAAAGCAAAATTTTCTTAAATCGACTTAAGCACTTATTCCATATTGCCACAGATTTGGTTAAACCCCTACGGATTTTGCGTTCCATTAGCGCTTGGATATAAGTATGTACATATTTAGAGGAAGGTAGATTTACATAAATACATACTACGTATATGCAAAAAGTTTTATTTCCATGAATGTATAATGTTACGTATTTATTTCGTTTTTGATTATATTTAAAAAAAAAAACTTCTAAATGAAAGCAATCAATATGATGATGCTGAATGAAGTTAACATGAAAACATCCTAAAAATGTTGTCAGTAATCAAAAATAGTTTCTTATAAAAAGAGTGAAAGAAAAAACTAATCGTTAATGTGGGACTATAACTGATCCATTAGTCATTTGAATAACTTTGCTTTAAATGTAGGCAGATACTTCAAACTAGTATTTATGTATAAACAATACAGAAAATGTAAAGAAAAAAATTTTTTGGAAGAAGCAAAAATCAAAAATTCCTTTGATAAAAGTAGAGTTCAGTGTTTGATGCAAATGACGCTGCGAAAATGCAAATGATCGTAGCTTTATTTTAGAAAACCGGAGCTCACTATTCGCTGGATGTGGTTTTGCAAAAGTGCAAATGCAAAATATATAGACTTTCTTATTAAAATAAAAAAATTAAATAAAAATACACAAAATTGTATTTGATTATCAGGAAGAACCTATGATATTGTCCATTCGCACTTTTACTACAGTATTTGCATGAGCACTGCACTCTGCTAAAAATTAGCGAATTTTCACTATTGCAAAAAACGGTATACCATTTAAGTCTAGTTAAATTGTGACGTTGTTTTCAGTGCAATTTTTTCCTTTTGTACTTGTGAACCTTTTGCGCCAAACAGTGAGATTGTTTATAATTATCATATGTAAATTTTAATATAATAATCATAAATATATTTTATTTACTTATTTTTTATTTATACATAAGCGTGTAATATTAATTAAAATTTACGTAAATTTTTTTATTTTTTATTTATACTATGTCTCTTTTCAGTTTTATAATAAATGGAATTCCTCAAAATAAATAAAACTTTAGTGTTGAGTACGTTCGATGAATTTAATGTTCTTGATACGGTGAAGCCTTTTATTGAAAATGGTGCATTAACAAGTATCCTATGCACCATAATTGGAACGGGAATAATTTATTGGTTATTTTATATACCATGCAGTTGGAAGAAGGTATGAACATAAATATATATTTTTTATTACTATATACCGATCAAAATGATACTCAAAATTATAGCCATGACGGAACGGTGCACATATTTTTTTTTAATTAAATATTCGAAGAGTATTTATTTTTAAGAACTACTAGAATAAATCGAAAATATCTACATTTATTCGATTTCTGTAATATTTGTGTGAAAACTGTTCAAAAATATATATTTTTTATTAAATAATAAAAAAACAAAACCAAGTAAATAACACGGGGAACAAAATAAATCTCCTTTTTTGCTCAGTTCTTACAACGTAGACTTTAAAATTAAAAAACGATTATTTAAATTATTAATCTACAAAGAATAATATCTTGGTGAAACTACAAGGTTATATTAGTTTAACTATTTTCAGTTCTATCCATATAAACAGGGAAATAGAAATATGTCCTAAAAATTTGTTTCCTGCGCATAAATATGCACAAAAATATGCTCCCAAAATTTAAAAGTTATTCCCTTAAAAGGGTCAAAAACTTCATCATTTCGTTTATGAATTTTATAAAATTATGGGAATTAGATTTTTACTAATACGGCATGTTTTCTATAAATCAGCAAAATCATATACATATGTAAGTAGCCAAAACGCGACTATGATGTTCTTCTTGTTGTTTTTTTATGAACTGTACGTAGACGAATAGTCTCGAAAGAATTGATACTGGTCAAAAAATCCGCAAAAGTAATTAAAAACTTCTAAAGCTATTAATAAACTCGCAATTAGATGGAGACCTAGTGGAAGTTTGACTAACGGTTTGCGTGTAAGGCTGAAATTTTTTTTAAGTGACGATTTGTATCTTTTTAAGCTTAGTACTCTGTTCAAATTTACGAAAATATTTGATCAACATTGGTTTTTTCATACGAAAAATATGACAAGAACCAATCATAACTAGCCTCTGAAAGTATGCTTCAATTGTGTACGTTTTTAAAAAACCCAATGTGTTTGTTGTAAATTCTACACGAAACATGGCCGACTCGGCCATGTCACAGAGTTCAAATCCGTTCGGAAACGGAATACAATCCACACCAAAACAGCACCGCCAACAGTCTGGACACACAAGACAAATTTGCGTATTTTATTTTTCTTTTTTAGGCATCAGCTGCTACAAAAATGGGATGGATTGAATTCCGTTTCCGAACGGAATTAAACTCTGTGACATTGCCGATTATTTCGCATGAAGATTCAAAATGTAGAAGATACTTTTCATATGTTTTTCACAAAATAAACAGAGTACTACTTCTGCAACAATTTTTAGTGAGCAATTCGTGTAAATTTTTTTATATGGACTTTTGACAGCACTTCGCATGAAATGATGAACAGAGTACCATGCTTAAGGCTGGCATTTTTTATGGCTTAGTACATTCAAGTTGCAAGCAAGAAATGTCAGACTTTTTCATCAGTCGCTAAGGCCCGCCAGACTCCTCGAAAGGTGTACAATATGTGAGCAAAATTAGGTTTTGCTCCTTAAAACTCAAATTTTATGGAGCATTAATAAAATTTGTATAAAATGAGCAGTTCAAAAACTTTATTTGGGTCCGCTAAACGCGAATATGAAATTGTTTTCTTATTACGTGAAACCGTTTTCGAGATATCCACGAAAAACTTATTTTTGTGCAATTTTATTCAGTAATTTTTCACATAATATATTATAAGATTCTTATTTTTCATCGGATCTTAACAATTTTATGATACATTTGCTCATCATGAATTTTTTTCACTTAAAGGCTTAAGAATATTAATAGTCTTTTTCTCATCTTAGTTAAGCATGAAACCTCAAGAAATGCAGTTTTTAAGATTACAACGTCTGTAGCTCAATAGATTTTGGTCCGATTAATACAAAATATATCTTGAAAGAGCAGATCAATGGCTTTAGCACAATGTAATATTTGTAACGTTCAAAAACCTAATTTTACACACATATTGTGCACCTTTCGAGCACTCTGGGGGCTTTACCCTACGTCTTCACGAGCCATCGACTTGCACATTTTTTTTAATAAGACCAGCACTCATAGGATGGTCCCTACTCATGCAATGCATTGTGCTGGAGTTTGGAAAATTGGTTATGGGATGGAGGTAAGACGGAGTAGTGCTTATGGAAATTTGATTTAAACTCTCCATCATTGAAAATGGCAAGAAAGACCTCTGCACGGAGTTTAGTCCACATACCAACTATCCGGCTAGAGAACGAATTCTCTTTGTAATGCGTAGTGCGATTTACTAGCGTATCGACCATAAATGGATGTGCTCTTAATGAAGAACGTGTTGTTCGCAAGAACGAGTTAGCTTCGGGAACAAGTTCGCTGATTTCATTAGAATACACTCCATTATAGTAACGACAAAACAGCAGAACACACCTGACATTGCGTCGATGCTCCAGTGAGTCAATAGAGTTGGCTACCCTACTGTCACCGATGAGCTTCTTCGGCCTCTTTTGTACGCGGTCGAGTAATTTCAAAATAGACTTTGAAGCACCGGCCCATACATGAGAGTTGCATCCCAATTTCGGACGGATATAGGCGGTATAGATATTAAGGATATCAGATGGGATGAAGTATGTCTTACACTGTCTTAAGAAACCGAGGCACTTGAATACTTCTTTTGAAACTTTAAAAATATGATCCGGCCATCGAGCATCACACTGAATTTTCATGCCAAGAACATTAAAAGATACAGATTTCTCAATATCCACACTGCCCATATTTACAGATGGAGCAGCACGATCGGTCATACGTCTGTGCGAAAGCATACAACACTGGGTTTTGCGAGCATTAAAATCGACCCTGTTCGCACGACCCCATTCAGAGATTGTTACAAGATCGCCATTAAGTATATCATTCATGTTTTGCCTCATAGCCCCAATCTCCGACAGACTTGGTCTATTACTGAATAAATATGAATAGCAATGCTGCTGTCATCTGCAAAAGAGTAGATAGGGTTGGAAGCTTGACAGAGAAGGTCATGAAGAAAAATAAGAAATAGGGTAGAAGAAAGAACGGAGCCTTGTGGTACCCCTGAATGAATCTTAAACTCGTTTGATTAGATCCCGTCTATAACAACTCGTGCAGAGCGATCCCTGAGAAAGCTCGATATAAATCGAGAGAAATCATCACCGACACCAAAAGCAGCAAGTTTCGACAAAAGTGCATCATGCCACGCTATGTCGAACGCCATAGAAATATCTAGAGTCACCACCTTACTCTCGCCGAAATAGTGTATGGAGTGACACCATTTTTCCGAAAGGAAGGCAGTAGTAGGGAACTGTTCCCGCGGCGGCAATTAAAATTTTAAAATTTGGGTAATTAAAATTTGAAATTTTGAAATTTTAATTGTTAAATAAACAAAGTGTAATTTGATACCCGTGAGAAAAAATAATGAAAGTGCCCTGTAGGTAAAATGTGGTTAAAAAAATTGTGATGAATTATTATTGAGTTAATGATGAGTGTTAGTGTGAAATTATATTATAGATAATGTTTTGTGTTATATGAATTTCGGATATGGGTGTATCTGTGGGTGAGTGGTAGCGATGTTAGCCTGTCAGTAGAGAGGTCGTGGGGTTCGATTCCTACCATAGACCCTGGATGATTTCCGTTGCTTCGTGGGTTGTGGTTGTATTGAGATAGTGACCTATGAACAATTGACTGAGTGTAGACTGTGTGGTTCTAATGGGGATTATATTGAGACATTGGAGATCGCACTAGAGGCTGTCAAAAACTTCTCTGTCCATTATAGGTAGAATAAAGAGTGTAGACTATTTGGTGACAATGTCACCAAACTTGTCGACACAAGGGGTGACTTGAAGACAGTTGGCTCCATGGATCCTACAGGGATTTATTTATTTTGTGGTGCTTGTGTTTACATTTACTTTGTGCGTGGCTGTGGGTGCGTGGATGTGTGGGGGGTGGGGGTGTGTGCATGTGTGCGGCTGTGGGTGCGTGGCTGTTTGTGTGTGTGTGTTTCTTTTTTCTTATCTTTAGATTTGTTAAGAATGTGTGTATGTCGTTTCAAATGTCCGTCTCGTTTATTTCTTGGGATAATAATTTGATTATTTGTTTGCAGAATCATGTTTATTGCTTTGTTTATTCAGCTGCACATGTTTTGAGAATGAGTCATCATTTGAAATGTCCGTCCACCAATTGACTGGTGGAGGGTTTGTATATTTTCAGAATGTGCTTATGGAAGTGTTAAAGGGGGGTGTTAAGTTCCAATTAATATGTATGCATATACATACGTGCATACAATAAGCGTTTGCTTTTTGTTTTTTGCATCAAATAATTGCATGATCGTTTGGATTTGTAGCTGTGTTGCTTAGTATGACTGAAATGTTTGTTTACGTTAAATATGCATGCTTAATCTTGTTGATGTTTTTTGTTTATTCAGGTGGATGTATTGGAGAATGAGTCATCATCCTAATTTTTGTTTGTTGGTAGGGGTTGGTTAGAGGTTGTGTTTGCATAAAGAGTCTGTACATGTGGATTGATGTCTGTCTGTCCATATTAAAATATTGCTTAATCTTCTTTATTTTTTGACAAGGGAATTTGATTTTCACAGCATTATGAAATTGTAGTGTGTGTGTGTATGTGTGTGTGCATATAGTTGCGTATGGGTACATCTACATACATTTGTATGTGTTGTCCTTGATTTTGTGCTGATCGTGCGAATTCTTGCTGTTGCTATGTATATGAATTTCATCATATTTCTACATGTGGATTGATGTCTGTCCGTGAGAATATGTATTTGTGTATGTGAGATGTTCATAGCTTGATGTTTTTTTTTCAATTTCTTAGTGTAAGTATGGGGGGCGTGAGAATTTCTGTCTGTCTGTGGGAATTTCTATATGTTTGAATGTAGGAATTTGAGTCTGTCCATGATTTGGAGGTATGTTGTTAAAATAATTTGAATTGTTTTTGTGAGCGACATGTAATGTGATAAAATGTTCTCATGTATATGACCTTCCATATTTTTTGTATGTTTATGCTAAAATCCGTTTGATTAGATCAGTGTTTTATAGTACTGTTGAACAGGCTGCCGGCCTCCAACAACCGGCCCACTTGGGTCCTTTGGTCCCTTTGTGATGATAGTACTGTGGACGATGAAATTTTTTTATTTTGTCAAGCTTATCTTTGTTCTATGTATGTTAAATTCAATTTGTTTATATTTAAAGTTTTAAAATGTTTTGTTTCTATTTATTTAAGCGTGTCCGTCCATTTTTGACTCAACGTCAGTCGGTTGGTGAACGGTTTGTATATTTTCATTATGTGGTTATGGAAGTGTGAGAGGGGAGGAGGAGCTGTGTAAAGTTCTACTAAATGTTCTGAGTACGCAATCGCATGGGTATGAAATTTGCCAATATGTGTACATACTTATGTACATATCCACAAAATTATTTGATGTATGCATGTAAATACATACAAATAAGTGTTTCCTCTATGTTTGTATTCATTTTGTTCAAGTGAGAACTTTTCTTTTGTTGCAAATATTCGCATGATCGTTTGGATTTGCAGTTGTGTGTAGCTAATAAATATAGCTAATAAATATATTTGCAGAGGTTTTTTTTTATGTTCAAGTGCATTTCAGTTGTTCAATATTTTGGGACCATAGTATTGATAACCAGAGTTTTTGAATATGGTTAATGAAGTTGTGATGGATATTTTGATTTCTTTATTTTAATGTAACAATTGTAGATAGATGTTAAGGTGACATTATTATTTTATGGGGTTTTGTCTGTCCGACTATTGCTTCGTTGGTGAGACGAAGGTGTCGTTATGGCATCTTCGTTTATTTATTTAAGAAACAGTGTTTCGTATTGCTAGACAAAGGAATTTAAATTTCACAATACATAGTATAAATTTTATTATATGTTATGTTTGTGTATGACTATTACTTCATCACTTTTTTGTATGTGTGTGTTGGGTTGAGTGTGTGTATACGATATATGTCTGATGTGATCGATCTAGTATCTATATAAATTTTGCTATTTTGTAGGTTGTTGTTTGTATGTATGTATATAAATTTCTTTTTGAGGTTGTACATATTCATTTTTCATTTAAAATTTTTTATGTACATATTCTTAATTATGCTGACTTGGATATTTTTGTTTATCATTTGAACTGTACAGATAAAGATTGTATAGTCTTGAGCTTGTAGCGGTAGTTGTTGTGCATGTACATCACTATTTTTTATCACTTTGTGTGATTGTTTTACAATGAGC
Organism: Panzeria rudis; assembly: GCA_956483635.1. Taxonomy (NCBI): domain Eukaryota; kingdom Metazoa; phylum Arthropoda; class Insecta; order Diptera; family Tachinidae; genus Panzeria; species Panzeria rudis. The sequence continues at coordinate 75,723,324 of OY101447.1, read as the reverse complement.
TCTACACGAGGACCAGAAGATTAATTTTTTGGGAGGAAGTCATGGGAGGTTTTCATGACTCAGGAAATTTATTTTAGTATTCGGCGTTTATATTTTTTGAGGGCGAAAGGTCTATCAATATACTTATTACATGGTTGTTGTTATTTAATTTGAGTGCTTATACCTATACATGGAAGACAGGAACATTAGTTATTTCTATCACTTTCACATCCGATATTTTTAATAATTTTAATGAGTTTATTTGATATACAAAGATATTTCTTTACATTACATATTTTATCAAGTAGGGATTTTACAAGTTAACTTTTCTCTTGACCGCTGGAAAGTAGTAGATGTTATTAGTATTGATGTGTTCTATTGTTTGAGTTTTATTTTTCTGAAGCGTGTCATTGAACGTACATATGTATGTATTACTTAATAATACATACATTTTCTTATATTGATTTGCTAAACAAGGTTAGTTTTTTTTTATGTACAGAGTAAAGCAGGTTGTTTTAAAACACTAGCGTTTAATAAAACATTCTAAAAATATGAAAGAAGCAAGTGTTTATTATAGAGATTGTGATGATTACATGTTTGAAAAATTTTGATACAAATAAATGCAAAATCTAAGATGAAAGTAATTATCTAGGCTTTCTAGTTTAATTATTTGAATTAATGTAAATTCAAATTATTATTATGAATGAGATTCTGTAAAATCTGTTGACTAATTCCATACCGAAACTGAATATACAAATAAGTACTATTTTTAAAACTCATATTACAATACATATCCTTGAAAATTCAATTTAATTGTAGATATTTTTCGGAATATTATTACTCGATATCTTTTTGAATATTATTAAATTACAGGTTGATAAGAAGTCAACTACCAAAATCTTCCCATTAGATTCATGTGCTTAATTCAATACCATAATGGGATAGTCTTAATAAAAACATAAGGGGAGAACTTAAAAAAGCAAATATATAGGCCTTTTATAGTATACATGTTCAGATTTCGATTGTATTTAGGAATCAGTGAATATACCAAACTCAAATATTTTTAGATAGTTGTAAAGCATATTCCATTTGCTTACAGTTATCTTATTAAGTATTCCTTTAATTCAATATTAGACATATGTACTATATATACATGCATATTTAGAATATTTATAAGAGAATTTTTAAATAATTATGTATCTATGCATATTCATATTAAAGAAAATTATAGTGAACGATAAAAACGCATTACTAAACTATATTTTATAGACTAATTTCGAATTATATTATCAAGTCATCAAGTTCGAACACACTAGAAGGTTTTTTATACGATGATGGTTGATATGATGACATTGCTAACAAAATAACTGAATTCTACTTAATTATATGTACAGGTATCTCCTCGTGTAATCATCTGAATTAGTTTCGAAGAAATGATTACTAATTAGTCATATAGTAAGGATGATTATGAATATGTTGGAAAAGTATGTACTACATTCAAATGTAGTACTATGATGTAACACAGAACTTTACAAATAAATCAAATTATCTAAGTTGTTTAGTTGTAAACAACTTGTATGACTATGGTACTTATATGTTATTACATACCATATTCCATTCTTCATTGGCTAAAGATTCATAAAATTTTCATTTAGATGATGTAAGGGAAGCTTACATCATTTACAAACAATTGGATACATATTAGATTAGACCCATAGAAATTTAATAACTTAATTGTTATTAGATTAGACTTAAAATACCATCAAGATTACACAATTGTCAAAATGCTTTATCATTTTGTGTAGAAAACAGGAAAATTCAAAGCATGAAACAAATTAAATTAATAACGCATGTAAGTAATAAAACAAATACTAGGATCGCCGGGTGGCCGAAATTCAAACAAGGATATTTCTGGGGATCTTCTCGAATTTTGTGGATTTTCGGTAAAAAAAATATATTACGCACATCTATACACAAATATCTTTTTAACCATATATGTATGTTTCATTAATATTGGTGGACAATAAGATACTTAAAAGTGTACGACAAAATTGTGTAGTCTATTTATATATAAGATGTAGCTCACTAACTTTAGAAATATCTAACAATGTATTCAACAAGGATTCATTTCAAATAAAACACATAGAACTCTTATGTTTAACTGCTCTGAGGGAAATGTTATACCAATTGTGTTGAATGTACTTGTTGTATAACTAGTGAAAATGGGAATGGTACATTAAATGGTAATTTAACTAGTATTAAGACCCCATCACATGACAAGTAGCTTAAGTTTGGGTCTAGAACTTATCACTGGGTATCTTAATTATGTCAATTGACCCCTTGGGGAACCAGTCCCGTGACCTGTCTTGTGACAGGTTCTTTTCTCTACGGTAATTGAATAGGTTAGGGAACAATACTAGTTTCAATATCCGCCATCGATTATTAGATAAAAATTAATTTCAGCAAAAATTTTTTATTAAAGAATGCCGTCGGAAAAAATATTTTAAAATAGTGTGTATGAATGAAAGAATATAGCTAAAAGGTTGTATGCTTTAGCCCTTGTCTTACAAATAGTTTTTTTTATTGTTTTGAAGCATATCAGGATTATTATGTATGCAGTACTCGATCTATGTTTGCTGGTTAAATTATTAGATTGATACCTACTCACGTGCCTACTACATTTACAGAGTTTTAATAATTGTCTTTGTTGTTCACCTTTTTAATAATAATATCTGTTAAACTTTCATTTTATTGACAATTTCAAGTAAATATATTATAAGGTGAAGAAGTAACATTGGTTTAAAGCGATAGAAAGAAACATAATTAGGTTATATCTGTTATTTTGAAAGCGTGTATTATTCTAATATTCTGATAAAGTTAATATATATATGTATGTTAGTATATAAGAGCAATATATAATTGTATATATGTATGTATGTACGCAACTATTGTCATCAGTTCTTCTAACATCTTATACGTAAGCCCTTCTTTCAGAAAAATATTTAAATATTCTTCGATAAAGATGGATTCAAGCACATCCTTTAACTTGAGTATCCACTCATAGAGCAGAACAACTTAGCATAGATCTGGATAGAAGTTCATTTGAGATCGATGATGATCTTTCGATTAATTCCCCAGAAAAGCAAAGCATATTTAATTGATATAACTAGATCCTTTATCTAACAGTCGAGGGACCTGAAAACTGATATATGTGTCTAATGTTAGTTAAAGTATCCAGACTGTAGAGTAAAGTCTAACGAAATATAACTATATGGAGGGATTAAACAGAATCTGATCCTACACAGTTCGTTCCACTTCGATGTCTAGTTGAGTCAAGCTAGATTGCTCGAGTAGCATATCTGTTAAAAAAAAGTATATGCAACAACAATTAGCAGCTTCCACTCGTTTGTAAAAGCGTGCGAAGCGCTATTGTATCAAAAATATTCATATAAACAATGGTTCGGGATACATTATAGCTCATGATGAGCCTCAAATTTAACTGAATTATGTGCTTATATACATATGTAAATAGGCGTTAATAGCTAATATGTACGAGTATCTATAATATTTGAATGCTGTATCTGTTCTTCAGACAGAAAATCATTTCAATGATTATCTTTATTCCTAATACTAAACGAGTTAATAGAGATTATGGTAAGTCTAATAGGCATTATAGCTGTCTGATTACAAATCAGTAAATTTTATTACAATATTCTCCAAAAGTTATGTATTTATTTCCTATTAGTCTTATTATAAAATTACATTATTAGATTATGTACTAAATATGATTTTTTATTGTTATTGCTAAAGCTAAGATCCTATTATCGGCGCAGTGTACCGATTTTTGTCGGCGCCCGCCATAAATCCATCTGTAAAAACAACGTATGATCGTTTATATCCACTAAGACTGATGAAACAATTGCGTTATCAAAACGCACTTTGAGATTTATACGCCTTATAAGCTGGTTTTGGTGACTACATTCGCCTCTCTCATTCTTATCTACAATAACTGATAAGATACTTTATAATAGCATGTAATGCCCAAAAACCATAAACTAAGATAAAAAATTCAGAAACGTGCGTTTTTAAAATGCCCGTGTGACCTCAGCCTTACACTGGTAATAAGGCCATTTTAAATTGTTGCGCAATTATTTGAGAAATACGTCCGTTTGGCTTTAATAGATATGACTTTATTGCGCTGGCAAAAATCAGTACGTTGCTACTAAGTAATTGAACTTGAGATAACTAACTGAAATTTTTTATATACTGGTGGAAGTTAATCGATTTAAAACCGCGTGATTTTACAAATCTAATAATAGCCAAATAGGTGTCCTGTATATCACACGATATAGTAAAACCGAATTTAAGTTAGAATAAAATGGTCTGAGCCTCGAAATTTGTTTATAAATCAGCGTGATTTGAAATCGATTGATTTTTATCACATATCAGATAATTTTATCTTGGCCTTGTATAATATGTCTCCAAATTCTCACGTAATCTTGTGTACGGATTACGAAATATCAGAAGTCAATGGCCGCAAAAATCGGGGTTTTTAATAAAAGCTATAGAGAATGCAATTTTCTAAAAAATTTTTGTAGAGTTATATTTTGTAGGATCAACCGCTTTTGATATAAATGGCAGAGTAGAAAGGGCTACACCGCATTTGCATACACAGAGGACCATCCCCAACCCTCCGGATAAAAAAATAAATAATATATATATATATATATATATATATATATATATATATATATATATATATATATATATATATATATATATATATATATATATATATATATATATATATATATATATATATATATATATATATATATATATATATATATATATATATATATATATATATATATATATATATATATATATATATATATATATATATATATATATATATATATATATATATATATATATATATATATATATATATATATATATATATATATATATATATATATATATATATATATATATATATATATATATATATATATATATATATATACATATATGAGTTCATAGTTCCTAGTAATACTAACATATATGTAATTTCATATCTTACGCCTTGTTTTGCTGTTACGGTGCTCAAAACTTCTTTAAATTAGTCATAGCTATCCTAATATAAAACCTGGGTTCATTACATCAAAGTAGAGATGTGCAAATGTCGTGAATTTTTCGTGACTCACGCGTGATCGTGATTAAATTAAAAACTAATCACGCAATCGTGCGTGATCGTGATTTACAAATTAAATACCGTGCGTGATCATGCGTGATTTTGTAATTTTCACGCACTCACGAAATTACATTTCTTAGCTTGCTGAAAAAAATTTTCTCTTTACGACATTTCTGATTAGTTTCTAATTTTAGATCCGAGTTTTCTGCGGCATGACGAAAATTCCTTAAAAGATTCGTCAGAAATCGTAGAGAATTTCGGCAACGTTTTTAGAGTTTTCTCAGACAAAGAGGTTCGTTTTCTTGTTAACCACTCATATGGACCGCCTTCAAAAACACATTCGGCATCTTGTGGAGACTTTCTGCCCTACTTCGGACCGAAAGTACGTGTGTCGACAGCAAAGGAAACCCAGTTAACCTTTTATACCGACATGTCTGACATCAGGAAAAATATGTTTGTAAGCTGAAGACAACCCAACACACAAAAAGTCAAAACATTTGGAATATGATATATCGCTTATTTACTGAAACAGCGGACACAAAGATTTTGTCGTCTATGATATTTCGCACCACGGCGTCACTTACTAAAGATTCTGTGTAATACGAATTTTTACGAAACATTTTGCAAATCTGGTACATAGACTAATATAAGTTACATAAATTTTATATTTAATAAATGACAACTTACAAATATACACCAAATGAAAGCTTGGAAGGTTCCCTATAAAATAAAATGTTGAGTACCGCCATATTGTCCAGTCTTTAAGATACCGGTGTTTTTACGTAAAAAGCCAGGCGAAAAATGCTTAAAATTCCATTTCACTAATGGGTAAATGGCTTTGAAAATATTGAAAGTATTTCATACAATAAACGCATACATTTTAAAATGAAATCTTCTCCACCATGATTTAATATATTATTTAATATATAAATAAGTACATACATAAGATTTTTTAATGTAACACTGACGATTATGTTTTAAAAATAAAGAACGAAAATACTGTTTATACTCTCTTCGTACAAACTGATGTATCGGAATTGTGTTGTGTTTTGCATCAAATATTTGAAAAATAATAGGAATTATAAATTTTTTAAGAAATTGTTGTAGTTCGCAGTTATGTGTATTGAACGATACTCGTTTTTAGCATGCTTCAATATTCACTTTAATTAATAAAATAACAGCGTAGGGTTGCACTTCTACATATTTAAAAGTTTTGCGAACTTTGTTAAATCAATCAATAATAATGTATTGTAGTTTTTTAATTTAATTGAGATTTTTTAGTGTGTAAATAAGGAGTTTATGTTAAAACTTATCGAAGATTATACATCTGAATAGTTTTAAATTCAAAATATAGTGGATTCTAAAAAATATTAAATTCGTAAGAAAATATATTGAGCATTACGATAACAAAATTCTTAAATATAATTATCTATAAATTTTAGGGGTAAAAAAAGTTAACAGGAGCGGAAGGGCAGAAACGATATGGAGAGCATTATCCGTTCAGAAATGTCTGATTTGCTTTTAAAAAGTCATTCCCAGAACCACCGTGAAAGCAAACGTAACGCTCAACCCACAAAAAAAATCGAAAAATGTTATTTTATATTAGGAGCCATTGAATGAGGCGAAAGCTATAACACCTTCTTATATTTCTATTAATTAAATTGGTAAAGTTAAAAAAAGAAAATGAAAAACCCAAAATGTACACTCACAATGAGAATCCCCATGGATATTATTTCAAAAACTCGTTTTCATATGAACACTAAAAAATTATTAAAACTTTAATGTTCGATTTGTGTTTTTGGGGATTTAAAAAATAAATATTGTGAAAGCTTAAGCTTTTGTCGTGCGTGAGCGCGCGTGATAAAATCAAATTTGATCGTGAGCGTGCGTGATCGTGAGAGTCTTAAAATTTGCCGTGCGTGAGAGTGCGTGAGAGTGCGTGAAAAATATATTTTTTTCGTGATCGCGCGTGATCGTGAGCGAAAACTCACTCACGCGCACATCTCTACATCAAAGTGTATTAAGATACATTTGGTCGAAATTATGTATGACCACATACATAATTTGAGCCGAATCAAATGTAGGGTATATTTGCTCTTTTCAACAAAAATTCTAAGAAAACAAAAATTTTGTTACTCTTTGGATCGAAAAAATAGTATAAAAATATTATATGGTACTGAAATGAAAATATAATTTCCCATCCCTGGTGTGAGCCATTTTGATATGTATGTATATAGTATGTATGTTAATTTATAGACACATACATATGTAATTCAAAATTAGTGGTACATGAAATAAATATTTATTTAACACGAGATTTTATTAACTAAAAACCTTGCATTAATTATTGTTTTTGTTATATTAAATCGCAAACAATTAATTTGTTGTTTTTCTTAATAAACTTAGGGCCATTATTACAACTTGACAATAGCTAAAAGCAGACTTTTGTCGGACGGATAAACCGTTTATCATTATTACAAATTTACTTTAACCTACCAGGTAGGATGCACCTGACTTTAACTTATCGCTCACTTTCATTTAAAGTGAAGTTTTAATAAAGGTAAACCTTTTATTCGTCCGACAAAATACTGCCTTTAACTATTGCCTAGTTGTAATAATGGCCCTTAAAGCACAACATGACTTTTCATCAAACACGTGAAAATAAACATAATGACAGATGGAAGATGAAAGTAATTGCAAATGTAAACATGTTTTTTTCATTTTTATCATTTTCCACGCACTCCTCTAAGATGTGGGTGAGTGTAAAAAGGCTATAAAGCCCAACTTCGAATAAAAATTAGGATACTGAACAACCTGTTGCTTTTATCATAATATGAGTGAAAACATTTTGTTTCATTCTGTCAGCGTTGCCAAATGTGCAGTTTTCACTGATTTTAGCAGTTTTTTAAAGTAATGAAAAGTTTTCCAGTTTTTTGTTAAAAAAAATAAGTTTTTTACAATTCAAATCAACAGTTTTAATTTTCCTATTTTAATTCCAATTTCTGAAGCCATTGCTTTACCCATTTTGTTTAACATAACAGTGCCAAGGTTTACTAGTACTTTTTCAAACAGCAAGAAGGAATTCACATACATTTAGGTCTACGAAAGTTGTGTTTTTCTATATGGAGTTTGCTATTATTGTTTGCAAGTGTAGTTCATACGGAAAAAAATACTGTGCTCTTAACACGTCCTGTATTAATATTAATTCGCCTTGTCTTAGTAAAAAAAAAACAATTTGCATACTTTCTTCTTAGACCCCATAGAATTTAAGGCCATACAATTTTTTCAGAGCTCAGCGAAATTTTAGTAATTCACAGAGAAAACAACACTTTCTTTTGGCGAAGAAAGTACATTAAATAAATAAATGATTGTACACTTCAAATAAAACAAAATCTTAAAAACAGAAGCAAAAATTGTAATAACTTTATTTACGTTTTTAGGTTGATACGGAAAAAACCAATTTCCCTGTATAATATCCTATAATGCAACTCAAGCACTTCCTCTTCAATTAATTAAAAAATTTAAAAATTTGGAGATCCATATTTTCTTAACTGTTGCCGATGACGCTTCCGAGATGGTAAAACGTACCAACTTGACATTATTTTACATCCGGTCCTTAGCGTTTGGGACTATATGATGTATCTCATTATAATGATCCAACACAATAGCATGACCCGAGTCAATTTTCTGGTTAGGTACTCCGATTTTTTTTTAATCAAAACTAAGCAGTATGTTAACTTTACGTTAACCCAAAAAAAAAATACCTGAAATGTTTTATGTGCAGTTTTTCCACATGAAATCCGTTTTTTTCTTCTAAATTTACAGTTTTTAAAATAAATATTATGGCAACGCTGCATACTGTTAACACCAAGAGATTGTTCATTAAACCGCTCTCATCTCATGTTTTGTTGCAATGTTGCCATTTTAGTGAAATCATATATATGATATTTTGCACGCGTTGCCCATGTGTAATTAGTTGCATTTGTAGTTCTAATCTTTAACTTTTACACTTATCTATGTGTCATCATCATTATCAATCATTCCCAGCAAAAACTTTTCTGGTAGGCAAAAGAGTATATGAATATTTATATCATAACCACAAAATACACAGAAATCACAAAAGTGACAGATAAAAAACGCTACAATCAATTGTTTTTAAAGCTCTGTTAAAAAAGAGACAAAAATGGTAACGAGCAGAAGAAAATGAACAAAACGAAAAAATGTAAAAATTTTTCTGACTGAATAACACGCCGAAACTATTTAAATTCTAATAAAATTAATGAATTGTGCTCGATTGGTCAACTCGTCGTAGAGGACATTTTCATAAACGACTACTTAAGGAAATTTCGACATTCGTCATGCACGATATTTGCCGATTACTGTTTCTTTTAAGACAAAATAAGAGAAACCACACTCAAAGAATGGGTAAAAGAAAAACTACTCAACTGGTCATCAGAGTTTAGTGATATGACGATATCTCGCCAATCGTGGCAATTTTTCAACTTGTTTGGCGTCTAAATTTTTGATTTGGCAACATTGCGATTTTTTGGCGATTTTTATGGCTATTTTTCAAACAAAATTGAACTTCAAAATTTTTATAATTCAGGAAAACTCTTTCAACAGTATTTTCAAAAAGTAAATAAAACAATGATTTTACGTATATGTATGTATTAATTATAGTCATTAATCTGTTTTGAATATGGATAGGAAAAATTTACAAAAAAATTTTTTTGCCGATTTTATTTCTAATTTTGGCGATTTTCTGCTAAATTTATATACGATTACTTTATAAAAATTTATATTAAAGAAGTATTATATAAAAACAAAATTTATTATCAAATATATATTAAGAAAAACTACATAAAACAAATTTTAACGATTCTTAAAATAAATTTGGCAAAATATCTGAAAAAATCTGACAACCCTGCTGGTCATGCCAAATAAATGATTGATATTGTCCGCAAGCTAGCCTTGCTAAAGGTACGTTTACACTTGGCAAATATTTGCCCAAAAAAACGTAACCTCTACTTTTGCTAAGGCTTTGTGTGATTTAACTTTGTTTTTATATCACAAAATAAAGATAATTATTCTCCAGAAAGCTATTTTTATATTATTTTTAATAAATGCGTACCCATATTTAAAAAAATATTGGAATTAAAGAAAATACAATTTCAGCTTGTCTGGTGGTCACGATTTTTTCGGCAAATATTTGCCAAGTGTGAACGTACCTTAAGTTCTCTTAAATACTCTATGAGCGACAAATTCCTCAAATTGCACTTTCGAACAAATTCAAGTTAGCAAAAGTCTGAGAGTGAGGGGTGAAAATAGAGGCTAAATTTGAAGACCTGTATCACGGCGTTTGTTTATCTTAGTTAGATTTTTTTTAATCGACCTTCAAACTTTGCAGTCAATACCGATTTTAAGCATATTGTTTATATGGATTTTTGGCTATAAGTCGTCGACTAATTGATATTTTTTAAATCTGTAAAAGCCAAATTATTGCTAGAGATCTGTGCAACAATTAAAATTTTTTTAAAAATTAATTTAGAAAATTTTTGTAGTGCTTATGAAGCAAAATGTTGGAAAAATTATTTTTTTCATGCTTTTTGAAAATATTTTCTACAAAACTAAATCTTTTTTGCTTTCTGTTTGATCTATAATATGCTTCTCAGTTTCTTCTTTGTATTCCCCTTCTTCCTCTTCTTCAAAGGTGTTTTTATACCAACAAAACAACTTTTTTGTTTTCAACCACCGCACAGGCAGCAATTTTTTTTATTTCGTACAAGCCAAGGCGAATTAATTTTATCAGGTGGTGTTGATTCTAAAACAACTACAACATTACAAAAACATTTGACGTCTTAGTCCCTATGTCGACATATACAAATTTTGACATACGAGCCTCAAATTTGCGGAAAAAAGTAGAACAGTTGTGCTTATAATATCACCTGTATAGATCCACCTTGGTACAAGCGAACTAATTTCAAAAATAAAGATTCAGTTAAGACTCGGAACTCAGCCGAAGCTGATGTCTTTTAATTTTCGCTTGGTCGTGATAAAATTCACTATTAATTTTTTTTCAACTTTTTTCATTTTGTGAGTGATTTAAGTTAAGTGCATCGGTTTCATAAAAATAAAAACATTGTATAATATATATTGTATTAAAAATGTCGGAACCAAAATGTAAAATGGACCATTTTTGTAATGTTTGTGGGCGTTTCGTAGCAAGCGATGAAAAATGTGGCAATGCGAGTGATTTTTTTGGAAGCCTGTAAACAATATTTCTCGCAAGAGTTTATCACTGACGTAAACTATGCCCCTAAAAAAGTTTGCTTTAATTGCTATTCAACTCTTATGCAATGGAAAAGTAAGCCAACTCTTGTGTATCACATTACAGAATTTGTTTGAAAATTTTAATTACTGCGGTAACCAGATCATACAAAATTGGACATAGTTTTGTTATACAAATACCAAGTTTAAGCCATGTTTTCTCCATACCAAAGGCTGGAATCATAAAATAAAAAGCCTGTTCAGGGTCATATATGTTGTGAATTACACTGTGGAACAAATTCAAGTTAACAAAAGTTAGGTCGATTCTGACAGTGAGGGGTGAAAATAGAGGCTAAATTAGAAGACCCGTATCGCGGGGTTTGTTTATGTTACTTCGTTTTTTTTAATCGACCTTCGAACTTTGCAGTCAAATGCCGATTTTCAGCATATTGTTTATATGGTTTTTTGGCTATAACTCGTCGACTAATTGATATTTTTTAAATCTGTAAAAGCCAAAGTATTGCTAGAGACCTGTGCAACAATTAAAATTTAAAAAAAAGTTGATTAAGAAAATGTTTGTGGTGCTTATGAATCAAAATGTTGGAAAAATAATTTTTTTTCATCCTTTTTGAAAATATTTTCCATAAAACTAAGTCTTTTTTGCTTTCTGTTTGATCTATAATATGCTTCTGAGTTTCTTCTTTGTCTTCCTCTTTTTCCTTTTCTTCAAAGGTGTTGTTGAAATAAGTTTTTCAATCGTAATAGTTTTTGTTTTTATAGCTTACATACTGCTAAATTATTGTCATGCTGAAAAAAATATTTGAACTAAATAAACGTTCTTTGAATTTAATTACTTTTATAAAACTTTCGTGTCCTTATTTTGTGTATATTACTGGAGGTTATGGGCGATAGTAAAGATTTACACGGAATTCCTCTATTTAAAGGTGAGGGATTCGACGACTGGCGGTTCCGGGTGAAAACTCATCTGGATTCGCTCAACTTATTGGATGCTCTAACCGGCACTCCTCCAATTGATGCAACTGCCTTAGCTGAGTTTTCTAAGAAGGACAAAAAAGCAAAAGACAGAATCGTAAGCTCTGTTCATTCGGATTGTTTAAGCTTTATAAGGGAAAAAGAAACTGTTTTTGAGATGTGGACTAGTTTGCAAGCCGCCTTTGCTAAACAATCTGTTGTGAACCAACTGCTTTTAAGAAACTGGTTAAGTTAAGAATGAACGAAGGTGATTCAATTGTGTCTCACATATTGGTTTTTGAAAATTTAATTCGTAAACTGAAATTGGCTGGCGCAAAGATGGAAGACTCTGATGTGTTAGCACAGCTATTTCTAACACTTCCAGAGAAATACGACCGGCTCTTCAAAATGTAGAAGATGGTAAATTAAATTTAAATTTGGTGAAAGAGCGCTTGATTTCAGAAGAAGCGAAGTTTTCTGACCGTAATAGTGAAAACCCAGAAGAAAAATTGGATAAGAAGAAATTTTAAGGAAAATGCTTCAAATGTAATAAATTTGGTCATCAAGCAAAAAATTGCTGGCAGGGTAAAGCAAAAGTGGCAAGTAGGGGTATCCTTCATGGTATGTTGCTAATAAAATTAGTTTTTAATTAGATTCTGGTGCAAGTGATCACATATTTTTCCTTAATTAAAAATCTGGAAATCCCGGTGGAAACAAATGTAGCTAAAAATTATGAATCAATATTTGCAAATCATATCGGGGATATTAGTAACAAGGGTGTAGAAGTTATAATAAAAGATGTTTTATATACTCCTGACTTAAGAGATAATTTGATATCTGTACGAAAGCTTACAAAATCTGGTCTTTCAGTAAATTTTTTAAATAAAAAAGCTGTAATATTGAAAGGTAAAATAGAAATCGCAACGGCCTATCTTATTGGTAACTTATATGAATTACAATTAAATTGCGGAAGAAGTTATGCTTCATCATGCAGTCAAAATGAGTTTGAATTGTGGCACAAGCGTCTGTTGCATATTGGTATTTCTGGATTCGAACAGCTTAAGAAATTTGGATTAATAGATCGTGAACTAAAGAAAAATCAGCTTGGCTTTTGTGATGTGTGTATTGAATCAAAAGATTTGTCGAAATACTTTAGATGGTAAAAGACCCAGAGCTACTAGAGTTATTCAAAGAATTCACTCTGATGTATGCGGTCAAATCACACCTACGGCTTGGAATGGTTCAAACTATATTGTAACATTCGTTGATGATTTTACACATTTCGCAACGATCTTTTGTATCAAAAAGAAGTCAGACGTATTTGAAAAGATTCAAGAATATGAGGCTTTGGTAAGTGCAATGTTTCCTGAATCTAAAATATCAACACTTACAATTGATCAAGGAAGAGAATACCTGTCATTGAAACAACTAAATTGGTACAAGTCTAAAGGTATTCAAGTCGAAACTACCGTTGCTTATACCCCATAACAAAACGGCGTTTCAGAACGATTTAATAGAACAGTTTTTGACAAGGTAAGATCAATGCTGTCAGAATCTGGGGTGGCAAATTTTCTATGGAACGAAGCTGCCTTAACTGCGGTGTATATTATTAATAGATGTTCTACTATAGCAATTGAAGAAGATGCAACTCCAGCCGAGTTATGGTATCGTAATAAGATGAACCTTCAAAAAATAAGAATATTTGGATGCAAAGCTTATTGTTGGGTGCCTGATCACAAGCGAAGGAAGCTCGATCCAAAAGGAAAGAAAATGGTAATAATTGGTTACGCTCCAAATGGCGTTCGTTTATGGGATACTGAAAACCGTAAAGTGGTTTTAGCACGTGATGTGAAATTTGAGAAGTATTGCTACCCTTTCAAATCGGTCACAAAACCCTTGAAAATTCAAAATATAATTGTACGAAACAGCCACGAGTAAGAGGGGGAAGATTCCAATCTTGGTATTGATGTTTCCACTTCAATTGAATCTACTCCAGTATTCGACATAACAGAAGATGAAATTATATCACCTATTCCATCCGATGTTGTGGATATAACAAATGATGAAACGGACGAAGAAATATCTGGAGAAGTATCGCTTTCGGAAAATTAATCAAGAAGAAGTGGAAGAATAAGGCGATTGCCGAGCAAATTTTTTGATTATATAACTGGTTTCAATACTGAAGTGATTAAAAATCAAGTACCTCAAACATATGCTGACATTTTTAATAGAGAAGACTCAAAGCAGTGGGAAAATGCTATTAAAGAAGAATTAAATTCTATGAAGATAAATCATATATGGGAAGAAGTTAAAGTTCCATCTAATGTCAAGTTGCTAAAATCGAAATGGGTATTTCGAATAAAAGACGATCACAACGGAAACTTTACAAAATATAAAGAACGATTGGTTGTCAAAGGTTTTTTTCAAAATTATGGTACAGACTACTGGCAGACATATGCTCCTGTTGCAAAATTAAGCACAATAAGAATAGTGGTGGCTGTTGGCCTTCATAATGGTTAAAAATTTCATCAACTGGATGTTAAAACGGCAATTCTACATGGAGAATTAAAGGAAACTATATACATGGCTCTACCAGAAGGTGTAAAAGGACATAATAAAGTATGTTGCAAATTAGTTAAATCACTTTATGGTTTAAAACAAGCTCCTAAATGCTGGAATGAAAAATTCAACAACTTCATTGAATCACTAGGGTTTTCAAGATCAAAACATGATTACTGTATATATGTTAAAATCGACAAAAACAAAACCGATGCATTGTTTTTAATTTTGTATGTTGATGATCTGCTTATTGTTGGAAGTAAAATCGAAAGCATAAATAAGTTAAAAGCGGACCTTAAAAGAAAGTTTGAAATGTCAGATTGTGGCGATTTAAAATACTTTCTAGGAATGAAAATAACATTCAGTGATGGAAGAATATGTATATCGCAGGAATCAAACATTAACAAAATTTTGAACAAATTTGGTATGTTTGAGTGCAATTTAGTAAAGACTCCAATGGAAAAAGGATTGCAGCTGGAAATTAATAGAATCGAACAAGTTGCAAACCATCCGTATCGTGAACTTTTGGGTAGCTTGATGTACATTATGTTGTGTTCTAGGCCAGATATAACCTACCACGTCGGATACCTAGGCAGATTTCAACAAAGTCCAAACGACATACATTGGCAACATTTGAAGAGAGTTCTGAGGTATATCAAAGGAACTTCATCTATGAAGCTAAAATTTTCAAAGAACAACAATGAACCAGTAACTGGATATGCAGACTCAGATTGGGCCTCAGATATATCAGATCGAAAGTCTGTAAGTGGCTACGTATTTAAAGTTTATGGCTGTACAATTTCTTGGTGTAGTAAGAAGCAACAAACAGTAGCCACATCATCGTCAGAAGCTGAATACGTAGCTCTTAGTTTAGCGACAACAGAAGCTATTTGGCTAAGAGGAATAATGAAAGATCTCAAAGAAATAGATGACAAGTATCAAATAAAAATGTTTGAAGATAACAGAGGCTGTATTGGAATGGCAACAAATCTTGAAACGAAACATGTAAAGCACATAGATATAAAACACCATTTTATACGAGATAATATTGAAGTGGCGTAATCAGTATTGAATCAATACCTTCCGAGATGCAGTTGGCAGATATTTTTACAAAGTCTACAGACTCCTGTCGTTTTGTTAAACTTCGAGATCAACTTGGACTAATCGATTGAGAGAGGGTGTTGAAATAAGTTTTTCAATCGTATTAGTTTTTGTTTTTATAGCTTACATACTGCTAAATTATTGTCATTCTGAAAAAAATATTTGAACTAAATAAACGTTCTTTGAATTTAATTACTTTTATAAAACTTTCGTTACCTTATTTTGTGTATATTACTAGAGGTGTTTTAATACCAACAAAACAAGTTTTTTGTTTTCAACCACCAGGCAGCCATTTTTTTTATTCTGTACAAGCGAACTAATTTCAAAAATAAAGATTCCGTTAAGACTCGGAACTCAGCCGAAGCTGATGTCCTTTAATTTTCGCTCGGTCGTGATAAAATTCACTATTAATTTTTTTGGAACTTATTTAATTTTGTGAGTGATTTAAGTTAAGTGTATCGGTTTCATAAAAATAAAAAATAAATAAAAACATTGTATAATATATATTGTATTAAAAATGTCGGCACCAAAATGTAAAATGGACAATTTTTGTAATGTTTGTAGACGTTTCATAGCAAGCGATGAAAAATGTGGCAATGCGAGTGATTTTTTTTTTGGAAGCCTATAAACAATATTTCTCGCAAGAGTTTATCACTGACGTAAACTATGCCCCTAAAAAAGTTTGCTTTAATTGCTACTCAACTCTTATGCAATGGAAAAGTGGAAAGAAGAAGGCTATGCCTTTTGGTATACCAATGATATGGTTAGACAACAGCCCGCATCAAGAAGAAAATTGCTGTGGATGTATCAACTACCATAAATAGAATAGAAGGAAAGCAAAGAATAAAACTTATGTAGCAGTGTCAACTGTCCAATTACCATTACCACACTCAGAATTCGTTCGAGTACTAACATACCGAAGTATTGATCTTCAAACAGATATCAGTACTACAACCGACGATGCTACATACATGGATTTCTTCTCAGAATACGACCCTGGTGAAGGTACATCTAATGAAACATCAAAGGATCCAATCCTAGTGACATAAAACCAATTGGATGGAATTGTTGCAAATTTGTGTTTGACTCAGAAAAAATCAGAACTACTGGCTTCATTTTTGAAAGGAAATAATTTGCTGGCGAAAGGTACCAAAGTAACAGCATATCGAAAACGCCAAAAAGAGTTAGAAAAGTTCTGCAATGTGAATGATGTAAAAAATTTCGCTTATTGCAACGATATTGAAAAGTTAATGGACCCGATAGCGTTAACCTATTCATCGATAGTTCACTAATCAGCTTAAAATTTGTGCTTTTGCACAAGACAAATAGAATGCCTTCTGTTCCGATTGCGTATAGCACCGACATTAGTGAAAATTTCGATAATTTGAAACACATTCTGGAAGTAGTCAAATATAACGAACACCAGTGGCGCATTTGCTGTGACCTCAAAATAGTTTCATTGATTACAGGGTTAACAGCATCTGGGCGTCCAAAATATCCGTGTTTTTTGTGCGATTGTGATTCACGATATGGAGAAGGTATTAAAGGAAGAAACCAGTACAAACAGCATAACTGGAATAGTCGCATTGGACGGAGATGGCCTAAAGACTAAAGTCTTGTTCCTGAAATTAAAATTTTGTTGCCGTTGCTCCACATTAAACTTGGCATTGCTAAAAAATTTTTGAAATGTATCGCAAAAAGACCAGCAGTATTCAACCGCTTAAAAGACATTTTCCCAAGACTGAGTAAGGGCAAAATGCAGGAAGGGGTTATTAATGATCCCGACATACGGAAACTAACGAGTCGTCATGATTTTGACCAAGTTCTGACAGAGCGAGAATTAAATGCATGGCCCGCATTGAAAGCAGTCTTTAAAGGACTTTTGGGTAAAGAAAGCAAAGACAACTACAGGCAATTTGTTGTAAACATGTTGGCAGCTTTCGATGAAATTGGGGTGAATATTTCGTACAAAATTCATCTCTTGCATCAGCATCTCGATCAACTCGCCCAACATTTGCCAACTGAATCTGATGAGCAAGGCGAACGTTATCACCAAACTGCGCTTCCATTTGAAATAAAATAAGGTAACTATAGAGTGTGCATATTTTGAATTCCTAGATTTTTCTAATATCTTTGTCAGAGTGCACAATTTAAACATGTTAACGACTGAAAACTATATTCGTTTCAGGTACAGAGCAAAGAAATCTCCAACTGCAATACTCGCTGACATTTGTTGGTGGTATAAAAACACCTTTGAAGAAGAGGAAGAAGGGGAAGACAAAGATGAAATTCCAGAATATCTGTTGGACGAAATTATCGACCTGATGACCTTTCTGACAGATTTAAAAAATATCGAAGGTCGATTAAAAAAAAATTCGAACTAACATAAACAAACGCCACGATACGGGTCTTCTAATTTAGCCTCTATTTTCGCCCCTCATTCTCAGAATCGACCTAACTTTTGCTAACTTGAATTTGTTCCACAGTGTTGTTATAGCAGAACACATGTAAAGAAGAAATAAACAAAAAAATGTAATGTGGACATTTCTGAGGATGTTGTCATTTACATGGTCATTAATGAAAAGATGCGTAATAGTGTCACTCTTGTTGTTATGCATGAACTTAGCGGCCATTTGCTCGAAAATGACCTCACTGATCTGTTGAGATGTCATCAACGCTTTACCATTGTCATGCACAAAGGTCCGAGTCGTGTCGGCTTGGGTCGGTGGCTCGAAGCCGCCGACCTAATTTGTATCCTCGAGCCGCCGCCGATTTCAACGGCTCACATCGGCAAAAAAATGTCAGCCGACTAATACGGCTAATACATGCCAGCCGGCAAGTTTTTTACGTTGAATACTAGCAATTACAGTACTGAAAGCAAATAATTCCATAACTTGTGCTCACTTTGTACCTAGTATTCAAACTCTGCTAACTTTTTACCCGTTAAGTTTGCGAAAAAATCGTCTTAGAAGTTTTTTTGTGGAAAATTTAATTTCCTGCAAGAATATGCCCATTAAAATTAAAAAAAATATATTTTTTCGTAGTTTTGTTTTACAAATACACTAAAAAAGAAATTGTTTCATATAATTTGTAGGGAAAAACTGAAAGTCGTTGAGCGTCGAGTAGAATAAAATATGGAGCTGATCTTGTGGGAGAGCTTGTTTTATACATACCAGAAACTTTTGAGAGTATAGCACCTGAAAAAAATGAGAAAACAAAATTTTTTTGAAGAAGTCTAATGTATATATGGAAATGGTTATGAAATTGGTTGCTTTAAGTTTTGTTTTCGAAGTATTTATTTGTTAACAAATAATTAGGAGTACAAAAGTATTATTAGTAAAAAAGTATGCAAAAAAGACTGAAAATGCGATTTTTATTCCTTATTAAAAGCTTGGTACATTAGGGGCAGTCGATTTTTTAAAATTTTATTTTTTCAAAAATGAAGTGTGGTAAAAAGTTGTGTTTTGGTTAGATATTCACAATTATATTAGCAAAAGTCGAGCAATTTTTATATATGGGAGCCCTCTTAAGAAAAAGTGTTCAAACTAGAAAACTAATGGGCTATTTACCAATCAAACCAATTTTTGTAAATATAATTGTGAATATCTAACCAAAACACAACTCTGTGACACCCCTCAATTTAAAAAACAAGAAATTTTAAAACCTATTGGTACATATCATAAAGAACATTCAATTTGTAAACGAAAATAAAAGGATTTTATTTTAGTTAACGGTTTGCGTCGCTAATTGGGATCGCAGAAACGCGACGCAAACTGAAACGACGCAGACTGAATAATGATTTTCCATACATTTGTATTGATTTGCATCTAATTGGTTCCGAGATTCATAATTTTAGCTGAAGAAACAGATTTTGCAATACAACTATTTCTAATTTTTTAAAACGTTTAAAAATATCCAGTTTTTGTTCGAAGCTTATTTGTTTTCTTTTTTGACTCATTGTTGCAAAATACTTAGTTTGAACTTCACTTCAGCAAATGTAATTGGAAACTACTAACGATGTTCAACTTGCCACCAGCAGACAAACTTCACATACATATTTGCATTAGAGTTAACGCGAAATCCCGGTTTTCTGTTTTAGCTTTGTACAAACATTTTCAAATTATCGACGCAAATCGAAGCTACTGACTTTGAGAGCCTGCCGCCGCACCAAGAATGCTCCGATTGGCCTGAAACTTTCCAGATTTTTTTTCCTCAAAAACAAAGAATTTGGTGGATGAGACTTAAACATTTCCAGCTTTAAATATAAAAAGAATTCTATTTTGCATGCAAATGTCATTTTGTATGGCGCTTATGAGGTTTTCGAAATGGCTTTAATATTTTTTTTTCATACAAAGTTGTGAAGATAAGAATGCAATCGGCTGGCAAATGTTATTTTCTACCATGAAAACCAAAAAAGTCAATTTCGAAAAAATGGCGCATGATATGTGCGTCCAATGAAACGTGTTTTTAAAAATAAAACTGTAAACAAACGTAAAACTCACACGAAACAAATATCGACAATTTAAGTTAAAAACTTACTGTCACAAAAATTCGGACATGCTCTCCTATGACATGCGTGTCGTCAAATGAATGGAATTAAAGAGTTTTTTTTCAATTAAGAACAGAGCTGAAAATTTAACAGACCTATTATAACTTCAAAATGGCCAAAACTGAGGGCACCGCAAATCAGTGGATCATTATTTCTTATGCACCCCTATGGTATGGGCAACAATTGAGAGGGCTTTCTGGGAAGAGAACTCAAAATAAAATGGAACTTCTTAAAAGACAATATGAAGGACAAACCAAAATGGCGGATGAATATTATTATGCGCCACAATAATATGGGTATCAAATGAAAACGGTTTCTGAGAAGGGAATGATATGGGTATCAAATGAAAACGATTTCCAAGAAGGCAACTCAAAAGAAAATAGAAGTACCCTAAAAACAATATGGCGGGCACCCCAAAATGGCAGTCCACTAAATTTTATGCGCCCCATTGATATGGGTATAAAATTAAAAAGTTTTCTAAAATTAAAACTCTAGATAAACTTAAAGTTTACAAACAAGAAATATCGGGAGGTTTTTAAATAAAAACGTATTGCTCCAAACTGCGGACGAACCAAATTGCCGGGTTATTATTATTGTATGTCTACATGATATGGTTATCAAATACAAGGAATTTTTGAGAAGAGAACTCAAAACAAAATGGAGCTACTCTAAACACAATATGGTGGACATTCCAAAATGAAGGACCACTATTTTGTATACACCCCGATGATATCGGTATCAATTGAAAGCGATTTGTGACAAGAGAACTCAAAATAAAATAGAATTATTGTAAACACACATGGTGTGTAAAAGCAAAGAAAATTTGCTTCTGTAAATGTCAGCCTGCATTTACAGTGTAAAAATTTTCAATTAGAGCCTGTTCTATTTTGAACTGACAAAGCGCCTGACATCAAGTCAGTTGTTTGTGGCATAGATTATACGTAGATAGTCAACTAAAACTTCAAAAACCTAAGTCTGCTGTCAAAAATCTAAGTCAAAGAATGTGTTAGCAGAACATTTTGTTTCAGTATTGATTTAAAGTAAAATATTCCCCACAGCTACAAAACCATACTTAGTTGTTCAAAAAGTATTTAACAAAATTTATATTTTTTAAACACGAATTTTTAGTTGTTATATACAATTAATTTTGCATTAATTAATGAAAATATGAATCTAGAATCATTTTTAATGCAATTGAGCTCAAAAAATTTCGATTCGCTAACCATTTTTTAAAATTTTTTCTATTTGGCACTAAAAAAAAATTGTCCCAAATAGCATAAAAAATGCAATACTGTTGAATGAAAAAAATGGTTGGAAACTTTGATAAATTTCAACACACAAATGTCAACAAAATTAAACAAATATTTTAAAATTACAACAAGAAGAAACCTAAAATTTGTTATATGGCAAATAAAAAAATTTTATAATATAAAACAGTGTTTGTGTGTGCAAACAAAATAAATTTTAGTGCTTTTTCAAGTGCAAAAATTGCGCTCTCTGATGACTGTTGAGTTGCCTCTCTCAGTGTGTTGGATAACAAAATACCCATAGGCATAGATTATACATAGATAGTCAACTGGGCTCCTGTCAAAACAAATTTACAACTCTCTTCACACCTATGGGTATTTTGTTATCCAACACTCTGAGAGAGGCAACTCAACACTCAAATGAGAGCGTAATTTTTGCACTTGAAAATGCACTAAAATTTATTTTTTTTGCACACAAAAATGCTATTTTAAATTATTAAATTTTTTATTTGCATTATAACAAGTTTTATGTTTCTTCTGGCTGTAATTTTAAAATATTTGTTTAATTTTGTTGACATTTGTATGTTGAAATTTATCAAAGTTTTCAACAGTTTTTTTCATTCAACAGTATTGCATTTTTGATACTATTTGGGACAATTTTTTTAGTGGCAAATAGAAAAAATGCAAGAAAATGTTTAGCGAATCAAAATTTTTTGAGCTCAATTGCATTACAAATGATTCTAGATTCATAATTTCATTAATTAACGCAAAATTAATTATATATAACAACTAAAAATTCGTATCTTAAAAATATAAATTTTGTTAAATACTTTTTGTACAACTAAGTATGGTTTTGTAGCTGTGGGGAATATATTATTTTAAACGAATACTAAAACAAAATGTTCTACTAACACATTCTTAGACTTATGTTTTTGACAGCAGACTTAGGTTTTTGAAGTTTTAGTTGACTATCTACGTATAATCTATGCCCATAGGTGTGAAGAGAGTTGTCAATTTTTTTTAACAGAAGCGCAGTTGACTCTCTACGTATAATCTATGATTTGTGGCACCAAGGACATAGGGTTTGTGATTCGGCAAATATATATTAAAATCTAAATACAAAAATTAAATTAAATTTGTAATTAATTTAAATACAAATTGAATACAAGAATACAAAAATCTTACGAGAATCAGATAGAACTAAGAACATAAGTGTGAAAGCAAAAATTTTAAACCGCCTGTAAATCGCCAATTTTGACGAACGTGCACAATTATACATATATGGATCGTCAAGCTGAGAAAGCCACATAATTTCGTAGTGCATGCTTTAATCGATTTAAAATTTCAACTGCAGTAATTTTTGAAGTCTGTTCTTTTGATACATTGAAAAGAAAAAATTTTAGTTTTGAAAATTTTTTAAGAAAAAGGTCCAAAACTAAGGTCTATTTTTGTAAAAATTTAGCCACTCTTCACCCTCATTCCAAATTTTTTTGCTTTTTTCAGGGCTACATGAATTGAGATAACTGAAACATTTTTTCTGCATATTGTCAAGAATTTTGTTTAAAATCATAAAATATTTTTTTTTGAAGATTTGGCTGTGCTTCTACCGGAGATATTTACGCAATCAGGAACCCAGAAATCAAAGTTGAAAATATTAAGGATATCTTAATGAAACAAAGTATTTTTCTTTGTCTCTCGATAAGCTGTAGAACAAACTTTAATTCATTGAAATCGGATAATTTTGTAAGTTATGAAGCCAAAAAAGTTTATCGTGCCCGACATAGTCAACTTTTACACCCTGTAGCTCCCCGTGTGTTTCATCAGAATAGTCTAAATTTCATCATTCGTAAAGCTTAGGTCCTGCTCTATGATTTTCACAAACATGGTTTTGTAATCGGATCGTAAGCTGCAAAGATACAGATTTATTACCCTTTTTTGAATTGGAGCCACTGTGCGATGGCTTGTTTCTCTGTTTTGCTCAGTTTTCTATAAAGACGTTTCTACTGCGAGTCTATACAAGATAATTTTTTTTCATGATAAATGTCATATCGTTAGCAGGAAAAAAACTCATTGTTGCAACATCATATTTATTTATAAAAATGTCAAATTATTGCTCCACTTTTGCAAAAAAAAAAAAATTAACAAAAAATATAAGATATTGAATTGTACAAAAATTAAAACGTTTTTTCCTTTGTAAACTACGCTATTGGGTAACCCGGATAATTTGGCGTCCCGAAGTTTCATTCGGGGACACCGGGACGGATAGCAAGAAAACGGGTCTGTTCCGGGACGTATGGTCACTTTAGACATAACATAAATACAAAGTTTACAACAGCTTGTTTTGTAATACTTTTATTTTTAGCGAATTCAATTTGTATTTAAATTAATTATAAATTTTATTTTTTTAAGGAATATGTATGTATAAATAAATTGATTTTAATATATGTTTGCCGAATCACAAACACTATGTTCTTGGTGCCACAAACAATTGACTTGCAAAACGGCTGATGTCAGGTGCTTTGTCAGTTCAAAATAGAACACGCTCTAATTGAAAATTTGTACACTGTATGCAGACTGACATTTAAAGAAGAAAATTTTCTTTGCTTTTACATACCTTGTATGCATTTTGCAGTGGGAAATTTGACAAGCACACTTTAAAATACATTGCATGCCATTTCAAGCAAAAATTTAAAAAATTGGTCTGTAAATGGCGGAGTTATCCGATAATCAATATTAGGGTAGGAGATAGGGTGGCAAATCGCCCCATTGATTTTCCAAAACAAATTATGGGAATTAGGTGAATTTCCACATCGATTTTGAAAACAAATTTATGGAACCAACCTGCAAGCAAGCCCTTTCAAACCAAATTAATTTTGAAAATTGGTTTCAAAATTACAGAGTTATGCGTGTACAAACATTAATAAATTCAGTAAAGTGCGACTTGGGGTAGCACACGAAGGGTTCCGGACGAATACACATATATCCCTTTTGTTCTTGCCCTTTTTTCATTTTGGCAATTTTTTCGATTTGCTTTTCCCTTTAATTTCACTTTTTTTATTTGTTGTTTTTTTGTTGATTTAGCAATTTTTTCTTGGTTTTGGCGCTTGTTTCATTTTAGCGATTCTTTCGTTTTTTGACGGTTTTTATTTTTTTGCAAATTTATTTTGTTTTTTGCCGATTTTTTAGTTTAGGCGATTTTTTTGTTTTGGATTTCTTTTATTTTAACGTTTTTTTGCGCTTTTTGAAGTTATTTTTAGTTTTACCGATTTATTTTTGTTGGCGCTTTTTTCAGTTTTGGTTTTTATTATTTTTAGCTTAAGCGTTTTTTTTTGCGATTTTTTCAGTTTTGGCGTTTTTTTTTTGCTGTAATGCATTTTTTTATGCTTTTTTTCGTTTTGGTGATTTTTTCCATTTTTTAGCGATTTTTTTGGTTTAAGTGCTTTTTTCATTTTGACTACTTTTTTAGATTTTTGGCGTTTTTTAGTTTTTTTGGCGATCTTTTTAGTTTTGGTGGTTTATTTTTTCTTTAATCGCTTTTTCATTTTGGCGATTTTTCGTCATGACATTTTTTTAATTTTGGAATTTTACACTTACTGTTCTCAAGATACAGCAAATTGTCTAAATTATATAGTCAAAATTACACTAACAAATGGAACACCCTTTATTTTTTATTGTTTTTAATATCAGTTTTAATTGGTGTAGTCTATTATACAGAATACACCAATTAACACAAACTTTGAACATTTAAAGTATCAATATATAAGTGTCTGTATATTACATTAGTGTCAATATATATATATATATATATATATATATATATATATATATATATATATATATATATATATATATATATATATATATATATATATATATATATATATATATATATATATATATATATATATATATATATATATATATATATATATATATATATATATATATATATATATATATATATATATATATATATATATATATATATATATATATATATATATATATATATATATATATATATATATATATATATATATATATATATATATATATATATATATATATATATATATATATATATATATATATATATATATATATATATATATATATATATATATATATATATAAGAATTCCTCATATAAAGATATTAGATAAAAACTTCATAATGCGTAATTACTAATCATTACGATTACTACTCATTACTTAACAACTATCAGCTCAACCTAAATCAGAGCGTTGAGCGTCGCGTAAGCAACAGGGTACGTATTTACAGTAAATTTTACCACAAAATATTTACTTTGAATGTATTGTAATAGCGTACCCTGCTGCTTACGAGACGCTTAACGCTCTGATTTAGGTTGTGCAGTATGATTTAAATAGCACTTAATTTTAAATAAAAATTAACTAAAAACGAATTTAAATACCATCTCAAAAATTCGGCAATAACGTCATAGAATCTTTAAGAAAATTAACAAATAAATTTATTTATTATATCTAAAGCACCTTGATGATGTCGGCTATAGTGTTGTTCTTCGAGAAAGAAACAATTTAAATACAGTTAGAAAAAAAGATGCTATAAACAGAATACGAAGGCTACGAAAAATCGGCATAAAGGAACTACCGCCACCATATCCAAATGGATGGTATAGTTTAATGGAGGCATCACATCTTAAACGTGGAGAATCTAAAAGTGTATCCGCACTGGGTGAACAATTTGTTGTATTTCGAACAGTAGATAATTTAGTTCATGTGCTGGATGCATACTGCCCACACATGGGAGCAAATCTGGGCATAGGTGGTCGTGTTATTGGAGATACAATTCAATGTTCATTTCACCAATGGAGTTTTCGTGGAAGTGATGGAAAATGTGTCAATGTACCTTATAGCACTTGTGGTAAGCTTTTATATTAACAAATAAATTTAAATACTAGACTATTTTTATTTAATTATTAATAATTGCATTCAGCTCCACAGACTGCAAAAGTTAAGAAATGGATATCACGTGAAATAAATGATAACATATTTGTTTGGTATCATGCTGAACTTGATCAGGAACCGTGGCTTATTCCAGTAGTAGAGGAAATTGAGTCAAAGAAGTTTGTTTATCACGGAAGGAATGAGTTTTATGTAAATTGTCACATACAAGAAATACCAGAGAATGGCGCTGATTTGGCACATTTTAGAGCGATTCACAATGCAAGCGTTTTAGCCGGAGGGAAAGACCCTCTTAATAGTGTGTTAAGGAATGCAGGAAAACATCAATGGCAAGCTTTGTAAGTACATAATTATGAAAACATTACAGTATTTATCGCTTATTTACACTTCTGAATTTCGACATGCATTTCTAACAAAAATCATACAGGCCCGGATCCAGCTGGAAATTGTTTTTTTTTGTAGGGGGGAGGGGATAAATAATTTTTAAAAGAAACAAACCATTTTGTAAAATTTCTATTCCACCCTGACTTTGCGCCTAATACCTATGTATGTATAAAAACTGTGTTACTTGTATCAAAAGTGCATATGGGCGGCATATAAAGACTAGTGCTCCCGGGAAAAGACTAGCATAAATATTGGAGCGGGAGTTTTCGAGATTTTCCCGGGAAAACGGAAAATTTCAAATATACATTAAGGACTATATAAAAACGTTTAAAACCCTCGTAACCAGTGCATATTTCCACTCTCGGAAATCAACTGTCAAAAAATTTTTGAAATTGAAGGCTGCACGAATATACTCGAAAGTACTCGTATCCATGTTTGTGTGTATATGGATGTATGTTTTTTGTATAAATGTTTGTATATATGTATGCATATATGTATATTTGGTCGTGGCTATGTTGTACACACATATGTATATATACATGCATGTTTACATAAGTATATATGTACATACCCTGAGGAAAATTTGGTGACAAATGATCCAAAAGTACTCATCCTATGACATGAGAAAATGGGAGGGATACCAAAGTGAATGTTGAGAAGAGGCATGTAGTGTAGATGGTCACATATTAACAATTTTCAGTCAATTAGTTGGGACCCGGCCTGGTTTTGAAGTTAACGGTACTGAACAAATTCGCTGCAGCTGGATCTAAGACCTATCACATTGTATCTAAATAATGTTAATTGTCTACCTCAAATTAGACAGCCATGGCACTCAGGAACCAGTCGTGTAACTATATTTAGATATTCACATAAGCTTAACTGGTATTTATAATTTTGAAATATAAATGCACCTGTGGTCGAGTGGATAGTGTGCTAGCTTGTCATGCCGGAGGTTGTCGGTTCGAATCCCATCAAAGACTGCTTAAAATAATACAATTTCTACTTGCATTTGTAATAATAAAAAAATAAATAAATACAACTATTAATCAATTATTACAGCTAAATGTCGGAATAATATTTATATATAATTTATATTATTCTACACCGATTGGGTCTCTATAAGATAGTTTAGTGACAAGTCACAAAGTGCATAAAAAGTATCAATTAACCCCATCCTAGGCCATCCCCATGTAAAAGTGACTGGTCGTCTTCATAGGAAGTGTTAGAACTCGGACTGGTCCCTACCACCTGACTGGTCACGTGACTTGCTTTGTGCCAGTTCCATTTACCGTAGGGTAAGAACATACATCTATGCACACACGAAATTCATATGAGTACATTCTACATATACATTTGAGTACACTTTGCAGTCCTTTAGTTTGAAAATACATTTGCTCAACGAATATAAATATACGATACAATTTAGGTTCTTAAACTTGCATCGAAAAAATATAATATAGTATAATATATGCATTTGAAAAAAATATAATTAAAATAAACGTCATCAAAATATCAATAAAAAGTTTTAATTTATAAACATTTTTTTATTTGTGTGTAAAAAATAAGAAAATATATCAGAAAAACACTTAAACTGAGTTAGAAGCTGTACAAACTCCAAGTTTGTCAGGACTTAGGTACACGAACATATGCAAGTGCCAATTTAATTTGCACATGTGCTAAAAGTAAGCACACAAGAAATTGGCAGTAACTCGTGTGCGTGTGCCAGATTTTTGTGTATGCTTATTTTGGCAAGTGTACATTTGCCAATAAAATTGGCACTTGCAGTTGTGCGTGTACACACATTTAGGCACATGTGTAGACCCACCCGAAAACTCAGAAAATCTTCTTACTTCAGGCTTTATCCAACATACCATACAGTAATCAAAATCCAATACAAGAATAAGCTGAGAATAAGCTTATATAAATAATGGGCCTTTAGTTTATTTGTTTGCAAATACATGACGCACAAAAAGTTCTCAAAAACATGCACACATTACAACAAAAACAGCAAAACAATTATATTGTGCAGTTTTCATAGTGTAAAAAAATATTTTAAAAATGAGAGTTGGAAAGGGAATCTTAAAAGCTATTTACGTATTCAGTGTTTTTGTGTTTTTATGGTATGGTATGGTTATAGAGTCGGAGCTGCGTTTATGCATCAAAAATAATTATTCTAAATGAAACGGGTACCAATTTCTTTTGTACAGTTTTAGAAAAGCGTGAACGGGAAATATAGTCAACAAGTACATAAATTAATATTTGATGTGAATATCTTGAACTTTTCTTGGTCCATTGCTAAAATGTTCTAACATCCGTACTCTATTCTTCGGTTAGGGTATCGAGATAAACATTCCTTACGATTATTTCGTCTAAAATCTTTTTTGGTTCTAATCAATTGCTGGAAAAACAACCCATACTCATAGAGTGCAATATTGAAATATTTACACTAAGAAGAATATGTGTATTCTCCCAGCTTATTAAAGGCTTACTGTTTGGGTTTATTTTATTGCCATAACAACAATGTCATCTCATCACCAAAAATTCCGTCGTCCCATTACACCAAAGTACGGAAATGTATCTCATAATACATTAAACACGCTTATCAACATTTTGCGTAGGAAAGAGATGTATATTTCTCTAGAAAAGAATATCTGTATACTTGTGGTAATTTTCGAATGGTTTAGATCTAGTCCTACAGTGCTATAGTGCCAGTTAACATAGTAGTTTCTATTTTGTTGATTCCATCGATTCAAGTTACCTTATTTGAGCCGCTTATTGACCATTTTAACTCGCGTATTCTTTATTTTTCTGTATGAAATTTTGCGCTTTGGAACTCCCTTAATGTTAGAGAAATATTTTTAGTAATTTATTTTTGTTATTTGCCATTAGAATTTTTGAAAGACAGAGAACACTATTTTTTTAAACACATTATTCCAGCATTTTTAAGATCAAATAGAGCTGTAACCATTGCACTTAGAAAATGTATTTCATGAATAAATGCTACGCATATTACCTCACATGCAATACCATACCATAAAAAACGCAAATCAACTAGAAACGCAAAAAGAACTCGCAGATCCCTTTTTCTATTATGATTTTGCAAACATTTATTTTACAACATTAAAACTGCGCAATATTATTGTTTTGTTGTTATTGTTGTAATGTGTGCATGATTTTGCAAACTTTTGTGCGTCATGTAGTTGTAAAAAAATTAAATTAACGGTTTGTGAAAAGAAGGAATGTAAATATAAAAAGTTGTGGCTGGCATTCTTCATTGAAAGTAACATTTAAAAAATATTTTTCTTTGAAAATATTTTTTTACAAACTGTATATTCAAGAGAACAATATAGCGACTGAAAAAGACATCTTTTTCGGAAAATTGTATGTAAATCAGAGTGTGCAAACAAACAAAACTTTTCGCAAACGTTTCATGCGAAGACTCAAACTTTTAAAATATTTTTAATCGCGTCGTACATGAGCAAAACCAAAACAAATACTTTTGCAATGCCACAAAAATTATACAAAACAATTCGCTTTTCACTCATCTGCATGCTTTAATATGCCATTTCAATCGTACAATTGCAAATAGAACAAAAAGCAGAAATGTATTTCGTTGAATAGTTCATTGTATTTAGCATAAATACACTAACACATTCTCTACTATGATGAGCAAATCAATCGGGAAACGTTTGCAAATGTATTTTCTTAAAACTTTTCAATTTTGTTCTTGTTCTTTTCTAGCTGCGTACATTTAAGTTAATGTAGATTTTGTGTACACAACCACAAACAATACAAAACTAAATGGGATTATCATTTTCTTTGTTTTTGTTTTGTTTTGCACATTGAAAAACACAAAACGAAACCAAACGTTTCGTTTAGTTTATTTTCCTACTGCGATGTAAATAGAATGTATTGAAAAAGACTTATCTATTTCAATACATTCTAGAGCGGCATTTGCATCCAGTTTTAAATTGCAAATTGCGTGCACGTGTAATTTTGGAAATTACAATATAAAAAACATAAATATGTACATATGTAATAAATATATGAAATCGAATGAATTTGAAGTAAATAATACGAATTTTCTTTTTTAACATTACAAAATATATTATTTGTGAATTTTATTCTACAAAGCTTTTAAAAATATTAAGACAAATTAGGTTTTCTATACAAAAGTTAATATAATATTACTTTCATAAGCTTATTCTACAATTGCAATTATAAGCATGCACTTATAATATTTTCAAGAGGGTTCCGTTTTGATTTTTCTACAATTGTTACGATAGCTTTTTGCAATTTATTTTTAATACTTTTTCAAGCTTTAGGCTTCTGTTTTTTATTCTTTTGTGATTTTCAAAAATATTATAATTTGTAAATTCTCAAATGGTTTTTGAAAGTCTGTGCATAAGATAAGAGGTTTGTAACATTTCAAAGTTGTGGTTTAAGTCTACTGACAATTTGGTAAAGCGCAAATGAAATGCATATAGACCATGCTTAACCATATACATATTATTAATTTTATACACTTGGAAAACATTTGCCGGAAAAAACGTGACCAACAGACAAGCTAAGATTGCATTTCCATTAATTCCAATTATTTTTTAAATATGGGTTAGCATTTATTAAAAATAATATAAAAATAGCTTTTCGCAGCATAATTAACTTTATTTTGTGACATAAAAACCAAGTTAAATCACGTTTTTTTTGGGGCAAACGTTTGCCAACTGTAACCGTGCCTTTAGAATAACTTACCACAACCCTCATGGAGAGCATTATTTACAACATGAGGTGGACATCCAATACCAATTATTTTCCCTTTTTAGCTTGGCTTTTTATAAATATAATTTTTCAAGCAATATAAAAGCGAAAAAATATATGGATAAATCTAAAACAGAAAATTTACATGAATATAACCTCCTTTTTCAAGCCGGTAAAAAGTAGGACTTTCCCAGACGTAAATTTTTTCCGAGGACAAGATACATTTTTGTCATGCCAAATGTCTTATCGTTATTAGGACAAAAACTCTGCCATTTTTGCAACATCATTTTTATATAAAAAAAAGTCAAATTATGTGCACATTTGCAAAAAAAAAAGCATAAACATAAATTAAAAATATAAGAAATTGAATTATACAAAAACTTATACGTTTTTATACCCTTCACCACAAAGTGGTAAGGGTATTATAGGTTTATTTTTTGAATATGTTGAAACTCCTCTGACGAAGGCCCCAGTTAACATAGTCTTAATTTATGTATCAATCTACTATAATTGATCGGAAGATTCGTGCATATAAAAATCGAAAAAATCGGCTCATGAATGACTAAGATTATATATATATTAAAAAAATGTGAAAATACAAAAATCGGACTCGAACTCAGCATACAAACATGGGCAATCTCAACCTCACCCTCTACAACAGACAGGCTTAGTTAAGTGGCTAGTAATGTGCACTTAGATAAGCTAAACATATTTCTTGGTGCAATTCCCTTTTTATAATATGTTTGATTTTGTGTGCAGAGGTGGGAAAAATTTTTCAAGGATGGAAAACCAACATTTTAAAATGGTCTAAAATTCAACTTAAAATGCACCTTTTAAAAAAAAATTTTATAATATACCTACTATTATATTATATATATGTAAAAAAAATAGGAACAGTTCTCTTCGAAGTTATTTTTCATAAGTCAAAATAAAATTGAAGATTTTTAACCGGACCTTTGACCGGTTTTATAGTGATATTTTGAAAATATTGAAATCGGAATATGTATTATGGGTTTATGGACGGTAAAAAAACTATAAAGAAATATATTTTTTGTTAATATGATTATTTCGAACGTATTTGCTTTGTGAATCTAAATTGATTATTAGGCTAAGGTTCGTAGTGTTATATTCAGAAAGAGTTGGGTATGATTAATATTCAAAGGAACAATGGAAAAATTAACATCAACTTAATTTTTCAACGTACACAGCAGAACAGAGTAGCGCCACTTTCGGAAGCCGCTACACTTCCATCGTCAGTGCTCGCGTGTATTTGCTATCACCACTTGTCAGGTGGATCTGTACCAAGAAATATGTTTAGCTTATCTAAGCGCACATTACTAATCACTTAACTAAGCCTGTCTGTTGTAGAGGGTGAGGTTGAGATTGCCCATGTTTGTATGCTGAGTTCGAGTCCGATTTTTTGTATTTTAACATTTTTTTTAATATACATATATATAATCTTAGTCATTCATGAGCCGATTTTTTCGATTTTTATATGCACGAATCTCCCGATCAATTATAGTAGATTGATACATAAATTAAGACTATGTTAACTGGGGCCTTCGTCAGAGGAGTTTCAACATATTCGAAAATAAACCTATAATACCCTTACCACTTTGTGGTGAAGGGTATAAAAACGTATAAGTTTTTGTATAATTCAATTTCTTATATTTTTAATTTATGTTTATGCTTTTTTTTTTTGCAAATGTGCAGCATAATTTGACTTTTTTTTTAAATAAAAATGATGTTGCAAAAATGGCAGAGTTTTTGTCCTAATAACGATAAGACATTTGGCATGACAAAAATGTATCTTGTCCTCGGAAAAAATTTACGTCTGGGAAAGTCCTACTTTTTACCGGCTTGAAAAAGGAGGTTATATTCATGTAAATTTTCTGTTTTAGATATATCCATATATTTTTTCGCTTTTATATTGCTTGAAAAATTATATTTATTAAAAGCCAAGCTAAAAAGGGAAAATTATTGGTATTGGATGTCCACCTCATGTTGTAAATAACGCTCTCCATGAGGGTTGTGGTAAGTTATTCTAAAGGCACGGTTACAGTTGGCAAACGTTTGCCCCAAAAAAAACGTGATTTAACTTGGTTTTTATGTCACAAAATAAAGTTAATTATGCTGCGAAAAGCTATTTTTATATTATTTTTAATAAATGCTAACCCATATTTAAAAAATAATTGGAATTAATGGAAATGCAATCTTAGCTTGTCTGTTGGTCACGTTTTTTCCCGCAAATATTTTCCAAGTGTATAAAATTAATAATATGTATATGGTTAAGCATGGTCTATATGCATTTCATTTGCGCTTTACCAAATTGTCAGTAGACTTAAACCACAACTTTGAAATGTTACAAACCTCTTATCTTATGCACAGACTTTCAAAAACCATTTGAGAATTTACAAATTATAATATTTTTGAAAATCACAAAAGAATAAAAAACAGAAGCCTAAAGCTTGAAAAAGTATTGAAAATAAATTGCAAAAAGCTATCGTAACAATTGTAGAAAAATCAAAACGGAACCCTCTTGAAAATATTATAAGTGCATGCTTATAATTGCAATTGTAGAATAAGCTTATGAAAGTAATATTATATTAACTTTTGTATAGAAAACCTAATTTGTCTTAATATTTTTAAAAGCTTTGTAGAATAAAATTCACAAATAATATATTTTGTAATGTTAAAAAAGAAAATTCGTATTATTTACTTCAAATTCATTCGATTTCATATATTTATTACATATGTACATATTTATGTTTTTTATATTGTAATTTCCAAAATTACACGTGCACGCAATTTGCAATTTAAAACTGGATGCAAATGCCG
Source organism: Panzeria rudis (assembly GCA_956483635.1). Lineage (NCBI taxonomy): Eukaryota > Metazoa > Arthropoda > Insecta > Diptera > Tachinidae > Panzeria > Panzeria rudis. The sequence continues at coordinate 75,688,531 of OY101447.1, read as the reverse complement.
CTCTAGAATGTATTGAAATAGATAAGTCTTTTTCAATACATTCTATTTACATCGCAGTAGGAAAATAAACTAAACGAAACGTTTGGTTTCGTTTTGTGTTTTTCAATGTGCAAAACAAAACAAAAACAAAGAAAATGATAATCCCATTTAGTTTTGTATTGTTTGTGGTTGTGTACACAAAATCTACATTAACTTAAATGTACGCAGCTAGAAAAGAACAAGAACAAAATTGAAAAGTTTTAAGAAAATACATTTGCAAACGTTTCCCGATTGATTTGCTCATCATAGTAGAGAATGTGTTAGTGTATTTATGCTAAATACAATGAACTATTCAACGAAATACATTTCTGCTTTTTGTTCTATTTGCAATTGTACGATTGAAATGGGATATTAAAGCATGCAGATGAGTGAAAAGCGAATTGTTTTGTATAATTTTTGTGGCATTGCAAAAGTATTTGTTTTGGTTTTGCTCATGTACGACGCGATTAAAAATATTTTAAAAGTTTGAGTCTTCGCATGAAACGTTTGCGAAAAGTTTTGTTTGTTTGCACACTCTGATTTACATACAATTTTCCGAAAAAGATGTCTTTTTCAGTCGCTATATTGTTCTCTTGAATATACAGTTTGTAAAAAAAATATTTTCAAAGAAAAATATTTTTTAAATGTTACTTTCAATGAAGAATTCCAGCCACAACTTTTTATATTTACATTCCTTCTTTTCACAAACCGTTAATTTAATTTTTTTACAACTACATGACGCACAAAAGTTTGCAAAATAATGCACACATTACAACAATAACAACAAAACAATAATATTGCGCAGTTTTAATGTTGTAAAATAAATGTTTGCAAAATCATAATAGAAAAAGGGATCTGCGAGTTCTTTTTGCGTTTCTAGTTGATTTGCGTTTTTTATGGTATGGTATTGCATGTGAGGTAATATGCGTAGCATTTATTCATGAAATACATTTTCTAAGTGCAATGGTTACAGCTCTATTTGATCTTAAAAATGCTGGAATAATGTGTTTAAAAAAATAGTGTTCTCTGTCTTTCAAAAATTCTAATGGCAAATAACAAAAATAAATTACTAAAAATATTTCTCTAACATTAAGGGAGTTCCAAAGCGCAAAATTTCATACAGAAAAATAAAGAATACGCGAGTTAAAATGGTCAATAAGCGGCTCAAATAAGGTAACTTGAATCGATGGAATCAACAAAATAGAAACTACTATGTTAACTGGCACTATAGCACTGTATGACTAGATCTAAACCATTCGAAAATTACCACAAGTATACAGATATTCTTTTCTAGAGAAATATACATCTCTTTCCTACGCAAAATGTTGATAAGCGTGTTTAATGTATTATGAGATACATTTCCGTACTTTGGTGTAATGGGACGACGGAATTTTTGGTGATGAGATGACATTGTTGTTATGGCAATAAAATAAACCCAAACAGTAAGCCTTTAATAAGCTGGGAGAATACACATATTCTTCTTAGTGTAAATATTTCAATATTGCACTCTATGAGTATGGGTTGTTTTTCCAGCAATTGATTAGAACCAAAAAAGATTTTAGACGAAATAATCGTAAGGAATGTTTATCTCGATACCCTAACCGAAGAATAGAGTACGGATGTTAGAACATTTTAGCAATGGACCAAGAAAAGTTCAAGATATTCACATCAAATATTAATTTATGTACTTGTTGACTATATTTCCCGTTCACGCTTTTCTAAAACTGTACAAAAGAAATTGGTACCCGTTTCATTTAGAATAATTATTTTTGATGCATAAACGCAGCTCCGACTCTATAACCATACCATACCATAAAAACACAAAAACACTGAATACGTAAATAGCTTTTAAGATTCCCTTTCCAACTCTCATTTTTAAAATATTTTTTTACACTATGAAAACTGCACAATATAATTGTTTTGCTGTTTTTGTTGTAATGTGTGCATGTTTTTGAGAACTTTTTGTGCGTCATGTATTTGCAAACAAATAAACTAAAGGCCCATTATTTATATAAGCTTATTCTCAGCTTATTCTTGTATTGGATTTTGATTACTGTATGGTATGTTGGATAAAGCCTGAAGTAAGAAGATTTTCTGAGTTTTCGGGTGGGTCTACACATGTGCCTAAATGTGTGTACACGCACAACTGCAAGTGCCAATTTTATTGGCAAATGTACACTTGCCAAAATAAGCATACACAAAAATCTGGCACACGAACACGAGTTACTGCCAATTTCTTGTGTGCTTACTTTTAGCACATGTGCAAATTAAATTGGCACTTGCATATGTTCGTGTACCTAAGTCCTGACAAACTTGGAGTTTGTACAGCTTCTAACTCAGTTTAAGTGTTTTTCTGATATATTTTCTTATTTTTTACACACAAATAAAAAAATGTTTATAAATTAAAACTTTTTATTGATATTTTGATGACGTTTATTTTAATTATATTTTTTTCAAATGCATATATTATACTATATTATATTTTTTCGATGCAAGTTTAAGAACCTAAATTGTATCGTATATTTATATTCGTTGAGCAAATGTATTTTCAAACTAAAGGACTGCAAAGTGTACTCAAATGTATATGTAGAATGTACTCATATGAATTTCGTGTGTGCATAGATGTATGTTCTTACCCTACGGTAAATGGAACTGGCACAAAGCAAGTGACGTGACCAGTCAGGTGGTAGGGACCAGTCCGAGTTCTAACACTTCCTATGAAGACGACCAGTCACTTTTACATGGGGATGGCCTAGGATGGGGTTAATTGATACTTTTTATGCACTTTGTGACTTGTCACTAAACTATCTTATAGAGACCCAATCGGTGTAGAATAATATAAATTATATATAAATATTATTCCGACATTTAGCTGTAATAATTGATTAATAGTTGAATTTATTTATTTTTTTTTTGTTATTACAAATGCAAGTAGAAATTGTATTTTATTTTAAGCAGTCTTTGATGGGATTCGAACCGACAACCTCCGGCATGACAGGCTAGCACACTACCCACTCGACCACAGGTGCATTTATATTTCAAAATTATAAATACTAGTTAAGCTGATGTTAATATATAAATATAGTTACACGACTGGTTCCTGAGTGGCATGGCATCTTTCTGAATATAACGTTACGAACCTTAGCATAATAATCAATTTAGATTCACAAAGCAAATACGTTGGAAATAAGCATATTAATAAACAATTAGCTACTGGCTTGAGCTTTTCACATGTTTACATGTTCATATATACTTAAGTATAAAATCAAACCAAAAAAGTTTTTTGTCTTAAGTAGAACAAAAATCAGAAAAATGGGAATGAAGAAAAATAAACCGCTGGCAACGCTGGGAAAGTGCACTTTAATATCAGCTTGAGAGTGATTTAATTTTCGTATTCCATTTTCACGAAAAAGATGTATATATAAGAATTAAAATCACATTCAACAGAACCACCTGAGAAGTGGTGATAGGAAATACAGGCGAGCACTGACGATGGAAGTTTAGCGGCTTCCGAAAGTGGCGCTACTCTGTTCTGCTGTTCCATTGTTCCTTGGAATATTAATCATACCCAATTCTTTCTAAATATATCGTTACGAACCTTAGCCTAATAATCAATTTAGATTCACGAAATATATATTTGTTTTTCCCCCTATCATAAAAAAACAATAATCTTGAAGTTTTAAATTAGATTTGTTGTTTTTTAATTTCCGGAAAAAGTGAAGTTCTTTATTCTGTTGTCTTTGTTCAAATATAAGAACATTGCGATTTTTATTTTATTAGAAAAAATTTAGGCCCTAATGGTGTAAATCACGTAATTAAATTGAAATTTATATGCACTGAAAATAATCCATGCAACACCTTACGAAAAAAAAACTCTCGCAGTGACTTTCGTAAAAATACACTCCAAAGAAGTAATGAAAATGTAGAGTTTGCGATCTGGAAGTAGTGTGAATTTGGAACATTTCTAATGATAATTTCATTGAAAGAAGTTTTCTTTTTCGGTACATAATCACCGAATTTTTTTTTGCGTTCTATTATATTTTTCTGCAGTAAAAAGGCTAAACAGTTACACATTTTCGAAACTTGTTTCTTTTTATACGAACTTAAACGAGAAGCAGTGTTTTCGTGTATATTTAATTAAATAACTATTAATTTTTAGACGAAAATTAGTTCATAAAATTCTTTAAAAAATAAATTTTTCAAAAAACTTGGTGGGTATTCTCTAAAAATATAAAAGAACTACACCTTTTTATGTGACTAAAATAAATTTTAATGTACTTGCTTTTATACTAATTATTTTCATATTTTTAACATCGATTCTTTTTTTACTAAGATATAATACGAGAAAAACATTTAAACAATATTTTTTTGAACATACGAAAGTAACGAATACCTTCGTAAAAATTTTTCCTTGCTAAAAATATATTTGAAATAAAACAAGTAAAAGTGCTATATTCGGCGGTGCCGAATCTTATACACCCTTCCCCAACGAATGGTGTATAGCTGACCTAAGTCTGCGAATGTATAAGTAGGATATTTTGTATTAGCATGGGCTTAAATAAAAATTTCCCCACAGCACCAAAACTATACTTATGCCCGTAATTTTATCAAATAGATATCTCTCTGTGAATAGTGATATCTATAGTGTAAAAATGCTTGATAATTTTATCTTATCGGCAGGGAAACCAAAAATATGCAATTTCACTTTTTTTCCTGTGTGATGTATGTAGGCACAAATAAGATATTTATACGTTTCAGTACTTTTTAGAATTTTGACATCAATTTATTAGTGTATATATTTGCATATTTTACACTTAGTCGCATATTTACGTAATTTTTCTATTTTGTGTGGCATATTTCAGCGTTTTCCTACATATTTTGGCATTTTTAAATATTAATATGCATATTTACAAAAAAAGTCTCTTTGCCATTGAAACTTTAAAAATTTTTCCACATATAAAAATGTTTTCTTTTGCGGTTTAAATTTACTCTTATGTATTTTTTCCCCAATTTCTTAAAAACCTTCCTCATTCCATTGATTTATTCCCAGTTTGTTCACAGATTTAAAAATTTTCGTTGTTTAGCTTTAAGTTTTTTGAGCAATTTCAATTTTGTCGAGTTTGTTGGCTTATTTGCATTTCATAGAAAAAAATCGACGAGAATAGTCGCGTTTGCTAATATTTATGCTATTTATGCCATTTTGCTGATTTGTTCCTAATAGCAACCACAAAATATGTCTTTATATCTTGGTGCCCAACATTTTATATTCGGACAGATGAAAGTCCAGGCTTGCATTGTTAAATCGACTCCCGTACCCATAAGGCACCAGAATATATAGGTGGCATGCAATAACGTTCAATGAAATAGTGTCTATGGAAGTTATTTCCACCTTGAAAAGGAAATAATGACCATAAAAAAATGGAAATAAAGTTAATGCAAATGGTACCGCAGAGTAAAGATTGACGTCATTGGACGGGATTAATTGTTTTCTTCTCTGGGTATGTCGAATAGTGGTTTCACAGAATTTAGATTTGCGAAGCCACTATTCCACATTCCCATAGATATTATTTCCTTTTTGAAGTGGAGATAATGTCCGTGGACATTATCTTCTTTGACATTATTGCATGCCACCAATATATGTAAATAAATCGTGGTGTCGAAAATGAATGTTATATAAATTATAAACGAAATAAAAGGTTTTAATTGCATATTTTTGTGTATTTAGGAAGCATATTTTTAAGTTTTTAGTGCATATTTAACGCGTATAAAACACTTGTTTTAGGGCACATTTCCGGTTTCCCTGCTCATAGATAAGCATTGAAAGCAAATGTTCTTTTACCGCCTACGTTAAAATATCTACATAATATGTAATTTACGCAAAAGACACCTATTTGTTGAATTGCGGGTATTAGTTGTATAAAAATTATATTACAAAATTTGTATTCTTAAACATGAATTTTTAGGTTATATAGTTCATTTAGCATTAATTTATGCAAATATAAATTTAGAACCATTGGAGTTAAAAAAATTTATTTTATAAAATTTTTTTTTGCAAATTTTCTATTTGTTACTAAAAAATGTTATCCCAAATAACTATTTTATTGATTTTAATTATTTACTATTCATTTAGTTGCTATAATCTATTTTGGCTGTTATTAATTTTTTTTATGTCTTATGAAAAATAAGTATTTTAACATACAAGAAAACCAAATAAAAAAATAAAACTTTTAGGCGCCGTGATTTGAACTCTCGAGAGGAAAATGATTACAGGGAAACCGCTTAACGTTTTCAGGCAAACAGTTACAAATTCTAAGAGGGTTAATTTGAATTAGATAACTAACCAAGTGAGAGTTTCTCCCATCTGTGATAAACAGGATGAGTGAGAAAAAATTAATATTTTTAAATATATATTAGGCTTGTAAGGTGAGTCATATGATAATTCCACTAATATTCTATGATCGCATGGTAAGCAGCGTTGCCGTTTTGGTTACTATTAACCAAAGTTGGCTACTTTTTTTTAATGTGTACTTGTGTACTTTTTTAATTTTTGTTACTTTTTTCAACACAAAACACACACACACACAAAAACGTCAAAAAAGTTTAAAACATTTTGCTATTAGTGGACTTAATTTTTCAAAACCGATCGTTTTTAGATCGACTCAATTTACAAAACAGGTAGGATAGTGAGTAATATTTTCATAAATTACGGCATTTTTTGTATTCTTTGCATCATACTTCCGGGCGTGTCCTCAAAATCATAAAAAAAGTAGTAAAACTCCTATATTCGGCCGTGCCGAATCTTATATACCCTTGCCCAACGAATGAAAATTGAAAATATAGAAGGCTGACTCTCAACAAGTAAGTTCAGTTCACAGACCCTAAATCTGTTGCCAAAAAAATCTAAGTCTAAGAATGTATTAGTAGAACATTTTGTATTAGCATAGGCTTAAATAAAAATTTCTTCACAGCACAAACACCATATAGTTAGTTGTAAAAAAAGTAATTTACAAATGCTTTATTTTTTTAACATTAATTATTAGGTTATATACAGTTAATTTTAAGAATCATTTGAGCTCAAAAAATATTGATTTTCTAAACATTTGATTCAATTTTTCTATTTGTTACCAACACATATTGTCCAAATAACTATTTTATTAGTTTTAGTTATTACTATTAATTTGTTTACTATAAACTATTTTTTCGGTTCCTGATTCTAATATCTTATAAAAAACGTATTTCGGCATTAAAAACACTATTTAAAAAATGAAAAAAATAAAACTCGGAAGCTATTATTATTTGGCTTAAGTTCACAATAATTGAATTATAGTAAATTCAAATTATTTTTAAGAGTGGAATAATAATAAAAAGCAATGGGATAACTCATATTCTATTTTCTCATAAAATTTGGTTAAATAGCTGATGTATCATTAATACTAGTATCCACGATCAAACTTGGTAAAAGCGAACAAAGGACGCTGATGATGACAGCGTAGCGGCTGTCGAAATTAGTAGTACTAATCCGTTCTGCTAGTCTGATTAGATATTCTAATATTCCACTCTTAAAAATAATTTGAATTTACATTAATTCAATTATTGTGAGCCTAAGCCAAATAATAATAACTTCCGACTTATACACATTTTCAGTTCAAATAATAATTACGCACAAATATTAAATTTGCGACGGCACCCGCAAAAAAGTTGAATACATGTGTGGTCTCTGCGGTCTAATTTAAAACTGAAAATCAGAATCCAAATTATGACATCAAGAAACCTGTTTAAGAACATGAACAACAACAATCAAGGGTGTCATAGAACCAAATCTTATCGGAATTGAATTTGAAACCGAAAAAAAATACTTTGGTGTCATGGAATCCAATGTTATCGGTTTTTTGTTCGAACTTGAACTAGTGTCGGTCTTAGGTGTCACAGAAACCAATGTTATCGGTTTTGTTATTGGAAATAAACCAGGGATGATAAAGTTAGTACAATTGTACTTTTTTTGGTACTATTCACACCTAAAAAGTACGGTGGTACTCCCGTGACGTATTTGGTACTATTTGAAAAGTTTCCTAATATGTTGGCTGGTATACATTGAGTATTCCAAAATCATTTATCTCTACTTTGGCTCTTAATTGAATTCTCTCTAAAGTCTACTTACATACAGCTCAACCCAAGAATGACGGAATATCATTCTTGAGCTCAACCTAAATCAGAGCGTTGCGTTGGCAAGAGGTTACGTATTTACCGTATATTGTAAGACAAAAAACTTACTTTGAATGTACGGAATATGCGTAACCTGTTGCTGACGCGACGCTGAACGCTCTGATTTAAGTTTGGCTGTTAAGCATGGTATGGTGTTCAACATTTCACATCATATGCCGTCAAAACACATATAAAAAAATTGGCATGAATTGTTTATGAAAAAATGTTGCATAAGTAGTACTCTGTTTTTCTCATGGAAAACATATGAAATGTATTGGCAATATTTTGAGTTTTCATGCGAAATAATATGAGTGGCACTTTTTTCGCATGGAATTTACAAGAAACACATAAAGATTATAACAAACGTACATGTCAAATTTTTCGCATGAAATAATCAAAGTTGCCCAACATTTGTCACTAATTTGAACTCAGTACTAGGCTTTACACCGCGTCTTCACGAGACATTAACTTTGATATAACATGAGAGAGAACGTCGGCAGAACAAGAAAACTAAAATGTCGAAATTACTTTTCATGTCATACAACATGACAACGTATTTTTAATTTTGTTATGAGATTTCATTTAATACGAATGCTCATCGAGTTAACATGCACAATTTTTCCACAATTAGTTATTTTGTTTTTTATTTTTCTTAAACATTTTAATTAAAAAATCAATTAAAGAAATTTACAAACATAAATCACAAAAATTTCATAAAAAAACATTGGTTTTTACATATTTCACTTAACACATACACACATATTTATTTATTTTAGTATTATTGACATTTCATATAAGATTGTTGTGATAATATATATTATATCAACGCTCTCATAACAATAATTATAGCATCTAATTTGAAGTCTACACATAACATAATTCTCTCTGCGATTGAATTTAAGGCTTGCTAACAAAAAAATGTTTGATATTATGTCGCGTGAAGACGCTATGTTAGTCGGTTATTTTGTGAGTGGATTTTTGCACTTATATATTTAAAGTGTATGTATAACAGGTGGTCTTGAGAGAACAGCCTATACATAATTGTCAGTAGCGATGTTGATGGAGTAACTTAATGTCAAACTCCATATTCTATAAACGAATTTGTGGTTTTCTTGAATAAAGACGTGGGCTTAAAACTAATTGTTTTAGTAGAGCAAAAACAAAATATCTTTGAAATTGTGTCCACGGTATGAACATTTTCGAACTTTATTTAACACTTTCGTAAATATATAGTAAAAGATTTTAAGATCCTAGCAGAGATGCATAAAAACCCTTATGTCGACATAAATGATATTTTCTAAGTAAACAAAAACAAAAAATGTAAAAAAATCTCAGTACTTAAGTCGCTATTGTTGAAAATTTATGGAATCAATATAGAAGTTAAGCTGTTGTGTATGAAAAATATCAACATCGGTCCATGATATTTCAAAATTTTTTACTCTATTGGAAAAATAGAGCTATTTAGCATTAATAACTCAAAATCTACGTAAGTAAACTTACGTTGTTATTCAAGAAAACCACAGAAATGGTTTTTTTATTTTTATATCATATTTGACAGTTAGTTTTTGCACGAACTTGCTTCTTACTATAAACAAATATACATATTGCACCCTAAATACAAAAGGGTCACAACTCAAAATTTTCCAAAACTGACTTTTTTCCATAAATTAATTCAGAGTACACGTCTCTAACTACTGCAAAAATTTCCTTCACATCACTATTTCTTTAACTGGAAAAAAACAATTATGTCTATTTTTATGTTAGTGTGTTGCTTCTGCACGATGAACTAAAGAGAATTATTTTGAGTTGCGTTAATGTGCTCAAGAGCAACTGATTACTTTTATTACACATAAAGAGTTTTATTTTGAGTTCTGCCTCTATTACTGTAAAAAGTGATAAATTTCGTGGTATATTATTTTGCATTGTGCTTCTTTAGTTGGAAAAAGTGAGTTCAATTATCAGTTGAAGAGGCACAACCAGAGATAATATCACTAGTTAATCGAAAAAATTTCAGTTAAAGAGTGATAAATCAAAATTTTATTTTATTTGCGCAAACATAATGTAAAATTTAAAAAAATATTGAATTTTTTCATAATGAAACAATATTTTCTTTAAATATTACAATCATTTTTACATAAACAGTTTTTTGTCTCTCCTGAAAATTTTAGTATTTTGAGTTGTGACCCTTTTGTATTTAGGGTGCGATATGTATATTAAAATCTACAAAGAAATTTTTTATTATTAATTTTGGCAGTGAAATATGTTCGTTGTAGAGTTGCGACTACATTGCTCCTGTAGAGTTGCGACTACATTGCAGCATGTCTTGTTTGTCCATTTTTAACGAATTTTTTGTACCAAACTTCGAATTTATAAGAATAAAGATTATTAGTAAGTACATTGATTCATTATTATACGCCAAAAGTGAAGTTTCATTGAGATAAATTCAAATTTAGATTGTTTGATTTTGGGATTATTTTCTTTTAGTACTATTTGAGCCGAAAAAGTACTATTTTAGTAGCTCATTGGTACGAAATGGATTTTTCCATTTATCATCCCTGAAATAAACCAATCAGCTTACAGCTGTCGTTTTGTTATTGGAAATAAATAAAACAAGCTAAAACTTCATTTTTTCATTCTATTTTTCAACAGTTAGTGCTCATTTTATTTATAGAAATTTAATTTTTTAATAGTTACACAATATTTTTTTATATTTTCAATAGATTTGTTTTATATTTTCACAAAATAATAAAATTACACAAATGTAAATAATACAATTATATGTCGTTTTTTGTAATAGATTAAAGTAACACACAACATGTGCTCTTTAATCTACTACAAAAAACGACTCAGGCGTTTACGCCAACGCCTTACACAATCAGGCCCAATGTCTTTCCCACTTCTTATTTTCTTTTTCTATAACTTTTTTTTATTAAAAACACAAGTTTTAACAAAATTTTAGCAGAAACACCATAATTTAACAAAATTTGAAACAAAAAAGTTTATTAAAAGTAGTAAACAAATGAGCAAGGTAGATCAACACCAGGTAGTCGCAAGAGAATTTGCCGTGGTGAATTTATATTTGGGCTGTCAAAAAAGCTGATACATTAACACAAGTTGACAGTTAAAATATGGAAAAGAATTCGTAATCTGCTGAGCTCTCGAGGCCACCTGGTATTAATTCGCCTTGCAAAAGAGCAAAACATAAAACAGCTGATTCGAATATCGGTTTTATTTGCATTCGAAAATAACAAAACCGAATTGTTTTCATGACACCAAATGAAACCAATATCGATTTGCAAAACCGACAATCAGCAAAACCGACTTGGATTCTATGACACCCCTGAATAGCTTGATTTATCGTGGGCGGAGCTTACGTACAAGCAAAACCAAAAATAAAAATAAGAGTTGGAAAACTTGGAATATTAATAAAAAGGAATGGGATAACTCATATTATATTTCCTCATAAAATTTGGTTAAATAGCTTATGTTTCATTAATACTAGTATCCACGATCAAACGTGGTAAAAGCGAATAAAGGACTCTGATGATGACAACGTAGCGGCTGTCGAAATTAGTAGTACGAATCAGTTCTGCTAGTCTGTTTAGATATTCTAAAATTCCACTCGTAAAAATAATTTCAATTTACATTAATTCACTTATTGTGAACTTAAGCCAAATAATAATTTCCGACTAATACACATTTTCAGTTCAAATAACAATTACGTACAAATATTAAAAAATAAAACTTTCAGCCGCTGTGATTTAAACCGGGGTACTTCGAGACGAAAATATGAGCCGAGCCAGGTTCAAATCAGGGCGGATGCAACTTTTATTTTATTTTTTAATTTTTAAAATATTTTTTTAATGTTAAAATACTTATTTTTCACAAGAAGTAGATTATAGCAAATAAATTAATCCATATATTATATAAAAATGAGATGTTTGTTTGTCTGTTTGCAGATTTTTGTTACGACATTACGCCTAAACGGCTGAGCTGCTTTAAACAAAATTAGGTACAGAGATAAATATTTGGCCCACAACTAATATAGTCTGATTTGTATTTGCGTTTTGTTGTTGGTTCAGGCATTTTTTTTAACGTTTTTTCGCTTTTTGACGATATTTTTAGTTTGAGCGATTTATTTTAGTTTTGGCGCTTCTTTAGTTTTATCGTTTTTTTTTTCGGTTTTGGGGTTTTTTTCCAGTTTTGGAAATTTTTTTGGTTTTTAGTGATTTTTTTAGTTTTAGCGATTTTTTATTGTTTAAAAATTTTTTTTCGTTTCGGCGATTTATTTTTGTTTTTTAAGATTGTTTAGTTTATGCGCTATTTGATGCTTTTTTTCGTTTTTGTGATTTTTTTCATTTTTGTTTTTTATGATATAGTTATGGCGTTTTCTTTTCTACAAAAGCGTGTTGCACGATTTGCCCTTTTTAATGAAAATTTGCAATATAATCATGTTTCAAAGAAGTGAATTTATTAGAAATTATTGTATCATACCTTACGAAGGGACATTTTTCCTTTAAAGGAATGTTAAATTGCAATTTTTTTAATAAAAAGTCAAAAAAGTCAACTTTTTTTGTAGAATAGAAAACGCCATTAGTTTTAGCGTTTTTTAAATGTTGTAGTGCTTTATTTCGTTCTGATACCTTTTTTCGGTTTTTGGCATTTTCTTAGGTTTTTTGGCGAACTTTTTAGTTTTGGTGATATTTTGCGTCTTAGCGATTTTTTCATTTTGGCGAATTTTGGTTTTCACATTTTTTAATTTTAGCCTGTTTGAAAATTTCAAGAGTTAACCTCTTACGGTTCCCAAGATAGAGCATATTGTCAATATTACATAGTAAAATTACATTAACTGATAGAACACCCTTTATTTTTTTATATATTTATTTTATTTTTTTTTATTTATATATTATATATATATATATTATATAGTAGTGTTAATTGGTGTAGTCTATTCAACAGGCTACACCAATTAACACTAACTTTGAAAATTTAAAATGTCTACATATAAGTGTCTGTATATTACATTATAATTTCATAATGTTTCGTTGCTTGCTTTAGAACACCCTTTAATATGTAGCTGTCATATATTTGTTGTTGTAGCGGCAAAAGTTTTACATATTCTTTGAAAATTTCAGGTCTGTAGCTCTTATGGTTCCCGAGAAAACAGCCTGTGAAATACAGACAGACAGACGGACAGCGTTCCGAAAACAATAGGGTCCTTTACATTTTGGTGTACGGAGCCCTAAAAATGGTAATTTTTTTGTTAAAAAATTTCCAACATGGAAAAAAGTACATAAGTACACATTGGAAAATAAGTAAGCAACTGTGGTTAAAAGTAACCAAAATGGCAACGCTGTTTGTCGCGATCTTTTGTAGGACGACTCATGGAATATTAGTTGAATTATTATATGACTCACCCTGCAAGCCTAATGAAAATTTTCATATATTAATTTTTTTCTCACTTATCCTGTTTATCACAGAACGGTTATAAATTTTTCGATGCGAGAAACTCTCACTTGGTTAAGTATCTAATTCAAATTAACCTTCATACAATTTGTAGCTGTTTGGCTGAAAGCGTTAAGCAGTTTCCCTGTAACAATTTTCCTCTCGAAAGAGCCGGGTTCAAATCACGGCGCCTAAAACGTTTATTTTTTTATATTTTTAGATGATTTTTCTTAATGTTAAAATACTTATTTTTCATAAGATATTAGAATCAATAAGAGAAAAAATATATTATAGGAAATAAATGAATAGTAAATAAATAAAAGCAATAAAATAGTTTTTTGGGATAACATTTTTAGTACCAAATAGAAAAATTGCAAAAACAATTTTATAAAATCAATATTTTTTAACTCCAATGATTCTAAATTGATATTTGCTTAAATTAATGCGAAATTAACTATATAACCTAAAAATTCATGTTTAAGAATACACATTTTGTAATATACTTTTGTACAACTAATACCCGTAAATTCAACAAATAGTTGTATTAAGCGTAAATAGTACATTAGATATGTTAACGTAGGCGGTAAAAGAACATTTGCTTTCAATGCTTATCTATAAGCATTGAAACCGAAAATCTGCCCTAAACAAGTGTTTTATACGCGTTAAATATGCACTAAAAACTTAAAAATATGCTACCTAAATACACAAAAATATGCAATTAAAACCTTTTATTTCGTTTATAATTTATATAACATTAATTTTCCACACCACGATTTATTTACATATATGGTGGCATGCAATAATCTCAAAGAAGATAATGTCCACTGACATTATTTCCACTTCAAAACGGAAATAATAGCTATGGGAATGTCGAATAGTGGCTTCGCAAATCTAAACTCTGCGAAGCCACTATTCGACATACCCAGAGAAGAAAACAATTAATCCCGTCCGATGCCCAGCTATGCAGTCAATCTTCACTATGAAGTACCATTTGCAGGAACTTTATTTTCATTTTTATGGTTATTATTTCCTTTTCAACGTGAAAATAACTTCCATGGACACTATTTCATTGCACGTTATTGCATGCCACCTATATATTCTGGTGCCTTATGGGTACGGAAGTCGATTTAACAATGCAAGCCTGGCCTTTCATCTGTCCGAATATAAAATGTTGGGCACCAAGGCACCAAGACATATTTTGTGGTTGCTATTAGGAAAAAATCGGCAAAAAGGCATAAATAGCTTAAATATTAACAAACGCGACTAATCTCGTCTATTTTTTCCATGAAATGCAAATAAGCCAACAATCTCGACCAATTTGAAATTGCTCAAAAATTCTTAAAACTAAACAATGAACATTTTTAAATCTGTGAATAAACTGGGAATAAATCAATGGAATCAGGAAGGTTTTTAAGAAATTGGGGAAAAATACATTGGAGTAAATTTAAAGCGCAAAAGAAAACATTTTTATATGTGGAAACATTTTTTAAGTTTCAATGGCAAACAGACTTTTTTGTTTTGTAAATATGCATATTTATATAAGAGAAGGACAAAATATGTAGGGAAACGCCAAATATGTCACACAAAATAGAAAAAATGCGGTAAATATGCGACTAATACCATATTTACACTATGCAACTTTGTTGCATGCAACTCTCTTTTTTCAGTGAGAAAGACAGAGAAGAAATACAAAATGTGTACATTTCTATTTCAACACTCTCACTTAAAATGAAAATTGCATGCAAAAATGTTGCATAGTGTAAATATGGTATAAGTGTAAAAATATGCACTAACAAATCGATGTTAAAATTCCTTAAAAGTTCTGAAAAGTAAAAATATCTTATTTGTGGCTACATACATCACACAGGAAAAAACATGAAATTTCATATTTTTGGTTTCCTTGCCTATAAGATAAAATTATCAAACATTTTTACACTATAGATAGAACTAATCAGAGAGATATCTATTTGATAAAATTACGGGCATAATTATAGTTTTGGTGCTGTTTGGAAATTTTTATTTAAGCCCATGCTAATACAAAATATTCTACTTATACATTCTCAGACTTAGGTCAGCTAATTTGCTAAGATTCGGGTTTCTATATTTTCTGTGTTATATACACTATTCGTTGGGGAAGGGTATATAAGATTCGGCACAGCCGAATATAACACTTTTACTTGTTTAATTTGTAACCTACGCTATTTTGTAAGCTACGCTACTGGGAAACCGGGACAATTTGGCGACCTGAAGTTTCCTTCGGGGACACCGGGACGGATAGCCAGAAAACGGGCCTGTTCTGGTGAAATCCGGACCTACGGTCACCTTAGGTATACGTGGCTGCCTACTGCACGCAAGCAATCGAGTAGAATCAATAAGTTTCCGTTTTGGCAGACCACTTTACTTGTCAGTATCAACCCATGTATACATTTCAAATGTGTTTTGTTAATTTGTTCTTATTGGAACTAAAAATAGGAGAGTTCAGTATGTGGCATAAATATTTTGCCATGTTTTGCATGGCTTATTTCAAAGACGTGGAAACTTTAAACTAAAGAGCAATGGATTCTACTTGTTTAAATTAATAAAAAAATATATTACACCTTTCCACCAAAAACTGGAGAAACTCTGTTGGAATCTTGCTCCACGCATTTTTGATGTCTGTGATCGTTTCATCTCTCGTTCTTGCGAAGTCCGTGGATCTATTTCGCTTTATCTGACACTTCGCTTTTATGATATTTTATATAACACTAAAATCTGGACCTTGGGGTGGCCAAGTCAGAACTTAAACACCAGCCTCTGACAGAGTCTTTGTCATCATCCTGCTTCAAAGCACGGAAAGCTGATACTTTGGAGTGGAATCATATTAAATAAAACACACTTATTCACATAGTATGCGAAATATCTATTCGCCGGCGTTTAACTGAAGCCAATATGAAGACATACATTGCCAAAATTAATCATTTTATTACTACCAAAAGTAGTATGATGCACTTAGAACTCGCCCAAAATTATTTCAGCAGCCCTTTTTCATTTTGGCGTAACATACTGATGAAAGTAGATTCAAGTACCAAACATCACCAAACTTTTTTTGGTAGATTGAATTAAAAATAAATTTGAAAAATGGCGCGTGCATGCAAAAAAGTTATCAATGGAAGCGGTAGTGTTATGTTCTATGGAGTTCTTTTATAAAATGGATCATGGGAATTCGTTTCCCTTGACGGTTCCACGACCTAACACAATATTTGATAATATTAAATGAATGTGCATTGCCCTCTGGCCATACGTTAATCGGAGATGCATTTATTTTCCTACAGGCTAACTCCGCATGTCATAAAAGTGGGATAATCATGAACTTTCTAATATAGAATGTTGTTCAAATTCTGGACTAGCCACCGCAAAGTCCAGATTTGAATATTACATAGTATGTCTGTTGATACATAAAGCGAAATATATCCACGGATTTGAGGAAAACGAGGGATGAAACATTCGCAGACATCGCAAATGTGTGGAACGAGATTCCAACAGAGTTCCTCCAGTCCTTGGTGGATTATATTCCAAATAAAGTCTAAATGCTGAAGGAGGAATATATTTTTTTTACTAATTTAAAGAATTACTATCTATTTTTCTTTAGTTTAAAGTTCTCATACCTTTTAAATATGCTATGCAAAAATATGTCAAATTACTTATGCCACATACTGGACTCTCTTATTTTTAGTATCAATTGAAAAAAGTTAACAAAACACATTTGAAATATGAAAAGTCTTTTGTTTTCAAATAATATAAAATTGCCCAATTGACAACCTGGGCACGTTTCTCAAAAAGTACAAGTTACAAATCTTCAAGTAAAATACACCCAAAACAACAATAAAATTTGTAAGTGTTATTTTGTGTATATTTTACTTGTAGATTTGTAACTTGTAGTTTTGATAAACGGGCCCCTGTTGTATGTGTTCTAGATCGTATAAATGTCGTTGGTAATTTCCAAATAAACATTTGTTTAGGAACATGTTCAGGTGAAAATTACCAAAAAAAATTTTTACGATCTACAACCAATTTCTGATAGCTCCGATAGGTCGTCTAGTATATTGCTGCCCAACAATTTGTGTCGCGAGAGGTGCAAGGCCGGGCACTCGCAAAGAAAGTGAAAAACTGTTTTTTCTTTACTTTGATTCCGGCAGCCACAGCAGAACGCATTGTAGGAAGAGCCTATCCTGCTAGTGTGTCTGCCGATAGCCCAGTCCCTATGGTTTTTGTTAGTTAATTGTGGTGTACGCTTATCGTTGTAACAAGGCCGCATCTTCCTAGCCAACTTACATGTGCTCAACTTGCGCCTCCTTTCTTCAGCTTTCTGCCGATAATGATTGAAAATATGGTTTCTAATAGTGCCAATCGGCATGGCTAGCGATTCAGCAGTGGATAGCACATCCCTGCACTGGCTAACTAAAGTAGAAGTAGTGTGTGACCTCAGAGACAGAAGAGCCGCCTAACTGTCGATGAAGATGCCGACTCTCCCCTGAACACGCCTGTCAATTAACACCCTGCCCACCACCATTATAGCCAAAAGTTTCAGTCTGAAATACACTGATGTTGTTGGGAAGTCGGAAGGAAAGTGTTACCCCAAGGTCATTCGAGAAGACTCCAGAGCCTACACCGCAGATCATTTTTGATCTATCAGTATACACCCTGAAGTTGAAGTCTTTTTCTGTTTTACCTCCCTTCCACTCCCGTCTGGATGGAATAAGGACTTTGAAAGTGCTATCGAAGTCCAGATGATGTACCATATAATCAGAGGGCTTCCTCAGTGTCGGTAGTAATTGATCTAAGATTCTGGCATAACCATAACTCCTTGATCTCCACCTTCCAGATGCCACTAGTCGCCTACAGCCAGTACATGAAGGTCAATCGGAATTGCGTTTAGTATAGCATTCAAAGCCTCTGAAGGACTAGTACGTAAACAACCTGTAATCTCGGTACAATCAGATCTCTGTAATTTGTAAAGTTGGTCTGACACGTAATTCTTGCTTGTGATGGACCACCATATTAACGATCCGTAAGTCAATATGGGGCGAATAATTGCTGTATACATCCATTTGAGGGTATTAGGACTTAGACCCCAGTGGGAACCAAACATTCTCCGCCAGGAGTAGTATGCAACTGAACATTTAGATTCCACCATAGTTTAGACTCCAGGATAATTCGTGGACAGTATATGATTCTGTAGCCATGGGAGTCTAAAGCTCTGAACTTTAGTCTTTGTAGTGAATAGTACCAGCTCAGTAATATTTGGGTTCACTCCTAGACCACAGCCTGTAGCCCATTTGCTCAATATGTCCAAGGTGTTTGACGTGAACATCTCTGATACCATTAACACCACATCGGTCGCATAAGCCGCAACCTTGACTCCCGCAGGGTCTAATCTGAAAAGCATTAAATTAATAACGAGAAGCCCGTTTGAGATCACCCCGTACTGTGTTGTTGCTCTGTTTGTCCATTTTGATTTTTCGCTGTTGCCTAGTTTTGCAGTGGCGTTTTTTGCAATGGTGATAATCCAGTTGCTGATGTATTCCTCTACATCGACATCCTGGAGAACCAGTTGAATGGCTGCCACTGATACATTGTTAAAGGCCCATTATATATCTAAGAAGTCTGCCAGAGCAAACTGTTTATGTTTAAGGGATCTCTCTATAAACCTTATAACCTCGTGTAAGGCTGTTTTAGTAGAGCGTCCCTTATGCTAGGTATGCTGACTGTCCGAGAGTCTTGACGACTCTAAAAGTCGATGTCTAATATGAGAGTCTATTAATCTTTCCAGCGTATTCACCAGGAAAGATGATTGGTCGGAAGTCGTTTGCACCTTCGGGACTTGTGCCAATTTTTGGAATGAAAGCTACTCTGTCCTTCCTCTAGCTGGTCGGAATGTAGTTAAAAGAGCGGCAAAGTTTATAGAATCTAAGAAACCAGGGGATGATAGAGCTCTTCGCGCTCTGTAGCATCTTTGTCATGATGCCATCAGAACCCGGTGATCTAAGCGAAGAGAAACTGTCGATTGCCCAAGAGATTTTCTCCAGGGATATAATATCATCATTGACAGCCGGTTGCTTCCCACTGAAGGGACTGTTCATATTGGCCATGTCCGTACAGCCGGAAAGTATGTTTTGGGAAGTATATCTAGTGACTCTGTAGAGGATTCTGACAAGGATCAATCCGGCATTTTAACGAAAGTTGGACAGAAGTGGTTCTTGCCAGAGCCCAACTAAGCCTTTGCAGAATCTCTAGTATGGTCTATTGACTCACAGAAATTCCTCCATGAGCTTCTTTTGGCGATTTTTATGGATTTTTATAAGCTTTTAACTTTTTTTCGGTTATTTTTATTTATTGTGTTTTCAATAAAAATGAACTAACAATTATAATCAAATCTTAACTCTAAAAATAAGAAATTTTAAGTCCAGCCAATTCCAGATAAAAATATTTGTTTCTGCGGTTGGTTCTTAGATTATCTTGCGTCTCTCGTGCTCGGCTAAGAGTAAGAGTGTCCCTCCTTCTCAGCAGAATGAGGCCTCTAAAGTTAATGATGTTGCGGGCTAGGAGATTTTGGTGAAATGCATTAAACACAATCAAAGAGAAGGCTACCGACTACAAAATGTCAAAAATAGAATATATGTGTATACGAAATTTTTATTTTCACGGCTACAGGTTGGTGTCCATGCTACTTTTGTCGTGTAGTCAAATTAAACTAATTTCTATTTTTGTTGGCTACAAAATAAGAACATTGTTGACAATATAACAAAATGTGTAAAGAAAGTTAGTGTTTAGAAATACTTTGTATTGTAAAATAAAAAAAAAAATTACACAATTTAAATGTTGCAACAATATGTATCAAGTTTTTTAGACCAGCACGCAGGGGATGACCCCTATTTATACAATGCATGGTGCCGGAACTAGAAAAATTGGTTATGAGAAGGAGGATAGAGGGAGTAGTGCCTATAAACATCCGATTTGAACTTTCCCACACTGAAAGTGTCAGGAAAGACCTCTGCAAGTAGTTTATTCCACATACGAACTGTGCGGCCAAAAGAACGAATTTTCCATGTAATGGGTAGTGCGATTCATTGGTATATCGACCACAAAGAGCGGGTTTCGGGAACAAGTTCCCTGATTTCATCAGAGCACATTCCATTATATTAACGATAAAACAACGAAATACATTGCTAAATTAGGCAATGCTAAATTAGGTATTGCTAAATTAAGCAATGTCATCGCCAAAAAATTTTAATTTTGTTGAGTGTTGTGTTTTTCTTCCGACGTGATTTGCTTGAATTTATAACGATTTTCCGTCATCCTACGTCAAATTTGGTTAATAAACAGACCGGTTTCGGCTATGTGTCATCTTCAGTGTTCTTCTGGAAAAAAAGTTTTTTTTTGTATTTGTTCAGCATTTTGTCGATCGAGATTTGGCTTTAGCTTTAGCGAATTACGGAATAAGGGGGCTGAACTAATTTTGAACTAGTTTGAAGAGACCCCATCTGTAACAACTCGTATAGTGCGATCCCTGAGGTGGCTCGATATAAATCGAGAGAAGTAATCACCGACACCAAAAGCAGCAAGTTTCGCCAAAGTGCATCATGCCACGCTCTTTCGAATGCCTAAGAAGTATTTAGAGCCACCACCTTACTCGCGGCGAAATGGTGTATCGAGTGACACTATTTTTCCGAAAGGAAGGCCAGTAAGTCACCCGTAGAGCGTCTCCTACGAAATCCACATTGGAGGTCGCTGGGTAAGCTGTTGGACTCCAAATACCTCCCAAGATGAAAATTTACCATATTTTCCACTACTTTGGCAAGCGCAGAACATAATGCAATTGGGCGGTAATTTTCAGGGCTAGTAGGCTCTCCCTTTTTAGGGATTGGCGTTACGTTGGCGACCTTCCAGCACGAAGGGAATCACATGATGCAAAGTACTGAAGAGGGTTGCCAACGGACGCGTTAACGGCAAAGAGCACTGCTTCAAGACCAGCGCTGAAATACCATCAGGCCCAGGAGACTTATTTATGTTGAGATCCGCTAAAACGTTTTTAACTGCACGCGCTCGAAAGAATATTTTTGGCATAGTTACAGATACTCCTTCAATCACAGGCAGTGGTTGTTTGCTTTCCGGCAAGGGAGAATTACTTGCAAATAGTTCATCCAGAAGGTTAGCTTTATCAACCAGGTCGGTGAATGTTTGGTCATCTTTTTGAGAAGCCGGAATTGAGGAACTAGCATTATTCTTTACTCTTTTAACAAATGACCAAAAGCTCTTGCTAACCCGAGGGGCAGCAAGAACCTTAGCACGAAGACGCTGCTCGTACAAAGCTTTTTCGGGACTTAGTACTCTGGCATACGAAGATCTCGCCTGTTTGCGTAGCGAATCAGTATCTAGGAAAGAAAGGCAGATGCAGAATGCTTCCTCTCTGGAGCTGATTGTATTCTTGCACGTCTGATTAAACCAAGATTTTTTCTTGGGCTTAACCAAAATTTGCTTTGAAGGAAAGAAAGCTTTCATTCTAAGCAAGATTGTGTTTTCAACCATTTTCGCCATGGCATTGACATTTTTGTCGAGAAGACATAGTTTCCAATTAAACTGCCTAAAGAATTCGTTAAGCGCATCCAAACGAGCCTTTTCGTAGATTAGTTTTGAACGTCTCATAGCTGTTTGTGAGACATTAGGAAGCTGTGAAAACGAAAAGGGGCGGAAATGGTACAATGATCCGAATTGCCAAGAGGTGCGTTGACTCTGACTTCATACTTTTCAGGATGTGAAGTCAGGAAAAGGTCGAGAGCACGAAATATGTAGGCTCATTCACCAATTGCGCAAGGTGATTGTGCGCGGCGAATAACTCAACATACTGGCCTTCTTTAGTTGTGTGGCTTAAATGGTGAAGCCAAGAAGAGTTGTAAACATTGAAATCACCAGCAGCAACAAATTTCACTGTTCGGGCAACTCTCAAGGATCTTCGATATGGAATCAGAAAGGGTATTGAAGCCGTTAATAGTTTTATCCCTTCCTGCGTTTGAACTTCTGTAGAAAAACCCGAAGTGCAAATAGTGTGACCTGATTATGAATTTATCCCAAAGGCAGCTAAATTCACGATCATTCGTGCCTAGTGGTTGCTGGCACTAGTACACATCTTCATTGCGGATATACACTGCAATTCCCAGATGGGAGCTGAAAAGCGATAGAAGGTAATAGCCAGGTAGGTGAAAGTCCTGTGAATCAGCACCCTCATATACCTGAGTCTCACACAAGGCGAAAACGTCCGGCAGATGGAGACAAACGTGAACATAAACAGAAAAAAAAATTCGCTATTAGCCCACGTATGTTGTAAAAGTCTAACTTGACCCGGTTGGAGAACAGCCCACCTTTGCCAACACTGTTAATGGGGTACCAGCACTCTGAACATTGAGATATAATTTTTATATATACACACATATATTTTTTTTATTGCTTTAACCCATTAGTGGACACGGGCCCTCCGTGGACCGATTTTTACCAAACTTTCTACTTATAGTAATATTTATGTCCTAAATCCAAATTTTGCATCACCTGACCTTTGAGATTCACAAGGACATCTCCAGGAGCGAGTGCCATATGTATATATATATATATATATATATATATATATATATATATATATATATATATATATATATATATATATATATATATATATATATATATATATATATATATATATATATATATATATATATATATATATATATATATATATATATATATATATATATATATATATATATATATATATATATATATATATATATATATATATATATATATATATATATATATATATATATATATATATATATATATATATATATATATATATATATATATATATATATTTATATATATATATATATATATATATATATATATATATATATATATATATATATATATATATATATATATATATATATATAGATATATATATATATATATATATATATATATATATATATATATATATATATATATATATATATATATATATATATATATATATATATATATATATATATATATATATGTATATATATATATATATATATATATATATATATATATATATATATATATATATATATATATATATATATATATATATATATATATATATATATATATATATATATATATATATATATATATATATATATATATATGTATATATATATATATATATATATATATATATATATATATATATATATATATATATATATATATATATATAACTCCCATAAACTCAAAAGTTGCGCAGCAAAAGTTGACTCGTATGAACATAGACTAATTAATTATGTTGTGCCATGGTGAAATAAGTATACAGGTGGCAGCATAACGTCAGCAGATTATTTTTTGCTCTGGTAGTTTTGTGCATAATCCGTGTCTAGTACGTATATATTTTTGACAAGCATCATCTATTTTTTTATTGTATTGTTGTATTTGTTTCCCTTATGCGGTCACCTGTATACTTATTTCACCATGTGTTGTGCTATTTGGTTATTTTATTTCATTTGCATTTCTGTTCTACATATCTTTCTGCTCTGTTGTTAGTTTTTTGTTATTGGTTCTTGTGTTGTCACTGATGTGTTAATTGTTGCTTTTTAACAGCGGTTGGCTTTGTTATTTTTTATTTTACTATTTTATGCATGTATGTATGTATGTAGTATGCATTTAGCTCGTCTGGTTTATTTTACTTTGCGTGGTGTTGAATATGCATTTGAATCTATTATAACATTTATAAGCAAATGGTATTTGCAAATAAAAATGTAGTGCTGCGAAGCATGTTTTTTTATTTTATTGTAACTTACTAACTCACGAAAACAATTACTGATTAACGCGCTATTTGCAAATAAGAAGGTTGGCTTGCCACCTTTACATAGGTTTGTTAACAAAAAATAATAAATAGATAAATATATTAACAAATAGATGAATATTCAGTGATTTAATAAGTTACAATAAAAAATTATTTGTCAGCATTTTACGTTTTTATTTGCAAATAAGCTCTGCGTATAAATGAGGTACATACATTGTGTTTAATTGTTTAATTGTTTTATGTTTTTAAATAATTAAATTTATATTGTTATACATATGTCAAGATAAATAATTGTATTTCTATAATATTGAGTGAAGCTAATGCACATTAGGGTGAGATTTTTTTTGCTAATTTCAATTTCGAATAGCAAAAAAAGCTTGCTTTTTATTTTTAGATATGTATATGGGAAAAATAATGAAAAAATATTGGGACCTACTTTTAGCCCTCTGTCGCAGTATCAAGATTTTGAATATGAGATCAAATCGATCAAGATGTGAAACATCATATGATGCAACATTATATATTCTTTATAGGTGTTATAACTAATTACACTCAAAATATCCATTATTTTATACATACATACATATTTTATACAGACAAACTTAAGATGAAATGATGAAGCAAATTTTCGAATTTCTAAGTCATTGTCATATCTTGCAAAATAAAATTTCTAAGCTAATTTGAGGTCGCTGAACACGAAAATGATATTCATTTCTTTCTCTATATGCGCGTTTTCCCGATATTCGCGAAAAACAATTTTTTTAGTTTTTTTAGTGTTTTCGTTTATTGGCGAAAATTCCGGGAACGGCTCCTCTGAATAAAATAAATTGCACACTGTTGTATAGATATCTCTCTATTCTTTCACTTAATACACTGATTGTCCAGATTGTATAAAAAAGGTATAGAGTTAGAGGCCTTAAAATTTTAAAAAAGTATAATTTCAGACCTTCTCCAAAAACTATAATTTTAAATTGCTCCTTTACGATCACATGATGGATGCAATCGCTAAATTCTGATCAAAGAGATCAGATCAAAAAAGAAAGTTATTAGCCCTTAAGCGAAAACCGCGGTATTATGTTATAGTTTTTTTCATACAAAACTAATTTAATTGAGTTTGTATTAAAAAAATTTTTTATTTATTGAAAATAATTTTGTATGGGTAATAAAATCAGCTTTTTCGCTTAATGGTTTTTACGTGTAGCCTCAAAAAAATTATATTTTTTTTTTTATTAATGAAACAAATTAAAATAAAGTTCATATAATTTCTCTAGCTTCCAGCCGTGGTAGAGGGCTAAAAGATGCTATTTCGTAAGAAATTAAAAAATTTGTTTGTATATAAGTTAACTAGATGCAACATTCTGGAGGCATTCCAAATTTATTGGATGACCTTTTTTTCTTCATACAGCAACGCTCCACTCTAATGTACACGTCAGGAATAATGCAGGGGAGAGGGGGGCACCTTTGAACACTTTTTGCTTTCAAGCCTCATAAAAATTTATATTTTTTAATTACGTATAATTCGTTTATAAGGCACACCGCTTATAGTAGAATTAGCGATATATTCCAAAATGTTAGTTTTTCTGTCATCTATTAGTAAAATACCTGCAAAATATTTTGTATTTAGTCCATTTTCGCTTATAAGCCACCAAGATTTGGTTTGAAATATCTTAAATATATGCAAGTTATGGAAGATATTGTTACGTTTTTAGTCCTTTACATAAAAACTGTTTTATTATTTTCACAGGACTCGTTGAATTGCAATAAAATAAAACTCGGATATTTATTTTACAAATAAATTCTCAGTAACACTTTATTTATTACTTTGAAAACACGTACAACTAAACGCGATGTACACACTAACTATTCTTGGCGATGTTTACTCGTCTAAGATTAAAAACACACTTTTTCCTCGTTTGTCCGGCAGCCCTCCTTTTATAGTCAACTACGAAACCTTCTGGTAACTTTTCCAACCTTCCGGAATACAGCCGTCTCTCTTTATCCTTAACTGTACTGTAATGCAGGTCTCTTTTCATCTAAGTGTACGGCATGATCATTTTGGTCTTGCTATGGTGTAATGTATGTGCGTGAGTAGTATGCATGGGATTTTTCTTGTGCATGTTTATCTTTACATACACACATATACTAAGGTGACCATACGTCCTCTTTTTTAGAGGACAATCATCTATTTTAACTCGCTGTCATCTATAAAATTTGTGTCCTCTTTCTGTCATCTTTTTTTATTATCAGTCATCTTTTGTCATCTTTAATATGAAAAGAATGATCAATGTTAGTATTTATTGAACTTTTTCTTTTAAAAATATATGGTTGCACTTTTTTTGCGAGAAATTTAATATATCGATTGATTGTGTGGGGGCAATAACAACAATCAGAGTCAATACGAATAAAAGCTGTAAAACATTTACAAAATACTGTGAATCAAAAGATGCTATTTTAAAGAAAGTTCAAGAATCTGAAAAGTACAAGTAAAACTATAAGCTAATTATATTATATACTGTAATAAGAAATTTTGAATAATGAATTTTTAAGTTTTGTAATTTCTTTTAACTACTTCTACATATTTATAAGTTGAAGTAACATTTTCTATTTGTAATTTTTTTTACATACATACTTGTATGTATCATAATAGGTACGAATAGAAGGGAATCATAATGGATCCAATTTGGTATCCGAGTGGATGTGCGGTATAGCACTACCCTTCCTAACCTAACCTATATGTAAATAATGTAGATATTGAGTTCAAATAAATTTTTTACTATTTTTGGTGATGTCATCTTTTTCTTTCTTCGAAATCTGGTCATCTTACATATACTAATGTTTTCAAGATTGCTACTTAAACAAATTATGCTGTTATCAAGTTTACATTTCTTACAGCTGTGGTTGTTTAAGTTTAATGTTATCGCAATCTTGTCTTTTAACGTTCTCGAATAATCTTGGATGTTCTCGGCACTACTTCCAGAAAGTTCTATTTCCGCTATTTGAATTATTCTAACGGCTATCACAAAATTGTTACCAATGCTTTTATTTTGACATTACATAGGCAGTGTTTTATTTAGTGGTAGCAAATACAGATTATCATCACAGCTGTTATTTTTATGTCGTTATATTTGAATCTGCATTTTTCGTAACACTGCCCCCCACTTAAGCCTGTTCGTCCCGAATAGGCACACAATCACCTTTTCCATAGTTCGCCAGTCGTTCGAGTGTAGTACTTTCATTTTGGACCTTGGGCTGTTGTACTTCTGTATCCTGTAGACGACGTCGTTCAGCCTAGTAATCACCTTATACGGTCCATCCCAGTGAGTCTGTAATTTTGGGGACAATCCTTTCTTTCGTTGTGGGTTGTAGAGTAGAACCAGTTGACCCTCCTTGAATCCCTCAGAATTTGCAGCTCGGTCATATTTACCCTTCATCTTGTCACTGGCCAGAAAATTCGGTTGCGTACAAATTCATGTAGCTCATTTAAATTTTCTTGCTCTTGGGAAGAGATGGTGCCTTCTTCACTTGTTGGTGTAGGTTTAATCCAAATCACCAGGCAATTTTAATTCCGTCCCAAACACAATTTTAGCAGGTGTTCGTGATGTCGAGTCATGCACAGCTGACCTATATGCAAAGAAAAATTTGGCAATGTGCTCGTCCCAGTCCCTTTGATGCACGCTTAGCACTTTTCGCAGGTACTCCTCTAGGTTACGATTAAATCTTTCTACCATGCCATCGGACTGTGGGTATAGCGGCGTCGTTGTTGTTTTCTTTATCCCATATAATTCGCACATTTCTCGGAATATGGCAGACTCGAAGTTTCTACCTTGTTAAGAATGTAATTCTATTGGAACACCATAGCGACATACCCAGTTGTTGACAAATGCATTCACAACTGTCCTTGCTTCTTGATTGGGGATGGCATATACTTCTGGCCATTTACTAAAATAGTCCATCACCACAAGAACATAGCGATTCCCGGCGTCGCTGACGGGAAAACGACCTACTACATCCATTGCTATCCGTTCAAATGGTGCACCCGAGTTGTATTGTTGCAGCTGTCCTCGAATTTTTCTTACAGGTCCTTTTGCTGCGATGCACTGTGGACAATTTGCTATCCAGTCGGCTACGGCTTGTTGATATTCAACCCAATAAAAACGCTGTTTTAACTTCTCCAGCGTTTTTGTCACTCTGTCATCTGGCCGCCACTCGGACCATTGTGGAACTCGTGCAAAACCATATTTATCTTGGAGGATGGCACAACTATTAGGTTGGAAGCCATTTTCCATCTGCACTCTCCCATACGCGCTACAAGCACCCGTTTATCAGCTTCAGGCTATTCCACTGAGCCCAATAAGATTTCACAAGTGGGCTTTCAACTGATATTTCATTGCGAGCAGGTCATCTATTTTCCTCTTTGGCTGCTATAATTGTCGCCAATATGGTGTCGTTCCTCTGTGTCGCTGACCAGTCCTCGTCGGAATCGATGTTTGTTGACCGAACATCAATAACGCATTCCTTCTTTTCGGCCTTAACACAATGTCTGTACTCCAAGTTGCAGGGCCGCCGCGTTAAAGCATTGTTATGCTTTACACCCCTTCTATTCTCGATATTGAAGTCGTAGCTTTGAAGACGTTCAATCCAGCGCGCTAGCTGCCCTTCAGGGTTTTTAAACTGCAACAGCCATATCAATGCAGAATGGTCGGTCCTTAGCGTAAAGTGTTGGTCATACAGGTACTTATGGTAGTGTTTTATGGACTCCAACACTGCCAAAAGCTCACGTCGCGTCACTCAGTAGTTTCTCTCAGGTTTTTTGAGTATACGGCTATAATAGCCTATCACTTTTTCTGTGCCATTGACTACTTGTGACAACACACCTCCTATGCCATAGCCGCTCGTATCGGTATCCAGCACAAATTTTTCTCCAGCCATGGGGTACGCTAGTACTGGTGACGTACACAGTAAATTCTTTAGTGTCTGGAACGCATTCTCCTGCTATTCGCCCCAGTGATACGGCCTCGACTTCTTCGTCAGCACATGCAAGCTTGCAGCAACGTTGGCAAAATTTGATACAAAGCGTCTGTAGTATGTACAAAGGCCCAGAAAGCTGCGCAGTTCAGATTTTGCGGGCGAGGCCAGTCTTTTACTGCTCGTATTTTATCTTCATCCGTTGAGATTCCGTCTGCCGTAACACGATGGCCCAAATACTTTACTTCTCTCTGGAACAATGCACATTTCTTCGCGCTATGTTTTAATCCAGCTGATGATATGCGTCGAAGAACTTCTGCCAAATTTTTGAGGTGCTCATCAAAAGTTTTTCCCATCACGACAATGTCATCAAGGTACACCAAGCAAGACTTCCAGTGAAGTCCCTTCAGCACTCGTTCCATTAGGCGTTCAAAAGTAGCTGGAGCATTGCAGAGCCCAAATGGCATAACTTTAAACTGCCATAATCCATCGCTTGCGCTAAAAGCAGTTTTCTCCTTATCTTTCTCTGCAATCTCCACCTGCCAATATCCGCTTTGTAGGTCTAACGTGGAGAACCATTTCGTTCCAGCCAGCGTGTCTAAGGTGTCGTCAATTCTTGGTAGCGGATAACTGTCCTTCTTAGGAACGTCGTTGAGCTTTCTGTAGTGTACGCAGAATCCTGTACTGCCATCCTTCTTTTTGACTAAGACCACGGGCGAACTCCAAGGACTTGAAGATGGCTCGATTACACCATTCCGCTCCATTTCATGGACAAGTTCTTTTACCTCATTCCGTTTTGCTAGTGGTACACTTCTGGGTGGCTGTTTGATCGGCCTCGCTTCGCCTGTATTTATTTCATGTTTTTCTATTGCCGTTCTCCCTTGGCTTTGATTTTTCAAGGCGAAGACGCTGGCGTGCCTTTCTAGCAGCTGTTTATCTCTATTTCTATCAGGAGCTGCTAGTCCTGCTACCCATTTCCCCTAGTGTTCTTCAAACTCTTCACGTTCTTTAGCGGACATATTGGCAGGTTCTGGCCTTTGCTCGCAGTTTATTATTGCCTCTGGTGGAGTACATTGGCCTATATCAGAAGTTTCGTTAATGACTTTCGTGGCCTGATAAATTAAGTACTCTTATAGGAATCTTTCCTCCTTTGCAAGCTTTTACGAGGGCTTTTGCTGTTAATAGCTCGCTCTTGATTTCTGTTGATTCTACTACCCACAACCGATTGCCCTCATAATCTCCCTCCATACTTGCCAATATTACTGATTCAGACTGTGGTGGTAACGTCTGATTTTCAATAGAAACTAATTTCCTTACGTGCGTCTGGTTGTCATATCCAACATCAAACGGTATTTCAACATTACGCCAAATCATCACTTGTTGACCCATATGCAGGTTGATGCCATGGTTTATCATGAAATCTGCTCCAATGATCACCTCATCAACAATGTCGGCAACAATAAACACATGTTTCACGGTGATATTGGCTATAATCACCTTCGCTTCAGTCTTACCGTAGACAGTGGCTGGCTCCCCAGTATCTGTACGTAGTCTTATATTCCTTAAAGGTTCACACTTCCCCTTCGCTATATCGGGCCTGATTATTGACTGCGACGCTCCTGTGTCTATGGTGAAGATGTGCTTTTCGCCGTTGATGTATCCACATGCAGTAAGTTGCTATTTTTCTGCTGCATTGCTGATATGGAGATTATGGGGCCGTCGTTTGTGGGAGCTAGCTCTTGCCCCTTAGTGCTAGCTCGATTTAGTTTAACGGGGACTCTTGTATTGTTTGTTGGTCGTTTACTGTTTCTTGGTGGCGAAACAGATCTGGCTCTTTTTCTTGGCGCCTTGCAGTTGCGCTGGAAGTGGCCGCAGTTATAACACAGCTTTTACTTTGCCGTCCTTCTCTGCCAATGCTTGTCTCACTGCCTCCTTGATGCTAGAGACTAGATCACTCTCATTTTCGGCAATGAACTCCACGTTCCGCACCTTGCACACCTGTGGCTTCCAAATCACCCTAGCAGTCTCCTGAGCTAGTGCAAATGAAACCATTTCAGCTAGCACACACTGCAAGCTTGATGTCAGGATCACGGATGCCGTTAACAAACGCCTCTGTTTTAACATGATCCAGGAATGGGTGGTTTTCACCTGGATACGTAAGCTGCACTAACCGCTCAATTTCCATTGCGAAATCTTGTAGAGACTCATTTGGCTTCTGCCCTCTACATCGCAATTCCACACGGTATATATCTCGCTTATGTTCGCCACCATATTTCCGCTGCAGTACCGTCATTATGTCATCATAGTTGTTTCTACAGCTCACTGGTACGGTTTCGAGAACTTCTCCTGTCGGCTCCATTTAAGGCCAAAATCAGCTCTATGGCCTTTTCTTCATTTTCCCATCCATTTTTGCAAGCAACTGTCTCGAACTGGAATTTGAAAATGTTTAAAGGTATGCTGCCATCGAAACAAGGAGTCTTAATTCTGCTGGAAACCTCTGGAATAACTCTCACTAGCCCGCCTTGACACTAAAGATTAACAATTTTTGCTTCTAAGTCATGCAATTTCTTGTCCACATCTTTTACATGCACTTTGGCGCCACCAATTTCTAGGCTATGGAGTTTATTCTCTAATTCTGAGAGTTTCTCATCAAATTTGCTGACTTGCACTACTACTCTTCTATTTATGGCCTCAGAAATTTTCACTAACTTTTCATTTGTACCACTGATTTCAGCTAGCAGTTTTTCGTTGTTGGCTCTAGATATTTCTTGAAATTCCACCTTAACATCAGCTAGCAGTCTCTCGTTGTTTACTCTAGATGTTTCTTGGACTTCGGCTAGCATTCTCTCGTTAGCTCTAGATGTGTCTTGAGCTTCGGCTAGTATTCCCTCGGTAGCTGTAGATGTTTCCTCAAATTTCTCATTTGTGGTTTTAGATGTTTCTTCAAATTTTTGTATCATAGCGGCGAACATTGTACTTAAGTCCATGCTGCTTACTGTAGCACGAGTACATACCTCTATATCCTCTTTATCCTCAAATTCGTATGTCCGGATGTCGATGCCACGCTGCTTGAACTCATCTATCAGCCTCTTCTGAAATTACACTTTATTGCCTTTGTTGGCAGTTCCAGCTTACTCAGCTCCTTTTTTAGCTGCTCCACTTTTAGCTCTTCAAACTTCATGGCTTCTATTTTTTTTAATGTCCTTTTGTAATTTTTATTAATTAATAATGTCCTTTTTTATTATTAATGTCCTTTTTTTAATGTCCTTTTTATTTTAATTTGCAATCCCACTTCTGACACTAATTGTTACGTTTTTAGTCCTTTACATAACAACGGTTTTATTATTTTCACAGGATTCGTTAAATTGTAATAAAATAAAACTCGGATGTTTATTTTACAAATAAATTCTCAGCAACACTTTATTTATTACTTTAAAAACACGTACAACTAAACGCGATGTACACACTAACTATTCTTGGCGATGTTTACTCGTCTAAGTTTAAAACACACTTTTTCCTCGTTTGTCCGGCAGCACTCCTTTTATAGTCAACTATGAAACCTTCTGGTAACTTCTCCAACCTTCCGGAATACAGCCGTCTCTCTTTATCCTTAACTATACTGTAATGTATGATCATTTTGGTCTTGCTATGGTGTAATGTATGTGCGTATGTAGTATGCATGGAATTTTTCTTGTGCATGTTTATCTTTGCATACACGCATATACTAATGTTTTCATGATTGCTACTTAAACAAATTATGCTGTTGTTGTTTAAGCTTAATGTTATCGCAGTCTACAATGTCTTTTAACATTCTCGAATAATCTTGGATGTTCTCGGCACTATTTCCAGAAAGTTCTATTTCCGCTATTTGAATTATTCTAACGGCTATCACAAAAGTGTTGCCAATGCTTTTATTTTGAGATTACATAGGCAGTGTTGTATTTAGTGGTAGCAAATCACAGCTGTTATTTTTATGTCGTTATATTTGAAACTGCTTTTTTCGTAACAATATAATCCAAAATGCAAAAGTCAAAAATAATATATTTTGTAATCATAGTTTTATGAAAATATTACTCATACTGAAGTAGAAATTGTTTTTATTTTAGCAATCTTAATTGGATTATTTCCGAATTAACTAAATAAGGAAGTAATATCTTAACGTTAGTTTTATTTTTCTTTGTTAAAAGAAATAATTATATGGGGATTCGCATACAAGCAACAAATTAACTTATATAAAGATATAGTCCAATTCGCCTTTTAGTCCACAAAAATGGTGCAAATGAGGCAGTGGACTATAAGCTAATTTTACTGTATTGACTTTTTACATAATGTAACTAATATGAATGGAAATATACTTTAGTTTAAGTCTACAAGTAACTTACTTTTAGTTCGATTTAAATTTTTTTTTATTTTTTTATTGGATGAAGTCATTGTGTTCAAATGTGCCCCCATACGGGGCAGCTTCGAACTAGGCTGGGGCAGCTTTGAACGGCACTTTTTTCTTATAGCGCTTATGTCCAAAAATAATATAAACAATTATATTTTGTATATACATACATATATATATATATATATATATATATATATATATATATATATATATATATATATATATATATATATATATATATATATATATATATATATATATATATATATATATATATATATATATATATATATATATATATATATATATATATATATATATATATATATATATATATATATATATATATATATTGGGTGTTTTTTATTGAGGTATAGAACTTTAAGTTGGCATCACTTTTTTAACTGGCGGCCATTTTGTCAGCTGTCAAGTGATTAATATTTAGTTTGGTTTGCCATTTCATCATGAACAGGTTGACAAAAGAACAATGCTTGCAAATCGTGCAAATTTATTTCGAAAATAATGGTTCAGTTCGCGAAGTTTACCGCAAGCAAAATCGCAAAATTTTGTTCAGTGATGAGGCTCATTTTTGGTTGAATGGCTACGTCAACAAGCAAAATTGCCGCATTTGGAGTGAAGAGAATCCACATGAGACCCTTGAGACGCCATTACATCCACAAAAACTGACTGTTTGGTGTGCTCTATGGGCTGGTGGAGTCATTGGGCCATACTTCTTCCGAAATAATGCTGGAGAGTCAGTTACCGTTAATGGAGACCGGTATAGAGCCATGATAACCGACTATTCTGTTCCCGAATTGGATGGCATGAATGTGGATGAGTTGTGGTTCCAACAAGACGGCGCTACATGCCACACAGCGCACGTCACAATCGATTTATTGAAGGAAACATTCGATGAGCGCATAATTTCGCGGAATGGACTGTCAATTGGCCACCAAGATCGTGTGATTTGACACCATTGGATTATTTTCTTTGGGGATATGTGAAGTCGCTCGTCTACGCCAACAAACCAGAAACGTTAGGGGACTGGGAAGCCAACATTCGTGGCGTTATTGCCAACATACGGCCCCATATGCTCGAAAAAGTGGTTGAAAATTGGACCTGTAGAATTGGCTTTATTCGAGCCAGCCGCGGCGGCCACATGCCCGAAATCATATTTAAACATTAATGGCATAAAATTATCCTTCCAATAAAGCCAAATTGATGGACATTAAAACGATTTTCTTGTGTTTTATTTCAATTCGAAGTTCTATACCTCTAAAAAAACACCCTGTATATATATATATATATATATATATATATATATATATATATATATATATATATATATATATATATATATATATATATATATATATATATATATATATATATATATATATATATATATATATATATATATATATATATATATATATATATATATATATATATATATATATATATATATATATATATATATATATATATATATATATATATATATATATATATATATATATATATATATATATATATATATATATATATATATATATATATATATATATATATGTATGTATATACAAAATATAATTGTTTATGTTATTTTTGGACATACATATATATATATATATATATATATATATATATATATATATATATATATATATATATATATATATATATATATATATATATATATATATATATATATATATATATGTATATATATATATATATATATATATATATATATATATATATATATATATATATATATATATATATATATATATATATATATATATATATATATATATATATATATATATATATATATATATATATATATATATATATATATATATATATATATATATATATATATAATAAATTCGATTTATTTATTAAAAAAAACACAAACATTATCATTCAAAAATAAAAAATTTTAAATAAAAAATAAGTTTTATATTATTAAGGCATAAAAATAAACTTAAAAACATAAAAACGAAACTTTACCTTTGAACATGTTCAAAGGTGCCCCTTTTTTTGTTCAAACCTAAACTGGCGTGCCATTTTACGGAAATTTATAATAAATATTTTTTTCTTACATAAATATCAAAGAACTTACCTTAATTTTGCTTGAAATGAATTTTGGACTGCAATAAATCTCTTTCGCGAAAGAAAACGATCACTGAATACTTCTTACACTCTTACAAAAAAAATTACAATGGCACTGTGAAAACTTGTTCACCCAACTTTATTCGGTCGACGACTGAAAAAACTAGCAAAAGTTGTTGATGTTGCTAGAAAACAAGGTTTCCATGTGAAAAACTCGGTTAAGGGGCGGAAAAAATGTTAAACTGAGATTTTATATCCATTGTTCAAAGGTGCCCCGTGTTCAAACGTGCCCCCCTCTCCCCAATGTTTTTCGGCTTAAGTCTCGTTTATATACTTTTTTATGATCATACTCGAAGTTCATTTTTATTTTTGTGGGCGACAATAAACAAATTAGTGCTGCCAACATAATGAGAAATATGAAATAATTAGGAGCTTAATAAAAATATTCGGAAACAATTCAAGAATACCAAAATTCTTTAAAAATAAAAATTATGTGGTAATAGCACTTTTTAACC
Source organism: Panzeria rudis (assembly GCA_956483635.1). Lineage (NCBI taxonomy): Eukaryota > Metazoa > Arthropoda > Insecta > Diptera > Tachinidae > Panzeria > Panzeria rudis. The sequence continues at coordinate 75,651,996 of OY101447.1, read as the reverse complement.
TAAAACTTTAAGTATAATTTTTTGGCGCCCACTTTTGTTTCCGGAGTTACGGAGTTCAAAACTTAAATTTTTTATTGATCATAGATCCTACAATATAGAACAGATATAAACGATATAGTTATCATTACAAACAGCTTGAAATACCTTTGCACTGGTATGCAACATTTTAAATCCATTAACGCACTGCGAGCAAAGTGGAGTTTAATATATTTTTATACGACTTTTCACGTAAAAGCGTCGTTACATTAGAAACTGACCGATACAACGGTACTTAAGAATATATTCAGTTTAATATTTGTAGAACCTTCCAAGCTTTAATTTCATATGTAATTGGAAGCTGTCATCGATGTAATTCGTAAGTTATGGCACTATAAAAATGAGATTTTAAAAATTAGCTAACTCATAAACTCATTTTTAAAGTACCATAACTTACGTATTTCACCGACGACAGGTTTCAAAAACACACAAAATAAAAGCATGGAAGGTTCTCTATAAAAGTGGATACATGTTTATGTACCGTTGTATCGACTAGTTCTTAAGATAACGGTGATGAAGTCAGATATCAAAACTTTAAAGTTGCATTTCACACGCAAGGGTTAATAGATTTCAGAAATGTTACATTAGTAGGAAGCTATTTTACAGAACTTTACCGTAATATACATTTCATTTATATCTTTTCTTAATTCTAGGAGTTATGGCCAATAAAAACTTAAAGTTTTGAACCCCGTAACTCAAAGTTTTGAAATTTTTAAAGTACTCTTGACTTCGTGAATCACGGATGCAAAATCAGATATTAAAAATTGTACCAATTTTAAAGAAAAAGTGTACTTTTTTCAGTCCGATTGTACTAAATTTTTTTATTGAAAATAATAAATAAATAAATTTATTTGTTTTTATATTTTGCGACATCTAACTATATTTTGAATAAGCGTTTTTTTTTATACAAGTGAAACATTTGAAAGTGGCACCACTGAAATATGTACTTTAATAACAAAATGTCAGCTGGTAAGTGAATACCCTAAAACCCATACAGCAAAGTTAATATTTTGTTGTGAGCTTTGATCACAGCTAAATTTTTTTGATGTCGAACTCCATATACAATATGAAGTTTGACATACATTCTACATCACAAGGCCAATTTAGTTAGCCCCTGCTACCACCTTATAAAATTAATTCACCTTAATTGCATGCTTCAGTAAATGCTCTTGAGCAAAAATACTTAGGAAAATCAACAGTAAAAGTTCGTCAAGTTTTAATATAGTAAAAACTAATAATATATACGAATCGAAAAGTATTATTAGATTGGGCCGGTATTTTAATTTAAAATAAAACCGGACTATTCGACATTCGAAAAATCAACATTTTGAAAAAAACCGCAGGCCGTATTGTGGAAACAACCGGTTGAAAAAACGAGTCGATCACCCTAGTATATACGTAACAGTATTTTATTAGTGTTATTTTGTTTAATATGTATTTTATTAAATAAAAATATTCAAGAAACTAGAAAAATATTTTTGGAGGGAATTTCAGAAAATGTGTAAAATTTAAGGTGTTTTTGCTTTATTCAGGTAAGGATATTATTGTATGTAAATTGAAACTGAATCAAGTTAATTTACTTTAAATTATACTATTACATACAGTTTTACATTTAGGAGTTTTATTTTCAAAATGGGTTAAATTTAGGGGGTTTTAAAATATTTTTGGGGGGAAGAAAAAAAGTTACCTGGCAACACTGATTGACGCTTTCGTTGACAATGTCACCAGAAATATACGAGAACTGTTGTCTCTAACGTATCCCTACTCGCGCATTATGCATTAAACACATTCGCCACAGCAGGCTACCGACTACAACCTGTCAAAAATAGAATACATGTGTGTATATGAAAATGATTATTTTCACGACTGCACGGCTACATGACTGCAGGTTGTTGTCCATGCTACTTCTGTGGTGTAGTCAAATTAAACTAATTTCTATTTTTGTTGGCTACAAAACAAAAACAGTGTTGACAGTATAACAAAATATGTAAAGCAAATTAGTGATTAGAAATATTTTTTATTGAAAAATATAAAAGAAAATTACAAAATTTAAATGTTATAATATATATGCATCAAGTATTTTTAAATAAATAAACTATTTGTTTTGTTATATAGAATATTGACTTAAGTCAAAAATACCAACTTCATTGAAAATTAAAAAAATCACAGGGTAATAGCCCTTTTTAACCTAAATATTTTACTATAATTTATTTCGGTGCTCTCTCCTGATTCCGGAGTTACGGGGTTCAAAACTTTAATATATTATTGATCATAATATACAATATAGAACGGATTTAAACGATATATACTACGTTTATACGCACTGGTTATATGCAAATAAAACTGTAAATTGTTGCCATATAATTGTTTTATTGCGACTTATTAACTTACGAAAACTATTCACGATTAACGCACTATTTGCAAATAAAATGATTGGTGCTGGCTGCACCGCTTTGTTAATAAAAAGCAATAAATAGAAAAATATTTCGCGAAAAATATTGATAGAAGAAAATAATGACAATTAAAACAAATAATTGTTTGTTCCTTTATACATTTCAACTATTTTTTTGTAAAATACAAACGTCTTCTATAAAAGTGCTACCAAGTTTTTGTATTTTGATATGCCATATAAACAGTGAATTAACTTATTTGCAAGGCATATTCATTACAGGTACCACCATAACTAAAACAAATACAACACCAAAAAACACATGTATTTTGTTGGTAGAAATACCCCAGAAATATGTCAAATCCATCAACTGTGAGTCGCACACATTCATAAGCTCTCTCAAATTTACTAACACATGCCCGTTGTTGATAGAAAACTCCCAGACATGTGTCAAAATCTATTGCCTGTGTGACGCACACATTCTCAAATTTACTAAAACAGCTGTTCTTGTAGTGGTACCTGTTCAATATACCTTGCTTATTTGCAAATATTTTTATTTGCGAATAGTCCGCGTATAAATTTTCAAAATGCTTTAAAACACCTTTCTACTGGTATATACAATTTTTAAATCCATTAACACATTGCGAGCAAAATGGAATTTAAAAAATTTTTTATATGACTTCTCACGTAAAAGCACCATTATCTTAAAAACTGGCCGATACAATCGTGCTTAAATATGTATTTAGTTTAATAGAAAGCATTCTAAACTTTCATTTGATGTATACTTGAAAGCTATCATCGATGAAATTCATCAGTTATGGCACTTTGAAAATAAATTTAACTCTTAAACTCATCTTTAAAGTACCATAGCTTAAGTATTTCATAGGTGACATCTTTCAACTATACACCAATAAAAGCATGGAAAGTTCTCTATAAAATTATACATATGTATAGTATATATGAACTATGCATATGTACCGTTGCCTGAAAAGTCAGATAAACAAATTTTTAAATTGCACTTCACTCGGAATGGGTTAATTGTTTTAAAAAATTTGTATACCAGTAGAAAGGTATTTTAGATAAGTTTAAAGTGATATCCGTATGAACCGCGTAACTCCGGAGCCAAAAGAGACCAAAAAAAATTACACTAAAATTATAAGGTTAAAAAAAGTTACTGCCTCATGTTTTTTTTTAATTTTCAACGATGTTGGTATAATTGACTTAAGTCAATATCCTATTTTATTAAACAGAACAAAAAACATAAAAAAATTTAAGTATGAAAAGTGCCATACCAATCAATAGGTTTTAAAGAAATAAATTGATTTGTTTTTACATTTTGCAAGATGTAAGAAAATTTTGAATTAGGGGTTTTTTTATACAAGTAAAACTTTTGAAAGTGGCACCACTGAAATATGTACTGCAATAACAACATGTCAGCTGGTTACGATGTAGCTGCCGCGTTCAAGATAATTAAGTAGCTGACTACCCGACGACGATTGCTGCCAACAGCATTTGTAGTCGTGTAGCCGTGTAGCCTGCTGTGGCGAATGTGTTTATAGCATAAAAGGAAAGTTGTCGACATTTTAGCTTGTATCATTTTCGGTAGAGAAAAGAGTGTTGACATAGAGACATATGGTTCTAGGCTGACTAGAGGGTATGTACTAAACTATGCACTTTTTACAATGCAGCTCGAATAGTTTCCTGAACTTAACCTGGCGCACTACCGTGCGCATAGATTACATAGCGGAACAGTGTTTTTTTGGAAGTAAAAATAGCTGATCATAATGTATTTTCATTTGCTGATTACGATGGCATCATTAGATTTCCCTAGCAGCCTTAATTTTTAAAGATATATGCTTAATTCACAACAATTTGTATCGCCTTTCTTGTATCAAATACACTTTTTGTTTATTTGTTTGTGAACACCTAGTGTCATTTGTATCGGCTTGTAATATTGTATTGATGGACAAAAGAAGAACAAGCTACATACAAATACTCTCAGAGAGTACATACAAATGCTCTCTGAGAATCGTAATAAATACGACCTTTTGCAAAACATATGAAACAAAATTGTAATTATAAATTGTAATTGTAATTTTTAAATGAAAATTATCAACAACAAGTTTACACTATTATATTCAATACAATACTACACTCGATACAAGAAGTTTTGTAAATTTAGCAATAGCAACTTTTATCATTTGTATAATTTATACCACTTTATGTATTCTTAGCTTAATATTTCATGAATGGTCCTCCAAACTTTAAGATACTTTCTAGATTATTAATCTACATAAAAGTCTCTTTCATTTGGGAAGAGTCATATTAATGAGTATATCAGGTTATCTTGCAAGGATGTTAAACATCGTATATTTTTCGTTTAGTCCATCAAACTTTTTTGTTTTAATTTATTTTAAAATTAAAATATCTGATCCTTATGTATTTTCGTCCGCTAATTACGAAAATATCTTTCTTATTTGTCTAGCATCCGTAGTTTCAAAGATATTGACATTATATAAACAAACTATTAATTTTTCTTTTCTCAAGCAATCAAAAAAAAATTTTTTTCTTATATCACATTTGTTAATTTACAAGTCATTAATGCAACGGTTATGTATAAAGGATGTTATATGATTTTTTTCAACGTTTATTTAACAAAAATTTTATTTTATTTTTATAAATAACTACAAATAAACAAATAGTATCTTATATATTTCATATACTCTGTCCTGTATTCGAGTACTCCAGTACATTTACATTTAGAGCGTATGTATTCCTTTTGAGAATATTTATAAATAGATTAGTAAGTACTATAAGACATATCGACGCCTCCATTCTATAACATTCTAAGTCGAAAATGTGAGTTTTGAGTTACGAGCTCTCAAAGTTTTCACGCGATATCTCATGAACTATATAAGATACGCCATTTGTTCTTTCACTGGTTTTAGTAGAATTTGAGTAGAATTTTTATAGTATTTTCTGAATTTACAAATTTTAATTGGATCATAGCTAAAAATGATATAAAATGTTTTAGCACGGTGAAAACATTGGCTATAGGTCGTCTAAGTGTACTTAGCATGTTTTTGATAAGTCTATTGTTTTTAAGTTAATCACCTAAGTATACATATAATATTTTAGTTTGGACAAACATTTTAGAAAGTTATATTTTCCTACATAGACGAATTTTTAGTTAAAACGTTATACAAAAAAAAAAGTATTATTTTCTTTTTAAATTAATTTTATTCGTAAAACAAAAAAGAAAATTAAATATGTATAATAATTCAGTTCAAACAAAAAGTAGTTATAAGATAAATTCAAGGTTACTTAAAAATAATTATAAGAATAAAGATAACAGAAACAGTATTAATTCAGTATAACATTAAATAGGTAGAAACTATATTGTATTTTTTAGTCGTCATTATCTGACACGACTACATACTCTTTTCCATTAAAACCATTAAGTTGTCTGTAGAAATTTTGGTAAAATTTTGGAATTAAATTTTGATCACACAGATATAAAAGATCTTTTCGTTTTTCTTCCGTTATAGGAAATCCGGATATGTATGCTTTTGGTATTTCTTCAATAACAATTTTATTTTCTTCTCTTCCTAGTTTTATCATAAATCTTTATTTCTTTGAAATTCTCATCAAATTCATATTTATAAAATAATTTATAATTTTGTTCTCTATAAACTCTTATTTCTCCGATTTTTGATAGACATAATTTTTCATTTTGTATATTTTTTGTCCAATTTGTTACAGCAGCGAATTGCTTGAAATCCAAAAAATCATCATGGTCCATTTCAATTACATTGTATAATGGCAGTGTTTTCTTAGCATTTCTTATCACGGAGTACCATTCTATCGGCGTGTATATTCTTTTATTTTTCTTGCACTTCTCTATAAGTGCATGAACACCATCGCCTTCATTTTGAGTATGACCCTTTTCTAAAAATTTGTGACTAATATCGATTTGTAGTTTTCGTGCAATCCATACATACATAGAGAATACAATTTTATTTTTGTTTTGACCTCCACAATTGTCAGACCATAAATTAAACTTAGTTATGCCGAATTCTTTATGTTTTGTTGATATAAATTGAAATAAACATGTGGCTACTTCTATCGCACCTTTCTTTGCAATTGTTTCATCCCATACAAAACAAGATGCTATATTGGAACCAAGCTCGAAAATTGTGAAGTTATAAGCATGTAATTTTCTTTTGTAGTAAAAAGTGCTCACTTCAGCACAAGGTGATGAAAAAATTTTTTGAAAATCAAAGCAAACTGTAATAACATTATCGTTTTCAATACACTCTTTTTTGTCGATATCTTTCAGTTCTCTAGATTTTTGTTTACAAAATAAATGGTGATTGAATTGAAATTCAATGAGCTTTTTTCCTTCTTCATCAGAGTTCTTGAACTTTTCGCATAAGTCGCATAAATCCTTTTTTGGAATATAGAATGAAATATTGAAAGAATCTTTGAAAACATCGCGATATTGTCTTAATGTCGCTTTTAAGCTGATATCAATTGACTTTTCGGAGAACCAAATTTCATATAAACGATACATTTCAGTAACCGACGATATTTCACCATCCAAGTACTTTTTTTGTACTCGTTGGCGACAGTAGTGTGATTCTACTAAAGGAAACTCGTTAACATGCTCTATAACTATGTCTCTTATTTTACTTAAAGTTTTATTTGCCATAAAATGCTTTCCTCTTCTGTCGGGTGATATAAATCCCGCATTAGAATGCTTTTTCCGTATCACGGTTTCGATTGTCTGTTGAGATATTGACAATGTATTTATAAACATGGGTTTGCAGACTTGTTCTCTTATGTCATTCCCATTTTCTTCATAACTTAGAAAATACTTTCTTGACTCATTTTTTCGCGAATTTTCTATATTTGTGCAAACTTTTTTCTTGTACAGTGTTATTAAATTTGCTATAAAAGCCCATTGAAGTTCCTTGCTGCCATTTTTATAAAAATTTTGAAAAATTTGTGTTCTTCTATCTTTAGACAACTTTTGTGAACATCTCATTCTACAGGATTCTTTGCAACCTTCTTTTAACTCTTTCTTTGGTACAAACTGACCTTTTTTATTATAATGATCATTTCCATGGTTTTTTAAATATTTTGCTTTATTTTTCTTCCACTCGGATGGACGTCTATATCTTTTGCAAAAGGTTTCGGGTGGTGCATCAAATTCCGGATTTAATTTTTTCTTTTTTAATTTTGTAGGACTAAACTCTGGATTTGATTCTGCTTCCGACGAATTACTTGACGGATTATATTCGCTGCAACTGCCGGGAAATGGCTCTAAAAGTTGAAGCGATATTTAAAATAAATTATATAAAAAAGTGTCTACAAACATACCTATTGCAGATGAATTACTCGATGTGTTATATTCGCAGTCACTCCCGGGATATGCTTCTAAAAAATCAATTACTTAATATAAAAAATTTAAATATATTAATATAAATATATCACAATACCTAGTGAATCAGAATTTTCACTATTTTCATTATCAAATTTAGACGATTTTTCATTTGCTGGACTAGTTTGCTCTTTGTTTCCTGTCAAAAAATCCAATATAAATAAACACAACATTTAATTTAAGTCGTGAATTTCTTACCAACACTTTCCTCACGATTATATGACATTGAACTTATACTTTTTGATTCACCTTTTCCTAATAAAAAACTTATTAATTATTTTAGATAATATGGAAATGTAATAAATAATACCTCTCACGTTATTTTGTGCTAAATTTATCATTTTTCTTGCACGCGAAATCATTTTATATCCGAAAATACAAATATTAGGCGTCCGATTTGGTTGACTGCTTTTTCCAAACTAAAACATCTTATGTACACTTACACGCACAAAATTATTTTTTTAATTCGGGAAAAAAACCTTTTAACTACACTTACAGACACTAAAAAAAGCACACTGAACATACCAAATACACATAGAAAACACAACATTAAGAAATGTCCCTTCCATAACATACTAAGTCAACTTAGTTTTCAAGTCAATTTAAAATTGTCCAAGCAAAAGTATTCTAAGTGTACTTACTACATTTTAGAATGGAAAATTTTTACGACTATGTGTGTAGTCTAAGTATATATATGCCTATAACTTTGGAAAGGATCGGCCCATCTTAACCAAATGTTGACAGTATTTAAATTAGAGAACGTAGGATTCAAAAATTCAGGAACATTAAAAACGTTCTAAGTACACTTAGAACATTGTGGAATGGAGGCGTCGATATGTACATTGATAGTTTGAATTCTTTATTGTAGGAAAAATAGTTGAAAGAAAAAACTACTTCAATATTATATAGACATGTCAAAGTTTGTGGTAGTTCTCTATTCTAATTTTCGATAAATTTACATCAATAGTCAGTGATGTACAATGTACCCCAAAGCCGAAGCTGCCCCAGTCTCCCCTACTTTATATTAACTTGAAGCTGAGTGTTTTAAATGCTTTAAAAATATAAATGAATATAACCTCCATTTTTTAAGCCAGTGGACTTATCCGGACACTAATGTTTTTTGAGGACAGAGGCTCAAAAAAAGAGGACAGTGCTTGGAAAAAAGAGGACGGATAACAAACCTATGTTGATTTAATATTCTGACCAGCTGAAATCATTTATTCTCACTTATTTGTATTTATTGCAAAAAGAAAGAAACGTTTGAAAATGTGCCCTTCCGTTCTAAAACATTTAGAAATGAGCCGGTTTATTGTCAAACTTCTAGTCCTATCTACTCTTTTGCAGATGATAGCAGCATTTGCCATTCATATTCATTCAGTGCTAGGCCAAGCCTGTCAGAGATTGGGGCAATGAGGCAAACCATGAATGAAACACTTAATCATGATCTTATAGCAATCTCCGAAGCGGGTCGTGCGAATAGGGTCGATTTCAATCCCCGTAAGACCCAATGCTGTTTGCTTACCCACATACGCATGACCGAACTTGCTGCTCCATCTGTAATTATGAGTGGTGTAAATATTGGGGAATCAGATGCTCTTGATGTTCTTGGCATGAAGATTCAGTGTGACGTTCGATGGACTGATTATATTTTTCAGGTCTCAAAAGAAGCATTCAAGTGCTTCGGTTTTTTAAGGCGGTGTAAAGGATATTTCACTCCATCTGATCTCCTCAGTATTTATACCACCTATATCCGACCAAAAATGGAATACAAATCTCATGTATGGGCCGGTGCATCAAAGTCTGTTTTGAAGTTACTCGACCGCGCACAGGAGAGAGCGAAGAAGCTCATCGGCGACAGTAGGTTAGCCAACTCTATTGATTCGCTGCAGCATCGACGAAATGTGGGATGTGCTTCGTTGTTTTATCGTTACTACAATGGAATGTGTTTTGATGAAATCAAGGAACTTGTTCCCGAAACCCGCACTTTTCTTCGAAGTACACGTTCTTCATAAGAGCACATTCCTTTGTATGGGCCGGTGCTTCAAAGTCTGTTTTGAAGTTACTCGACCGCGTGCAGGAGAGAGCGAAGAAGCTCATCGGCGACAGTAGGTTAGCTAACTCTATTGATTCGCTGGAGCATCGACGAAATGTGGGATGTGTTTCGTCGTTTTATCGTTACTACAATGGAATGTGTTTTGATGAAATCAAGGAACTTGTTCCCGAAAACCGCACTTTTCTTCGAAGTACACGTTCTTCATTAAGAGCACATCCCTTTGTGGTCGATACGCCAGCGAATCGTACTACGCATTACAGAGAGAATTCGTTCTTTGGCCGAACAGTTCGTATGTGGAATAAGCTTCCTGCAGAGGTATTTCCTGTCAGTTTCAAATGTCCATAAACACTACTACCTCTATCCTACTTCCCATAACCAATTTTCCTTATTCCGGCACAATGCATTGCATGTGTAGGGGTCATCCCCTGAGTGCTGGTCTTAGACAAAAAAAAAATTATTTCATTGATACTTAAGTCTTTGATTATCACCCTTGGTTGAAAATGTGTTCCGCAATACAAATTTCTATCAAACTCTAACAATTAGATGGAAATTTTACCTTTTGTACTACACTGTGCTTTTTTCCACGGAAATATACATATATACCTTGTTGGCAATGGATTTTGATCGAGAGGATAAAGTTAAGCATGACAAAGATGATCGTGTTCTAGGTCTGAAGAGGAAATAGACCCTTTTGAAAAATCACTCCTCATATCGAAATAATTACTAAAAAATTGAGTTTGGTTATTCTATGTGTTACTACTTTTTTAATTTATTTGTTTATTTCTTTTTTTAAGGTGGAAACATTCGGAAGCCCCTACAAAACATATTGCAAGATTAACACTAAATCATTCGATAGAACTGACGAGTAAAATACACTTATTTGAGATGGATGTTGTTGGTGAACAGGTATGTTCGAATACAAAATATTAAAGAGACTTATAAACTACCTTTCATAACCCAGAAAAAAAAATACAAAAGCAAGTAATAAATGTAGAACTTTGGTTCCAGAAGTAGTGGACGTGGATATTTTCAGGGAAAGGTCTACTTCTATATAAACGTCTACTTCTATATAAACGTCTACTTCTATATTTCAAAGAAACACTTACAGCCTAACCCCACGATATCGGCCGCTATCGCTCGCTTGCATTTTTAACGACATACAGCTGATTTGCGGCCCAGCAAAAAGTCTCAGCACGACAAGTCGATCGACAATAAAAGCGCTCGACAACGTAACAGTTTTCATACAAATGTGGTACCCACCACTGAGCTGCAACAAGTATGATCAAGCCGTCTTATTCACTAGCGCTAAATAACAAGTACAAGTCAATCAACCCTTTGGCAGTTTTGTTCACATTCGAGTATACTACACGAAACAAAAAAATCAGCAACAAGTAACTCTTATTCGCAACATTGTACTTGCATTGATTGGTATACAAATTATGCGGCTTATTTACGAACAATCGCTCACTTGTAGCTCGGCTGTTTATCTGCATGATTTGATGATGATCGAAACAAAAACACTCAAGTTACTCTACATTGTTTTAATTTAAAACACACAGCATATAGCTAAGTGCTTTTACAAAAACAAATGAGCACCAAGCGCATAGGACTTGGGCAACGCTGGTTTAGATAATAAGTGAAACTGTAAGCGAGCTTGTGTTGAAATATATCCTAAAACTTTGTACGTACATATAAGGGATAAATTCTATGAAATACGAAATTCTGACATACACAATGCAAAATAATCAATGCTATTATTAGTAAATGACATATTAGATTACACTTACATTACAACGTAAGTACTTAAATTTGTCGCTTAGAACGTCATGCTGACATCATTGATTATTATCTATGTAAGTTCTTCGTTTCATTTACCACTGGGAATGTGTACTCCTCTTTCGCTCTTTCTCACTAAAAAAGACGAATTGCTGCAACAAAATTTGTACATGCACACCGGATGTAAGTCGACGTTTAGACGATGCAAGTCTTACTGATCAGGTTCTTATTCAGCTGGGAGAGCGACAGAGAAATTTGCATTCATCTTATGCTACGCACCGGCTACATTTTAAATAATAAAAATTGTTACATATTATTACACAAAACATTAACTGCTCAAAGCTGAGGTAAAGAGGGCATGAAAGGTTACCGGCTACCTATACTTATTGTTTTGGGTCTCGACAGCTGAATAAGAAGCTGATCAATAAGACTTGTATCGTCTGAACTTTGACTAATGTACATAATCAGCAACTTCATTGCTACCTTCGACGCATATGGCATAAAAACATACATTTATGTTAATACAGCAGGGATGTAAAAGTTGGTACAATTGTACTTTTTTAGCGCTATTTGAAAGTCAAATGTACAATAGCACCCCAATGACTAGTTTGGCACTAATTAAAATTTTTTGAGAGTTTTTTGAATTTGAGAGTTGTTTGAATTTGAACGATTTTCCATCATCCCACGTCAAATTTGGTTCACAAGCAGATTGGTTTCGGCTGTGTGCCATCTTCAGTGTTCTCTTGAATATTCAGGAAAGAGGTTCCAAATGATTAAATCTTAAAAAAACGGCAACATACATACATATGTACCTTTTGGTCGAAGGTATAAATGAAAAATGAACTAAATAACCTGATATTTACTGATATTTCGAGAATTGCTCATTCATCTGCAAATGTGGAAATAATATCAAAATATAATAAAAACCAAAGAGAGCTACACTGTTTGATTCGACTATCTCCAATCTAATCCGAACAAAGGATTTACTGATTTCGTCTAATTCTTCCTGCTAAAACTTAGAAATGACTGAGTTTGTTAGCAAGAAGTACATACATATATTCTAAATAATCCTTTTATATTCATATCCCAACAACGTATAGTCTTTAGTGCGCCTTTTGAAATTAATCATTAATAATGATTGTTAAGTTTATCTACATATGTATGTGATGATACTGATAAAAAGGGGCCTTATCTTCCCAGCAAGAATTTTTTTAGAGCCAAAATAGATGTTCCCCCACTTTACAAGTGTAATTGTCCCTTAACTTCCCTCATACGAAAGGTATTGAAGAAGTTAGGATCTCTTTTCCGGCATGCTATTTTTATACACAACATTTTATGCTTTATTTCAGTTTTTCACTCGTAAAAGTAACGAAAAGTGGCATTCCTTTCCAAATTTTATATAGTTTTATGAAATTTAGCTAACTCAATTTCGGCTTCAGGAAGATAAAATCCCATTTCATCGGGATCATCACGCATAAGTACTTAAACGCAATTTACATTATGTCTTTTCTGCTTGGCTTTAAAGGCAGGCTGTTTTAGTTTGAGAGCGAGAGAGGTGTAGAGAAGCTAATGGGGTAAGCCATAGGACCAATTGAATTTTGAGGGTTTTTTTTTATATTTCTCTGTGTCATTTTCGCCTTAAGCTGTGTATAAACGTGAGTGTTTTGTCGTTTGTACCATCCACACATATTGCCCGTCTTGTCGAGTGAGTTTATATAATAAAATTAAAAATACTGAGCAATATACATACATACTTACATACATAACAAGAAACAAAAAAAAAACCATTCAAAACAAAAGAATAAAAAAATACCGGAAAATAAAACAACAACGGCCCAGCAATATTAAGCAGAAACACACATAAAAAACAAAATAGCAGCAACAACAGCTAAAACAATATCAACAACAGCTAAAACAATATCAACTACGTTTATACGCAGGGCTTATTTGCAATTAAGAACGTAAAATGCTGCCGAATACTTTTCTATTGTCATGTATATATACATATATATATATATATATATATATATATATATATATATATATATATATATATATATATATATATATATATATATATATATATATATATATATATATATATATATATATATATATATATATATATATATATATATATATATATATATATATATATATATATATATATATATATATATATATATATATATATATATATATATATATATATATATATATATATATATATATATATATATATATATATATATATATATATATATATATATATATATATATATATATATATATATATATATATATATATATATATATATATATGTATATATATATATATATATATATATATATATATATAAATATATATATATATATATATATATATATATATATATATATATATATATATATATATATATATATATATATATATATATATATATATATATATATATATATATATATATATATATATATATATATATATATATATATATATATATATATATATATATATATATATATATATATATATATATGTATATATATATATATATATATATATATAGATATATATATATATATATATATATATATATATATATATATATATATAATATATATATAATATATATATATATATATATATATATATATATATATATATATATATATATATATATATATATATATATATATATATATATATATATATATATATATATATATATATATATATATACATATATCTATTTATTATATTTTTATTAACAAACATGTGTAAAGGTGACATCTCAAACTTCTTATTTGCAAATAGTGCTTTTATCAGCAATTGTTTTCGTGAGTTAGTAATTTACAATAAAAGTACATACTTGGCAGCACTACGTTTTTATTTGCAAATCAGAGAAGCGAGCCGACCAATTTTTGTCGGCGGCGGCTGAAGAGGTCAAATATATCAGTGGCGGCGGCTTAGCCGCTCGCGCCGCGTTTTTACCGGCTCGTCATCAATTTTATTTTCTTGTACTTATCTAACGTTGTTTTGCAAATCAGTAATGTGATTGACACATCAACGTTTTTTTTCTAAAAATGAATTAATTGTAACTCTGCAAAGAACCAGGCAATGCACTCATCACATAAATTAACACATTTTTTACGAACAACCTTGAGAAATCTTTCTGAATCTAACCACGTCGAATAATTTTTTTAGATTTATGTGTTGTTTCCACAATGCAATGTTTGCCTAAAATTTATATGAAAAACAATCAGTTGTTTTAGTGCTTTCTATACAAATTCTTTACTGAAGTCGATTGTTTGCATTGTGGAAACAGCACATGAAATAATTTTGTTTATAAAAGTTGTTTTTGAGTCTGTTTACCATTTCCTATCTGGTACATAATACATACTATTCTGAGCAAATGGGCAGATCATCATCAGTCTCGGTTGCGAGGAAAAGCTGTATTCCTTAACATTTTAGTGCACAACTTAATTTGTGACTGTTCAACAAATGATTTAAAATAGATACTTATTTATAAAACAAATACTCTCAAGAGTACATTTTTAAGAACGATATTAGAGATTAAATTAAATCTAATATCTGTATTTATTTTTTGAGTTTACTTTTTTTAATCTTTTTTTTTATTAGTTTAGCGGGCAATGTTGTTAGTTTAATTCTAATCTAGCACAAAAATTAAAACATTTAATCAACTTAAAGAGTAAATACAGATATTAAATAAAATTTAACTTAATCTCTAATCGTTCTTAAAAACCTGTTCCAAAAGTTCACAGTTCTGTATGTGTCTTATATTTAAATTAGGTAGATCTGAAATTATTTTTTATGAACAATTATGTTTTTATTTAAGAATAAAATTTATATTACAAAAAACATACATATAATATAATTTTTATTAGGTGTGTTTGAGTACTTTTCCAGTAATAGTTATAGGATAAATTGTAAAAATCGTTTACATATAAAAGTAAATCAAAGCAATGCAGTAAAAATTTTTAGAAATTGCAACAATATGTCAAGTACGCAAACACAGCTAATATTAAACTTTATTTAATAATTAACATTCAAAGCAAATTCAATTTGCTTTTGCTTATACATACATATCGCTTCTGATCAACAAGAGGGCATTAACTCGAAATTCAAAAATTTTCAATAGTGGTAAAAAAATTCCATTAGAAAATATATTTAGCTGGTTTCTCTTTTATTTTTTTGTTGCAATTATTGTTATTTTTTAAATATCATAAAAATAGTATCAAAGTGGTTTTTTGGATGAAAGAGTAAAACTGAACAAGGTGAAATTTTTACAGTGGATGTTGTTAGTTTACTTCTTGCAATATTTATGTACATAAAAACATATTTATATATGTACATTAAGCCGACTCACCGAAAAAGATATGTTTATTACCCCTCTCATAATAAAGATCCGCCTTTTTAATGAGGTTTCCCATAACATTTGCGGGGTATAGCGATGACCGCCCGTGAGCTGGACCGTGTCTAAAAGAGGTATATTTTTGTAGTTTTTTGCATGTTTTGGTATTTTCTCCCAAAACAACATATGAACAAAATTACATCGGTTTAAAGATCTTTTCAAGCTGCATCCAATAGTGCATTCAACTTTATTCATACCATCAGCAATGCGTTATTCCATAAAAACCACGATTTTTTAAGCGTATTTATCACAGGTGCTAATTATATTAAAATAAATTTTACTTTTTTTTTAGTATTGTATAATTTGAGGCATTGTTTATTTGTTTGTGTTTCTAGTTATTGCAAAAGTTTGCAAGTTTCTAAGCACAGAAACAAATAACCAATGCCCCAAATCAAATAATTCCAAAAAAAGTAAAATTTATTTTAATACAAGTAGCCTGCAATAAAAACACTTAAAAATCTTGTTTTTTTTTATGGAATACTGCGTTGCTGATGGTATGAATGGTAAAGTTTATTGCCCCATTGGATGCACCTTGAAAATATCTTTCAAACGATGTAATTTTCTTAATATGTTGTCTTGGGAGAAAATACGAAAATATGCAAAAAAGTAAAAAATATACCTTTTTTAGACACGGCCCAGCACACGGGCGGTCATAGCTAGACCCCTCAAATGTTTTAGGAATTCTCATTAAAAGTACCAGTCTTTAATTTAAGAGGGGTAAAAAAACACATTTTTCATCTTCATACAAGTCGAGTCGGTTTAATGTACGTACATATGTCCGTATGTTCTCAAACCCGAGTCATTTCTAATTTGGTGTTCCGTAAGCCAAACGATTTACTTCAGTAGTATGTAAAAAACAATGTAAAAATGTTACTTTCTGACAGAAGAAAAATTACCAAAAAATTATTAAGCATTAAATTCGTAAATTTCCCAGATATTTTATTCTGTTGCTGTAAAATTTTGTTCCTTAATTTTGAACAAGAAAATTTATGGGCAATTTTTACACTTACATTTATTCATTCTTTATGAAGAACCTAGCCTAGAGGCCATAATCAATTTTACCAATTTAATGATTAAATAATGACGTGTGAACTGAACTATTGATAGTGTTTTTTAAAAAGTTATTATTTAGAATACATTTTTAATTAAAATCAATAAATAAAAACAGAACTTTTAAAAACAGTGCTTTTTACTTTTTTTTAATTCGATTTACTTTCGAGCAGGTTTGGTTACTCGATTTTAAAACGACTAAAGCTATGTGAATTCGGTTTAAGGAACACCTACATACATACACACAATATATGTAAATTCGTTTTAAATACGAAAAATGTACTCGAACTGATTTTACAGAACAGGGGCTATTTAAAAAATTTAAGACTGCAGTCAATTTTATATGTAATAAACATACATTTAAATTTTTATTAGGTATGTCCGGGTACTTTTCTAGTGAAATTATACAGTGACTTGGTTAAATGAAAAAAAAAAAAAAATTCGTTTGCATTTAAAACTATACGAACACAGTCGTTACAATTTATAAAGTATCCAAACACAGCTATTACATATTACACTTACAATAATTAACATTCAGAGCAAAATCAATTTGCCTATACATAATATCGTGCCATAGCCGCCAAAAAAGCTTAAGCGCCAAAAAGTAAATTTTGCACAAGTATTTTTAATTATCCTTGGTTTAAATCGAAGTAGAGCCCTTATATTGGCTATATAGGATTGTAGTGGACTACTATATGTTATGTTAATAATTTTAATAAATTTCCTATAAGACAACGCATCTTTGTAGGGGTAAGATATTTTAAGATATTATTGATGCCATGAAAAATCAGTTAATTTAATCAAATTATTTTAAAACTAGTAATTATTACCCTTAGCAAGCTGTTC
The DNA here is from genome assembly GCA_956483635.1 of Panzeria rudis. Classification (NCBI taxonomy): domain Eukaryota; kingdom Metazoa; phylum Arthropoda; class Insecta; order Diptera; family Tachinidae; genus Panzeria; species Panzeria rudis. The sequence goes on along the minus strand of OY101447.1, from coordinate 75,633,967 downwards.
TTTAACCATTTCATTGATATCCTTGCAGTTTTTGACACTAGTTTTGCTCTACTTACAAAAGAGAATTTTAGCTTAAGCGTTAAAGCGCTATCCACATTCCAAGGCTGGTTTGAAAGGATACAAAATTACAAGTACTTGTCTCGCTTCCTTCAGTTCTCCCGGCAAAAAAAAACCAATAAAATTGCCGTAGCCGATAAAATCGGGGCAGCCAATAAAATAGGCTCAGCCGGCAAAATCGGGTTCAAAATAAGCCGCCGACGTGCCGATGGAATCGGCGGCGGCTTGAGTTATGAATTTTAATCGGCGGCGCGTCTTGCCGCCAGCCGCGCTGACACGACTTGCTTATCTGTTGCAAATACGTTGTGCATATAATCCTACGTCTATACCTGATATAATTTTATCATGATAAATGTCAAATTCCATATAAGAAAAAAAGCTATCATAAAATAAAATATGTTTCAATATAAAGTTTGACATTTGTCATGATAACAATATATCAGGTATAGCTGTAGGGTAAACGTAACAAGTGTCATAAAAATAACAGTGACGGCATTCTAAAACTAGTAATGGCACTTCCAGATCAGGTCTTTTATGGCTCTTTGTAAATGTCATTGTGACATCTTCCTACACCCTATTCGTTTAACTATAACAGTGCCATTGTGCTAGTTGTTGTTCGGCTGCTTGATGTTGAAGGTATAGCACTGACCGTCAGGCAGCCACCAAACAACAATTATTAATTTTGGTACTGGTATTGTTAAGTAAACTTTTTATTTGATATTTTCTCCAGTAGTTATGGCAGACCGTTTTACAATAGATTTTTGCAACATACGTGGCCTAAGATCGGAATACATGCTCACGTTGGTCTCCATCGGCCGGATGTTTTCGCCTTATGTGAGACTTAGGTATCTGAGAATGCTGATCCACAGGATTTTCATTTACCTGGGTATCAACTACTATCGCTTTTTCATTTCCGTCGGGGCCTTGTAATTTACATACGTAATGAAGTTGTGTACCAGTGCCAGCAACCGTTAGGCATGTCTGATGCTGAATTTAGTTGTCTCTGGGTTAAGTTCAAAATCAGGGCACACTATTTACATTTCGGGTTTCTTTATAAAAGTCCAAACGCGAAAAGGGATATTACCATTTCTGGTTTCGATGCGCTTTCCCACTCCATATCGAAGATAGTGGATAGTTGTCCGAATAGTGCAATTGTTGTTGCTCGTGAATTTAATATTCACAATTCATCCTGGCTTCGCTATTCGAGCCATACGACTTCAGAAGGCCAACATGCCGAGCTGTTCGCTGCGCACAACCACCTAGCGCAACTAGTGAATGAGCGAACACATATCTCGTGTGTTGTTGGGCACCAGCACAACACTCTTGACCTTTTTCTAACTTCACACCCTGAAAAGTATGAAGTGAGTGTTAATTCGCCTCTCGGCAACTCGGATCATTGCACCATTGCCGCCTCCCTTTCGTTCTCAAGTCTTCGTAACGTCTCACATACAGCTACGAGACGCTTAAAATATATCTACGAAGAGGCTCGTAGATATATTTTAAGGAAAGTGTGTTTCTTAGACAATAATGTCAATGCCATGGCGAAAATGATTGAAAGCAACGTTTTGCTAGAAAAGAAAACTTTCATTCCATCCAAGCAAATCCAGATTAAACCCAGAGCGAAATCGTGGTTTAATCAGACGTGCAAAAATGCAGTCAGATCCAGAGAGGAAGCGTTCAGTATCTGGCGTAGTAACAAAAACTCAGATACTGATTCGCTGCGCAAAAGGGCAAGATCTTCGTGCGCCAGAGTACTAAAGCGCGAAAAAGCTTTGTGCGAGCAGCGTCTTCGTGCTAGTGTTTGCTTCCCTCGGGATAATGCTAGTTCTTCAAAGGATGACCACGTATTCACTGACCCGGTTGATAAAGTTAACCTTCTGGTTGAATTATTTGCAAGTAACTCTCACTTGCCGGAAAACAATCAGGCACTCCCCATACTCCAAGGAGTATCTGTAAGTATGCCAAAGATGTTCTTTCTAGCGTGGGCGGTTAAAAAGGTTTTAACGAATCTCAGCATAAACAAGTCTACTGGGCCGTATGGCATTTCCAGCACTGGTCTTGAAGCAGTGCTCTTCGACGCTAGCGCGCCCATTGGCAATCCTCTTCAGCACTTTGTACCATGCGGGTGAATTTCCATCGTGATAGAAGGTTGCTAATGTAACGCCAATCCCCAAAAAAGGCAGAGACTACTAACCCTGAAAATTACCGCCCAATAGCAATTTGTTCCGCCCTATCGAAATTGATGGAAAGTATGGTGAACTTTCATCTTGTGAAGTATTTGGAGTACAACAGCTTACTCAACGACCGTCAGTATGGATTTCATAGGGTACGCTCTACTGGTGACTTACTGGCATTCCTCTCGGAAAGGTGGTGTCACTCCATACACCACTTCAGCGAAAGTAAGGTGGTGGCTTTAGATATTTCCAAGGCGTTTGACAGAGTGTGGCATTGGGCACTCTTGGCAAAACTTGTTGCTTTTGGTGTTGGTGATGTCTTCTCCCGATTATATCGAGCTTTCTCATGGATCGCACTATAAGAGTTGTTATAGATGGAGTCTCATCAAACGAGTTCAAGATTAATTCAGGGGTACCGCAAGGCTACGTTCTTTCATCTACCCTATTTCTTATTTTTCTTAATGACCTTCTCTGTCAAACTTCCAATCCTATTTACTCTTTTGCAGATGACAGCAGCATCTGCCATTCATATTCATTAACGGATAGGCCAAGCCTGTCAGAGATTGGGGCCATGCGACAAAACATGAATGATACACTTAATGACGATCTTATAACAATCTCTGAATGGGGTCGTGCGAATAGGGTCGATTTTAATGCTCGCAAGACCCAATACTGTATGCTTACGCACAGGCGTACGACCGAACTTGCTGCTCCATCTGTAATTATGGATGGTGTTAATGTTGCGGAATCAGAAGTTCTTGATGTTCTTGGCAGTGCGACGTTCGATGGACTGACCACATTTTTCAGGTCTCAAAAGAAGCATTCAAGTGCCTCGGTTTCTTAAGACGGTGTAAGAGATACTTCACTAAATCTGACCTCCTTAGCATTTACACCACCTATATCCGTCCGAAAATGGAATACAACTCTCATGGATGGGCCGGCGCTTCAAAGTATATTTTGAAGTTACTCGACCGCGTACAGGAGAGAGCGAAGAAGCTCATAGGGGACAGTAGGGTAGCCAACTCTATTGACTCGCTGGAGCATCGACGAAGTGTGGATTGTGTTTCACTGTTTAATCGCTACTACAATGGATTTTGTTCTGATGACATTAGGGAACTTGTTCCCGAAACCCGCTCCTTTTTTCGAACAACACGTTCTTCAGTAAGAGCACATCCATTTGTGGTGGATACGCCAGTTAATCGAACTACGCATTACAGAGAGAACTCGTTCTTTAGCCGAACAGTTCGTATGTGGAATAAACTCCCTGCAGAGGTCTTTCTTTTCACTTTCAATGTTGGAAAGTTTAAATAAAATTTCCATAAACACTACTCCCTCTTACCTCCTTCCCATAACCAATTTTCCTAATTCCGGCACAATGCATTGCATGAGTAGGGGCCATCCCATGAATGCTGGTCTTATTTTAAAAAAATGTGCAAGTCGATGGCTTGTGAAGACGTAGGGTAAAGCCCCCAGAGTGCTCGAAAAGTGCACAATATGTGAGTAAAATTAGGTTTTTGAACGTTACAAATATTACATTGTGCTAAAGCCGTTGATCTGCTCCTTCAAGATATATTTTGTATTAATCTGACCAAAATCTATTGAGCTACAGACGTTGTAATCTTAAGAAATGCATTTCTTGACGTTTCATGCTTATTTAAGATGAGAAAAATACTATTAATATTTTTCACTTTCAATATGGGAAAGTTCAAATCGAATGTACAGAAACACTATTCCCTCTATCCTCCTTCCCATAACCAATTTTCCTAGTTCCGCCGCAATGCATTGCATGAGTTGGGGTCATCCCCTGAGTGCTGGTAAAAAAAACGTAAAAAAGGCATGGAGAAAAAGTATGTATTGCAAATGTGCTTGACTTTTCGTAGGGGTTTCAAAAGAAAATTGTAAAAAAGGCGGGCCAAAAAGGCACAATGTGAAAAGCCACTTAATGCAAGTGCACTTCATCGTGCCTTTTTTGTTCATTTTGAGTGAAAAATATTTTGAGATAATAAAACAAGAATTTAGTACAATCGGATTAAAAAAAGTAGAATTTTTTTTGAAAATTAATACAATTTATAAAATCTCATTTTACATCCTTGTAATAGAGACATCACTAACTTTAATAACAACAATACTGTATATTATTATTTTTTTTCGTTGCAGATTGGGCCATCGTATGTGCAATTGCACATGAAGTCTCCGACAATGGGCCGTATTGAAGTATTGCAAACAGTTACTCCCATTGAACCCATGCTGCAAAAAGTTGTTCATCGATTTTATGCACCACGAATTCTTGGTCCCTTTATGAAATTTGCTGTGTTCGGAGAAAGCATTATGGTAAAATTTTCTTTAATTTGTTTAAAACTATTGTATGACCGGACTCGTTTTTGAAATTCATTGGGTAAAAAATTGTGCAAATATTTTGCGACTATGTATACTATAAAAAAAAATTATGAGTTTTAGTCGAACTGTAACTATTTTGGCTTGATTTAAATTTTCAATTAAATAATATTAATAAGATTGAGTGCAGGTAGGGCTTAACTGACATATTTCTATAGCTCCCGCTAATATCTTCAGTATTCCTTTTCCGCTTAGACCACTCGGCCAAAGTCGGTGGTTTGCAGTCAAGAGTTGAATATTATCTACCTTTAATAAATTCATACTGTTACTCTTAGAGCTGTATTTCATTTGATAGTTATTGATATTCACTTTTTTCTTTATGTCTTGTGTTAAGCTTCGTGTTATTTCTAGTATTCTAGTATGAATTACACAGACCAACAAAATGAAAATGCAAATTATGTGATGCACCATCCTCTTTTTTCTTTATAACGGAAAATCTCGAGATACAGAGTCAATTCAAAAAAAGTAATTTATAGGCAAGGGAGCTGCGTATCATATGTACGCAAATTGCCTAAGGAAGCACCGACCTTATAAATCGTGTTGATCTGTGTTATCATTGATAATTACAAATACTAGTGTGTGAATGTTTGTTGGTTCAGTTTATTTTAACATGTGCATTAGGGTGTTGACTAATTTTTTACAAACAAATTTACCTATCACCATGTGATAGCCAATACTAAATTAATAATAAAAATCGTAATTGCAGGTCATTTTGGCAGAAAACCCTTCCGCATCAAATGCAATTTCTAAAAACCTGCAGAATTTTTGATGAGTAAACATCTATACGCTAGGGGGTAAACATCTTTTTCACAATACAATCACAAATTTCGAGTAAGATTAATCTTACTTGAGTAAGATTAATATTACAATTGTAATAACGCGGTGTGAGCTGTATATGAGTGTATTAGTGTAATCATACGGACAACAAGAAGTACAGAGAAACTTAACAGCTGCATAGAAATACACTAACACTTGCAAAGGGAGTCTCAAGACCAAACTCCTACAGTAAGGTCGTACGTTTGTTGGTTGGTGCTGTGTTGCCGTGTTTTTTAAATGAGCGAGTCTTTCGGCGTTGCCGTTTTTTTTTGCCGGGAAACTCTGGGATTTAGAGGATTTTGTGTCCAGTGTTTCGGGATTCAGACCCGGTACGTCTCGGTTTTTGAACCCGGGTTTTTTGAAAAAACCGGTTTTTCGGTTTTACCGAATTTGTTGCTGAACTTGGTGCGATATTTGGCTGACGGTTTATTGACTGCGTTTGTCTATGACTGTTGATTATTTTGCTGTTTAACTGCGGTAATTCCAACTATTTTGTACGGGTATATTATTTTTTTGATGAGTAAACATCTATAACCTAGAGGGTAAAAATCTTTTTCACAATACAATCACAAATTTTGAGTAAGATTGTAATAACGCGGTGTGAGCTGTGTATGAGTGTATTAGTGTAATCATACGGACAACAAGAAGTACAGAGAAACTTAACAGCTGCATAGAAATACACTAACACCATCTAGTGCGCAATAGTAGTAGTAGTAGCTACTAATTTTCACTAATTGTCGTACATTATGTTATCGTAGGCAAATAAAAACAAATAAATAAAATGAATACAAAAACATTTAATTTTAATAACTTTTAAGAAGATTTTTTCACTTTTAATCAGAAATTTACTTAAACAAAGCAAAATAAGGAAAACAAAAAACTAAACTTGTCAAACTTAAAGTCTTCTTCGTCTTTGAGATTGTCATTCATACTTAAAAGCTGCATATAAACACCATCTAAGGCGCAATAGGAGCTACTAATTTTCACTAACATATAATTGTGCTAGCGCTGTACAGTTCGAAAACCATTGCTGTAAAATAACTACACGCGCTACATTTCAAAATGTTTCATTACTAGACGTTTACACATCTCCCCATCGTTCGTACTAACTTTTATCAAAATGTAAAAGGGTACGAAAAACTGGTTCGTTGCTTTTATATGTTTTAACCCATAGACCAAACTTAAACTCGTTTGCTGCGCGAACCTATTAAAAACAGCATAAAAGTAAGATGACGTTTCTTTATATTTTTTATAGGCATTTTGGCTAGGGCATGTAAAATTTGATGTTTGCAAAAATAGTAAAAAAAGTCATCCCCTAATGTACATTTTAATGTACATGCTGTTAGAGTTTAACAATTAAGTTGTGAGTTTTGGTCAAACTGTGTGGGTTTATCCCAAGGTTTATATATATATATATATATATATATATATATATATATATATATATATATATATATATATATATATATATATATATATATATATATATATATATATATATATATATATATATATATATATATATATATATATTTATATATATAGATAGATAGATATATATCAGAAATATAAATGTATGTGGATATACATGTGCATGAGAAAACAAAAACAGGCGTTACATTCAATACGAAAGACACAAAAATATTTCATTAAAAAAAGATATAAAATTATGTATCAATAGATCCCTTTACCAAAGTACGTTAAATACAAATCTCACAATTCCAATACGATATTAATATCTTGTTTATATTTTATAAATAGATACAATTTTTTTTCGGTTATATTTATTTATTGTATCTTCAATAAAATTGAACTAACAATAAGTAATCAAATCTTAACTGTAAAATTTTAATTTTTAAGTCGAGCCAATGCCAGACAAAAATATTTATTTCAGCGGTTGGTTCTCTGGTTGTTTACGTCCCTCCTTCTCAGCCGAGTGTGGCGTTAAAAGTTAATGAGTTGCACCCAAGTGCAACTCAAGTTTTTTTTATGTATCTTGTCACGTGTTTAGAAAATACTGTCTTAACCAGCGGCACATCCAGATCTTTATGAATTCGCATGTTTCTGACATACTATGGGGCTACTGTAATTGTACGGAGTATTTTATTTTGTTGCCTTTGAATTCTTTCTACATTTGATGCCGAGGCAGTGCCCCATAACTGGATTCCGTAGGACCATAATGGTTTTAGAATGGAGTTGTATAGAAGAACTTTACAATCTAGGCTTAGAGTAGAGCTCCTTCCAATGAGCCAATTTATTTCAGCTGCTTTTAATTGCATTTGGGTCACCTTTGCATTTATGTGTGACTTCCATGTTAGACGACGATCAAGATGAACAACGAGATAAAATAGATACAATAAATTTAATGCGGCATCAACATCGAAAATTTTCTACCATTTATTATATTATTTTTCTCTTTGCTCTAAATGCATTTAATGCATTTTTATCAATTTAAGTAGATACAATAAATTGATAAAATGCATTAAACATTGGTATTTAGAGCAAAGGGAAAAATAATATAATAAATGGTAGAAAATTTTCAATGTTGAAGCCGCATTCACACGCTCAATTTGCCGATGATGACCCAGCCAAAGACGGTATCCTGTGTCATTCGTGCTCCAAAATTTTGCGGTTGTATACTTGATTTTACAAAGCGTGGGTATATATCAGCAACAAAATAAAGTTTATATCTGCATATATATGAAAGTTTGGATCAGCAAGTCTCAGATTAGTATAAAGCGACGCCACTCTGTCATCAATTTTCTCTCTGGGTTGTTTTTACTTGAGGTCTACACGTAACATAATATGTAAGATGAGATTGTTAAATTCAATCGCAGAGAGAATTATGTTACGTGTAGACTTCAAATTAGTGTTATCTCAATGTTATAAGAATTTTTATGAGAGCGTTGTTATAAGAATTCTTATAACAACCATCTTATGAGATGAACTGTCAAAAAACACATGTATATGAAAATAAAATAGTATGCATGTGTAAGTGTTTATTAAAATAAATGAAAAGCGATGTTTTTAAAAAAATTTCTGTGTTAAATAAATGAATAAATGTGTTTAATTGATTTATAAATTTAAATTTGTGTGAAAAATTAAAAATAAAGTGACTAATTATGCAAAAGCAGCACATGTTAGCTTGATGAGCATTTGCATAAAATGAAATCTTATCGGAAAAGTAAACTTACGTCTTTCCCTAGTATGAGATTAAGAGAAAATTCGACATTTTGTTTTTAGTACTCTGCCGACATTTTTTCTCATGTTATCTCAAATTTAATGTCTCGTGAAGATGCTGTGTTAGGGAATGTCGCTTGCTATCTTGGCATTAATATCGAAGACTAAGCCATCATCAAATCGGGCCTTTATTTTTATTTTGTACCACCTCTCAGATCCAATTTTTTTACCGATAGTTTATAAGGTTCTACTAAAAATTCTGCTATAGAACTAAACTCCATGCCTGGGCTTAGAATTCCTCGCACATTACTCCAGTTTTCTCCCAACTTCATTTTGACTATCACGGTAGGGAAAAGAGTGATTGGCAAGTTGAAGTTTGGGTAGTGGTTCTGTTTTCGTTCAAACGGTTTTGCCGGTGTAATAGAGTATGCTGCTTGCCCTGACTTTGGCGACATCGATCTGTGTTACGACAACGGTTGATAGTGTGGGAGTGACCCAAGTAATTCTCACAGTAGCGGTATTTCTTGGCAACTTTCAGTTTCTCTTCAACATTAATTTTCCTAAACTTTAAGCATTTTCGTAGAGGGTGGTCTTTCCGGCATAAACGGCAGTCGTAAGATTGTTTACGAGCACGCTGGTGTCTTTCTTCCAAAGGTGAGAGGCTGCTTCTTTGACGGGGCATGGCGGTGGCTGTGAATAAAATGAGAAAGGTTATTATTAGTGTTGGTCGGGATTGGGGAGTAATACTAATTTTACAATCGGCTTGTTAACCATGACATTAGCAGTTCGAAACTCGGCGACTCTAACTTTATTGTCCCTACCACGGACGGCGTTTTCGACGCGGCCAAGCCGCCATTGGTTAGGAGGTAAGTTTTCTTTTCGTATGACGACCAGGTCACCGATAGCATAATCACGCTGGGGATATTTCCACTTGCAACGCTTGTGTAGCTCTTCAAGGTATTCTTCCTTCCATCTTCGTGCAAAATGGTGATGTAAAATTCTGAGTTTCTGTCAGCGGTGTACATAACTCAATGAGTGGTCAGACAAGTCAGGTTCTGGGGGAGAAAGCAACAAGTCTCCGATTAAGAAGTGAACCGGCGTTAGCGCGCTGATATCTGTGGGGCTTTCGCTACTTGGGCTAAGTGTCCTTAAATTTAAGCAGGCTTCATTCAATTCGAGCTAGCATTGTGGAAAATTCTTCGAACGTGAAAGTCTGGCTATGAGACAGTCGTTTAAGGTGCATTTTGAAACTTTTGACTCCTGCCTCCCAGAGCCATTGAATTAAATTGATCATTGAAGCCAACAATTCTTCTACACAGAGTTTTTTCTCGGCAATAAAACAAATTTGACTGGAGCAACTTTTGTTTCAGCGACTAAGAGGTGTGTTGAAACGCAACCCAAATTTTATGCGCGTATCTACAAAGCCGCAGCATATGCCTTTTCAGAGGCGTCGCAGAAACCATGTAATTGTGCAATTGTGGGTCAAAATCAACGAATCGTGGTATCTTTACGCATTCAATGTGGATGTAATCATCTAAAAACTCATGCCACTTTTGTAGAGTTGTTGGTTTAAGATCTTCGTCCCAGTTTGTTTCGTCTTTCCAGATTTGCTGCATGATAATTTTGCAACTATTATTTTGGGGGCAAGCCAACCGGAAGGATTAAATAGTTTGGCAATTTGTGACAATACTGATGTTTTTCTAATCGAATTTTTATAAGGGTTGGTTTTCAAACGAAAATAGAAATTATCACTTCCAGCGTTCCACAATAAACCTAAAGTTTTGGTTGTACAAGTATCTAATAGTTTTAAGAATGCTGCATCTAAGAGATGGTCGGGAGCTAAACCCTTCAGTAGATAATCGTTGTTTGCCGTCCATTTTCGTAGAGCAAAACCAGCCGACTGAAGGACTTATATAAGTTCATTTCTTGCTTTTAAGGCGAGAGAGAGAGAGAGAGTGTGAGAACCGGCTAAAACGTCGTCTACGTACATGTAATTCCGTAGGATCACGAGAGGCCAACGCTTCACCTCTTCTCTGGCAGTAGTTAAATCTGAAATGAAAATTGAATATACATTAGTTTTTTTAATTCGTAAAATTCATCAGTTTTAATTTTTTATTTAACTCTTCGGCCACTTCTGCCTCCCACAGTATTGCCGAGTATTTTAATTTATATTAATCTTTTTTTGCCCTAAATTTTTTGGCGGCGTTTTTTTTTGTATGAGCGTCAGCGCGGCGGCGAAACAACATACCAAAATATACGGCGCGGATGTTCGCGGGCGCATACGTTTTTATTTGCAAAAATGTATATTTTGCTTCATCTAAAAATTCATGCCACTTTTGTAGAGTTGTTGGTTTAAGATCTTCGTCCCAGTACTTCGTCTTTCCAGATTTGCTGCATGATAATTTTGCAACTATTATTTTGGGGGCAAGCCAACCGGCGGGATCAAATAGTTTGGAAATTTGTGACAATACTGATGTTTTTCTAATCGAATTTTTATCGGGTTTGGTTTTCAAACGAAAATAGAAATTATCACTTCCAGCCTTCCACAATAAACCTAAAGTTTTGGTTGTACAAGTATCTGATAGTTTTAAGAATGCTGTATCTAAGAGATGCTCGGGAGCCAAACCCTTCAGTAGATAATCGTTGTTTGCCGTCCATTTTCGTAGAGCAAAACTAGCCGACTGAAGGACTTCTATAAGTTCATTTCTTGCTTTTAAGGCGAAAGAGAGAGAGAAAGAGAGTGTGAGCACCGGCTAAAACGTCGTCTACCTACATGTAATTCCGTAGGATATCAGCAACGACAGAATATGTTTCCTCACATATCTTGGCCAATTCGAGTAAGGTGAGGATTGCCCGGTAAACTGTGCAGTTCATTCCAAAAGTAACTGTTTAATTCGAAATATTGTGGATTTTCCTGCGGGGAATTTCGAAAGTAAGTCATTGAGACTGATTCTATTTGACGAAGAACTCGAAGTGTTAAAGACTACACGTAATTTTGTTGTGGTACTGCCCGGTTTAATAGCCACTTGATGTGGTAAATAGTATGTGGAGTCGCTGTCAAATGGGGTAACAGGTGTTTAAGTATTGAGTACTAGTTGATGACGCGATCATATTCGGGATTCTTGAGCAATCTAAGCTCATTTCTCATGAATTGAGAAAGGGCAATGTGGCGTATAGGGCCGATGTTATGACTTTCGCGGTATTCGCAACGAAACCACAAAGCGGCCATTATCCTTGCGATACGTTGTAGACTTGTACAATTGTTTGCAGTAAGAGTCTTCTTCTGATAACTTAGGTTTTCGGGGAACTTCTTCGAGCTCCCAGAATTTTTGGAGTTTTTGTTGGAGCTTCTTTGATACAAAAGTCGCCTCAGAGGCTGAGTCGATTAAAGCTCTCTATCAATTTAACTCTATGTTGAGTATAAAATAATTTTTGTTTTAAGAATTTGCAGGGGGTTCTTCTCGCCAAGGTTTTAAAGCGCTAGCCTTAAATATCCTTGGTGGTTTTAGTTCCTGCAATTCTGTTGCTTACGCCAACTTACCGGGTGTTAAAGGTTATTGACGAGAGGCCAACGCTTCACCTCTTCTCTGGCAGTAGTTATATCTGAAATGAAAATTGAATATAAATTAGTTTTTTTAATTCGTAAAATTCATCAGTTTTAATTTTTTATTTAACTCTTCGGTCACTTCTGCCTCCCACAGTATTGCCGAATATTTTAATTTATATTAATTTGTTTTTTTTGCCTTAAATTTTTTGGCGGCGTTTTTTTTGTAAGAGCGTCAGCGCGGCGGCGAAACAACATACCAAAATATACGGCGCGGATGTTCGCGGGCGCATATGTTTTTATTTGCAAAAATGTATATTTTGCTTCAGAGACCAACCTAAATTACGACGCAAAGCGTTGTCTGGCTGTCAAAATTTCTCATGCCCATAAAAAATGTATGAAACCAACCGAAATAACGCGGCGTCAACGCTTTGCAATTGGAAAATCCAAATTTGACAGCGCGTAAAGAAGTGAAGTTGGCTGCAAAAGTAGTGTTGTTTATTTTGTTAATGCTCACACATATACTTACAGTAATGTAAATGTAGCTACTTTCAGATCAATTAAGCGTCTTCATCTCTATATCTTATTTCTATTTAGAGTTTTTTATTAATCAAAGTGAGTAAACATTACTGTTTCTGGCACAACGTTAACGCTCTAATTTAGGTTACACATGTCAGCGTAAAAGCTAAGCGTTAAATTACGTTGCGCTTTGCGTCGTAATTTAGGTTGGTCTGTCACTTATGAATAGTACATTTGTGTTCTTACTTTTTTATATGGTGCAATCCACAGGTCTGCGTCCGGGAAGTGTTCATTTTCATTATTGGTTGCCCAGTCATACTATGGGCGACTGAAAAGAAAATTCATTAAATGTTCGTATATGAAACAAGTTTATTTTTGTACTTACCTACTGTGCAGTAGTTTCCCAGCGTCGTCCTCCATGGATGGTACTCTTAAATAAGACAAAAATGTTAGTTATAGCTGTTTTACACTATCTCACAAGCCGTTCAACTTTTGTAGAAAATACAACCCTGATCTAATGAGTTTATGGAAAGTTTTAAGAAAGCAATAACAACACATTATACCAGGGTAGCATTTTGTGCAGAAGTCGAACAGCTTGTATAATAGTCTAAAAACAGCTTTAGGTAGCTTTAGGTCTATGTCCAGACGAGTCAACTTTTGCTTCTGCAACTTTCTTAAATTTTCTTTTGAAGCTGCATTCGTGTCCATATAATGAAATTCTTGTTGAGCAGCTTTTGTTTTTTTTACATAGCTTTTGTTGTTGCTTAATATTACGAAGAAGAAAACAAAAGAGAGTTGCATGTACATGAAGCAGTGTACCCCTTCCCTATCTTCTCACCTCTCTCTCCCATATACTCAAAAGTTGACTCATATGGACATAGACTTAGGAATTTTGTACTTACCATAGCATTGTTCTTCCATTCGTTGTTCCATGCATGCGTACGATAAAATTCTTTAGTTGAGTTTCGTTCAGTCATCCAGATGTGCGGTGCTGCTAGGTTGACAAAATTTTTCGATGTGGTGAATAAAAAGATAGGGATGCCAGACTATTTTCACTCCTGGCAATACATATGAAATGACCCACAATTCCAGAATTGCATGTTTGTGCATACAGGTGCAATTTTTTCCTCCCATCCTGTAACCGTTGAGGTCCTAGGGGAATTGTTGGATTTGAAGTGTGCACCCTGTAATTCAATCCCTGGGTAAGGCAGTGTAGTCAGCTGTCTGGTAATATAAAAAAGAAGTAAACCCTATAAAGGCAAAACAGGTTGTTTTAAAAGAACAAAAACAAGAAAAAAGCAACTAAAACTTTAACAATAAAACAGATATAAAAAAATTATTGGAAAAGGACAGTTGTTGGTGGCGTGATGTTAGCTTAATTAACGAGTTGTAGCGAAGATATCGGGGCTTTTTGATTTTGGACGTCGGTGTTAATTGTGGTGTTTGGTTTATAGAAGATTTAAAAAAGATAAATAAATGCCTTTGATCAAAAAAGAGACAATTTTTGCCGAAAACAAACAAGAAATGAAAGAAGTAAATCTTTATTAATAAAAAAAATTAAAAATGTAGACATTCAAAATTCCGTAAAAACTTATAAAAAACTCCAATTACGGAATTTTTTCTAAGAGAAGCAAATTAACAGGTGATAAACTAAGACTGATGTCAACCAATATAGCAAACTAGTTTTATTTATCTGCAAAGAAAATAAAATTAATTAAAACATGTTAAACCAAAAATATTAGTAAAAATAAAATAGACCAACACGAAAACTACCACCATCGCAACACACCCATCGAGGGAACATCCATTAGTGCCTGCAGTCAGCTCCATCAACATCATAGTGCCTGAAGTCAGCTCCATCAACATCATTGCGCCTGCAATCAGCGCCATCAACACCACTTCAATAGTGCCCAGGTATTCTGCCAAACGACCTCGAACGCCCTACACGAACGACAAACGGACTAAAAATTTTAAGTACATACATATATATTTTTCTCTAGGAAATTTTATTTAGGGAAAACACCTTGACCATTTTATTAAATAAACATATATATTTCAATATTTCACGTATTAGAAGAAAGAGAATACGCGTTGTATATATTAGGGTTGAGCTCAAGCTTAGGTTTCGTTATTGATTATTTTGGAGTTATTTGCCCTTATAATTAGGGGTTTACCTTAAAGTAAAAAGAAAGAATTAATGATCAATATACAGGGTGATTCCTTTTGGTCAGAACTGATAGTATCGTTATGACACGCCACGAACTGACGGCAGTTCTTCAAACCTCAGCCAAAATCAAAAGGAAAAATATCAGTAAATGCAACCTTTCAGTAAAATTACTTGGAACGCTTTTAATTAGTATTGAAACAAATTGTTAGTTTTTTTATTCTTTTAAGTATTTTTTTACTTCTCTTGGTGTATAAAAAGATGACTTAATAAAATAATTTTGGTGATGTGAAGTTACAAATGAATTAAAACTATGTTTTAATTTGAATCAGAGAAATAGGATGGTGATGTGAAGAAAGGTGAGGTACAGTAGGGTGTTACTGAAAGATTTGGCAAAAGTTACCAAAGGTTAAATCCCAGGAGTGTATTTGATAGGGTGGGTCATGCCAAAGGTCAGCACAACACCAGCTGACCAAAGAAAAATCTTGGTGATGAAAACCAAAAGTAAGTACGGGTGTATGGGCATTTCTTTTTTCGTTTTCAGCATTTCACTTTCGGGTTCTATCTTTTTATTTCCTTTTTTTATGTATTTAAATCGGCTGGCATGATTTTTTCGCTAGTAGCTGAAAGAGGCAGATTGGTTGGCAAGAACACCACCCCAAGACGGCGAGCCCTAGCCGCAGCATACTACACACTACACACACTAGATTTATAAACCTAGCTGAAGCTAGAATCAATAAAGAAGAGGCGCAATGACTAGAGAAGGGACTAGAGCACAGCATCCAGGAAAATAACAAGAAGAAGGAAATAGAACAAACGATTGTGGACACGGAAGTTGCAATAGCGATGCCACCAAAAAAGGAGGGGGTTCAGGCCAGATACACATGGAAATAAATAATAGAGAAGCAAGTCAAATCCAAAAGGAGTCCAAACAAGGAATGCAAACCAGTTATAAATCTTAAACAAAAACTTAAATCTAACAATATCGTAGCAACGAAAGCAGATAAAGCAAATACAACGGTATTAATCAACAAGAATGAGTTCTTCTAAAAAACGGAACGGTTAATAGTGGATACTAAATGCAGAAGAATTGGGAAAGATCCTGCAGACGAATACCAGGTAAAGGTCAAGGAAATAATAAAAAAGGCAACCAAAGTAATAAAACCAGGCATATCATATTCATTAACATTTATGAACCCGTCCGCTCCATCTATGGTCGCTTTACCGAAGATAATTACAAATCTGCTCCGAGCTATAGACTATAGAAATACTTAAAAACAATACTGAAAGATACCTTGGACCTAGAGAACAAACACATTAGTCAACACCACAGAATTAGTTAACAAGATAGGGAGCATACAGATAACAGAAAATACTAAACTAGTCTCATTTGATATAAAAGAACTATATCCATCAATCCCAACAACAGAGACAATAAACATTCTACATAAAACACTACTTAATAAAACAGAAGACGTGGTATTTTCTATGCAACTCACAAGCACGCTAAAAGCCACATTAGAGCAAAATTACTTCAAATTCAACAATAGCACATGTATATAGGCAAATCAACGGATTAGGAATGGGAAATCCAACATCAGCAATACTCATGGAAGTATTTATGCAAAATTTGGAAGAGAAATACGTAGAGGACTTAAAAACCAATTTTGGGGTAACATTCTATGCAAGATACGTGGACGATATTATTTGTGTACTAGAAGGAAATTTGGAGGAGCAAATTCTGGATCTACTGAACAAACAACACAAAAACATAAAATTTACAATGGAAGCGGAAAACAACGAAAGGATAAATTACCTAGACCTAACGATTAGGGCAAACAAGACCTTAAATAGAGTTGAATACAAAATATACAGCAAACAACTGCTACAGACACTATAATACACAATTCATCAAACCATCCTCAACAGCATGCAGCAATTAGGCAATTAATAACGAAACTTGAACGAATACCCCTAACACGTGAGGCCTATATGAAAGAGATAGGAATAATATATAACATAGCGGAAAACAACGGATATAAAAAGACCTAGTTGACAAGATTATCCTTGGTAATGAAAGCAAAGTAAAAAACGGAACAGGAACAAGAAAAGAAAACTTGGGCTACCTTTACGTATATGGGAAAATCAACATACAAACTGGCAAAAAATTTTAGAAAACACAACATTAACACACCATTCCAAACAAGAAACAACTTGAGTAGAATTCTGCGAAACAGGCCAAACGAAACAGACTTCCTAGATAAACAAGGAGTGTAGAAATTAACTTGCACATTCCACACAGTTATATCGGATAAACTGGAAGAAAGATAAAAGCAAGATTTTGCGAACACATAAGAGACTACAACAAGAAAATGAGAGAACCAGGAATAAAACCAGAATCGAATTTCGCAAACCACACCAGGACTTATTAGAAAAATAGTTAAACTATTACATTCACAACGTAAAGGACGGCAATTGAACGTATTAGAGAGCATGGAAATATACAAGTAAAAACATTTGACGGAAGAATAATAAATAAACACTATTTCACACTTAATATTTGAACCATTAAAGTATTTTTACACAAAAGAAAGGTATACAAACGAATTATAAAAGAAGCAACTGACAACAAAAAAAGATTTACTATTCAATAGAACACTGAAGGTGGCACATAGCCGAAACCGGTCTGTTTATCAAGCAAATTTGACGTGGGCGGACGGAAAATCGTACCAATATATACATATATATATATATATATATATATATATATATATATATATATATATATATATATATATATATATATATATATATATATATATATATATATATATATATATATATATATATATATATATATATATATATATATATATATATATATATATATATATATATATATATATATATATATATATATATATATATATATATATATATATATATATATATATATATATATATATATATATATATATATATATATATATATATATATATATATATATATATATATATATATATATATATATGTATATATGTTTAAACTCTCGTGAACCCACTTAATAACTATTAATGATAATACAAACTTTAGTGAATTCCGTTAATGTTGTTCACTTACACTTTATTTAGCTGACAAACAAAAATTCATTAATAAAAAGATATCATATTACATATTGAATTAAATGCAATTTAACGTAAATTTAGTTTTAAGGTATTTGTTGACTCGACAATTAATTGTTATTAATTTTAGTATAAGTACCCCAATAAAAATTACATTTTTTAGTCAGTAGTAAAAACTCGTTTTTTATTTATTGATCACATTACGTTCAAGTTACAAGTGCTTGAAAGTAAAAACACCCAAAAAATTAGTACAGATCAAATTTATGTGTTTGAATTGATTCATACTAATAAATTAATCTAAACATTTTTTGGTGACCCCAAGCTTTCAAACTTTAAAAAATTCAACATCCTGCTACAGATTTGCCACAACATTCAAGTCAAGGCTCATTATATACAGGACATCCACGAATTTCCTAATTACGACGTCAGACAGCAACAAGTCTACATCGTCAACAATCCACCAAATAACATTTTGGTGACAACAGGCCTTTAAGACTTATCAAGACAGCTGGATATCAACCAGACCAATCAACATTTTGGCAAATAAATAAAAAAAAAATTTTCAGCCATTTTTGATCCTCCAACAACCTCCATCCATTTTCGTTACCCACAACAACGATTGAATCATGGCTTCTTTCGAGGAATTGGTCATCAACCAAAAACAAATTGGCAACAAAATTTAAGTCCTAATCCGAAATTTCAAGAAAGATCCTGCATCAAGAAAGGATTCTACAGATTATTTCCAGGAAAGGTTGAGACGACTGGAAGCGGAATGGTCAGAATTCGAGACCAATGACACCAAGATTCGCCTCATTGAAAACCATCCAATGGAACATCAGTATTTCACGGAAGACTATTACACTGCAGTTATGAATATCGTAGACCAATATAAGGCGATTTTTGAAAATTCAATAACACAAATTACTGAATCTACCGGCAAGCAACGAATTCAATCAGTCGGATCAGAGCCAACTATACTTACCACTGACAAATCAGTAAATCAACAAGAGCCAGTCAAGCTCATGCGGAGGCAAGCCGCCATGATGTCATCGTTGGAGCGCCTTTCAGAAGACGTCTTCACAAGAGAAGACACCAAAACCGCAACAAATTTGTGGCAAAATATTGAAAGCTTGCATTATCAAATTGCAGAATTGAGTGCTGACACAAGCAGACAAGGCTATAATATGGATAGATTCATCCAGTTAGAAAAAAGGCTGCGGACGGCGATTAAAACCACTGGAAATAGTACAAAATAATCAGCAAGATTCACGGACAATCCCAATTCCCAAGATAACGCTTCCTAAATTTGAAGGAAATTATTTGAAGTGGAAGGAGTTTCATGATTTGTTCTCTTCACTAATAATACAACAACCGATACCAGACATTCAAAAAATGTGGTATCTCAAAACACATCTGGAAGGAGAAGCAGCAAATCTTATCAAGCACTTCACTGCTACAGGAGATAATTTTGAGGCAGCATGGTCATTAGTAATAGAGCGCTACAACAACAAACGATTGCTTGTTGGCAAACTGGCACAGGAGCTGGTCGATGTTCCAAACAGAGCTTCACGCGATAATTACAAGTCATTGCATGATAAAACACAAGAGTGTCTATTAGCATTACCGAATCTTAAAATAAACACAGCCACTTGGGATCCGTTGCTGCTACACTTGTTATTAAAAAGACTGGATCAACCCACCCGCCATCGCTACGAGCAATCTCTTTCACATCCACGCGAAGTTCCAAAACTCAAGGAATTTTTGGAGTTCTTGGAGAGAAACTTTCAGTCAATGGCGGCAGTTGCTCTGAAGGACAAACCACAACACAAGGTGGTATCAACAATTATAACAACCAACGGAAGCAATAGTAGTACATGCAGACTGTGCAATAGTAGTGACCACAAACTATACCACTGCAGTAAATTCCTGCGACTATCAGAAGCAGAACGACTACAATGGGTACAACGAAAAAGGTTATGTGTAAATTGCTTCGGAAGTGACCATGGTTCAAAAACTTGTCATTCAGGTAGCTGCAAAAGGTGTGCGAAAAAACACAACACGTTGCTCCACTTAGACAAAAGGGGCAATACCAAAACAACGAAAAGCTCATCAACTCCATCTTCAGCTTCGAATCCGAGTCCAGAAGTAAAGCCGCCTGCCTCAGAAGTAGCAGCAGTTGCATCAGCAACAACAAATATCGGTGCGGGCCGCCAGGGTCATGTATTGCTAGCAACGGCGAGAGTTATCATTACGGCCTCAAATGGTGTATCAGATGAGTTTAGAGCAATATTAGACTCTGGCTCACAAGTAAATATTGCATCCAAACGGCTTTGTCAAAAATTGTCCATTTCACCATTTGAGACCTCCCTCTATATTGATGGTGTAGGTGAAATTCGAAGAAATTCAAAATATCGCATAAATATTGGAATGATGTCCAGGAATCGCAATTTCTCAGCAAATGTTGAAGCGTATGTTCTACCTAGCATAATTCCCTCGCAACCCAATCAGCATGTTGACATTACAACTTGGGGAATTCGAAACAATATTCACCTAGCAGATCCTCATTTCTATCAGCAGGAAAAAATAGATTTGCTGCTTGGAGCGGAATTTTTCTTCAAATTAACTCAAAATGGCACAATACACCTTGCTGACGATCTTCCAACACTTCAAAATACAGCTTTGGGATGGATTGTGGGTGGAGCAATCGGGAAAAATCCAATCCCGAGTCCCTTATGTGCTACAACATTTGCAGTATTTGGAGACTCCACTTCATTGGAAGAAGCCATAGAGCATTTGTGGAAATTGGACGATATCGAAAGCAGCGAAAAAGTTCTCTCGCTGCCCGAAAAACTATGTGAAGCACATTTTACCCAACATGTTCATGCCAATGGCGAGGGTCGCTTCATAGTCAGTCTTCCTTTTCGTGAAAACCCAAGTGCGTTAGGAGAATCACATGCAATGGCATACAACCGATTCATGAGTCTAGAGCGTCGACTCCAAAAAGATGAAGGAATTCGAACCGAATATATAAAATTTATGCGAGACTACGAGCAATTGGGGCACATGCAGAAGGTAGATATCGACACTGTATTAAATCCCAAATACATTATTCCTCATCACTGCGTCCTGAAACCAGATAGCACCACAACAAAACTCAGGGTGGTGTTCGATGCATCAGCCAAAACCTCGTCAGGCTACTCATTAAACGATCTGATGTATACAGGGCCAAGTATTCAAAGTAAACTTTTCTCAATTTTACTGCGTTTTCGATTCCCCAGATTCGTCTTCACCACCGACATCGAGAAAATGTATAGACAAATTCTGATTCACCAGGACAACCATCAGTACCAATTAATTATTTGAGGGAAGACCCAGCACTTCCTATTAATTACTACCAACTAAATACAGTTACATATGGGACACGAGCAGCACCTTATCTAGCTACAAAATGCTTACAAAAAATTGCTGATGAAAGTTCGCTAGCCTACCCATATGGTTCACAAATGCTTAAAACTAATTTTTACACGGATGACGGCCTGGGGGGCTCTGATAGTCTTAATATCACACTTCAAACACAACAAGAACTCAGTACAATTTTAAGAAGCTATGGTTTCAACTTAAAAAAATGGTGTGCAAACCACCCGCAACTACTGAAGAATATTCCACTCGGTGATCAAGAGCTAAATTTGGATTTCAGTAGTAATAACGCTGATTCTATAAAAACGTTAGGGTTGTTATGGCTGCCTAATACTGACCATTTTTGCATCAAGGTAAAAATGAATCATGTACAGAAGATCACAAAACGTACAGCAACATCGGATCTCGCAAGATTATTCGATCCGCTTGGGCTACTTGCACCTGTTGTCATCAATGCAAAGATATTTATCCAACAGTTGTGGTAGTTAAGGTTAGATTGGGATGAACCTTTGCCCGAGGACCATCTAGTACTCTGGACCAATTTCAGAAAAGATTTAGACAGCTTGTATAACTTCAAAATCCCTCGGCACATTTTTAAAGGTGAACTCCCAGCAGAGACGGAACTGCATGTTTTCTCAGACGCTTCTGAAAGAGCTTTTGGTGCAGTCGCCTATATTCGAACAGTTCTCAAGGATAAAAGAGTTATTGTACAATTACATTGTGCCAAGACAAGGGTTGCTCCATTAAAAAGGCAGACACTGCCTCGGTTGGGGTTATGTGCCGCGGTTATGGCTGCCCAGCTAATGCATAGAATCAAAATGGACCTTCAAACCAAAAATCAACGGATGTTCATCTGGACGGACTCCGAAATAGTACTTTCCTGGATAAACTCCCAATCCTCATTGTACCATACATTTGTGGCCAACCGAGTCTCCAAAATTAAATCGTTGACATTGCCCAGTCAATGGCGCCACGTGAGATCAAAGGACAATCCCGCTGACATACTATCCACAGGTCTTCCAGAACGTAAACTATCGGAATGTAATTTATGGCTATATGGACCACTCTTTCTACACGGACAAGAAGACATGTGGCCACCCCATTTGTCAAGGGAACTGTCAGTTCCCAGCGATCTCGAGAAGAAGAAGGCAACATCGCTAGCTGCAGCAGTTACCGTTTCGAACAATGATCTCATATACAAAATTCCACACAGAAATTCCTTCAAAACTTTGCAGAGAATACTGGGGTATGTTTTGAGATTTACAAAAAATTCACGTATGAAAAAACAACATCGCCCTGTACACGAAGCATTATATCCAGCAGAATTATACGATGCACTATATACCATTATTAGAACCGTTCAGATGTCCGATTTCTTATTAAAAATCAACCAGCTTCGAAAAAAGAAAGAAGTCGACAAAAACAGCTCCATCATCAGTCTTCTAGATAGAACAAATATTTTACGAGTTGGAGGACGATTGGAGGCATCACTATTGTCATACGAAGCAAAACACCCAATGTTGATACCATATAATGACCCTATCACAAGGCTTTTGTTTACAATGGTTCACGAAGAAAACAAACATTGTGGTGCACAAGCATTATTAAACATAATACGACAACGATTTTGGCCAATAAAAGGCAAAATAACAGCGCGCTCAACTGTACAACTGTGCCAACAAATAATGGGTAGTTTACCTCAGACTAGAGTGACTCCAGCCCGACCCTTCATTAACACGGGAGTTGACTATTGTGGCCCAGTGTGGATCCATCATAAGGTCAGAGGAAAAAGACCGACAAAAGCATATATAGCTGTATTCTGTTGTTTTGCCACCAAGGCGACTCATCTCAAGGTAGTAACCGATCTAACAACTGAGTCATTCATTGGGGCTCTGAAACGATTCATCAGCCGTCGAGGTCGTTGTCAGAACATATATTCAGACAACGCTACTAATTTTATAGGAGCAAAAAACCAATTGTCAGAACTGGTGGGAAGTATTTACTCCAACAAGGGACGGGAATCAATCATCTCAACTGCCAGCTCAAAGGGAATAAATTTTTATTTTATCCCACCACGTGCGCCACATTTTGGTGGACTATGGGAAGCGGCTGTAAAATCGGCAAAACATCTTTTACTGCGAAGTGTGGCAGCTGCATCATTGACCCAGGAAGAAATGGGGACTATCGTAGCAGAGATCGAGGCAATACTCAACTCTCGCCCACTAACACCTATGTCAAGTGATCCTGATGATCTTGAAGCACTGACTCCTGGTCATTTTTTGATTGGCGAAGCACTTGTATCACAAGTAGATAGTGGCGCAACAACAGTAAACTCATCAAGACTATCACACTGGAAGCTGGTATCCCATCTCAAACAAGAGTTTTGGAAAAGATGGTCCACTGAATACTTGAATCAATTACAGCAGCGCCATAAGTGGAATCAGCGGTTTGACAACCTCAAGATTGGTGATATGGTAATAACAAAGGAAGACAATCTACCAATTATGAAGTGGCCCTTAGCAAGAATAGTCAAAACACATCCTGGTAGTGACAATATGATCAGAGCTGTGGAGGTTAAAACAGCTAATGGAATTTTCAAACGACCAATACATCGAATCGCTCTCTTACCCATCGAACCAAATTGCGAAACATCTGTAACCCTTGATGACAACAGTTCAACTAGCAACAACAGTACTTATGACTCAATTCAGGAGCCTAGGATTAAAAGGAAAAGAGTTATATCAACCCTTGATGTCTAGCAGCTGATGACAAGAATCAATCAACTAATTCAATTACTAACTTAGTTTAACTTATATTTATTTAAATAACAACACTAGTTTTCAACATAATTCGAATTTTTATCTTTTCTGATCAAATTATAATGACTCTGACCTTTCTTTCAATGTCCGTTTGTTTCGAACAGTCGTTCAACACGGGGGAGAATGTTTAAACTCTCGTGAACCCACTTAATAACTATTAATGATAATACAAACTTTAGTGAATTCCGTTAATGTTGTTCACTTACACTTTATTTAGCTGACAAACAAAAATGCATTAATAAAAAGATATCATATTACATATTGAATTAAATGCAAATATTGTCACTTTAATTTGATTGGTCAATTTAACGTAAATTTAGTTTTAAGGTATTTGTTGACTCGACAATTAATTGTTATTAATTTTAGTATAAATACCCCAATAAAAATTATATTTTTTAGTCTGTAGTAAAAACTCGTTTTTTATTTATTGATCACATTACGTTCAAGTTACAAGTGCTTGAAAGTAAAAACACCCAAAAAATTAGTACAGTTCAAATTTATGTGTTTGAATTGATTCATACTAATAAATTAATCTAAACATTTTTTGGTGACCCCGACGTGTATCGACACTGTATTAAATCCCAAATACATTACTCCTCATCACTGCGTCCTGAAACCAGTACAACACAATTTTCCAAATTAACAACTTTTAAGGATACATAAGTTTTTCCCACCAGTGGCAAAGGACTTTTATATTCTTAAAAAAAAAAAACATCAACACAGCATTTTGAAATCACGTGCGCTTCATTTTGGTGGACTATGGGAAGCGGCTGTAAAATCGGCAAAACATCTTTTACTGCGAAGTGTGGCAGCTGCATCATTGACCCAGGAGGAAATGGGGACTATCGTAGCAGAGATCGAGGCAATACTCAACTCTCGCCCACTAACACCTATGTCAAGTGATCCTGATGATCTTGAAGCACTGACTCCTGGTCATTTTTTGATTGGCGAAGCACTTGTATCGCAAGTAGATAGTGGCGCAACAACAGTAAACTCATCAAGACTATCACACTGGAAGCTGGTATCCCATCTCAAACAAGAGTTTTGGAAAAGATGGTCCACTGAATACTTGAATCAATTACAGCAGCGCCATAAGTGGAATCAGCGGTTTGACAACCTCAAGATTGGTGATATGGTAATAATAAAGGAAGACAAGCTACCAATTATGAAGTGGCCCTTAGCAAGAATAGTCAAAACACATCCTGGTAGTGACAATATGATCAGAGTTGTGGAGGTTAAAACAGCTAATGGAATTTCAAACGACCAATACATCGAATCGTTCTCTTACCCATCGAACCAAATTGCGAAACATCTGTAACCCTTGATGACAACAGTTCAACTAGCAACAACAGTACTTATGACTCAATTCAGGAGCCTAGGATTAAAAGGAAAAGAGTTATATCAACCCTTGATGTCTAGCAGCTGATGACAAGAATCAATCAATTAATTCAATTACTAACTTAGTTTAACGTATATTCATTTAAATAACAACACTAGTTTTCAACATAATTCGAATTTTTATCTTTTCTGATCAAATTATAATGACTCTGAACTTTCTTTCAATCTAAGTTTGTTTCGAACAGTCGTTCAACGCGGGGGAGAATGTTTAAACTCTCGTGAACCCACTTAATAACTATTAATGATAATACAAACTTTAGTGAATTCCGTTAATGTTGTTCACTTTCACTTTATTTAGCTGACAAACAAAAATTCATTAATAAAAAGATATCATATTACATATTGAATTAAATGCAAATATTGTCACTTTAATTTGATTGGTCAATTTAACGTAAATTTAGTTTTAAGGTATTTGTTGACTCGACAATTAATTGTTATTAATTTTAGTATAAAAACCCCAATAAAAATAATATTTTTTAGTCAGTAGTAAAAACTCGTTTTTTATTTATTGATCACATTACGTTCAAGTTACAAGTGCTTGAAAGTAAAAACACCCAAAAAATTAGTACAGTTCAAATTTATGTGTTTGAATTGATTCATACTAATAAATTAATCTAAACAATATATATATATATATATATATATATGCGTTCTGATTTTCAATAACAACATGATGAATACCGCAAGTTCTAAAAATACTCAAAACTTAAGTAATAATAATTCTATCGAGCTGCAGTGAAGTACCAGTAGCGCAAAAGTAGTTTACTCACCTGTCAACAAGGAACAATCAACTACTAAGGGAGCCAACAGCTCCGCGTAACGTGTTATCTTTTACCAGGATATGGTTCTTATGGATAATAGCATAGATAACCGAACCTTAACTACTGAACAACAAATGCTTTTAAGTTCAGATTTTATGCCTACCAGATCTTCAATAACACGAAATCTTGAACTATTCTTGCGTCCTTCCAAATAATAACGCTCCTCCAGTTTCGAATACACATGCTAACAATACTTTTTCATTCGATTGCCTTTGGCCGAATGGGTGGTGCTCCACCATCACCTTCACATAGGCACTCAGAATACTTTCCAAATTTAAGTAATTCAAATAGTACAACTTCTAAGCCCAACCGGCTATCGAATAAAGCTAGATCATGCGAAAATGATGTATTAGAGAACATGGAAATATACAAGTAAAAACATTTGACGGAAGAATAATAAATAACCACTGTATCACACTTAATATTTGAACCATTAAAGTATTTTTACACAAAAGAAAGAAATAGTCCAGGCAACGTAGTAGGAAATGAACAAGACAAAAGGATTACCCAGAAAGGTACAATTACGAATTATTACCTCCGTAGAGATAAAACAACTGATAACTAATAGAGCAGATTATAAACAAAATATAAACACAAATATAATAGTAAGACGAAAGTAAGAGAAACAAGGTACCAGGTAGAGAAACACAAAAGCATATAGAGGAGAGAGAGAGAGAGAAATAGGGAGCAGAATACAAAGGGATCAAGGTATACAAACGAATTATAAAAGAGACAACTGACAACAAAAAAAGATTTACTATTCAATAGAACACTGAAGGTGCCACATAGCCGAAACCGAACTGTTTATCAAGCAAATTTGACGTGGGCTGACGGAAAATCGTTCCAATATATATATATATATATATATATATATATATATATATATATGTATATATATATATATATATATGCGTTCTGATTTTCAATAACTACATGATGAATACTGTAAGTTCTAAAAATACTCAAAATTCAAGTAATAATAATTCTATCGAGCTGTAGTGAAGTACCAGTAGCGCAAAAGTAGTTCACTCACCTGTGAGCAAGGAACAATCAACTACTAAGGAAGCCAACGGCTCCGCGTAGCCCGTTATCTTTTACCAGGATATGGTTCTTATGGATAATACCATAGATAACCGAACCTTAACTACTGAACAACAAATGCTTTTAAGTTCAGATTTTATGCCTCCCAGATCTTCACTAAGCCGAAATCTTGAACTATTCTTGCGTCCTTCCAAATAATAACGCTCCTCCAGTTTCGAATACACATGCTAACAATACTTTTTCATTCGATTGCCTTTGGCCGCAATGCAATAAACAATGCGAAATACACCGAAGAGTTTTGTAAAGAACTACATATCCCGAATGGGTGGTGCTCCACCATCACCTTCACATAGGCACTCAGAATACTTTCCAAATTTAAGTAATTCAAATAGTACAACTTCTAAGCCCAACCGGCTATCGAATAAAGCTAGATCATGCGAAAATGATGTATTAGAGAACATGGAAATATACAAGTAAAAACATTTGACGGAAGAATAATAAATAACCACTGTATCACACTTAATATTTGAACCATTAAAGTATTTTTACACAAAAGAAAGAAATAGTCCAGGCAACGTAGTAGGAAATGAACAATACAAAAGGATTACCCAGAAAGGTACAATTACGAATTATTACCTCCGTAGAGATAAAACAACTGATATCTAATAGAGCAGATTATAAACAAAATATTATACACAAACATAATAGTAAGACGAAAGTAAGAGAAACAGGTACCAGGTAGAGAAACACAAAAGCATATAGAGGCGAGAGAGAGAGAGAGAGAGAGAAATAGAGAGCAGAATACAAAGGGATCAAGGTATACAAACGAATTATAAAAGAAACAACTGACAACAAAAAAAGATTTACTATTTTCAAATAGAACACTGAAGGTGGCACATAGCTGAAACCGGTCTGTTTATCAAGCAAATTTGAAGTGGGCTGACGGAAAATCGTACCAATATATATATATTATATATATATATATTATATATATATATATGCGTTCTGATTTTCAATAAATACATGATGAATACTGCAAGTTCTAAAATTACTCAAAATTCAAGTAATAATAATTCTATCGAGTTGTAGTGAAGTACCAGTAGCGCAAAAGTAGTTCACTCACCTGTGAACAAGGAACAATCAACTACTAAGGGAGCCAACGGCTCCGCGTAGCCCGTTATCTTTTACCAGGATATGGTTCTTATGGATAATACCATAAATAACCGAACCTTAACTACTGAACAACAAATGCTTTTAAGTTCAGATTTTATGCCTCCCAGATCTTCACGAAGCCGAAATATTGAACTATTCTTGCGTCCTTCCAAATAATAACGCTCCTCCAGTTTCGAATACACATGCTAACAATACTTTTTCATTCGATTCCCGTTGGCCGCGATGCAATAAACAATGCGAAATACACCGAAGAGTTTCGTAAAGAACTGCATATCCCGAATGGGTGGTGCTCCACCATCACCTTCACATGAGTCAATCAGAATACTTTCCAAATTTAAGTAATTCAAATTGTACAACTTCTAAGCCCAACCGGCTATCGGATCAAGCTAGATCATGCGAAAATGATGTATTAGAGAACATGGAAATATGCAAGTAAAACATTTGAAGGAAGAATAATAAATAAACACTATATCACACTTAATATTTGAACCATTAAAGTATTTTTATACAAAAGAAAGAAATAGTCCAGGCAACGTAGTAGGAAATGAACAAGACAAAAGGATTACCCAAAAACGTACAATTACGAATTATTACCTCCGTAGAGATAAAACAACTGATAACTAATAGAGCAGATTATAAACAAAATATAAACACAAATATAATAGTAAGACGAAAGTAAGAGAAACAGGTACCAGGTAGAGAAACACAAAAGCATATAGAGGCGAGAGAGAGAGAGAGAGAGAAATAGGGAGCAGAATACAAAGGGATCAAGGTATACAAACGAATTATAAAAGAGACAACTGACAACAAAAAAAGATTTACTATTCAATAGAACACTGAAGGTGGCACATAGCCGAAACCGGTTTGTTTATCAAGCAAATTTGACGTGGGCTGACGGAAAATCGTTCCAATATATATATATATATATGCGTTCTGATTTTCAATAACTACATGATGAATACTGCAAGTTCTAAAAATACTCAAAATTCAAGTAATAATAATTCTATCGAGCTGTAGTGAAGTACCAGTAGCGCAAAAGTAGTTCACTCACCTGTGAACAAGGAACAATCAACTACTAAGGGAGCCAACGGCTCCGCGTAGCCCGTTATCTTTTAGCAGGATATGGTTCTTATGGATAATACCATAGATAACCGAACCTTAACTACTGAACTACAAATGCTTTTAAGTTCAGATTTTATGCCTCCCAGATCTTCACTAAGCCGAAATCTTGAACTATTCTTGCGTCCTTCCAAATAATAACGCTCCTCCAGTTTCGAATACACATGCTAACAATACTTTTTCATTCGATTGCCTTTGGCCGCGATGCAATAAACAATGCGAAATACACCGAAGAGTTTCGAAAAGAACTGCATATCCCGAATGGGTGGTGCTCCACCATCATCTTCACATAGGCAATCAGAATACTTTCCTAATTTAAGTAATTCAAATAGTACAACTTCTAAGCCCAACCGGCTATCGGATCAAGCTAGATCATGCGAAAATGTAAAAATTGAAAAGTGGAAGGTATTGTTTGATGGTTCGGGATCGGTAAGCGACTTAATTTTTAAGATCGAGACGTATTGTGTCCGTTCCAGATGTTCTTACGAGCACTTGTTATCTAATTTCCATATTTTGCTGGAAGTGCGCGCTAAAGAGTGGTATTGGCTCTTTATGAAGCAAAATAGGAATTTTGATTATACATTTTTACGATATTCATTGATTAAAGAATTCGGTCCTTTAGAGTCCGATCACGAGATACTGCTCAAAATTTCGTTGCGAAAGCAACAGTATAAAGAAAGTTTTGCTTAACAGTATGAATTTATTAAAGGTAGATGATATTCAACTATTGACTGAAACCACCGACTTTAGACGAGTGGTCTTAGTGGGAAAAAATTCCCAAGATATTAGCGGGAGCTATCGAAACATACCAGTTCAACCCTCCGTGCAGTTAAATTATTCTTTGTCTACATGCATCATATTTATCTCTAAATAAAAATATAATATAATTGAAAAACTAAATTAAAACCGAACATAAACCCATACAGTTCTACTAAAACTCATAACTTAATTGTTAAACTCTAAAGGAACGCTAGCAAAAAGGATGTACATTAAGGTAGTTCGAAGAAAAAAGTTGAGCCGGTCACCGCCTAGAATTAAAGATTAGTTGAAAACAGTTCTACAAATACTTTTTAAACCTTTTTTGCCACGCCCCTGGATACCGCCCTTTTAATTTTTTGTACGCTGCGTCGCTATTTGTAGTCTAATCATGACATAATGCATATTGTTTTTCATGGCCTGACTATGGCTACATTTTTGCTTTGATAAATTTTTAATCCGACATCAAATTCAAGACGCCACTTATGACATCTCGAAACCTTCCCCCCAAATTAAAATGTTTGCACGTGGCAAGAAAGCTCTTTGAAACTTAGTATATCTATCTTTTCATATTCTCACCTTTATGCCACGCTCCAAAGGTAAATGGCTTTTTCTTTTTGAAATACATACTACATCAAGCCAGGTAACATAATATAAAACAAAAACTCAATCGTAGAATAAAAGGTATATCAATGACGTTTCTAAGACTGTAAAAAAATATTTTTGCCTCGCCTCAAAATGTAGCACTTTTTGTGTTTTACATATAGCGAATGCATATGTATATCATGGCGTTGTTTATAGCTTGACTTTCACTTACTTTTTGGCTCTGGTGACTTTTTAATCCGACATCGAATTCTGGGTACCACTTATGACATCTCGGATTCTATCCACTTATGTCCAGTTTTTTGCACGTGGCAGGAAAGCGCTTCTAAAACTTTGTATGTCTACTTTTTAACATACTCACTTCTATACCACGCCCCAGAATTAAGTTAAGGTTTCCTTTACGCATACATTTTACATCCCTCGCCGTATATAAAAAACCAGCAAAGTGCTTTATTTTGAACGTGGCAACAACATTTTCTAGACGTTATTGATATACATTTCATTCTAACGGGTGACTGGTGCAAATTTTTGTTGTTTTATATATTGATCGACTTGGTTTAAATGCAATATATAAGTAAAAATAAAAAAGGGGCTTACTATTGGGGTGTGGCATAAAAGTGGGTATATTAAAAACTAGATATACTACGTTTTAGAAGCACTTTCTCTCCACGTGCAAAAAAGTGGATATAAGAGGGGAAGGATCCGAGGTAGCATAAGTGGCGCCCAGAATTTTATGTCGGATTAAAAAGTCACCACAGCCAAAAATGAAGCCATAGTCAAGCCATGAATAACGATATGCAGTATGTTATGATCGAACCATAAATGGCAACGCAGTGTACAAAAAACTAAAAGGGCGGTATCCAGGAGAGTGGCGAAAAATTTCAAAAAATATATCTGGAATTTTTTCAACCAACTTTTGATACTAGGGGTGACTGGCTCAACTTTTTTATTTTGCATGGACATGTTCAATGTTCATATTTAATGGACATTTTTAATGTACATGTTCAAATAAACTAAACAAAAAAACATTCAGACACTAGTATTTGTTATTATCAATGATAATTCATACTAAAATAGAGAAACAATAAGAAGCTTAACACAAGACATAAAGAAAAAAGTTAATATCACTAACTATTAAATGAAATGCAGCTCTAAGAATAACATCCATACTATTATTCTTGGAGTTGTATTTCATTTAATAGTTAGTGATATTCACTTTTTTCTTTATGTCTTGTGTTAACCTTCTTATTATTAAAGTTCGATGATATTCAACTCTTGTCCGCAAACCACCGCCTTTGTTCGAGTGGTCTAAGCGGAAAAAGAATTCTGATGAGATTAGCTGGAACTATCGAAACATATCAGTTCAACCCTACGTGCAGTCAAATTTTTCTTTGTCTCCATGCTTCACATTTATCTCTAAATAAAAATATAATTTAATTGAAAAAATTAATTAAACCCGAACACAATCCAAAATAATTAAATTTCTTTGGATATAAAAAAAACTTAAAATAACTAAAAAAAATTTAATATAAAATTGTGTTGTTGAAACTTTTAATGCAGTTGTGGTTTTTCCTAATACTCACAATCGGCCATGTCACAGAGTTCAATTCCGTTCGGAAACCGAATTCAATCAACCCTAATATATCAAGCCCTACCTGGAGCATATCGCACCATAATAGCACCGCCAACAGTCTGGACACACCTGACGAATTTTTGTATTTTAGTTTTCTTTTTTAGACACCAGCTGCTACAAAAATGGGGTAGTTTGAATTCAGTTTCCGAACGGAATTGAACTCTGTGACATGGCCGAATACCACTAAAAAATTGATTGCAATGCTACTTTAGAAATTTGTTTATTTTTTGGGAGGTTTAAATTAGGGAAATAACGATACGCCTTTTTGCCGATACGATATCGATACTCAAAAAGGAATATTGGCGATACCGATTCCGACAACGATACGCATATTGAAATTCAGTTCAAGTTTAAATTAACAAAACTCAAGTAGGATAATTTTTTATTATACAAAATTACAGTGTAAGAGATTATTAATATATAAAACTTGATATTAACCCAGTGTAAAAAATAGTTATTTTAAATAGTTATTTTTACGGAACTACATTTTCATTGCTTCCAAAGAATCTATATTAAATATATGCAGATAATTAGAGAGAGGAAGTAAAATTTTATTTAAGTCATTTAAGTCAATTTGTAATTCCTTTATAATCATAAAAAATACTCGCCATGCTTTTTAAAAAATCGATTTTTAAAGGACAGTTATCAACTAATATTCAACTAATTGGATGCGTTTTTGACTTAGCATTTAAATATTTGTTTAGTTAATTTGCATATAAATTTAAATTGTAATTAAATGCAACTTCTGTTTTTCAGTCGTATTTACTTGTTCTTATTTAATTGTGACAAAAATATGTTCGCACCATAAAATACCACAAATTTCCCCTAAATTTCCCAAAAAAAGAAATTTTTCAAAAAATACATTTTTCTTCATTCAGGAAATAAGAATAATGAAGAGTTTCGGCAATATTTAAAAATAATAAAAACAGCTTACAAAATCACAAAAAGACAAATATAGACAAAGAAAGGCCGAATTGCTCGGCAACAAAAGTTGAATTGTCAGCGGCCACAATTTTTTTCCACAAGAAAAACAAGCAGTCAAAATCACATGGTAATTTATGAAACTTAAATCGAATTTGAGTTTACAAGATTAAAGATATAAGTTATATTTAAATACGATCTATAAAAATGAATTTTCTATTTAAAAAGAAATTAATTTTAAAAACCATTTAATTACTAAGTAAAATTCTGGGGGTCAATAGATTATTTGTTAAAATTCTTCTAAAAGTTTATATTTATTCACTTAAATTTGCATGAACACAGTTTGCGAAAATGGGCTATTTTCCATCCTTTTTCCTTATGGAAAAATCGTTGTAAAACGCTGAAAACAAATATTTCTTAACATCGCTTCCACTTCGATAATTGATAATCAAAAAAGTGAACTTCTTGTAATGACAAGCATACATAAATCTAATTAGAAATGATCCAAATTTGCACTACATCCGGCTCCCAAATTTTTTCATGACTACTTTGGACTGCCTTTTTTGCTGGGAATAAGATTTAAAAAA
Organism: Panzeria rudis; assembly: GCA_956483635.1. NCBI lineage: Eukaryota > Metazoa > Arthropoda > Insecta > Diptera > Tachinidae > Panzeria > Panzeria rudis. Next base: position 75,599,708 of record OY101447.1, on the reverse strand, counting down.
CAACGAATTGAATTTGAATTCATAATAAAACTAAAAAAAATATTTCTTTTACAAAATAGTAGCATAAATATTATTAACGTAAATTCAAATTGATTTTAAGACTGAAATATTAGAATATCGAATCAGACTACCAGAACGGATTAGTACTACTAATTTCGACAGCCGCTACGCTGTCATCATCAGCGTCCTTTGTTCGCTTTTACCACGTTTGATCGTGGATACTAGTACAGTACTTATCGCTTATATGCATTCCAAATTTTCCACGACTTTTTGTGCTTATAAGCGAGAAATGCATTTATAAAAACTCCCTTATATGCATCGGCAGTGCTTATAACAAAATCGCTTATATGCTTCAGCGGTGCTTGTATAAAACTAAATTACAATGAGTAAATAAAACCCCGAATTTTATTTTCAAAATAATTGATTAATATTTTCACAAGTTTTGCCACAGCAGCCTGATATTAACTTTCTTGATTAAATGAAGCAGCTGGTTTTACACAGACATGTAAAATTAAAGTAAATTGAGATTGAGCTTTTTGTTTGCGGTTGAAAAATTGCTCCACAAATTTTTTAAAAATGTACATAATATGTACGGTGCATATATGAGTATTTTTTTAATACACTTTAAAATGATTTATATTTCATTACGGTGCATAAAAGTGAGAAATGCAAATACGAAAAATAATTACGGTTTTTTAAATACAAATAGAAAATTGCTCATGTTGGGATGCATATTAATGTTAAATGCAAATAACCGACGTGCATATAAGCGATAAATACTGTATTAATGAAACATAAGCTATTTAACCAAATTTTGTGAGGAAATAGAATATGAGTTAACTTATTCATTTTATCAATATGGTTAGCCGGAATCTCACCTTCTGATTCTTTATTCCAATTTTTCCAACTATTATTATTGTGAACTTAAGCCGAATAATAATAACTTCCGACTTATACATATTTTCAGTTCAAATAATAATTACGTACAAATATTATTAACATTTAATATTGATATTAATAAGATTTAAAAAACAACGAGTTCAATTTAATTCATGGTAAAATTAACAAAAATTAAATTATTTGTAAAAAAAACTGAAAAAAATTTTCAAAATATCGTTGTATCGACAGTAAAATATCACCAATACGGACGTATCGGAAAATATGAAGTATCGCCGAGATATCGGTTTCGGTTACATCCCTAGTTTAAATTTTCTAATACATTTTTAGGCAAATGAGGATCTGCTAAACACTAATAAATTCATTTCGCCATTGTCCAGATAACGGTACATTTGTGTTTTTCGATGTAGGTATACTTAAGCACCAATCAGAGTCAAAGGCTGGGCTCGATTAAAGTATATTATATCTTTTTTGAAAGGCTACTAAATTAAGTGTCGAATTTTGGCTAATTGACTTTAGTCGAAAAAAATTATAAATTTATAGTGAATCAAAGTTTAAATTGTAAAAAATTTTGAGCGTTTATAACAAATTGTTGTCATTTCGGAAGCTTTTTTATATCACAAATAATAAATATAACCCAAAAATCCTATAATCGAACCAGCCTTATACTCTGGATGGCACTTAAAGAGAAGTATACATCAATAAACACAAATATACCGTTATCTGGACAATGGCTGAAATGAATTTTTTCGTGTTAAGCACATCCTAATTTACATATTGCTCACCCCCAGAAAGAAATATTTATGCCAATGTGTATCACTGACAATACAATTTGTTTCATTCACGGGAACATCTGATAGAATATATATTTATATACATATATATATATATATATATATATATATATATATATATATATATATATATATATATATATATATATATATATATATATATATATATATATATATATATATATATATATATATATATATATATATATATATATATATATATATATATATATATATATATATATATATATATATATATATATATATATATATATATATATATATATATATATATATATATATATATATATATATATATATATATATATATATATATATATATATATATATATATATATATATATATATATATATATATATATATATATATATATATATATATATATATATATATATATATATATATATATATATATATATATATATATATATATATATATATATATATATATATATATATATATATATATATATATATATATATATATATATATATATATATATATATATATATATAGTTATATATATATATATAGATATATATATATATATATATATATATATATATATATATATATATATATATATATATATATATATATATATATATATATATATATATATATATATATATATATATATATATATATATATATATATATATATATATATATATATATGTATATATATATATATATATAGATATATATATATATATATATATATATATATATATATATATATATATATATATATATATATATATATATATATATATATATATATATATATATATATATATATATATATATATATATATATATATATATATATATATATATATATATATATATATATATGTATATATATATATACATATATATATATATATATATATATATATATATATATATATATATATATATATATATATATATATATATATATATATATATATATATATATATATATATATATATATATATATATATATATATATATATATATATATATATATATATATATATATATATATATATATATATATATATATATATATATATATATATATATATATATATATATATATATATATATATATATATATATATATATATATATATATATATATATATATATATATATATATATATATATATATATATATATATATATATATATATATGTATATATATATGTGTGTGTGTGTATATATACATGTTTATACATTTTTTTCTTTACAGTTTGAACGGGACATGGTTATATGGAATCACAAAATATATCGCAGGCAACCACAGTTGGTAAAGGAAGAAGTGTCTATCAAATTGTTTCGTACTTGGTATTCTCAATTCTATTCTGAAAATAGCCGCACATTTGGTGAAGGTTATGAAAGTTTAGATTGGTAATATTAACAAACATGGGGGCAAAACTATGGCCCCTATCATGATTTACAACTCAACTTGGTTTAGTTGCCAATGTTACGCTCCAACTCAACCATATTTTTGTATTATGATTCACAACTAATTCTAGTTGTCTTCGAAACAAATTTCGAAGAAAGGTTCTTATCTATATTCTATGTTTTAAACCATAGTAGACATCACAAAATATTTTAAATATTTTTAGTGTTTACCTTATTAATTTTTCTTGAGATTTTATGTTTCATGGATATGGCAACAATATTGGTTGGCAAATCGGATAGATTGGCGCCTAAAATCACTATTTTTAAAGTAATCAAAAGTAACAGAATAGTGGAAAAAAAACTAAAACACAACTGACAAAAACAGTTGTCTCACTTTTAAGAAAGTTGTAATCCATAATAAAAAATTGACAACTACGACTCAATTATGTATCAATTTAGTTGAGAATCATAATGGGGGCCTATGTTAAACCGCACGATAAATAAACTGCCAGCCTTTGTAATATAGATCGGTGCCACTAGAAAAATAATTTTCTATAGATATAAATTATTTATAAGTTTAAAATTTTCAAAATAAAAATGGTTTCATTTGTTTTCTTTAAGCAAGCAGAGTTTTTTATTTGCAACAGGAAAAACAAATTTAATACAGTCTTGTATTTATTCATTTACATACACTCAAGCGAGAAACTGTTTAATTAAAAAAACACTGTACTACATATGCAAACACCGCTATGTTAATATATCGAAATTTGTAGAAAATCGATTAAAACTTCAAACAACAAATAAAATGGCGGCTTTTAGCGACTTTTTATTTTTTTCGACTTAGCGGTATTTGCATATAGTGATCCAAAGTGATTCAAAGTGAAAGAATTAGACTTGATCAATATTGGTAGTTAACAATAAATGTTAGTTTGAAAAGATTTAGGGTCTACCACTTTTATTTTTCGGGTATTTTAAATACCTTAGAAATAGAATTTGATACCCTTAATTAATTTCTCGTTTCGTTAAGAAATATTTTATGAGCAAGCTTATGATAAATCTTAATTACGAATTATTAATACCCAAACTTTACATATAAAAACAACTTAAAAGTGTAAGAATTCAATAGTGACATCGTTATTTAATTAATTTGAAATATTCTGTGATGATAAATATGTAGGTATGTATTAATATGTAGAAGAAACACATATCGTTAAATAAAACGCAAAAAGCCATATCTAACAAAAAATTCTAATCGGATTTTAGTAAATTTTTTTGGGTTTAATGAATAAATTTAACATATAAAATCACAAATAGGTTGTAACATTTCTCTATATTTGGGTATAAGAACAAATGCTAAAATATCGAGAATGGCTCTTGAGTTCCATCAAGCGTTGTGTATTGGTGGTAAAGATTTAAAGTTGATATATGGCAAATTTTCATTCTTTAAATTTTATTTAAAACTTAGGCAAAGTTCATATAAAAATTGCATTTCGTCTCTCCATTTTACGTTTACGTTTTTCGTAATTGCTTACTAATTCCGGAACAAAATCATATCCAATGTTAGGAGAAGATGTTGCGGCACTGTCACGATTACAAAAATTTTATCGAAAAGTTTCATTCGCTTTTGTTTTTTTATGTCAGATGCTACACTGGTAACTTTTTATTTAACTGCACGGCTAAGGCTCACGGCTAAGGGTGGTTCGTTGCATCGACAAAAAGAAGTAGCGTGACAAGAACTTAATTTGTACCAGTGTATCTCGGGACACACTCTCGCTTAGGTTTCCATTCCTGGTGCACCAAGATGTAATTGACACCAATTCGCCCTCCCCAAACCATGGTACCTCTTCAACCGTTTTATGAGATACCCCCTTTAGTACATCACCAGCCAATACCTACCCTTTAAGATCTGCGTACAATTACTCCGACATTATCTCATACAAACACAATATGAATTTAAAACTTCTTTGTTTTCCATCTCTGTATTTCACTTCAAAAAAAAAAAAATTTCAGTATAAGCGCTATGAATTTTCTTATCATCTACCTTATATTGGCTTAAGAACTATTTTGGTCCTTTAATTGGTCACACATTGAGTTCATAAATTCGAGGTTTTAAAACTAAAGCTTGTTTCACTCTTGTGTTTCTTTACTAAATATAAACAATGGAATTTCATTTATTACACCTTTTTCTTGTTGAACCACAAGGGATATCAAACTTGAGTTTTAAGTCAACAGACAAATCACTTAAGTTCCTAGGGTTAGTATAATGCATAGTGACTATGTAGATCTGTGTCTAAAAAGAAGTTCAAAATCATACCACTTGGTCTAGTGGTTGAATTATTTAATTATTAAAGCGCTCCTTTGTTGAGCTTAAACTGTTTTATATATTTTTTCCTAACGCGCGTGACTACTATTACTGCCTGAAAAGTTAATTGTTTTCTCAAGACGAACAAATACTCGCAACGGATCATCAAAATTTCACTGTTTGTGTTGTAGCAAGCTGTTATGTTGCGGTTGTGTGCAAGCTTTTATATGGGTGTTGATTGTTCAATATTGCTAGGGTCCGCGGCGTTTTTGCTCGAGCGGCATGCGCATGTATCTTGTGTCTTGGCGGATTAAGCTTGCTGTTAATGGGGTGCTTCCAAGGGGATTTTGTAATATATTTCGAGCGGGTTGTTTTTGCTGTAGTTTTTTTTCTGTGTGCTATTATCTTTTTTTGCCATATACGTATGTAGGTGTTATTTGTTGCTATGTTTTTGGTCAAATTTGTTGTTGTTGGCTAATATTTCATCTGTTGTGACGGTGGCGACCGCTGTTATAGTAGATGTTATCTTGTTGAATGTACGACGTATGTATGTCGTTGCTGGTCGATTGGTGGTAATCACCAATTTTTACCATTACCGACAAACATATTGTAGCTGAGCTGTATCAACACGTATCTTTTTTGGTATTTTTGCGGCAGCCCGTTGGCTGTAGGTTGTGCCCGTTTTGTTTAAGGAGTTATTATTCTTCTGTTGTTATTTGTGCCCTAAGAGTTGAATTTATCTGCCACCATCACACATACACACCATCATTTCATATCCGGTGCAAATAAGCGACCTTGACCATGGCAAATACATGAAAACTTAGCGCCGATTCCCCTCGAAAGCGTCTGCTCCGCTTCTGCAAGGCTACTTTTTGGCCTGAAATCAACTTTTGTGCCAGACTTGGTGCTTCTTAGTACAATGAGGCCTGCATAAATTAGCCTCAACAATCGAAGGCAATTTTCCGCACAATCGGTAGTTTAGGTCAACTTTAATATCAATATTAGTGATGGTAGGAAACCGTGTTTCTGTATACATAAAAATTAATTGTACGACATCCTGAGTTTTTTTGTAATTTTATTTTGATTTCAGATCGGCTTGATTAGATACTTAGCACTTTTTTGCAATAATTGTTATTTTACGCCAACTTTTTATATTTCTCCTAACTATGTTCTAATTAGTTACCTTTAGATTTGCGGGTGATTTGCTAAACAAAATCAGGTTCTACCACGCAGTCACACCACATTCTCTCAAGATCAAAAAGAAGAGGGACAGAAAAAACCCGGAAGATAGAACATGACTTTAAAGCATGGCGGTCCTTTTAAATAACTGCAGCCAACTTAAGGATTGCACACTTGTATTACCTATCAGAGTTGCATGTAATTTCACATAAAACCTTAATTTGTTTGAACATTTGTCAAGTATCCTACACCGAAAACATCAATCTCATAATTGTACTTGTTTTCATCCCATCTGTCAAGACAAATCTATGGACCGTCAATACGACGTGTTACGAATGACCTTGCCATTCCTGACACGGCACACATCTCCTTTCCTGGTAACATTTAATTTATCATATTAGCAAATTCTCATATTTGCTAATATGATAAACGCAGTTTTTTTATGTTAATAGCATTCTAGATCTTCATGTCTTTTGCATGAAACGCTCCCTGTGAGCGGCCTTGAAAATCTTTAACTTCGTATAAATTTTTTCCAACCGGTTTTAGAATGCGGCATTTAATAAATTTTTTGCAGAGTTTTGCCGAAATTTGTTTGGCGAAATCTGATTGAGGAAAGTTCCTGCGAAACACTTGTTGCCCTATACGAAACTTAGTCTCCCTACAACGTGTATTGTATTTTTTTGCATTTGTTTCAAAGTTTTTATGCAGGTTTTTCCGAATATTATCTCGGACGGGTTCCATAAATACGTGGCGATGCTCAAATCTGTTTTCTCCATCTTCTAGTAAATCCAGTTGTCTAGCAATTTTGTAGGTGGACGCATGCGTAATCATATTATTATCAAATAGCGCGGAGTATGGTGTCATGCCGATTGCGGAATGGACTGCCGACCTCAAGGCGCATTCAATCTCTTGTCCCATTCGTGGTGATTTCCGTCCAGATAAGAACGAATGGCGGCTAAAATAGACTGATTAGCTCGTTCTGCAGTGTTTGCCTGTGGCAAATAATTAGCCGTTCGTATATGTTCAGCCAAAATTCTTTATCATGCCTTCAAACTCCTTTGACACGAATTGAACGCCATTGTCAGATACTAACGACTCAGGGCAACCGAATTTATACAACACCTCCTGGATCAAAAAGTTAACTACATTCTTAGTATTCGCTTTGGACATTGGTTTCAACAGCACAAATTTGGAAAAGTGATCTAAAACAATAAATATGGAGCAGTTGCCTCTTTTTGACCTAACATATGGGCCAAGAGAATCTACATAGATTCGTTGGAAGGGTCTGCTTACGTCGGCTTTGTGATTTATAGGTGGTCTTAATATATTAGCCGGTTTAGATTCTTTGCATACATCGCAACTATTTATAAATTCTTTGATTTGCACGTTCATGTGGATCCAGAAGAAGTATTGCCTTACCCGGTGAATGGTTTTCGGGATGCCGTTATGGGCTGCACATGGGGACAATGGGCCTTATTGATTATCTCTTGCGTCATATTTGGAGGTACCCACAATTTCCACGCATGGTCTTCGTTAAATGTATCGCCATCGTAATGTATCGTTCTTTTATATACCATGTTGTCGATCACTCGTAAGTCTGGTAACTGGCCTTTATTTTCCTCTACGGATTCAATCAGCTGTCTATAGTCCTCGCCAACAAATTCGACTGACTTTAGATCTATCAACGTGCTAATATCTGAGTTAATTTCTGCTAAGGAATACCTTGAAAGGGTATCTGGAACTATGTTTTGCGAGCCCTTTCGGTGCTGTATCTCAAAAGTAAAGGACTGAAGCTAAAGGCTCCACCGTGCTAACCTGCCATCTAAATCTTTTTGCAACATTAGCCATTTTAGGCTCGAATGGTCTGTAATGAGCACAAAAGGCATAAGGTCTAAGCCGCTTGATTGCTCCCACCACCGATAAACACAAACAATTATGTTGTAATTAGTTACCTTTAGATTTGCGGGTGATATGTTGAACAAATCTATGGACCGTCAATACGACGTGTTACGAATGACCTTGCCATTCCTGACACGGCACAGCACCTAGTAGTTCGTCCATTACATGTCGTAGTAATTAATCCAACACATGATGCTGGCAAGCAATAAAATTGATTGGAAATGCCAATAAAATTGATTATTAACACTTGTTGTGTCACATACTATCATTTTTATAGATCCCCACAAATTGAACTTATTTAAGGTTTCTTTGAACCCGTTGAAAATCGTTAATGCCCGTCCATTGTCGAGTACAAGTACAGCTAATTTAATTTGTTTAATAACAACTACCTCTATTTCTTTTTTAACAATATTTTTTTATCAAAATGTATGCACTATTTTTCATTCTGCAGTGTTGTTATATAATATTCTTCTAAATTTTCTGCGGTTTTTATTACCGCTTTATAGATACTAGCTTGTGAAGGTGTACAAATTCCAATTCCCGACTCAGCCAATTACTTACATATCTTTGCTGCTTTGTTAGTACTCAAATTTGCACTATTAACTAATGTAATGGCTGACCTTAAGGACATTTTAGCAGGTTTTTATCTTCCAGGAGGTGTAACATCAATGTCTTCTTCATCATCATCACTATAAAACGTTGCTGATGAATCTGAATCAGAAAGGATCTCCGATTCAGATTGTAGCTCCTCTGATACGGTAGTTATATCAAATATTTTATTAAAATTATTAAAATTAGGTCGTTTAAAATTTTTTTGATAAAGTAGTATCAAAGTTTCAACTTTTCGATTTATATTATTCAAATAATTCTTCGGAAATTTTAACATAGCTTTGCTTTTTATTTTTGTTGTCTTTATACAAGGCGTTATATCTGCCTATAATAAGTTTTTCATTTGGCACTCTGTTTAGCTCAGATAGCGATAAATCCATTTTTTTTATATCACAAAATTTTTTTGAAGCTTTTGTAAATCTGGAAAAGTTCTTTTTCCACCCAGTGGAATTTTTTTCAATAGCTGTTGATCTTTTTTTAATTTCATTTTAAATAACGCGACGAATAAAGGAAAAAAAATCCCGATATAATATAAACAACAAATAATTAAAACACTTGTAATAAAAATGTCGACGCCTCCCTTGATTCAACTCATATTTAATAAAAATTAAATATTTTTTTAGTACATTGGTGCGTACCAATAGTAAAAAATGAAATTAGTCCGAAAAGTCCAAAATAAAACTTTTACCTGCAACGGTATTTTTCTTGAAAATTATCACTGCTTCATATAATATCCGCCAAACAACTCGTATATCACAACATCTATTATTTGACATTAAAATTTAGTTTATTTAAAAAAAACGCGAAATAGAGTTATAATATCGCAATTTTTTTGCACCCTTCTTCCGTACAAATGGTAAGATCTTGTTGTATTCATGAAATTATTAGAAAATACTTAAAATTGTTTTATTAAATGTTAATTTTGTATACTTAGGAGAAGAATTGAAATTCAAAATTTCATCGCGTTTGGTGCGGAAACTTTTTTAACGATCGCGAAAAAGTAATATCTCATTTCTTAATATTTTTTCATGGTCTAACGGCTATGCGATAATGAATTTGATATTCGCAAAAATTGTAAAAAATTATTACCCACATTGTACATATGTAGATAGGACTAATTTTTATTATCCTCATATTTCAAGGAATAAATATTTTGATTAAATAATTTGTAATGCTCCTCTGTAGATGTAGGTTGCTCAACTCTAGCGCTGATAGTTCGTTTATATTGTAGCACTCCTTGTGGAGTATCAGTTAGGGTTGCCAGCCGGGCTGGATTTGGCTGGATTGTCCAGGTTTTTTGATGATTGTCCGGTTTCAAGCTAAAATTAAATTTGTTCAGATAAATAAAAATGTTCGAAAAAATAGTTATATTATTTATTACTTTACTTTTGCGAAACTGTTGTCATTAACCCCCGACGAAAAAAGAGGGGTATGTATTATAATTTTGTAGTGTGTATATGTGTGTCTGTGTGTTCCCTCATGATTTAGTTTGTTTTGTTTGAAAGCTGACTTTATCGAGTGCTCTTAGCTCTACTTTAAGAAACTCGGTCCAGTTGTTTAGAAGTTATCAACTCTTTTCCAGCTGCATTCTCTTGAATTTATGTGCGGCACCGTAGCTCCCAAAGGGCTATGTCGATTTCAATTTAATTTTCCTTGTTGAAAGGTGACTTGACCTAAAATCTCCTAAACTGTATTTGAGAAAAATCGGTCCAGCTGTTTTGAAGTTATCATGCATTTTCTTCTAGGGTTTTTAAAAATTTGAATTTAATGTTATTTTTAATTAATTTTTAATTTACAGCCTGTCCCAGGATAACACACATTTTCGTTCGTAGGCGTTTTATACGACAAACATCTATTTTGCGTCCCACTAAAAGACTTCATCACGACAAGTAGTGTAGTATTTAGTCATCCATACCGTCAACACCTACTATTTTTTTGTCCGTCTTATACATATTTCTGTGGTTTTCTTGAATAAGCGCGTATGTCTAAAAACCAAATTTTTCATGAGAGCCGAAATACTTTATTATTAATACTACGAAGTCTGTATGATTTTTATCAACAAATTTTTTTGGACAGTCGTGTAAACATATGTGATAAGAAGTTTGTGTAAAAATTTCAATCAAAAATTCCCTAGGGATAAAATCCTACAGAATAATAAAAAAAAATTTGCCAAGGACACAAAAAGTGTATGCAGAAACAAACTTATGTCTACAACAGCTGTTTACATTGCATTAATTCAAGCACACAAAATTTTTTTTACCTGAAAAATGCTTGCGCACAAATCACTTTAAGTTCTTATTAACTGAACAGTAACCAAAAAATATTTCAAAAATGTGTTCAAAAGTAACAACGCATGTGGGTATGCGTTTGTTTCAACGGCAATAAATTGCCAAAACAAATGGGTCCATGTTATAAAATAACGTAATTTGGCATCAATAACTCAAAATCGACAAAAATGGACATCCGAACTTATTCAAGAAATCCACAAAATACTGGTGAATACGGGCTAGAAAAATACTGGCATAATGGTGTTGCATACTTTTAGGATTTTTTAGATTTTCATATATATATATATATATATATATATATATATATATATATATATATATATATATATATATATATATATATATATATATATATATATATATATATATATATATATATATATATATATATATATATATATATATATATATATATATATATATATATATATATATATATATATATATATATATATATATATATATATATATATATATATATATATATATATATATATATATATATATATATATATATATATATATATAAGTGAATAGCTGTTTGCTCTCATAGTATATTACCGATGATCTGGAAAGAACAATAGTCTATATAATTTTGAAATATTATAAGTAGGCGTGGCACTTCCCACATAAAAGAAATTTATATTTTAGGATATTTATGGAACTAATACAGCTAAAGACTTAAAAATTTTTATGAGTAACTCTTTTTATAATGTTTTTAAGGAGATATTATTAAGGAGTGGACAAATGGGTGGCACCTCCCATATATAGCAAATATATATTTTGACATATCATGTGAACTAATGCGGTAAAACACTTAAAATTTTGTAGGAGTTACTCCATAGATTTTATGCTTTGTTTTGGAGAAAATAATCCGACAAAAATTAGTGGGCGTGGCAGCTCCCACATTCCTGCCTCTCAGAAACTATCCAATCGATTTTGATGAAATTGAAAACATAGACAGATCCTTGTCTAAAAGAAGACATTGGCTATATATTTTTGAAAAAGTAGGACCACGAGAAGAGGTAGAGGGAAATTTCGTCCTCTTTGAAACTATCTATCCGATTTAGATGAAATTCAAAACATAGATACATCCGAGTCTAAAAGAAGACATAGACTATACATTTTTATTTTATATGCTCTATTACATGGACCAAAAATTTCGCTAATAACATGGACCCATTCGTGTTGGCAATTTATTGCCGTTGAAACATACCAACAGCTGTTTACATTGCATTAATTCAAGCACACAAAATTTTTTTTACCTGAAAAATGCTTGCGCACAAATCACTTTAAGTTTTTATTAACTGAACAGTAACCAAAAAATATTTCAAAAATGTTTTCAAAAGTAACAACTCATGTGGGTATGCGTTTGTTTCAACGGCAATAAATTGCCAACACGAATGGGTCCATGTTATTAGCGAAATTTTTGGTCCATGTAATAGAGCATATAAAATAACGTAATTTGGCATCAATAACTCAAAATCGACAAAAATGGACATCCGAACTTATTCAAGAAATCCACAAATTAAATAAATAAAAAAATTTAAATACATCTATACATATAATAAAACTGTGCAAAGTGCGTGTCTGTAAATGAAATATTTTTTGAAAATGTTTATGGTAGTGTAAACAGTAATCGATGTAGAGAACAAAACACCAAATTTTGGAATTCTCGCCTGTCTGTCCGAACACGCTTTACGCAAAACCACTGAATATATATTCATGAAATTTGGTATGGAGGTACTTTAGAGTCCTGATTAGGTATGCCAAACAAGACTGGTTTTTGCAAATCCTGTGATTCTGGATTTCAGAATTTCAAATCACGGCATCCTGGGATTTTTCGGAATTCGGAATTTTTCTTTTTAATTAAAACAATTAATTTATAATGTACCCTATGTTCATTCTAAATATTCATAATAACAACTACACAGAAAAAAAGAACGCATGGTGTCATGGGACACCGCGTAGGAACGTAGTTCCTTACGTTTCACTTACTTTAGAAATTTGTATTTTCACTATCTCTGAACGGTGGGAATTATTTATGTCGAGATGACAAATTCTCTTTCAACCGTAGCAAGTAAGAGAGTTTCTTTCCTTTCAGAAAAATATAATTTTATTTGTACAATTCAGGTAAGTATGTATGTCTGTTTTAAAAAAGAGGGAGCGTGGTAGGTTCAATAATGTTAATGTCAAAGAGGATGAAATTTCCTCCTACCTACCCTCGTGGTTCTATTTAAAACAATTATAGCTATTTCTTCTTTTAGACTCCGATCTATCTATGTTTTGAATTTTATCAAAATCAGGGGCCTAATCGTCGCTTTCGATATCGAGTACACCATCGTATCGAATAAAATTTCGACACGTATCGAATGGATGGATTACCGCATTCGATACCTATCGTATCGAAATGTTTAAAAAGTCTACCAAGTTTATTTTATACCGGTTGTTGAATCGACTAAAAATTTGTAATACATTAAAGAAACATTTTGTATTTTTAGCATCTAGTACAACAACCAAGTCAATTGCTTTTTTGCAAAACACACACAATAAAAGAAAATATTGTATTCGATCCCCTGCCTCCCCTCGTGGTCCTATTTTTGAAAAAAAGTATAGCATATGCCTGTTTTAAAGTCAGATCTATCTATGTTTTGAATTTCATCAAAATCGGCTAGATTATTTTGGAGAGGCAGAAATTGCCCCTACCCCTCCTCGTGCTCCTATTTTTGAAAACATGTATAGCCTATGTGCTTTTCTAGACTCAAATCTATCTATGTTTTGAATATCATAAAAGTCGGATAGATAGTCTCAGCGAAATTTCGCCTACCTCCCCTCGTGGTCCTATTTTTGGAAAAATGTATAGCCTATGTATTTTTTTAGATCCAGATCTATCTAAGTTTTTAATTTCATCAAAATCGGATAGATAGTTTCAAAGAGGACGAGATTTCCCCCCACCTTCCCTCGTGGTCCTATTTTTTGGATAAAATGTATAGTATATCTGTTCTTTTTGAGTCTGATCTATCTATGTTTTGAATTTCATCAAAATCAACTGCAAGATTCTGTTGGCGTGGAATTCGAAAAAAATCTGCTATTTTCGTGCGGAATTGTCTGCAGTGTCAGCGATCGAACATTCAGCGTCACACACGCTCAACTCCTGCCAAATACGAGCCGACTAGGCAGCGTTTTGCCCACATCAACATCGACATCGTCGCACCGTTTCCATTGTTTGACAATAGTCGACCGTTTTACGCGTTGGCCTGAGGCGATTCCAATTCCGGATATGAGTGCAGGTAAGAGCTTTATTATCACAAGGGATTTCGAGATTCGGTGTTCCAGTCCGAATAACGTCTGACCGCGGACGCCAGTTCGAATGATCAATTTTCGCCGAATTGGTAAAAACAATCGGTGCAACCCATCTTCGCACCACACCTTATCACCCGCATGCAAACGGAATGATTGAGAGATGGGACCGAACTTTTAAGTCCACGATATTGTGCCACAATCCAGCTAAATGGGTATCGCACCTACCTATCATTCTGCTTGGTTTACTGGTCGCTTTTAAACCCGATATAAATGCATCACCTGCAGAATTGGTATACGGTACAACCCTATCGATACTAGGAGAATTTTTCCAGCCAGCGAAAATTAAGAGTTCCGACGGCGATTTTATCACCGACTTCCGAACAGCGATGAAAAAACTTAGTCCGACAGACACCATCCATCACTCAACGCCTCCAACATTCGTATCAAAAAGTTTGTGGTCAGCACCACATGTGTTTGTTCGCAACGACTCAATCCGACCATCTCTTACACATCCGTACGAATGCCCGTACTTAGTAATTAAACGTTTCGACAAATATTTCAAGATTTCCATTCGAGGTCGTCACACGAAAATCAGTTTAGATCGTTTGAAACCTGCCTTCGGAACACTCACCGATCCAAACGAAAATTCATCGCCACCAGTCATTCCAGCTACACAACAACAACCACCAGACATTCCAGCAACACAGCAACAACCACCAGACATGCCAGCTACACAACAAAAACCACCAGACATTCCAGATAGTCACCAGCTAACATCAACCATTCCAAGTAGTCAGCAACCTCCTCTAGGCAGTCATTCCAGACTTCAACAAGTACCTGAATCATCAACAACTCAACAAAAAACATCACCAATGGTAAGCTTTTCACCCGAAGTCAACCTGCCTACAACTACCACGTGTGGCCGGCGTATTCGACTTCCCGCGAGATTCAGGTGAGTCAGCTCCAGCGGGGAGAATGATGTGGCGCCCTCCTACTATTGTAACAGCGCTGTATCACAGAAACACCGAATACCCTTGTACCTGGTTACTTCTTCTTAGATATTGTTCTTCTTGCATTACAAGATAACAAAATCATTCACTCGTTTTTTGTCTTCTGCTGAACCAGCATCATCTTTAAAA
This sequence comes from Panzeria rudis, assembly GCA_956483635.1. Lineage (NCBI taxonomy): Eukaryota > Metazoa > Arthropoda > Insecta > Diptera > Tachinidae > Panzeria > Panzeria rudis. The sequence goes on along the minus strand of OY101447.1, from coordinate 75,583,878 downwards.
ATTACAACTTAAGTAAAGTAAAGTGGCTTTAAAATAAAAATTAAATTCAATAAAAACTAAATAAAATTAAACAAAAATAAAACATTATTTATATCCCCCTGCCTCCCCTCATGGTCCTATTTTTTAAAAATGTATAGTCTATGTCTTCTTTTAGACTCGGATGTATCTATGTTTTGAATTTCATCTAAATCGGATAGATAGTTTCAAAGAGGACGAAATTTCCCTCTACCTCTTCTCGTAGTCCTACTTTTTCAAAAATATATAGCCAATGTCTTCTTTTAGACAAGGATCTGTCTATGTTTTCAATTTCATCAAAATCGATTGGATAGTTTCTGAGAGGCAGGAATGTGGGAGCTGCCACGCCCACTAATTTTTGTCGGATTGTTTTCTCCAAAACAAAGCATAAAATCAATGGAGTAACTCCTACAAAATTTTAAGTGTTTTACCGCATTAGTTCAGATGATATGTCAAAATATATATTTGCTATATATGGAAGGTGCCACCCATTTGTTCACTCCTTAATAATATCTCTTTAAAAACATTATAAAAAGAGTTACTCATACAAATTTTTAAGTCTTTAGCTGCATTAGTTCCATAAATATCCTAAAATATAAATTTCTTTTATGTGGGAAGTGCCACGCCCACTTATAATATTTCAACACTTTGGCTATTTATTTATTTATTAAATAATTTTAGAACATTGTAGTCCTTAAAAAATAAGTTTATTTAGTTTTTAAAAAAATCCTTGAAGGAAGGGTTTTTAACTTTCTTTACACTTGTGGAGTTTTGCTCAAAATTATTTAGCACCAGGTGCTTATTTTTTCAAATTGTAGCTATTGTTGACTTGCTGATGCCCATTTCTTGGCATATTTGCTTTTGTTTTACCCCATCTTGTATGCGTTTTATTATATGAAATTTCTCTTTTAAAGAAAAACACTTTCGTTGTTTTGCAACCGCTGCTACGGCCATCTTCTCACTTTGTAATTTTCAACTGCTGAATTCTCATCGCCTTCACACAAAAACAAAAAACAATTAAACCTAGGGGAAGTACCTGCTTATAGAGCATACGACAGCGTTACCAAATTAAAATATATAATTTTTTGTTCATGGCAACACACTTCTTGGTTTGTTTTAAGCGAAAAAAAGAACAATTTACATGCAAAAAAAAGTTTGTTATAACCGAAAGTTCGCTTTAAGCGGGTTCGTTATAAGTGAAAATATTTTCATGGTTTTATATAAATAAAAGTTCGTACTTTCGAAAATGGTTCGTTTTAGGCGAAAGTTCGTTTTAAGCGGGTTCGCGATAAACGAAAAATACTGTATATATATATATATATATATATATATATATATATATATATATATATATATATATATATATATATATATATATATATATATATATATATATATATATATATATATATATATATATATATATATATATATATATATATATATATCTATATATATATATATATATATATATATATATATATATATATATATATATATATATATATATATATATACAACTTTAATTAAGCTTTTTATATGCAAAAAATGATTCGATCGAGGTTTTTCTTAGGTAAGTTTGAAGAAAACCGATGCATCCGTTTTAATCCGTTCTTTTGTAGTTTTGTTGTCTCTTAAGGTGGGTCCACATCTATTAATATTTGCGGCGAACGCGTTCGGCGCATTTTAGTTAGTGTGGAAGTGTGCGGCGCATAGAAACGACGCAAGAATTTTCGTCACATTCAACCCACACGAACCATAGCTTGTTGGTTTCTGACGAACAACGCAACAATTTGCGCCGCATGCTGTTCTGGTATGGACGCATTTGTAGAAATAGTGCTAATTTTATTGCTTTTTCATTTGCTTGAGCGTAAAAATTTTGGTGAATAAAGGCCGTGTCAGATAAAACTTTGTCGCTTTACGTGACGTTTCTAACTTTGATAGAAAAGTGTAAAGCAAAAGGAGTATGACACAATGAAAACTTTGACAACACTCGCGCACAGAGCACGAAGCCGGTCGGCTAATAGCCGGCTATTAGCCGCCGCCGGTGATTTTCACAATCACTTAGCCGCCGCCGATTATTGCGGCTAATATCGGCTAGCGGCTAAGCCGATTTTTTATAATAAAAAGTGGATATTTACTAACATGCGCATTTAAAAATATTTAATTCGGTTTTGGAACATATGAAAAAAATTTCTTATGAAAATTATTTTTATAAATAAGGCAGTAAATCGTCTAGAAAGGCAAGTTTATTTATAATTGGGCCGAGTATACCTGTTGTAAATATACCTTGTATGTAAGTAAGCAAGAAATACTCTGTTAGCCGACCGTTAGCCGATAAATTTAGGTAGCCGCCGCCGGCGAAAAATTTTCGGCTCTTAGCCGGCTAATAGCCGCCGCCGACTATATTTGTTCTTAGCCGGCGCCGATCACCATTTTACATCGGCTTCGCCCTCTGCTCGCGCATTGATCGTTTACCAAAAAAGTAGTTGATAATTTTGCTATTTATATATATATTTTTTATAAAAATAAAAGTCAATTATGTTATTTTACGATTTATTATAAATAAATAAATGCCACATACATATTTACCTCTTATTAAAACAGATTCAAACGCGCAATATGTTTCGTTTGGCAATATAATAAAAGAAAATTATTCCAGCTGATTGTCAAAGCAAGCAAAAAGATGAGAGTTGCCGAACTTTTCGCTTCACGCTGCGTTAAAAGTGCTTTATGTGGCATGTTTCGTATAAGTATGTACATTTCATCTTAGATGTCAAAGCGAATCTGTAACGCAACGCGAAGCAAAAGTTTTATCTGACATGGCCTTAAATATTTCTGTGAAAAATAAACAAAGATACAAACCTAACAACAGTTACCGTGGAAATAGTACACGATTCCGAGGAAGACATAATTTCCCACGCAACAATAACAACAACCACTATAACAATAATAATAATAACTATAATAATAATAACAATTATAACAGAAACCGGGAAAAATTTAATAATAATAACCGTAGGAACAATAACGACGTTAGAGCAACAGAATCAAATGATCATGGTTCGGAAAATTCCGAACTTCCCCAAAGGTCAATTCAATAAATAGAAAAGTGTATAATTTAAATCTTGACTTATGTTTTTGCATTCCAACACGAATAAATAAAACAAACACACCAATATATTTACTAGTAGACACCGGAGCAGATATTTCAATAATAAAAATAGCAAGTTTCAATGTAAATCAAATAAATACTAACAAAACAACAACCTTAAGCGGAATAGGACAAGGTAAAATACAATCAATTGGAAGCATATTTTTCGATTTAAGACACGAAAAATTTTTAATACCACATAAATTCCAAGTAGTACAAAATGATTTTCCAATACCGTGTGATGCAATCATCGGCATGGATTTTATTAAAAGGTATAACTGTGTGTTGGATTTCAATAATGATTACGATTACCTTATTCTACGTCCATCCTACATAACACATCCAATGGAAATACCACTTACTAATAATGGTGATGACATAATTCTCCCTCCGAGATCCGAAGTCATACGCCAAGTGAAATTATCATCTACAAATAAAGAACTACTAATTCGTAACCAAGAAATGAACCAGATATTTTTATTGCAAATACATTAGTAATAACAAGTAAAGCTTTCATTCGTATTCTTAATAATAACAACAATATAACTAGAATTAATCAAAACAAAATTAAAACCGAAAACATTTCAGACTACAATGTATTAAAACACAATTCTAACAAAAATAAAACAAGAAATATAGAAGTATTGCAAATTTTAGAGAAAAAATTTTCCTGGACAATTCAAAGACACACTAACAAAACTATGCACTTCATATTGTGATATTTTCGGTTTAGAATCAGAAACAATAACAACTAATAATTTCTATGAACAAATGCTGAGAGTAAAAGATACACAACCGGTATACATTAAAAACTATCGAATACCACATACACATAAAGAGGAAATTGATAAACAAGTAAAGAAATTAATAGATGACCAAATAGTTGAACCGTCGCAATCGGAATATAACAGTCCAATTCTATTAGTACCAAAGACATCACTTCCAAATTCAGAAAATAAAAGATGGAGACTAGTAATAGATTATAGACAAATAAATAAAAAATTAATTGCAGATAAATTTCCTTTACTGAGAGTAGATGACATTTTGAATCAGCTAGGAAGAGCAAAATATTTCTCTTGCTTGGATTTAATGTCAGGCTTTCACCAAATCAGTTTAGAAATAAATTCAAGAGACTTAACGTCATTTTCAACAAACAATTGATCTTACAGATTTACAAGATTACCATATGGCTTAAAATAGCTCCTAACTCCTTTCAAAGAATGATGACACTTGCTTTTAGTGGACTAAATCCGGATCAAGCTTTCCTTTACATAGTTGTCCTAGGATGCACCGAAAAGCATATGCTCTCGAATTTGAAAAACGTTTTAGACTTGTGCCGCGAACACAATCTAAAATTACATCTAGAAAAATGTTCATTCTTTATGACAGAAGTAACCTATCTTGGTCATAAATGCACTGACAAACGAATATTACCAGATGATAGTAAATATTCAATAATTGAAAATTATCCGACGCCAAAAAACGCTGACAGTGCAAAGAGATTTGTGCCTTTTTGTAACTATTACCGAAGATTCATAAAACATTTCTCTCAATATTCCAGATATCTAACTAAATTGTCCAGGAAAGGAATACCATTTAAATGGACGAAAGATTGTGACGCTGCTTTTAAGTATCTAAAGAAAGCATTAATGAGTCCAACTTTGTTACAATATCCTGATTTTACACGAGAATTTTGCATAACAACAGATGCAAGTAAACATGCTTGTGGAGCAGTTTTAACTCAGGAATACCAGGGTAAACAACTACCCATTTCTTATGCATCAAAAGCATTTACCAAAGGCGAAAGTAACAAATCGACCATTGAACAAGAGCTAACAGCCATACACTGGGCAATAACTCATTTCAGACCATATATATATGGAAAACACTTTCTTGTCCGTACTGACCACAGACCACTTTCTTATTTGTTCTCAATGAAAAATCCTAGCTCCAAATTAACAAGAATTAGACTTGATCTATAAGAATATGACTTTACGGTTGAATATCTTAGGGGAAAAGATAACTATATTGCTGACGCTTTATCTTGCATTACAATAGATGACTTAAAAGACATGAATAGTAAAATTTATTCTATATTAAGAGTCACGACTAGATCGATGACCAATAAACTAGAAAAAAATAGTAATACATTAAATAAACAGCATAAGATTAATAACAATAAACAGCCCAGTATATATGTACCTTTAAACAACACTGACGTCAGAAAATATTATAAACTAAAGATTTCTCCCGGAAGATGTTACATCAAACGAGGAAAATCTATAGTAACATATATACAAATAAATGATTTGTTTACTAACGGGAACTTTGATTTAGGACAATTTTTCCCTAGGCTCGAAAATGTGGCCGGTAAACTTAATATACATAAATTACAAGTGGCATTCACAGGGAAGATTTTCGAATTTATCTCAATAAATTATTTTAAGGAAATGGGCATTAATATATTAAATAAAATTTAAGTAGCGCTACTAAACGAGGTGACCCAAATTGATAATAAGAATGCCAAGGCAATTCTTGAGATTATGCTGAAGTATCATGATGATCCCATAGAAGGAGGACATTGTGGACTTTATAGAACAATTGAAATGATTAAAAGATATTACTATTGGAAAAATATGTCAAAAGGCATATCTAAATTTGTAAAAACACGTCATAAATGCCAAACTGCTAAAACTTCTAAACATCAAAAGAGTCCAATGACAATTACACCAGCACCTGCAAAAACATTTGACACGGTATATGTAGATACAATACGACCTTTTTCAAAATCATTGCACGGCAATGAATATGCAATCACCATAATATGTGACTTAACTAAATATTTAGTAACAATACCAATTAAAGACAAAAGCGCTATAACAGTTGCAAAAGCAATATTTGACAATTTTATACTAACCTATGGTCCAATGAAGACGTTCATTTCTGACATGGGTACAGAATATAAAAACACTTTATTAACAGAACTATGCTAACTATTAAAAATTCAAAAACTAACTTCAACATCGAACCATCACCAAACATTAGGAACAATCGAAAGAAGTCATAGAACTTTCAATGAATACGTACGTTCTTGTATTACAGTTGATAAAACAGATTTGGATGAATGCTTAAAATAGTTCACTTACTGTTTCAACACAACACCTTCAACAGTACATAATTATTGTCCGTTTGAATTAGTTTTTGCTAGACAACCAAGTTCCTTTAATCAGTTTAGCGAAGTAGATAGAATTACCCCACTATATAACGTAGATGACTATGCTAAAGAAGCAAAATTTAGGTTAGAAGTAGCATATAACAATTATTAGATACGAATTAAGTTAAACAGAAATTGAATTATGATAGCAATAGACTAGATTATAATTTTAAATTAGGAGATTTAGTATTAATTAAAAACGAAATAGGTCATAAATTAGATGTCCAATATAAGGGATCATATAAAATAAAAAATATTGATTTAAGAAGTAATGTAACCGTAGTTGATAAGAAAACAAACAAAGAACAAATAGTTCTTAAAAATAGACTTAAGTTATATATTGCTAAATAAATAACCATATATTACTCCGGGGTAGATATAATTTAAGTTAAACTATATATATATATATATATATATATATATATATATATATATATATATATATATATATATATATATATACATATATATATATATATATATATATATATATATATATATATATATATATATATATATATATATATATATATATATATATATATATATATATATATATATATATATATATATCACTCATTCATGAGCAGATTAATACATAAATTAAGACTTTATATTCACTGGCGCCTTCGTCAGAGGAGTTTCAACATAAGCGAAAACAAACCTATAATACCCTTACCACTTTGTAATGAAGGGTATAAAAAAATACAAAAAATATAGTAGCATTGCTGTCTGATTAAAGGTTGTCTTTAAAGACAAAAACTTGATAAGACGTATTATTTTGGTGTGGGTTAGCATCAAACTGGTGTATTTCACTTTAAAAACACAGGAAATTTCCAAGTGAAAAATAAAAATTTTGCGAATAGTAAGAGCAAATTTGTAAGAGAATAAATGTTTTGCTTTTTATTTAATGATTATTTATTACATATGGGACGAGTGTGACCTTCCAAACAATAATTAATGATTTAAATAAACAATATGTTGTAATATTAAAACAAAAACGATTTTTAATTTATTTTAATTTTATTTATTTAAGCTAGTTGCTCAGTGTGCGTCGCTCCAGTTGTTATTTTCTTTCTGTTTTACTTTTGGGTAAATCTCCTTCTTTTATACAAACTTTTAGAAGAAAGATTGTATTGTACTTACATTTGGTTTCTTATAATTACTTAAAGTTAGTTCAGCGGGAAAACAAAATAAATGTGTTTCCCACCGATGAAATGTGAGGCGGCATAGAACACACACAAACATGAAATGTATTTCATGTGTAGCGACAGAGTTAGACACATTGTGTGTGCAATGCCACAACACTGACCGCTTAGCATTTTCATACTCAAACGCATATTTCAAGTGCAGCGGCAGGTGGTGTCAAATAGTGTCTGCTGTCCATGTGCATTTTTAGTGACACTTGATAAATGTTCATATAACATTTGTTCTATGGACATTTTTTTTATTTTAAAATTTTTATTATGTAAATATATATATATATATATATATATATATATATATATATATATATATATATATATATATATATATATATATATATATATATATATATATATATATATATATATATATATATATATATATATATATATATATATATATATATATATATATATATATATATATATATATATATATATATATATATATATATATATATATAGTTATTTATTTACATACAATAAAAGTACAAAAATTAAAATTTGTGCGAAAATTATTCAGCTGAACACATAGCACACCACAAAAACATATCTAAATAAGTTGTAGTGTCATATTATATTTTTTTATTGAGAATATCAACAACAAACATACAATATTATACAACGTTAGTACCTACTACAGTTAGAACACTTAGGACCACCTTGTGAATTCCTTTAATGTTTTTAAACTATCTTAAAATATTAGCACTTTATGACATTATGACATCATAAGACACCTTGTGAATACCCCAATTGTTAATTTAAAAACATTAAAAAAATTTCATTGCAGTGATGCGGTTTTATTAAATATAAAAGTTAAAGAACAGAAACGTTGGACCTTATTACGGTTCTCGATTTGACTCTAGAGTTGGTAATAGATTAAAGAAAAATATTGTATTTTTCTTTAATCTACTACAAACTCTCGAGTCGATTCGAGAACGGTAATCAGGGTCGTTAACTATACAACAGATATCAAGTTTATATATATATATATATATATATATATATATATATATATATATATATATATATATATATATATATATATATATATATATATATATATATATATATATATATATATATATATATATATATATATATATATATATATATATATATATATATATATATATATATATATATATATATATATGTATATATATATATATATATATATATATATATATATATATATATATATATATATATATATAAATATAATATATATATATATATATATATATATATATATATATATATATATATATATATATATATATATATATATATATATA
>OY101447.1:75457994-75567994 GCA_956483635.1 Panzeria rudis | reverse complement strand
TATGTATGTATGTATGTATGTATGTATGTATGTATGTATGTATGTATGTATGTATGTATGTATGTATGTATGTATGTATGTATGTATGTATGTATGTATGTATGTATGTATGTATGTATGTATGTATGTATGTATGTATGTATGTATGTATGTATGTATGTATGTATGTATGTATGTATGTATGTATGTATTGTATGTATGTATGTATGTATGTATGTATGTATGTATGTATGTATGTATGTATGTATGTATGTATGTATGTATGTATGTATGTATGTATGTATGTATGTATGTATGTATGTATGTATGTATGTATGTATGTATGTATGTATGTATGTATGTATGTATGTATGTATGTATGTATGTATGTATGTATGTATGTATGTATGTATGTATGTATGTATGTATCTATGTATGTATGTATGTATGTATGTATGTATGTATGTATGTATGTATGTATGTATGTATGTATGTATGTATGTATGTATGTATGTATGTATGTATGTATGTATGTATGTATGTATGTATGTATGTATGAATGTATGTATGTATGTATGTAAGTATGTATGTATATGGATTTATTAAAAAAATACCTATTTATGAACTATTCTTATTTTTGTTTATCAAATACCTATAACTTTTTGCTACACTATCTATGTCTGCTTTAAAATTTATTCTTTTCTTTGATGGTACATTAATAATTTCTAACATTTCTAACATATAACGTCTTTTATAATTATTGTCTCTTTTTAAAATTGAAGTATTTTCAAAATCCGGATGATGGCCAGTATTAAGACAATGTGAAGATAAAGCTGTTTTCTGTGAAGAAATATGTTTGTACCTTTGATCAGATCTATGACCTGCCAACCTAGTTCTAAGTTTAGTCTTGGTGGTACCAACATATTGTTACGAAATGAAAATGCAGATTCAAATGTAACGACACAAACTGACAACCCGATCATTATCTGCTTTATACCCCTAAATCACTGTAATAAAATCAAAACCTGGCAACCAAGTACCACAATTAAACTTGGCATCACTCGACAACTGCCAATAGAATTCAAAATAACGGAAAATGGAAGTTTCCGGAATCTTCAGGAAACGGTAGCTAGAACTTTCAAGATTATTCGAGACTGCTTAATCGCAATTACAAACAGTGACATTAAACTTAAACTGCAAGAGATGTAGACTTGATGACAGCGTAATTTGTTAAGTTGCAAGCATTAGAGTATGTGTGTGTGCGAAGATAAACAAACAGAAGAATAATCTCATGCATCTACACACGCACATACATTGCACCATAGCAAGACCAAAATGATCATGCCGTACACTTAAAGATGAAAAGAGACCTGAATTACAGTACAGTTAAAGATAAAGAGAGACGGCTGTATTCCAGAAAGTTAGCGAAGTTACCAGAAGGTTTTATAATTGACTATATAAGGGGAGGCTGCCAGACGACATGGATAAGTGTGTTTTTAAACTTAGACGAGTAAACATCGCCAAGAATAGTTAGTGTGTACATCGCGTTTAGTTGTACGTGTTTTTAAAGTAATAAATAAAGTGTTACTGAGAATTTATTTGTAAAATAAATATCTGTGTTTTATTTTATTGCAATTCAACGAATCCTGTGAAAATAATAAAACCGTTTTTTATGTAAAGGACTAAAAAACGTAACAATTGGTGTCAGAAGTAAAATTGCAAAATAAAATAAAAAGGACATTATTAATTAATAAAATAAAAAAAGGACATTATTAAATAATAAAAAGGACATTAAAAAAAATAGAAGCCATGAAGTTTGAAGAGCTAAAAGTTGAGCAGCTAAAAAAAGAGCTGAGTAAGTTGGAACTGCCAACAACAGGCAATAAAGTGGAACTTCAGAAGAGGCTGATAGATGAGTTCAAGCAGCGTGGCATCGACATCGGGACATACGAATTTGAGGATAAAGAGGTAATAGAGGTACGTACTCGTGCCACGACAAGCAGCATGGACTTAAGTACAATGTTCGCCGCTATGATGCAAAAATTTGAAGAAACATCTAAAACCACAAATGAGAAATTCGAAGAAACATCTAGAGTGAACAATGAGAGAATGCTGGCTGAAGTTCAAGAAACATCTAGAGCTAACAATGAGAGAATGCTGGCTGAAGTCAAGGCCGAAGTTCAAGAAACATCTAAGGCCACAAATGAGAAACTTCAAGAAACATCTAAGGCCACAAATGAGAAACTTCAAGAAATTTCTGAGGCCATAAATAGAAGAGTAGATGGCATTGAAGTACAAGTCAGCAAATTTGACGAGAAACTCTCAGAACTAGAGAACAAACTCCATAGCCTAGAAATTGGCGGCGTCGAAGTGCATGTAAAAGATGTGGACGAGAAATTACATGAACTGGAAGCAAAAATTGTTAATCCTCAGTGTCAAGGAGGGCCAGTGAGAGTTATTCCAGAGGCTTCCAGCAGAGTAAAGACGCCTTGTTTCGATGGCAGCGCACCTTTGAACATCTTCAAGTTCCAGTTCGAAACAGTTGCCAGCAAAAATGGTTGGAACAGTGAAGAAAAGGCCATAGAGCTGATTTTGGCCTTAAAAGGAGCCGCAGCAGAAGTACTTGAAACCGTACCAGGGAGCTGCAGAAATAATTTTGATGACATAATGGCGGCACTGCAGCGGAAATATGGTGGCGAACATAAGCGAGATATATACCGCATGGAATTGCGATGTAGAGGACAAAAGCCCAATGAGTCTCTACAAGATTTCGCAATGGAAATTGAGCGGTTAGTGCAGCTTACGTATCCAGGTGAAAACCACCCATTCCTGGATCATGTCAAAACAGAGGCGTTTGTTAATGGCATCCGTGATCCTGACATCAAGCTTGCAGTGTGTGCTACACAAAAGGCTACATTCGCAGAAATGGTTTCATTTGCACTAGCTCAGGAGACTGCTAGGGTGATTTGGAAGCCACAGGTGTGCAAGGTGCGGAACGTGGAGGTCATTGCCGAAAATGAGAGTGATCTAGTCCCTAGCATCAAGGAGGCAGTGAGACAAGCATTGGCGGAGAAGGACGGCAAAGTAAAAGCTAAGTGTTATAACTGCGGCAAAATTGGCCACTTCCAGCGCAACTGCAAGGCGCCAAGAAAAAGAGCCAGATCTGTTTCGCCACCAAGGAATAGTAAACGGGTGAACCAACAAACAACACAAGAGTCCCCGTTAAACTAAAACGAGCTAGCACTAAGGGGCAAGAGCTAGCTCCCACAAACGACGGCCCCACAATCTCCATATCAGTAATGCAGCAGAAAAATAGCAACTTTACTGCATGTGGATACATCAACGGCGAAAAGCACATCTTCACCATAGACACAGGAGCGTCGCAGTCAATAATCAGGCCCGATATAGTGAAGGGGAAGTGTGAACCTTTAAGGAATATAAGACTACGTACAGCTACTGGGGAGCCTGCCACTGTCTACGGTAAGACTGAAGCGAAGGTGACTATAGCCAATATAAGCGTGAAACATGTGTTTATCGTTGCCGATATTGTTGACGAGGTTTTTATTGGAGCCGATTTTATGATAAACCATGGCATCAACCTGCATATGGGGCAACAAGTGATGATTTGGCGTAATGTTGAAATACCGCTTGATGTTGGATATGACAATCAAACGCACGTAAGGAAACTAGTTGCTATTGAAAACCAGACGATACCACCGCAGTCTGAATCAGTAATATGGGCAGGCATGGAGGGAGATTGTGAGGACAATCGGTTGTGGGTAGTAGAACCAACAGAAATTAAGAGCGAGCTATTAACAGCAAAAGCCCTCGTAAAAACTTGCAAAGGAGGAAAGATCCCTATAAGAGTACTTAATTTATCAGGCAACAAAAAAGTCGTCAGCGGAAATTCTGCTATAGGCCAATGTACTCCACCAGAGGCAATAATAAACTGCGAGCGAAAGCCTGAACCAGCCAATATGTCCGCAAAAGAGCGTGAACAATTTGAAGAACACGTGGGGAAATGGGTAGCAGAATTAGCAGCTCCTGATAGAAATAAAGCTAAACAGCTGCTAAAAAGGCACACCAGCGTCTTCGCCTTGAAAGATCAAAGCCAAGGGAGAACGGCAATAGTGAAACATGAAATAAATACAGGCGAAGCGAGGCCGATCAAACAGCCACCCAGAAGTGTACCCCTAGCAAAACGGAATGAGGTAAAAGAACTTGTTCATGAAATGGAGCGGAGTGGTGTAATCGAGCCATCTTCAAGTCCTTGGAGTTCGCCCGTTGTCTTAGTCAAAAAGAAGGATGGCAGTACGAGATTCTGCGTTGACTACAGAAAGCTCAATGACGTTACTAAGAAGGACAGTTATCCACTACCAAGAATTGACGACACCTTAGACACGCTGGCTGGAACGAAATGGTTCTCCACGTTAGACCTACAAAGCGGATATTGGCAGGTGGAGATTGCAGAGAAAGATAAGGAGAAAACTGCTTTTAGCGCGAGCGATGGATTATGGCAGTTTAAAGTTATGCCATTCGGGCTCTGCAATGCTCCAGCTACTTTTGAACGCCTAATGGAACGAGTGCTGAAAGGACTTCACTGGAAGACTTGCTTGGTGTACCTTGATGACATCGTCGTGATGGGAAAGACTTTTGATGAGCACCTCAAAAATTTGGCAGAGGTTCTTCAACGCATATCATCAGCTGGTTTAAAACTTAGCGTCAAGAAATTTGCATTGTTCCAGAGAGAAGTAAAGTATTTGGGCCATCGAGTTACAGCAGACGGAATCTCAACGGATGAAGATAAAATACGAGCAGTAAAGGACTGGCCTCGTCCGAAAAATCTTCATGAACTGCGCAGCTTTCTGGGCCTTTGTACCTACTACAGACGCTTTGTACCAAATTTTGCCAACGTCGCTGCAAGCTTGCATGAGCTAACCAAGAAGTCGAGGCCGTATCACTGGGGCGAACAGCAGGAGAATGCGTTCCAGACACTAAAGGATTTACTGAGTACGTCACCAGTACTAGCCTACCCCATAGCTGGAGAAAAATTTTTGCTTGATACCGATGCGAGCGGCTATGGCATAGGAGGTGTGTTGTCGCAAGTTGTCAATGGCACAGAAAAAGTGATAGGCTATTATAGCCGTATACTCTCAAAGCCTGAAAGAAACTACTGTGTGACACGACGTGAGCTTTTGGCAGTGTTGGAGTGCATAAAACACTACCATAAGTACCTGTATGGCCAACACTTTACGCTGAGGACCGACCATTCTGCATTGAGATGGCTGTTGCAGTTTAAAAATCCTGAAGGGCAGCTAGCGCGCTGGATTGAACGTCTTCAAAGCTACGACTTCAGCATCGAGCATAGAAGGGGCGTAAAGCAAAACAATGCAGATGCTTTATCACGACGGCCCTGCAGCTTGGAGTGCAGACATTGTGTTAAGGCCGAAAAGAAGGAATGCGTTATTGATGTTCGGCTAACGCACATCGATTCCGATGAGGACTGGTCAGCGGCACAGAGAAACGACACCATATTGGCGACAATTATAGCAGCCAAAGAGGAAAATAGAAGACCTGCTCGCAATGTAATATCAGCTGAAAGCCCACTTGTGAAATCTTATTGGGCTCAGTGGAATAGCCTGAAGCTGATAAACGGGTGCTTGTACCGCGTATGGGAAAGTGCAGATGGTAAAATGGCTTCCAACCTAATAGTTGTGCCATCCTCCAAGGTGAATAAGGTTTTGCACGAGTTCCACAATGGTCCTAGTGGCGGTCATCTGGGAGTGACAAAAACGCTGGAGAAGCTAAAACAGCGTTTTTATTGGGTTGGGTGTCAACAAGCCGTAGCCGACTGGATAGCAAACTGCCCACAGTGCATCGCAGCAAAAGGACCAGCAAGAAAAAGTCGAGGACAGCTGCAACAGTACAACTCAGGTGCACCATTTGAGCGGATAGCAATGGATATAGCAGGTCCTTTTCCCGTCAGCGACGCCGGGAATCGCTATGTTCTTGTGGTGATGGACTATTTTAGTAAATGGCCAGAAGTATATGCCATACCCAATCAAGAAGCAAGGACAGTTGTGAATGTATTTGTCAACAACTGGGTATGTCGCTATGGTGTTCCAATAGAATTACATTCTGACCAAGGTAGAAACTTCGAGTCTGCTATATTCCGGGAAATGTGCGAATTATATGGGATAAAGAAAACAAGAATGACGCCGCTGCACCCACAGTCCGATGGCATGGTAGAAAGATTTAATCGCACTCTAGAGGAGTACCTGCGAAAAGTGGTAAGCGCGCATCAAAGGGACTGGGACGAGCACATTCCCAAATTTTTGTTGGCATATAGGTCAGCTGTACATGACTCGACATCACGAACACCTGCTAAAATTGTCTTCGGGACGGAATTAAAATTGCCTGGTGATTTGGAATTTGGCGTTAAGCCTACACCAACAAGTGAAGAAGGCACCAGCTCTTCCCAAGAGCAAGAAAATTTAAATGAGCTACATGAATTTGTACGCAACCGAATTAGAATGGCCAGTGACAAGATGAAGGCTAGATATGACCGAGCTGCAAATTCTGAGGGATTCAATGAGGGTCAATTGGTTCTACTTTACAACCCACAACGAAAGAAGGGATTGTCTCCAAAATTGCAGACTCATTGGGATGGACCGTATAAGATTATTAAAAGGTTGAACGATGTCGTCTATAGGATACAGAAGTACAACAGCCCAAGGTCCAAAATGAAAATCGTACACCTGGAACGACTGGCGCACTATGGAAAAGGTGATTGTGTGCCTATTCGGGACGAACAGGCTTAAGTGGGCGGCAGTGTTACGAAATGAAAATGCAGATTCAAATGTAACGACACAAACTGACAACCCGATCATTATCTGCTTTATACCCCTAAATCACTGTAATAAAATCAAAACCTGGCAACCAAGTACCACAATTAAACTTGGCATCACTCGACAACTGCCAATAGAATTCAAAATAACGGAAAATGGAAGTTTCCGGAATCTTCAGGAAACGGTAGCTAGAACTTTCAAGATTATTCGAGACTGCTTAATCGCAATTACAAACAGTGACATTAAACTTAAACTGCAAGAGATGTAGACTTGATGACAGCGTAATTTGTTAAGTTGCAAGCATTAGAGTATGTGTGTGTGCGAAGATAAACAAACAGAAGAATAATCTCATGCATCTACACACGCACATACATTGCACCATAGCAAGACCAAAATGATCATGCCGTACACTTAAAGATGAAAAGAGACCTGAATTACAGTACAGTTAAAGATAAAGAGAGACGGCTGTATTCCAGAAAGTTAGCGAAGTTACCAGAAGGTTTTATAATTGACTATATAAGGGGAGGCTGCCAGACGACATGGATAAGTGTGTTTTTAAACTTAGACGAGTAAACATCGCCAAGAATAGTTAGTGTGTACATCGCGTTTAGTTGTACGTGTTTTTAAAGTAATAAATAAAGTGTTACTGAGAATTTATTTGTAAAATAAATATCTGTGTTTTATTTTATTGCAATTCAACGAATCCTGTGAAAATAATAAAACCGTTTTTTATGTAAAGGACTAAAAAACGTAACAATATACTTTATCACATTGCTCATTACTATTTCCATTGCAAGGAATTTTATAAACTAAGTTAGAACAATCTAACCTGTTTACTCTATCTTTTGTTTTGCAAAATAATTTTTACTGTATTGTACATTTTATGAGCCATTTTAAATTTGTAGCTATCAACTATTTTTGATTTTTCTACTCTTTCTGATAATCCTGGTACAATAAGTTAAAGACTTATATATTTTTGTTTCAGAAACAATATTTTTTCTTCTTCCAGTATTAAATTGTCTTATCAATTTACACGTAACTTTTAAAGGGAAACAGTTATCAACTAATATATCGTTAATAATCTTTTTGTTCTTTCTATGAAATTCTATATCACTAATATTTAAAACTCTATCTATAAAATTTCTAGCAGTATTAATAATAACTCTTTTTGGGTGATTAGAAAAGTAGTTAACTAATTTTCCTGACGAAGTAGGCTTCTGATACCAGTCTATTAACAAACTATTATCTCTTCTTATTATCATTGTATCTAAATATGGGAGTTTACAATCAATCTCTCTTTCAATTGTAAATTTAATATTGGAATCAAAAGAATTAAATGTTGTTAACATATTATCTATTTCATTTCCTGTAATAACACAAAATAAATCATCGACATATTTGGTTATAATTTTCGGTTTTATATATAATTTCTCAACACACGAGTCAAGTAATTTTTCCATCACAATATCTGCTATAATTCGAGAACACGGAGAGCCCATTGGAAGACCTCTTTGTTGAACATATATTGAATTATTATATTGAAAATACCGATTATCAATAATACAATATTTAAGAATTTTTAAAAATAGATTTTTATTTATACTAGTAAACTCTTCTATTCTACTCCAATTTTCATCAATAATACTAATGGCTAATTCCACTGGAATACTTGGATATAACGAAACTATATCAAGAGAAATAAATTTTTCGTCATTCTGTATATTAATGTTTTTTATCTTCTCTTTAAATTGTAATGAATTATTAACATTATACTTAGAATTAACTGTTACATTTTTAAGAATATTTGTTATATATTTACAAAGTTCATAACCTGGAGAATTAATACTGGAATTTTTTATAAGTTTCGAAATTTAATATTCAAATTTATTTTTTATTTATTTTTTTCTATTTGACTTTTCAATATTTAAAAAGGCGCAAAACTAAATATTGAGTTTTCAAATATTCAATTATTATTTAAAATTTGTATAAAAAAAATATTGTTCTATTACAATTTTATAATTTGAAAATAATATTCCCTGAAGAAGCCACACAAAGGAGTGGCGAAATATTGGAAAGTTAAAAAATAACTTTTTTATATAAAAAAACAAAAGAGACCTGGGGCTTGAACTATCTTAATATATAAATAAGGTCGAATAACAGATATCAAGATTATATATATATATATATATATATATATATATATATATATATATATATATATATATATATATATATATATATATATATATATATATATATATATATATATATATATATATATATATATATATATATATATATATATATATATATATATATATATATATATATATATATATATATATATATATATATATATATATATATATAAGTTAATAATTAACATATTTATTTTTAATAAAAGTTCAATTGCTGACACATTTCCGTTAGTTGCAATTAATAATTATTTTACTTACTTTAATAAAGTTCAATCTCCTCTGTCGCAATTCAATTGCTGACACATTTCCATTTAAATTTTAATTCACGAATCTTTTTTGGTTACAACATTTATTTAAAGTGCTGACGACCTATTTGCACTGAATGCAATTGGAACAGCTCACGTTGCATTTCAAGGTGATGATTGCTGTTCGACAATTCTTAAGTTTTTATAAAGTTTAATATTAAGTTTAAAAAAATAATAATAGCGGTAGTCAATAATAAGAAGTCCGAATAAGAAGACATAGTCTTCCGGCAAATTAAATAATTAGAAATAATAAAAGGATAAAGAAGACATAGTCTTCTCCTCTAAATAAATATAACATTTTTTTAAAAATTTAAATAATAAAGAACTTTATTTACTGGCGCCCGAGCAACCGGTACAAAAATAGTGTACTAAAAGAACCCTAAAATAAAAAAAATAATATTAATTAAGCCTGTAAGTGTCCGTCCGCAGGCGACCGTCCGTATAAAGTGTCATAAGTGAATCCTTAGTAGAAGTACGAAAACGACAAAATTCGCGTGATCGGGACGGTATAGTTTAATAAGTTTACAATTTAAAATAAGAAAATAGACACAACAAATAAAAAGAACAGTGAACAAATAAAAAAGAACAGTGAACAAATTAAAAATTATAATAACAAAAAAAAATATATATTATAAAAGGAAAAACTATATTAATTAAAAGGTAATAAAGACAGAATAAAGAACACTAACCAAAAGAATTTTTAACAGCAAATGAAACATAAAGACTTTAGAAAAGACCTAAAAACATAATATTCAACAACAGCTTTGTCCTTGCCATTGAAAGCTGCACCGTAGAAGACAACCATTCAAATATCTAGCCGACATCGATAGCTGCAACAAGATCAACAGAATAACATCAGTCAGGCAACACAATGTGTCCAATTCATCTTATATTGTAAGTCATTATATTTCAGAATATTTCTAAGTTATTTCATAAGTGACAAAAACCACCCTTATATAAAAAAAGAAGAAGAGAAAATAAAATAAAATAATAAGAAAGGAAGAAATCTTTTATTTACTGTGAATATCAAAAGTACCCATTTTTATAAATCATAAAATAGAATTTTTTTTTATCTCACAAAAATTGTTCTCAAAATTTGCGAAAAATCATGGCTAACCCCAATAACCTAGTAAGACCTCCCGTTCTTAACGCTCCAAATCCTATTCCTATTCCCATCCCAAATCCAGCAGCGCAACTCAACGAAGAAGTAGAAAACAGAATAGCCGCTATTTGCGCGCAACAATGCAGAAACATGGTTCAATCTCTGATGAATCCAAATAATGACCTTAACCACGGGATAGACCAAAACATTGAAGACAGATATAGAAATGACTTGAGTGAATTAGATAAAATACCCGACATAGTAAGAAGTCTTAGAGATTTCTCGGGTAACCCCATGGAATTTAACTCATGGAAAAAAAGCGTGGACAGAGTGTTGCAAATTTACGATTCTAGCAAAGGCACACCTAAATATTATGGTATCTTAAGCGTCATCCGAAACAAAATAACAGGCAACGCTGACATTGCCTTAGAATCCTACAATACTCCATTAAATTGGAGTTGCATTGTAAAATGCTTATCTATGCATTACGCAGACAAACGAGATTTAGGGACGCTTGAGTATCAAATGACTTCTTTAATTCAAGGAACAAATACCATCCAAACATTTTATCAAGAAGTTTACACGCATTTGTCCCTTATACTAAATAAAATTGGTTGCATGGAAATGGGCCAAGAGTCCTTGCGACTTTTAACGCTAACCTATAGGGACAAAGCCCTAGATACTTTTGTTAGAGGCCTAAATGGAGATCTACCAAGACTCCTTGGCATCCGTGAACCTACGGATCTCCCGCAAGCATTACATCTCTGCTTAAAGCTAGGGAATCAAAACTACAGAACAGAATACGCGAATAAACATCAAAATCATAGACAACGTCAACCACTACCCCTTCCAATACGGAATGCAAATACAATTCATAGACAACCCTTTTATCCAGAATTGACATTTCAAAATTTTAACCAATACAATAGACCAATGAATAATATGCAACAAAATGCATCCCAAAATCGTCAAACCATCCCCAACATTAACTTTCGACAAAATCCCCAACCGCGTTTTCAATCGCACCAACCTTTTCAACAAAATTTACAACCACAAAGACCAGTTGCACCGAAACCTCAAAGGCCTCAACCTATGGAAGTTGACGAATCAATTCAAACAAGAAACGTAAATTATCAAAACAGATCACGTCCTTTTAATCAACCTCAATTTAATAACAAAAGACCTCCATCCCTAAGCTACGCTCCACCACCACATAAACAACAACGCAATTTTCATATAGAAAGTAGACAAGATCTTTCCACGGTACCGAATTACCAGGACGAACAAGTTGGAAATTATAATGAAACTGAATACGAGCAATTAATCCAAAACCAAGGAATTGACGAGTACGCCGAATCCTATGATCAAGATCAACAAGATGAAATACCCACTCAAAATTTCACAGATATCCATTTTTTAGGTTAACAAATTCTTCGCTCCCGTATTTTGAGTGCAAAGCGAAGAATGGTAAAATTCTAAAAATTCTTATACACACTGGATCTAACAAAAACTACATTCAACCATGCCTCATTAGCAATCCTATCAAAAACGAAAACACCTTTTTTGCAAACTCAGTGTCTGGAAACATTAAAATAACGCACCACACATTCGCAACTTTATTCAATTTACCCGACCACCATATAAAATTCTTCATCCTACCTTCTTTGAAATCGTTTCATGGCATCCTTGGTCATGATAGTTTAAAAGAACTAAATGCAACTATCCATATTAAGAAAGAATATTTGTTAATAAACAATACAACTAGAATAAAAATTCATCAACACACTTCCCAATCAGTTAATAAAATGGAATTCAGAACAAATCATATGAACGAAACTCAAACATTTCAGTTAGATCAAACTATAAACGAGCATCCCAACCTATTCACGGATCCCAACAAGAAACTTACATTCACTTCTCGAGTTCAAGGAGAAATTCGAACACATTCAGATTCACCAATTTATTCTAAATCATACCCCTATCCCATGGCATTGAAAAGTGAAATAGAAAAACAAATTAATGAATTCTTAAATGACGGAATTATCAGACTCTCCAGATCTCCGTATAATGCACCCGTTTGGATCGTTCCGAAAAAAATGGATGCATCCGGAGAAAAAAATATAGAATGGTCATCGATTACAGAAAACTGAACGCAGTAACTGTGGCCGTTAGGAATCCCATTCCAGGAATTAATGAAGTTCTAGCAAATCTAGGTAAAAACAAGTACTTTACAGTTATTGACTTAAAGAGTGGTTTCCACCAGATTCCTTTAAAGGAATGTGACGTAGAGAAAACCGCCTTTTCAGTTAACAACGGGAAATTTGAGTTTGTACGACTCCCATTCGGATTAAAAAATGCTCCCGCAATATTCCAACGTACTTTGGACGATGTCTTGAGAGACCACATAGGGAAAATCTGCTACGTCTACATAGACGATATTGTCATCTTTTCAAAAACTGAGAAAGAACACTTCAAAAACCTCGGAAAAATATTCAAAACACTAGAATCGGCAAATTTCAAAATTCAACTAAACAAGTGTGAATTTCTCAAAACAGAAGTTGAATTTCTGGGATTTATCGTAGGAGCCGCAGGAATTAAAGCCAACAAAAATAAAATAGAAGCAATAGCCAAAATACCACCACCGAAAACCGTAAAAGACCTGAGAAGTTTTCGAGGCATGTCAGGTTATTACCGTCGCTTCATCAAGGATTATGTGAAGCTTGCCAAGCCCCTGACATCCCTTTTAAGAGGGGAGGAAGGACGCATTTCGAAAAACGCGTCCAAAAATTTAAAAATTACTTTAGATCAAAATGCTTTGGACGCATTCCAGAAATTAAAAAATTCACTCATCTCCGGCGATGTCATGTTATCTCACCCTGATTTTGAAAAAGGCTTCGATCTGACAACAGATGCCTCTGATTATGCGATAGGCGCAGTACTTTCGCAAAACAGCAAACCCATTACCTTTCTTTCAAGAACGCTCAGCAAAACTGAAGAAAATTACGCTACCAATGAAAAAGAAATGCTAGCGATAATATGGGCCCTCAATTCGTTGAGAAATTACCTGTACGGTTCTGGGAAAGTAAAAATTTATACGGACCACCAACCTTTGACGTATGCCCTCAGTAGCAAGAACACAAACAGCAAGATGAAAAGATGGAAGTCCATCTTAGAGGAGTATAATTACGAACTCAAGTATCAGCCAGGCAGAACAAACGTAGTTGCAGATTCACTATCTAGACCAACAGATAAATTCGATGACAGCAACGCAACATAGCGATGAAAGTTCCTCAGATAATATGATCCCCGCAATAGAATGTCGAATTAACGTCTTTAAGAACCAACTCCATATCTTAGTTAGTAACGAAGACAACTACAAATTCGAAATTCCATTCCCAACTTACCATAGGCACATTATTAAAAAACCTTTTTACACTAAAGACACCTTAATATCAATTTTTAAAAAATATCTTAGCCCCAGCGTAATCAACGGTTTATTTAATATCGAAGCAATTATGGGGGTAATTCAAGAATTCTATCCCGAACACTTTAAAAACTTCAAAGTAAGATTTACTCAGTCACAAGTCAAAGATATCGTAAGTGAAACAGAGCAAGAAGAAATATTGATTAATGAACACCGAAGAGCTCATAGAAATGCCAACGAAAACAAAAATCAGGTAATACTAAAGTAATACTTCCCCAAAATGATGGAAAAATCCAAAAGGATAGTAAAAAATTGTCAAACCTGTAAAGAACAAAAATATGATCGTCGACCCAACAAACCGCAATTTCAGCCTACACCAATTCCAAAAAATCCTGGAGAGATTATTCACATTGACATCTATTCAACTGAAGGAAACCTAGTACTCACAGCAAAACATAAATTTTCCAAATACGCCTTAGGAAAAATTCTGAAATCAAAGGCAGTCGAAGACATTAAAGAACCATTGAAAGAAATAATTTTAGCATTTGGCATCCCCAAGTTTATAGTCTTAGATAATGAAAAATCACTAAATTACGTAACGATAAACTTCCTTCTTAAAGACCAATTCGGCATACAAACCTACACTACACCCCCTTACGCTAGTACCGTCAACGGCCAAGTAGAGAGACTTCACTCTACTCTTTCCGAGATGATGAGATATCTTAAGTCAGACAAACTTCACAATTCATTCCATGACTTACTCACCAAAACATTATACGAATACAATAAATCAATCCATTCTACCACTGGTAAAAGACCGATTGACATATTTTTTAATAAAAACTTTAATAGTGACCCAGGAAAAATAATTTTGGAAAGACAAGAAATAATAAATCTCTTGACTGAAAAACAAAAACAGGACCTGAACTACCATAACAAAAATAGGCAAGCACCCAAAACTTATTTACCAGGAGAGAACATTTTCGTTAGGATGAACAAGAGATTGGGTTCAAAATTAACCCCAAAAAATATAAAAAAGAAATAGTCAAAGAAGACCGAAATACAACTGTATTAACAATGTCAGGCAGAACTGTTTATAAAAGTAACATTAAAAGACAATAACCTATTTTTTTCCAGATTATTCTTATCCTACGCACTGACGGAAATCCAAATCATGGATTACACGTCCTCATACGTTGTCACCATAAATAAGGGTACAGCAAAAATTCAGCAGGGAACCTTCACTATCATTCATCCAATAGATCTGGAACAATACGCAACATCCATAGCCAACACCCACACCTTTATCCAACAAAACATCCCAATTAACCATAACCTATACCCTATCCTCAATCATGAACTCACCCAAATTAACAACATCCTAGAGAATCTAACACCCCTAACAAGAAATAAAAGAGCCATAAACACTTTGGGAACAATTTGGAAATACGTCGCAGGGTCTCCGGATCATGACGACTTTGAAATATTAACTAATAACGTTTACGAATTAAATAAAAATAACAATAAACAATTTTATGTTAATGAAGCTTTCAATAAAAGAATAAACAACTTAACCGAAATTATTAATAGAATGTCAAATTTTGTAAGAAAGAATGTTTACTTAGAAAATGAAATAGTTATTAATTTACAAAATAGAATAAGATTAGTCAAGGAAGAGTTAGTAAATATTGAAAATGGAATAGAATGGGCAAAAATTGGAATTGTAAACCCATTAATACTAAATAAAAAAGAAATCGAAGTAGCTATGAAAAAAATCGAAGAAGAAAACATTCCTTTTGTAAACCCAGAGGAGGCACTTCAATTTGCCAAAGTGTTTGTATAACAAAAATAATTATAATGAAATATTTTACATGGTTAAAGTACCATTGACAAAAAAGGAAATGTATGAAAATGTAATTTTAAGACCAGTAAAAAAGAAAACATATGTAATCAAACTTGAACTCCTAGAAATTTTAAAAAATGAAAAAACAATTTATGCTACTAAAGAAAAAT
Organism: Panzeria rudis; assembly: GCA_956483635.1. NCBI lineage: Eukaryota > Metazoa > Arthropoda > Insecta > Diptera > Tachinidae > Panzeria > Panzeria rudis. Next base: position 75,552,125 of record OY101447.1, on the reverse strand, counting down.
GTGAAGAATATAACGATATTATGATTTGTAAAGAAAATCAAATAATTGACATAACAAATAATACTTGTATCCCTAATATTATTAATAATAGAAACTCTTCATGTGTAACGAGCAATAATCATCACATTTCACCAATTGAAGAAATTGAGTCTGGCATGATCTTACTAAATGGTTACAATGGATCCATTTACATAGACGAAACATATCTTTATCTGGAACCTTTCTCATTAAATTTCACAACCGTACCATAAAAGCTAACAATAGAACTTTCAGTAATATGGAGGCTTATCCTCTAAAAATGATACCCGCATTACTACAGCCAACTTCTTTCGAAATTGACCATATCAATCTCTTATAGCTCGAAGCTCTAAACGAACTTCAAATCAACAACACTGAGACAATCTCAACTATCCAAAAAAACCTAGAAATCGGAGGTTGGTCAATATCAACGATACTTTGCCTAATAATCATATTAATTGCGTGTCTGGGTTTTTTGTTTAAACGCACCCGAAAAGTAGTAATTTGGGAACACCAAAACCCACTCACTAGTAGCAAGTTAACCCCGAATGTACTCAGTTTACAAACTATTCGCGACCCTCAAATCCCAATAGAGCTTGAAGCTCCAGTCAAACCTCCTAGATTGAACAATATACCATTTTTCTGAATGATTGGGGACAATCAAATTAAGAAGGGACGAGTTAATAATTAACATATTTATTTTTAATAAAAGTTCAATTGCTGACACATTTCCGTTAGTTGCAATTAATAATTATTTTACTTACTTTAATAAAGTTCAATGTCGCAATTCAATTGCTGACACATTTCCATTTAAATTTTAATTCACGAATTTTTTTGTTACAACATTTATTTAAAGTGCTGACGACCTAAATGCACTGAATGCAATTGGAACAGCTCACGTTGCATTTCAAGGTGATGATTGCTGTTCGACAATTCTTAAGTTTTTATAAAGTTTAATATTAAGTTTAAAAAAATAATAATAGCGGTAGTCAATAATAAGAAGTCCGAATAAGAAGACATAGTCTTCCGGCAAATTAAATAATTAGAAATAATAAAAGGATAAAGAAGACATAGTCTTCTCCTCTAAATAAATATAAAATTTTTTAAAAAATTTAAATAATAAAGAACTTTATTTACTGGCGCCCGAGCAACCGGTACAAAAATAGTGTACTAAAAGAACCCTAAAATAAAAAAAATAATATTAATTAAGCCTGTAAGTGTCCGTCCGCAGGCGACCGTCCGTATAAAGTGTCATAAGTGAATCCTTAGTAGAAGTACGAAAAGGACAAAATTCGCGTGATCGGGACGGTATAGTTTAATAAGTTTACAATTTAAAATAAGAAAATAGACACAACAAATAAAAAGAACAGTGAACAAATAAAAAAGAACAGTGAACAAATTAAAAATTATAATAACAAAAAAATATATATATTATAAAAGGAAAAACTATATTAATTAAAAGGTAATAAAGACAGAATAAAGAACACTAACCAAAAGAATTTTTAACAGCAAATGAAACATAAAGACTTTAGAAAAGACCTAAAAACATAATATTCAACAACAGCTTTGTCCTTGCCATTGAAAGCTGCACCGTAGAAGACAACCATTCAAATATCTAGCCGACATCGATAGCTGCAACAAGATCAACAGAATAACATCAGTCAGGCAACACAATGTGTCCAATTCATCTTATATTGTAAGTCATTATATTTCAGAATATTTCTAAGTTATTTCATAAGTGACAAAAACCACCCTTATATAAAAAAGAAGAAGAGAAAATAAAATAAAATAATAAGAAAGGAAGAAATCTTTTATTTACTGTGAATATCAAAAGTACCCATTTTTATAAATCATAAAATAGAATTTTTTTTTATCTCACAAAAATTGTTCCCAAAATTTGCGAAAAATCATGGCTAACCCCAATAACCTAGTAAGACCTCCCGTTCTTAACGCTCCAAATCCTATTCCTATTCCCATCCCAAATCCAGCAGCGCAACTCAACGAAGAAGTAGAAAACAGAATAGCCGCTATTTGCGCGCAACAATGCAGAAACATGGTTCAATCTCTGATGAATCCAAATAATGACCTTAACCACGGGATAGACCAAAACATTGAAGACAGATATAGAAATGACTTGAGTGAATTAGATAAAATACCCGACATAGTAAGAAGTCTTAGAGATTTCTCGGGTAACCCCATGGAATTTAACTCATGGAAAAAAAGCGTGGACAGAGTGTTGCAAATTTACGATTCTAGCAAAGGCACACCTAAATATTATGGTATCTTAAGCGTCATCCGAAACAAAATAACAGGCAACGCTGACATTGCCTTAGAATCCTACAATACTCCATTAAATTGGAGTTGCATTGTAAAATGCTTATCTATGCATTACGCAGACAAACGAGATTTAGGGACGCTTGAGTATCAAATGACTTCTTTAATTCAAGGAACAAATACCATCCAAACATTTTATCAAGAAGTTTACACGCATTTGTCCCTTATACTAAATAAAATTGGTTGCATGGAAATGGGCCAAGAGTCCTTGCGACTTTTAACGCTAACCTATAGGGACAAAGCCCTAGATACTTTTGTTAGAGGCCTAAATGGAGATCTACCAAGACTCCTTGGCATCCGTGAACCTACGGATCTCCCGCAAGCATTACATCTCTGCTTAAAGCTAGGGAATCAAAACTACAGAACAGAATACGCGAATAAACATCAAAATCATAGACAACGTCAACCACTACCCCTTCCAATACGGAATGCAAATACAATTCATAGACAACCCTTTTATCCAGAATTGACATTTCAAAATTTTAACCAATACAATAGACCAATGAATAATATGCAACAAAATGCATCCCAAAATCGTCAAACCATCCCCAACATTAACTTTCGACAAAATCCCCAACCGCGTTTTCAATCGCACCAACCTTTTCAACAAAATTTACAACCACAAAGACCAGTTGCACCGAAACCTCAAAGGCCTCAACCTATGGAAGTTGACGAATCAATTCAAACAAGAAACGTAAATTATCAAAACAGATCACGTCCTTTTAATCAACCTCAATTTAATAACAAAAGACCTCCATCCCTAAGCTACGCTCCACCACCACATAAACAACAACGCAATTTTCATATAGAAAGTAGACAAGATCTTTCCACGGTACCGAATTACCAGGACGAGCAAGTTGGAAATTATAATGAAACTGAATACGAGCAATTAATCCAAAACCAAGGAATTGACGAGTACGCCGAATCCTATGATCAAGATCAACAAGATGAAATACCCACTCAAAATTTCACAGATATCCATTTTTTAGGTTAACAAATTCTTCGCTCCCGTATTTTGAGTGCAAAGCGAAGAATGGTAAAATTCTAAAAATTCTTATACACACTGGATCTAACAAAAACTACATTCAACCATGCCTCGTTAGCAATCCTATCAAAAACGAAAACACCTTTTTTGCCAACTCAGTGTCTGGAAACATTAAAATTACGCACCACACATTCGCAACTTTATTCAATTTACCCGACCACCATATAAAATTCTTCATCCTACCTTCTTTGAAATCGTTTCATGGCATCCTTGGTCATGATAGTTTAAAAGAACTAAATGCAACTATCCATATTAAGAAAGAATATTTGTTAATAAACAATACAACTAGAATAAAAATTCATCAACACACTTCCCAATCAGTTAATAAAATGGAATTCAGAACAAATCATATGAACGAAACTCAAACATTTCAGTTAGATCAAACTATAAACGAGCATCCCAACCTATTCACGGATCCCAACAAGAAACTTACATTCACTTCTCGAGTTCAATGAGAAATTCGAACACATTCAGATTCACCAATTTATTCTAAATCATACCCCTATCCCATGGCATTGAAAAGTGAAGTAGAGAAACAAATTAATGAACTCTTAAATGACGGAATTATCAGACCCTCCAGATCTCCGTATAATGCACCCGTTTGGATCGTTCCGAAAAAAATGGATGCATCCGGAGAAAAAAATATAGAATGGTCATCGATTACAGAAAACTGAACGCAGTAACTGTGGCCGATAGGTATCCCATTCCAGGAATTAATGAAGTTCTAGCAAATCTAGGTAAAAACAAGTACTTTACAGTTATTGACTTAAAGAGTGGTTTCCACCAGATTCCTTTAAAGGAATGTGACGTAGAGAAAACCGCCTTTTCAGTTAACAACGGGAAATTTGAGTTTGTACGACTCCCATTCGGATTAAAAAATGCTCCCGCAATATTCCAACGTACTTTGGACGATGTCTTGAGAGACCACATAGGGAAAATCTGCTACGTCTACATAGACGATATTGTCATCTTTTCAAAAACTGAGAAAGAACACTTCAAAAACCTCGGAAAAATATTCAAAACACTAGAATCGGCAAATTTCAAAATTCAACTAAACAAGTGTGAATTTCTCAAAACAGAAGTTGAATTTCTGGGATTTATCGTAGGAGCCGCAGGAATTAAAGCCAAATAAAATAGAAGCAATAGCCAAAATACCACCACCGAAAACCCTAAAAGACCTGAGAAGTTTTCGAGGCATGTCAGGTTATTACCGTCGCTTCATCAAGGATTATGTGAAGCTTGCCAAGCCCCTGACATCCTTTTTAAGAGGGGAGGAAGGACGCATTTCGAAAAACGCGTCCAAAAATTTAAAAATTACTTTAGATCAAAATGCTTTGGACGCATTCCAGAAATTAAAAAATTCACTCATCTCCGGCGATGTCATGTTATCTCACCCTGATTTTGAAAAAGGCTTCGATCTGACAACAGATGCCTCTGATTATGCGATAGGCGCAGTACTTTCGCAAAACAGCAAACCCATTACCTTTCTTTCAAGAACGCTCAGCAAAACTGAAGAAAATTACGCTACCAATGAAAAAGAAATGCTAGCGATAATATGGGCCCTCAATTCGTTGAGAAATTACCTGTACGGTTCTGGGAAAGTAAAAATTTATACGGACCACCAACCTTTGACGTATGCCCTCAGTAGCAAGAACACAAACAGCAAGATGAAAAGATGGAAGTCCATCTTAGAGGAGTATAATTACGAACTCAAGTATCAGCCAGGCAGAACAAACGTAGTTGCAGATTCACTATCTAGACCAACAGATAAATTCGATGACAGCAACGCAACATAGCGATGAAAGTTCCTCAGATAATATGATCCCCGCAATAGAATGTCGAATTAACGTCTTTAAGAACCAACTCCATATCTTAGTTAGTAACGAAGACAACTACAAATTCGAAATTCCATTCCCAACTTACCATAGGCACATTATTAAAAAACCTTTTTACACTAAAGACACCTTAATATCAATTTTTAAAAAATATCTTAGCCCCAGCGTAATCAACGGTTTATTTAATATCGAAGCAATTATGGGGGTAATTCAAGAATTCTATCCCGAACACTTTAAAAACTTCAAAGTAAAATTTACTCAGTCACAAGTCAAAGATATCGTAAGTGAAACAGAGCAAGAAGAAATATTGATTAATGAACACCGAAGAGCTCATAGAAATGCCAACGAAAACAAAAATCAGGTAATACTAAAGTAATACTTCCCCAAAATGATGGAAAAATCCAAAAGGATAGTAAAAAATTGTCAAACCTGTAAAGAACAAAAATATGATCGTCGACCCAACAAACCGCAATTTCAGCCTACACCAATTCCAAAAAATCCTGGAGAGATTATTCACATTGACATCTATTCAACTGAAGGAAACCTAGTACTCACAGCAAAACATAAATTTTCCAAATACGCCTTAGGAAAAATTCTGAAATCAAAGGCAGTCGAAGACATTAAAGAACCATTGAAAGAAATAATTTTAGCATTTGGCATCCCCAAGTTTATAGTCTTAGATAATGAAAAATCACTAAATTACGTAACGATAAACTTCCTTCTTAAAGACCAATTCGGCATACAAACCTACACTACACCCCCTTACGCTAGTACCGTCAACGGCCAAGTAGAGAGACTTCACTCTACTCTTTCCGAGATGATGAGATATCTTAAGTCAGACAAACTTCACAATTCATTCCATGACTTACTCACCAAAACATTATACGAATACAATAAATCAATCCATTCTACCACTGGTAAAATACCGATTGACATATTTTTTAATAAAAACTTTAATAGTGACCCAGGAAAAATAATTTTGGAAAGACAAGAAATAATAAATCTCTTGACTGAAAAACAAAAACAGGACCTGAACTACCATAACAAAAATAGACAAGCACCCAAAACTTATTTACCAGGAGAGAACATTTTCGTTAGGATGAACAAGAGATTGGGTTCAAAATTAACCCCAAAAAATATAAAAAAGAAATAGTCAAAGAAGACCGAAATACAACTGTATTAACAATGTCAGGCAGAACTGTTTATAAAAGTAACATTAAAAGACAATAACCTATTTTTTCCAGATTATTCTTATCCTACGCACTGACGGAAATCCAAATCATGGATTACACGTCCTCATACGTTGTCACCATAAATAAGGGTACAGCAAAAATTCAGCAGGGAACCTTCACTATCATTCATCCAATAGATCTGGAACAATACGCAACATCCATAGCCAACACCCACACCTTTATCCAACAAAACATCCCAAATAACCATAACCTATACCCTATCCTCAATCATGAACTCACCCAAATTAACAACATCCTAGAGAATCTAACACCCCTAACAAGAAATAAAAGAGCCATAAACACTTTGGGAACAATTTGGAAATACGTCGCAGGGTCTCCGGATCATGACGACTTTGAAATATTAACTAATAACGTTTACGAATTAAATAAAAATAACAATAAACAATTTTATGTTAATGAAGCTTTCAATAAAAGAATAAACAACTTAACCGAAATTATTAATAGAATGTCAAATTTTGTAAGAAAGAATGTTTACTTAGAAAATGAAATAGTTATTAATTTACAAAATAGAATAAGATTAGTCAAGGAAGAGTTAGTAAATATTGAAAATGGAATAGAATGGGCAAAAATTGGAATTGTAAACCCATTAATACTAAATAAAAAAGAAATCGAAGTAGCTATGAAAAAAATCGAAGAAGAAAACATTCCTTTTGTAAACCCAGAGGAGGCACTTCAATTTGCCAAAGTGTTTGTATAACAAAAATAATTATAATGAAATATTTTACATGGTTAAAGTACCATTGACAAAAAAGGAAATGTATGAAAATGTAATTTTAAGACCAGTAAAAAAGAAAACATATGTAATCAAACTTGAACTCCTAGAAATTTTAAAAAATGAAAAAACAATTTATGCTACTAAAGAAAAATGTGAAGAATATAACGATATTATGATTTGTAAAGAAAATCAAATAATTGACATAACAAATAATACTTGTATCCCTAATATTATTAATAATAGAAACTCTTCATGTGTAACGAGCAATAATCATCACATTTCACCAATTGAAGAAATTGAGTCTGGCATGATCTTACTAAATGGTTACAATGGATCCATTTACATAGACGAAACATATCTTTATCTGGAACCTTTCTCATTAAATTTCACAACCGTACCATAAAAGCTAACAATAGAACTTTCAGTAATATGGAGGCTTATCCTCTAAAAATGATACCCGCATTACTACAGCCAACTTCTTTCGAAATTGACCATATCAATCTCTTATAGCTCGAAGCTCTAAACGAACTTCAAATCAACAACACTGAGACAATCTCAACTATCCAAAAAAACCTAGAAATCGGAGGTTGGTCAATATCAACGATACTTTGCCTAATAATCATATTAATTGCGTGTCTGGGTTTTTTGTTTAAACGCACCCGAAAAGTAGTAATTTGGGAACACCAAAACCCACTCACTAGTAGCAAGTTAACCCCGAATGTACTCAGTTTACAAACTATTCGCGACCCTCAAATCCCAATAGAGCTTGAAGCTCCAGTCAAACCTCCTAGATTGAACAATATCCCATTTTTCTGAATGATTGGGGACAATCAAATTAAGAAGGGACGAGTTAATAATTAACATATTTATTTTTAATAAAAGTTCAATTGCTGCAACATTTCCGTTAGTTACAATTAATAATTATTTTACTTACTTTAATAAAGTTCAATCTCCTATGTCGCAATTCAATTGCTGACACATTTCCATTTAAATTTTAATTCACGAATTTTTTTGTTACAACATTTATTTAAAGTGCTGACGACCTATTTGCACTAAATGCAATTGGAACAACTCACGTTGCATTTCAAGGTGATGATTGCTGTTCGACAATTCTTAAGTTTTTATAAAGTTTAATATTAAGTTTAAAAAAATAATAATAGCGGTAGTCAATAATAAGGAGTCCGAATAAGAAGACATAGTCTTCCGGCAAATTAAATAATTAGAAATAATAAAAGGATAAAGAAGACATAGTCTTCTCCTCTAAATAAATATAAAATTTTTTAAAAAATTTATATAATAAAGAACTTTATTTACTGGCGCCCGAGCAACCGGTACAAAAATAGTGTACTAAAAGAACCCTAAAATAAAAAAAATAATATTAATTAAGCCTGTAAGTGTCCGTCCGCAGGCGACCGTCCGTATAAAGTGTCATAAGTGAATCCTTAGTAGAAGTACGAAAAGGACAAAATTCGCGTGATCGGGACGGTATAGTTTAATAAGTTTACAATTTAAAATAAGAAAATAGACACAACAAATAAAAAGAACAGTGAACAAATAAAAAAAAACAGTAAACAAATTAAAAATTATAATAACAAAAAAAAAAATATATATTATAAAAGGAAAAACTATATTAATTAAAAGGTAATAAAGACAGAATAAAGAACACTAACCAAAAGAATTTTTAACAACAAATGAAACATAAAGACTTTAGAAAAGACCTAAAACATAATGTTCAACAACAGCTTTGTCCTTGCCATTGAAAGCTGCACCGTAGAAGACAACCATTCAAATATCTGGCCGACATCGATAGCTGCAACAAGATCAACAGAATAACATCAGTCAGTCAACACAATGTGTCCAATTCATCTTATACTGTAAGTCATTATATTTCAGAATATTTTTAAGTTATTTCATAAGTGACAAAAACCACCCTTATATAAAAAAAGAAGAAGAAAAAATAAAATAAAGAGAAAGGAAGAAATCTTTTATTTACTGTGAATATCAAAAGTACCCATTTTTATAAATCATAAAATAGAATTTTTTTTATCTCACAAAAATTGTTCCCAAAATTTGCGAAAAATCATGGCTAACCCCAATAACCTAGTAAGACCTCCCGTTCTTAACGCTCCAAATCCTATTCCTATTCCCATCCCAAATCCAGCAGCGCAACTCAACGAAGAAGTAGAAAACAGAATAGCCGCTATTTGCGCGCAACAATGCAGAAACATGGTTCAATCTCTGATGAATCCAAATAATGACCTTAACCACGGGATAGACCAAAACATTGAAGACAGATATAGAAATGACTTGAGTGAATTAGATAAAATACCCGACATAGTAAGAAGTCTTAGAGATTTCTCGGGTAACCGCATGGAATTTAACTCATGGAAAAAAAGCGTGGACAGAGTGTTGCAAATTTACGATTCTAGCAAAGGCACACCTAAATATTATGGTATCTTAAGCGTCATCCGAAACAAAATAACAGGCAACGCTGACATTGCCTTAGAATCCTACAATACTCCATTAAATTGGAGTTGCATTGTAAAATGCTTATCTATGCATTACGCAGACAAACGAGATTTAGGGACGCTTGAGTATCAAATGATTTCTTTAATTCAAGGAACAAATACCATCCAAACATTTTATCAAGAAGTTTACACGCATTTGTCCCTTATACTAAATAAAATTGGTTGCACGGAAATGGGCCAAGAGTCCTTGCGACTTTTAACGCTAATCTATAGGGACAAAGCCCTAGATACTTTTGTTAGAGGCCTAAATGGAGATCTACCAAGACTCCTTGGCATCCGTGAACCTACGGATCTCCCGCAAGCATTACATCTCTGCTTAAAGCTAGGGAATCAAAACTACAGAACAGAATACGCGAATAAACATCAAAATCATAGACAACGTCAACCACTACCCCTTCCAATACGGAATGCAAATACAATTCATAGACAACCCTTTTATCCAGAATTGACATTTCAAAATTTTAACCAATACAATAGACCAATGAATAATATGCAACAAAATGCATCCCAAAATCGTCAAACCATCCCCAACATTAACTTTCGACAAAATCCCCAACCGCGTTTTCAATCGCACCAACCTTTTCAACAAAATATACAACCACAAAGACCAGTTGCACCGAAACCTCAAAGGCCTCAACCCATGGAAGTTGACGAATCAATTCAAACAAGAAACGTAAATTATCAAAACAGATCACGTCCTTTTAATCATTCCCAATTTAATAACAAAAGACCTCCATCCCTAAGCTACGTTCCACCACCACATAAACAACAACGCAATTTTCATATAGAAAGTAGACAAGATCTTTCCACGGTACCGAATTACCAGGACGAACAAGCTGGAAATTATAATGAAACTGAATACGAGCAATTAATCCAAAACCAAGGAATTGACGAGTACGCCGAATCCTATGATCAAGATCAACAAGATGAAATACCCACTCAAAATTTCACAGATATCCATTTTTTAGGTTAACAAATTCTTCGCTCCCGTATTTTGAGTGCAAAGCGAAGAATGGTAAAATTCTAAAAATTCTTATAGACACTGGATCTAACAAAAACTACATTCAACCATGCCTCGTTAGCAATCCTATCAAAAACGAAAACACCTTTTTTGCCAACTCAGTGTCTGGAAACATTAAAATTACGCACCACACATTCGCAACTTTATTCAATTTACCCGACCACCATATAAAATTCTTCATCCTACCTTCTTTGAAATCGTTTCATGGCATCCTTGGTCATGATAGTTTAAAAGAACTAAATGCAACTATCCATATTAAGAAAGAATATTTGTTAATAAACAATACAACTAGAATAAAAATTCATCAACACACTTCCCAATCAGTTAATAAAATGGAATTCAGAACAAATCATATGAACGAAACTCAAACATTTCAGTTAGATCAAACTATAAACGAGCATCCCAACCTATTCACGGATCCCAACAAGAAACTTACATTCACTTCTCGAGTTCAAGGAGAAATTCGAACACATTCAGATTCACCAATTTATTCTAAATCATACCCCTATCCCATGGCATTGAAAAGTGAAGTAGAGAAACAAATTAATGAACTCTTAAATGACGGAATTATCAGACCCTCCAGATCTCCGTATAATGCACCCGTTTGGATCGTTCCGAAAAAAATGGATGCATCCGGAGAAAAAAATATAGAATGGTCATCGATTACAGAAAACTGAACGCAGTAACTGTGGCCGATAGGTATCCCATTCCAGGAATTAATGAAGTTCTAGCAAATCTAGGTAAAAACAAGTACTTTACAGTTATTGACTTAAAGAGTGGTTTCCACCAGATTCCTTTAAAGGAATGTGACGTAGAGAAAACCGCCTTTTCAGTTAACAACGGGAAATTTGAGTTTGTACGACTCCCATTCGGATTAAAAAATGCTCCCGCAATATTCCAACGTACTTTGGACGATGTCTTGAGAGACCACATAGGGAAAATCTGCTACGTCTACATAGACGATATTGTCATCTTTTCAAAAACTGAGAAAGAACACTTCAAAAACCTCGGAAAAATATTCAAAACACTAGAATCGGCAAATTTCAAAATTCAACTAAACAAGTGTGAATTTCTCAAAACAGAAGTTGAATTTCTGGGATTTATCGTAGGAGCCGCAGGAATTAAAGCCAAATAAAATAGAAGCAATAGCCAAAATACCACCACCGAAAACCCTAAAAGACCTGAGAAGTTTTCGAGGCATGTCAGGTTATTACCGTCGCTTCATCAAGGATTATGTGAAGCTTGCCAAGCCCCTGACATCCTTTTTAAGAGGGGAGGAAGGACGCATTTCGAAAAACGCGTCCAAAAATTTAAAAATTACTTTAGATCAAAATGCTTTGGACGCATTCCAGAAATTAAAAAATTCACTCATCTCCGGCGATGTCATGTTATCTCACCCTGATTTTGAAAAAGGCTTCGATCTGACAACAGATGCCTCTGATTATGCGATAGGCGCAGTACTTTCGCAAAACAGGAAACCCATTACCTTTCTTTCAAGAACGCTCAGCAAAACTGAAGAAAATTACGCTACCAATGAAAAAGAAATGCTAGCGATAATATGGGCCCTCAATTCGTTGAGAAATTACCTGTACGGTTCTGGGAAAGTAAAAATTTATACGGACCACCAACCTTTGACGTATGCCCTCAGTAGCAAGAACACAAACAGCAAGATGAAAAGATGGAAGTCCATCTTAGAGGAGTATAATTACGAACTCAAGTATCAGCCAGGCAGAACAAACGTAGTTGCAGATTCACTATCTAGACCACCACAGATAAATTCGATGACAGCAACGCAACATAGCGATGAAAGTTCCTCAGATAATATGATCCCCGCAATAGAATGTCCAATTAACGTCTTTAAGAACCAACTCCATATCTTAGTTAGTAACGAAGACAACTACAAATTCGAAATTCCATTCCCAACTTACCATAGGCACATTATTAAAAAACCTTTTTACACTAAAGACACCTTAATACCAATTTTTAAAAAATATCTTAACCCCAGCGTAATCAACGGTTTATTTACTACCGAAGCAATTATGGGGGTAATTCAAGAATTCTATCCCGAACACTTTAAAAACTTCAAAGTAAGATTTACTCAGTCACAAGTCAAAGATATCGTAAGTGAAACAGAGCAAGAAGAAATATTGATTAATGAACACCGAAGAGCTCATAGAAATGCCAACGAAAACAAAAATCAGGTAATACAAAAGTACTACTTCCCCAAAATGATGGAAAAATCCAAAAGGATAGTAAACAATTGTCAAACCTGTAAAGAACAAAAATATGATCGTCGACCCAACAAACCGCAATTTCAGCCTACACCAATTCCAAAAAATCCTGGAGAGATTATTCACATTGACATCTATTCAACTGAAGGAAACCTAGTACTCACAGCAATACATAAATTTTCCAAATACGCCTTAGGAAAAATTCTGAAATCAAAGGCAGTCGAAGACATTAAAGAACCATTGAAAGAAATAATTTTAGCATTTGGCATCCCCAAGTTTATAGTCTTAGATAATGAAAAATCACTAAATTACGTAACGATAAACTTCCTTCTTAAAGACCAATTCGGCATACAAACCTACACTACACCCCCTTACGCTAGTACCGTCAACGGCCAAGTAGAGAGACTTCACTCTACTCTTTCCGAGATGATGAGATATCTTAAGTCAGACAAACTTCACAATTCATTCCATGACTTACTCACCAAAACATTATACGAATACAATAAATCAATCCATTCTACCACTGGTAAAAGACCGATTGACATATTTTTTAATAAAAACTTTAATAGTGACCCAGGAAAAATAATTTTGGAAAGACAAGAAATAATAAATCTCTTGACTGAAAAACAAAAACAGGACCTGAACTACCATAACAAAAATAGGCAAGCACCCAAAACTTATTTACCAGGAGAGAACATTTTCGTTAGGATGAACAAGAGATTGGGTTCAAAATTAACCCCAAAAAATATAAAAAAGAAATAGTCAAAGAAGACCGAAATACAACTGTATTAACAATGTCAGGCAGAACTGTTTATAAAAGTAACATTAAAAGACAATAACCTATTTTTTTCCAGATTATTCTTATCCTACGCACTGACGGAAATCCAAATCATGGATTACACGTCCTCATACGTTGTCACCATAAATAAGGGTACAGCAAAAATTCAGCAGGGAACCTTCACTATCATTCATCCAATAGATCTGGAACAATACGCAACATCCATAGCCAACACCCACACCTTTATCCAACAAAACATCCCAAATAACCATAACCTATACCCTATCCTCAATCATGAACTCACCCAAATTAACAACATCCTCGAGAATCTAACACCCCTAACAAGAAATAAAAGAGCCATAAACACTTTGGGAACAATTTGGAAATACGTCGCAGGGTCTCCGGATCATGACGACTTTGAAATATTAACTAATAACGTTTACGAATTAAATAAAAATAACAATAAACAATTTTATGTTAATGAAGCTTTCAATAAAAGAATAAACAACTTAACCGAAATTATTAATAGAATGTCAAATTTTGTAAGAAAGAATGTTTACTTAGAAAATGAAATAGTTATTAATTTACAAAATAGAATAAGATTAGTCAAGGAAGAGTTAGTAAATATTGAAAATGGAATAGAATGGGCAAAAATTGGAATTGTAAACCCATTAATACTAAATAAAAAAGAAATCGAAGTAGCTATGAAAAAAATCGAAGAAGAAAACATTCCTTTTGTAAACCCAGAGGAGGCACTTCAATTTGCCAAAGTGTTTGTATAACAAAAATAATTATAATGAAATATTTTACATGGTTAAAGTACCATTGACAAAAAAGGAAATGTATGAAAATGTAATTTTAAGACCAGTAAAAAAGAAAACATATGTAATCAAACTTGAACTCCTAGAAATTTTAAAAAATGAAAAAACAATTTATGCTATTAAAGAAAAATGTGAAGAATATAACGATATTATGATTTGTAAAGAAAATCAAATAATTGACATAACAAATAATACTTGTATCCCTAATATTATTAATAATAGAAACTCTTCATGTGTAACGAGCAATAATCATCACATTTCACCAATTGAAGAAATTGAGTCTGGCATGATCTTACTAAATGGTTACAATGGATCCATTTACATAGACGAAACATATCTTTATCTGGAACCTTTCTCATTAAATTTCACAACCGTACCATAAAAGCTAACAATAGAACTTTCAGTAATATGGAGGCTTATCCTCTAAAAATGATACCCGCATTACTACAGCCAACTTCTTTCGAAATTGACCATATCAATCTCTTATAGCTCGAAGCTCTAAACGAACTTCAAATCAACAACACTGAGACAATCTCAACTATCCAAAAAAAACCTAGAAATCGGAGGTTGGTCAATATCAACGATACTTTGCCTAATAATCATATTAATTGCGTGTCTGGGTAGCAAGTTAACCCCGAATGTACTCAGTTTACAAACTATTCGCGACCCTCAAATCCCAATAGAGCTTGAAGCTCCAGTCAAACCTCCTAGATTGAACAATATCCCATTTTTCTGAATGATTGGGGACAATCAAATTAAGAAGGGACGAGTTAATAATTAACATATTTATTTTTAATAAAAGTTCAATAGCTGACACATTTCCGTTAGTTGCAATTAATAATTATTTCACTTACTTTAATAAAGTTCAATCTCCTCTGTCGCAATTCAATTGCTGACACATTTCCATTTAAATTTTAATTCACGAATTTTTTTGTTACAACATTTATTTAAAGTGCTGACGACCTATTTGCACTGAATGCAATTGGAACAGCTCACGTTGCATTTCAAGGTGATGATTGCTGTTCGACAATTCTTAAGTTTTTATAAAGTTCAATATTAAGTTTAAAAAAATAATAATAGCGGTAGTCAATAATAAGAAGTCCGAATAAGAAGACACAGTCTTCCGGCAAATTAAATAATTAGAAATAATAAAAGGATAAAGAAGAGATAGTCTTCTCCTCTAAATAAATATAAAATTTTTTTAAAAATTTAAATAATAAAGAATTTTATTTACTTATATATATATATATATATATATATATATATATATATATATATATATATATATATATATATATATATATATATATATATATATATATATATATATATATATATATATATATATATATATATATATATATATATATATATATATATATATATATATATATATATATATATATATATATATATATATATATATATATATATATATATATATATATATATATATATATATATATATATATATATATATATACATATATATATATATATATATATATATATATATATATATATATCTATATATATATATATATATATATATATATATATATATATATATATATATATATATATATATATATATATATATATATAATGTTAACATTATATATATCTATATATATATATATATATATATATATATATATATATATATATATATATATATATATATATATATATATATATATATATATATATATATATATATAATGTTAATCATTCATGAGTCGATTTTTTGATTTTTATATGAATCGTCTCACACATATGTTCACACAGGGTAGACAGAGAAAGCAACACAGTTTGTCTCTGTCTTTTTCCCAGCTGAATTAAAAGTTGCGCAACAAAAATTGCCCTGTGTGAACCCTGTCTAATAGATTTTCTATTTCATACAGGTTCAAACGTTCCAGCAACGTGACATTTGAATTCGGTAAGCTTTTGTATTGGTTTTCCCATGCCATATATGAACAGTTGACACGTTTTCTTAAAGAAACAGTACGGTACGGTTCGCTGTTTCTACCTTAAGAAAAGTTGTCTCATCTAAAGGTGGGTCCACAACTGTAAATATATACACCGAACGCATTAAACGCAAATATTTGCGGCGCATTTTAGTTAGTGCGAAGCACAGAAACGATGCAAGAATTTTCGTCACATTCAACGCACACAAACCATGGCTTGTTCGTTTCTAAAGAACAACGCAAAAATTTGCGCCGCATGCTGTTCCGGTTGGAACGCATTTGTAGAAATAGTGCTAATTTTATTGCTTTATAATTTGCTTGAGCGGGTGGACGTTAACATTTTCGTGAATAAATATTTTTGTGATAAATAATTAAAAGCGCGTCCACATCTACAAGCTAAAATTTGTGGTGCAAATATTTTCGGCGAACACGTCGGCGCAAACATTTTTAGATGTGGACCCACCTTAAAAGAAGTACTATTAAAGGCTCTTTCACATTGTAATACAAGCTTTGAGATTTTTATTAGAAATCAAACTCAGTCTGACTGTCAAAAAATCTTAAAGAAAATTTTCTCATTACATTTTGTTTCAACACTATCACATTCCAAAACGTAACATAAAGAATTTGCAATAAAGTACATTTTTTTCGTTCTTGTTTTCTTTATTTATGCCGGCAAACAAACAAAACACAACTATTTTTAACCGACTTCAAAAAAGAAGGAGGTTATCAATTCGTGTATATTTTTTTAACTTTTTTTTATGTTTGTACACGCATAACTCTGTCATTTTTTAACCGATTTTAAAAATTCTTTTTTTGTTTCTAAAGGCTTACTTGAAGATTCGTCCCATAAATCGTGGGGAAATTCTTTCCCGCAATATATTGATGATCGCATAACTCCTCCATTTATGAACCAATTTTCAGAATTCTTTTACTGTTTGAAGGGCCTTGCTTGCTGGTTGGTCCCACCTCCAAAAAAATTATAGATTATCGCACAATTCCTCCATTTATGGACCGATTTTCAAAATTCTTTTTTTGTTCGAACGGCTTTGCCTGCAGTTTGGTCCCATATTTTTTTCGAAAGTCTGTCGGGCCATGCCCTCCCACCCCTTTTCACACAAATATTGACTATCGCTTAACTCCTCCATTAATGAACCGATTTTTAAAATTATTTTTTGTTTCAAAAGGTTTGCTTGCAGTTTGGTCCCATAATTTGTTTTTGAAAATCGGTTGGGCGATTTGGCCCCACCCCCAAAAAAATTGATTATCGCATAACTATGCCATTTATGGACCAATATTGAAAATTTGTTATATTAATTGGCATACAAGATTTGGCTCTTAGTATTGAAGTCGGTTTTTTGCCAGAATTATTGTTATTCTTATGCTTGTTTGAGCAATAGACAACCCTGATGAAATGAAAACTGCGATTGTTTAGAAAATTTTCTAAAAACGACGAATACCATAATACTGTCAAATTTCTTTACGTATTATTTGACAAATCGTAACATAGCGTCCACACCTGATGAATTTATATCATGATGAATGTCAAATTGATATCATGATAAAAATTCATCACGTATAGACTCAATCTATTAGTGTTATATCAGCGTTATGATATAATCATTAGAGCTCAAGCTCAGATGACTATATTATGATATGAAACGTCATTTTACTTGTTTTTACTTTATCGTTTATTTTCTTTTTAGAATTAGTGCAAATTATAAGATATTAATATCTTTTTATGAAAACCCATAAACTTTGTGATATATATATTAAATAAATCTTATAATAAAAGTATTTAATATTTTTTTGTGGTTATTCTTATCCATATAAAGGTCTAAATGTTCGATCTTAGCTGTACGACGAAGAAGAAAATATGATTCATCATGATATAAATTCTTCAACGTCTACCCCTAAGTATGTATTGATGTAAATGAAAAATTTACAATTTCTCTGCCGACGTTTTTTTAGGTGTTATGACGAAAATTCATCAGGTGCAGACAATAAGTAACAATTGGTTTTCACACGTTTAAATTTTACTTAAGATTTGAGTTTTTGACAAGTATTAATACTAAGGGCCTTATTTTGTAAAACGCATCGCCAAGCGTTGATAAATTTTGTATGGAAAAAATGTAATTTGCAAAAACAAAACACACACAAAATTAGTCAACGCTTAGCGTTGCGTTTTACAAAATAAGGACCTAAATCTAACAGTCTGAAGGCCGTACAGAGAAAAAATAAATATTTCAACACATGTATGTATGTATGTATGTTTGAAGCTAACTCAGGAGGCCGTTTCTCAAAAAGTACAAGTTAAAAATACACACAAAACAAGAATAAGATTTGTAAAAGTGTTGTTGTTTTGTATGTATTTTACTTGCAGATTTGTAACTTATTATAACTTTATTTATTTTCTAATAGGGTAAAAACGAAAATTTTCGATATCAAAAGAAGGGTTTGGATTTTTTATCTCTCCCATTTATATGAAAATTGGCCATCTCAGCCATTTTTGAGAAAAGTTCGTCATATTGAAGATTTAATAACTTTAGAACGCGTTATTGGATATAAATAAAATTCGTGTCATTCGAAAGGCTTCCGTCTCCAACTCACATGTCCTTATTGTGTACAATTTTCAAGATGGGATGAGATGACACTCAAAAGTTATAGTTGTTTCTTTCTGATAACTCGATAATTTCTATGAAATTTGTATAAGCAATAATAATAAAAACAACTATATGAATACATAAGGATTTTTTTTGTTAAAAGTAATTTTGAAAATGCTTAACTTTAGTAATTCAAATATCATTTAAAAAGTTGCATATTTAAAACAAGGACATCACAAATGAAAAAAAAATTTAATCCTTAAATATCCTGAAAAGTGGTATTTATTTTCTATTGGATTTTTTGCAGCATATATCAAACTAATCTATCGCCATTGTGTAAAAAATAAAAATCGAGATTTCAGCAAATACTACGGGTACGGTTGTTTTTATTGTTATTGCTGGCACAATTTTCATAAATATGATCGAGCTATCATAAAGAAACAACAGTAAGTTTTGAATCTGTTTTCTTCCCATCTTGAAAATTGTACACAATAAAGACATGTCAATTGGGAACATTCTGTAAAAAATAAAGAACATTAATATATATATATATATATATATATATATATATATATATATATATATATATATATATATATATATATATATATATATATATATATATATATATATATATATATATATATATATATATATATATATATAGTTATATATATATATATATATATATATATATATATATATATATATATATATATATATATATAGTTATTTAAGCAACAACTACAATTTTATCATCAACTACTGCACAGGCCTGAGCAACGTTGGAAAGAAAATCACGTTAATAAACAGTGAGTAACAAAATTGAAAGCATAAAATACAATATATATCATTATTATTTACCTAAGTTAGATATCTGTAAATAACAAGATGTATATAGCATTTGCAACATCATTAGTAGGAAGTACGTTAAATTGGCATAATATTTATAAAGATTAAACACACGTTTTCTTAATTTTTGAAACATGTTCTAATGGTAATATTTTGTTGTTTTTTTTTTTAATAAAAGTGAATATGAATTTCTCTAACTAACTTGTTTGAAGTTAAGGGGACCAGCTCATCCAGTTGCCATTAAATGTGGGGTTCTCTTGAAACTACAATTGGGTACATAGAGAACTATGGTTGATGAGGGCGACGATCAAAATCTACCAAAGATCATAACTAGTGTGCATTTAAATATCATTTTCCATTAGTTTCTGTTAAACTCTGACTGTCCGTCTGCTACATAAAAAATGTAAGAAAACTTGAATATAATTAATAGTTGTTCAGAGCACGTTCGATTTTATTTTGGTATAACATAAGACTGACCAAGAACCCAACCCCATCCGGCAAGTATAGCTTTTGCAAGAACGTGCGGTCACTTCTTTTCTAATAACACCTATTTCCGATCAAAATTAAGTGAAGAAAAATTTAAAACGAAAAACCATTACATGTTGATAAATGCTTTTAGCAATATTCAATGTCTTTTATGTTACAACACATTTAAGGAAACAAATGAATATGTATTAAAATGGTATTTTAATTCTTTTCATAATGAATTTATTGGAAAAGAAAGGGACATGCTTTTTAATAAAAAATTTTTTTTTAGAAAAACTAAGAGGATGGTTATTTGAAATGAAAAAAGTCCAGCGCAAAATTTAGTTAAATTTTTATTTACTGCCCTTATTCTGTAACTCGCTAAAGCTAAATGTATCGCTAAAAATTTATAGAGTTAGTCTAACGATTTTTGACTACGAATGCAATTTTGTACCGTGTATTGCTAAATTAAGCAATGCCGTAAAAATTAAATCCGGCGAAATTTTAGTGTTTTAATTTTGTATTTGTTCCGCATTTTAGCGATCGAGATTTAGCTTTAGCGAATTACAGAATAAGACGGCTGGACTATTATTTTAAATAATTAAAAAAAAATTCACAATAAAGACAACTAATATAAACAAATTCACTAGAAACAAATAAAATTTTAAAAAAGCTTAAAGTTTAAACATACATGTGTTGCAAAATATGCTAAAAGTATTTTATGATAAGCAATATTCAAAGGAAAAAATAATTTTTAATTAAAATAAATTTTTTTTTTGTGAAAATTAAACTGTTGTGTTCACTGTAAATACAATCAATTCAAACAAATGCAGCAACATTCGGTAACTGTTTGCCTGTTAAATTAGCAAAATTGCCCATATATTTTGTTGCCAAAACATTTTTAGATACATTTTACAGCATCAAAATATTTCATCCTCTCCGACTTTAATAAAAATCGAAACATATATTCTACTCTTGTATGCGTGTAACATGGCGAAAAATTTGATTCCTCTTATGGTTTCTATTTTATAGGCCTCTAAACTTGGGCATCTCGGCCATTTTTAAGAAAAGCTCGTCATATTGAAGATTAAATAACTTTAGAACACGTCATCAGATATAAATAAATTTGATGAATCTAAATTGATTATTAGGCTAAGGTTCGTAACGTTATATTCAGAAAGAATTGGGTATGATTAATATTCCAAGGAATAAGGGAAAAATTAACATCAACTTAATTTTTCCGAAAGAGCCGCTACTCTGTTCTGCTGTGTACGTTGAAAAATTAAGTTGATGTTAATTTTTCCCTTGTTCCTTGGAATATTAATCATACCCAATTCTTTCTGAATATATATATATATATATATATATATATATATATATATATATATATATATATATATATATATATATATATATATATATATATATATATATATATATATATACATATATATATATATATATATATATATATATATATATATATATATTTATATATATATATATATATATATATATATATATATATATATATATATATATATATATATATATATATATATATATATATATATATATATATATATATATATATATATATATATATATATATATATATATATATATATATATATATATATATATATATATATATATATATATATATATATATATATATATATATATATATATATATATATATATATATATATATATATATATATATATATATATATATATTTATATATATATATATATATATATATATATATATATATATATATATATATATATATATATATATATATATATTTATATATATATATATATATATATATATATATATATATATATATATATATATATATATATATATATATATATATATATAATATTTCGAGAAATTAACATTTTTTAATGAGAGAAATTAGTTACAAAACTAATAAATATATTTTGACTGATCACTTAGAGAACGTGAAGTTAATAGAGGTATAAGAGTTTTATGCAAGAATATAAAGAATTTCAAGAATGAATTATGTAAGTAAATCTTGAATTGAATTCTCTACACTTGATCAAAGTATCATCAAGTCGACAATTCCCGAATTTTTTTTTTGTTCGTGAATACTCTTATCCCACTTACTCATTCGTACAATTAAAAATTGTTTCATATATTAAATGTACACGTAATATATTAAATATAACGGGATGATATTCACTCATCGATCAAATCGATTGAGATATTTGATTGATAGAAGAAATAATGGAATTAGAGCACATGATGAAAAATATATGAAATAAAAGCTTTAGTGGTATCAGTGATGTAGAGGTGAAAAACTATCGATAGTGTCACTATCGAAAATTTTCGATATTTTGAAAAAATATATCGATATATCGATTCTAAACTATCAAAAATTAGACAAACTATCGATATATCAACGATACTATCGTGATACTATCACATTTTTATACTTCTTAGAGAAAGCACTAAACATATGTGTAAAAATGCTAAATAAAACCGGTTCTGAAACAAAACAGAACTTTATTTCTTTGTACAATAAATAACAAAACTAAAATCCTTGCAACATTTCAATATATGAAAAATGTCGTGAGTTCAATGATTTTTAGATCCAATTTAAATAGCGGACGATCGTTGAAAAACATGTCTAGCACAACAATAGTAGTGGACCATTTACTATCGATAGCGGCAAAAAATATCGATTATTTTGAAATAATAATCGATTGACGAATAAAACCATCGATAGTCATAAAAAAAATTAAATATCGATATTATCGATAGTGCCATCGATAGTTTTCCACCTCTAATGTGCATGCAATTACACACGAAATAGGTATGCAATAATTTCGAAATAACTTTCTTAATTACTGCTTTCGTAAAATATGCAAACTTTTGTATATATGTATGTAGCTATTACGAAATAAAGTATTTTGTAATACATACATAATTTATTCAATTTAGAGTTTTTTTTTTAATATCAAATGTGTAATTTGCGCATCAGATACCTATTTCTTGAGAATACGTATGTTAGTTGTACAAAAAGTATATTACAAAATTGGTATTCTGCTAAAATTAAAAACTAAAAACTTTTGTTACAAGTGAGCGATAAGCTAAAGGCAAATTCATCTTTCCTGGTAGGTTAAAGTAAATTTGTAATAATGATAAACTGTTTACAACTTCGACAAAATCCTGCCTTTAACTATTACCAAGTTGTAATAATGGCTCTAAATAATACAAATTTTGAAAAAGACAAAAAATTTTTCCATTAGCAGCATTAGTTTTATCAAATCGAGGCGATTTTAATCGACTTGAGTTACAGAAAAGGGTCGATAATCTTAGGAACATATATTTTTTTATCGATTCCTATTAAATTAAGTAAGTCACATTAATTCACTCCTGTTTCTCTAAGAAAGGTCGTAATACTATATAACGTAATTATTATTTGGCGCCAATTTCAATCAGTCACTAGACAATGTATATCTATGTAGGTATTTTAATAACTAATTAAAGATACCACGTTCGGTATGTCGTTATAGATTTAAATTAATCTATTAAAGGTTACCTTTCTTGACAAATTTTACAATTAAATTATCTTTATTTATGGATTGAGCATTATCATTTTCAATTGATAAAATTGCCAGTTCTGAAATCTAGTAGTACTTCGTTATGCAACTGAATGTGTTCAGCACGACAAAAGCGCCCAGCCTAGAAAACTTCTATTCCCTATTAAACGTCAAAGTCCGTATTGAAAGACTATCATAAGCAGAATATTATTCTTCATATTGATTTTGACATTTATTATAGTACATATTTTATAATATGCCGTTCAAAAGGAAACGGTAAATTTTTTTACACAAAAAGAGCGCAATTTTCAACAAACTAAATTACCCTCATCTACACAAATATATATTTACAAATTTACTTTAGAACCATTCTATATGTTGTCAAACTATATGCTCTCTGTAGTTCCTTCATCACGATAAAAGTGACAAACCAATAAAACTAATGTTACCCAGTAAATGTCAAAGCCCTTATTAAAAAACCAGCATAAACGCAACATTCTTCATATCGATTTTAACATTTATCACGATTTAGCCCAATATACATCTTTTTTAAGATGACGCCAAAAAAGAGCGCCGCAATTGATTTACACCAAAAAAAGGCGCAATTTTTGACAAACTGAAATACCCTCAAGTTCTGATGACATACTGAAAAAATATGTGGCCAAAAGGGATGAACCCATTTTTTTGGAAAACGGCTATTCCGATTTTTTGCACGGAAAGATTTTTTGGAGTTCCAAGTGGTCTAGTTTAACATCCCACATAGCTAGTTTCTTGACGTTGTCTAGTTTCCATGCCATAAATGATTCCATTTTTTTGTGACCAAAAGGGCTGAACCCAGTTTTCTGAAAAACGGCTCTTCCGATTTCTTGCACAGAAAGCTTTTCTGGAGGTCCAAGTGGTCTAGTTTAATATCCCACAAAGCTTGTTGCTTGACTTTGCTTAGTTTCCATGCAATAAATGATTCCATTTTTTTGTGGCCAAAATAGATAAACCCATTTTTCTGGAAAACGGCTCTGCCGATTTTTTGCACGGAAAGCTTTTTTGGAGCTCCAAGTGGTCTGGTTTGATATCCCACATAGCTACTTGCTTGACGTTGCCTAGTTTCCATGCAATAAATGAATCCATATTTTTGTGGCCCAAATGGATGCACCCATATTTCTGGAAAACGGCGCTTCGAATTTTTCGTACGGAGAGCTTTTTTGGAGCTCCAAGTGGTATAGTTTAATATCCCACATAGCTAGTTGCTTGAAGTTGCCCAGTTTCAATGTAAAAAATGGATCCATCTTTGTCCGGATCCAGTTTGCTATTGATGGGTTTGATTGATTTTGTTCATGTAATAATTCCTATTTTATATAGATAATATTGTATGAAATATTATAAAACGTTTAAATTTGTATATAAAAATATGTAAATATAAGCAATTGCCCCTTTTTAATGTTAATTTTCATATTAAAAAATTTTTAAATGTTCCATTTCATTCTGGTTCATAGGAGATCCGACCACACTCTTTCTCTTTTAAATTCGCATTTTCTTGCAAATACTGGAAATCGCTAAATCATTCTGACGATTTTGACGCTAAAAATCGACGTTATCTTGGCGCATGTGACGACCATGGTGTAGTAATTATACAGGTAGCCCCATAACCCTAATTTGAGGTCTACACGTAACATAATATGTAAGATGAGATTGTCAAATTCAGTCGCAGAGAGAATTATGTTACGTGTACACTTCAAATTAGTGTTATCTCAATGTTATAACAAATTTTATGAGAGCGTTGTTATATCACAGCGTCTTCACGAGACATTTACTTTGAGATAACATGAGAGAAAACGTTGGCAGCGTACTAAAAACAAAATGTCGAATTTTCTCTTAATCACATACTAGGGGAAGACGTAATTGTACTTTTCCGATAAGATTTCATTTTATGCAAATGCTCATCGAGTTAACAGGTACCACATTTGCATAATTAGTTGTTTTAGTTTTAATTTTTCACACAAATTTAAATTTATAAATCAACTAAACACATTTATTCATTTATTTAACAGAGAAATTTTATCAAAAACATCGCTTTTCATTTATTTTAATAAACACTCACACATTCACACTATCTTATTTTTATGTACATGTGTTTTTTGACAGTTCATCTCATAAGATTGTTGTTATAAGAATTCTTATAACAACGCTCTCATAAAAATTCCTATAACATTGAGATAACACTAATTTGAAGTCCACACGTAACATAATTCTCTCTGTGATTGAATTTGACAATCTCATCTTACATATTATGTTACGTGTAGACTTCAAGTAAGAATTCTTATAACAACAATCTTATGAGATGAACTGTCAAAAAACACATGTACATGAAAATAAAATAGTGTGAATGTGAGATTGCTTATTAAAATAAATGAAAAGCGATATTTTTGATAAAATAAATGAATAAATGTGTTTAATTGATTTATAAATTAAAATTTGTGTGAAAAATTAAAAATAAAATAACGAATTATGCAAAAGTTGTGAATGTTAACTCGATGAGCATTTGCATAAAATGAAATCTTATAGGAAAAGGAAAATTACTTCTTCCCCTAGTATAAGATTAAGAAAAAAATCTAGATTTTGTTTTTATTATTCTGCCGACGTTTTCTCTCATGTGATATCAAAGTTAATGTCTCGTGAAGACGCTGTGTTGGTCTTCACGAGCCATCGACTTGAACATAACATGAACATGACGCCGGCAGAGCAACTGCAAAAAATTCATCAACTTCTTTGTTGTGGTGAATACGTGCGATGTCCATGTATTTGGTGATAGTGCAATAGAAATGGATTATTTAACAATTTCTTTCTGTCTCTTGACAGCGAATCTCATGGCGAACATTGATGCTCAGCCATATGTTCGGGCAGAGCATGGACGAAACATGGACATGAGCTGTCTACACTTGCCATACGCTATGTCCGACATGATGTTCATACCAATTTCATGGCTAATGTAGACACCCAGTAAGGGAAACAAATACAACAAAAAATTAGATGATGCTTGTCAAAAAAATATACGTGCTGGACGTGGCCAGTGAAGCCAGATGAGGGGATTTGTCTTCAAATAGTGGATTTTAACTTCTATTTGTGGACAGATTTTCGTTGGGAAGGATTTGGGTATTTTTCATTATAAGCACTTTTAACAAACATAAATTTTTTTCTACTTGTAGTAGATATTTCGATTTTAAAATGGTGCTTCGGTGATGAATTTGATTTGTTGGAATGCATCATGATATAAATCGTACGCGTGTGCAAAAACTAGGCTGAAACCGATATTGGCATAAGATGTTCAGAGATGTTATCACTTTTGGACCAAAGGGAGTTTGAAGAAATTTGCTTACAATATGTATTTAGTAGGGTATTCATTTAATCAGGTTTCTGCTTTAATCGGTTAATCGCTCGATTAACTAATCAAGGTTTTGGCTTAATCGGTTATTTTCGGTATTAACCCGTTAACCGATTAATAAAGTTTTTTCATAAATGAAGTAATTTCAACAAATAAAAATGCATAAATTATCTATTATTTTGAATTTATTAGTAAAAAAAAACAATATCATAACAAACATTACAATTCTTGAACTAAATCAAGCAAAAAAAATTATAAATATGTATTCATTAAAAAATTAACAAGTTTTTGAGATCATTATATCAGTTATTTCAATAGTTTAAGGAGATCTTCTAAAACAATCTTTCAGAAAAATAATTTGCTTTAAATGCTTAGGATTTAAGAGATTCTCTTCTTTGGTTTTGATAAAACTTGACTTGGAAAAATCCTTTCATTTATCACAGATGTTGAAGAAATCGAAAGCAATCCACAATACAGAACATCTAGTTTCTCAGTCCTTTTCCTGAAAAAATACGTTATAATACTACAAAATATGACAAAATTTGTTACGTCGGTTAAGCGACTGAAATTAACCAGTTTAACCGTTAATCGAAAATAGCCAATTTTAAATTAATCGGTCAGTTAATCGGGCAGTAATTAACCGGTTAACCGATTATCGATTAACCGAATGAATACCCTATTATTTTGCTACACTAGAGCATCAATAAATACAGTTTTTTTAGATTATCATACAGGTCTGTGTTCATTTCTGCATCTAACTCATTTTTTTAATTTTTACTTCAGCCCTTCAATTATAATGCAGTGTCTTCAACTGAAAAGTTGTAAAAATCAGTAACGTGTTGTCAACGTATGGCCTACGATATTTTAATAAGTTTCACCCTCATAATAAACTGACCTTATGATACGTGCCTGGCCATGAATGCCATGTTTGAAAGAGCGGGCTGACTGTCTAACCAACAAAGGAGACCAAAGTAGATTAATAGGAACAGCACCCTTCTTTGGTATATCACGTGGATACGTCGAACAATGAAATTTTTTGGAGGAGTGCTGATGACACCAAGTGAAGCTTATAACCACTCATCGAGCAGAATAATTGACAGTACACATCCTGGCTGCACAAAAGATATTTTGGCTCGGGGTGCTTGTGCCCTATACATAATAATAAGAATACAAGTTTCAGAGAAAGCAGTATTATTCTACAAACAAAACATATGCATATTGAATCGACACATACATATGCGATCGACAGCTTCTTTCTTATAAATATATTGAAAACAAAAACAAATTTGATTTTTTTATTTTGTCGCTCGAATTTAGATGAGCAGGCAGTAAAACTTTTGTCCCAAAATATTAGTTTTCGTAGAAAATTAAACCAAGAAATATAAAGGGCAATATACACGGTCAACATGCTTGACAAGCGTGGTAGTAGTATGTGTGAAATTTCGTTAGTATTAGTGACACCGACGACGCTTGATGGAAAATCTACTTGGTTTTGATTTTTCGTCCAGCACACGTACACGAATCTGACATCAAGCTGATTGACCGTGTATATTGCCCTTAATATAGGCTGACTTCCAAATCGTATCAATACAAAGTTTGTATACAGTTCTGCTGCGGTATTTAAATCGTGTATGTATGCGAAGTTGCTAAGCATTGCATCAACTTTGAAACCGATACCCTGATTACTTTTTTGCGTCGTTGCTGGTACTTGTCGACGACGTTTTGAAAAGGTATGCATTGTCAATATTTTGTACTGCGACGATATGAAACACTATACATTGTTCGAATACAAAGCAACTGACGTTTTGGAAGTCAGCCATACTTTTAGAAAAAAATTGTTCCTTATCCTAGAGGGAAAGTGAATTAGAGATAACATTTCTCAAAGTATTGAAAGTTGTTAGTTTTAATATACAGTAAAATAAAATACTGGCAATTTGTTTATAAGTTGAAGTGAAAAATGCATATTTAAACATACATATATATATGTATGCACATAGGCTCATATATGGCTAAATTGATATAATTGGGGTATTCACAAGGTGTCTTATCATGTCATAATGTCGTAAAGTTCTAATATTTTAAGATAGTTTAAAAACATTGTTGTTGTGCTTTATACAAAAAAGCCATAAAATAATAATACTTTTTGTGCTCTGTTTATTATTTTGTCATAACTACACAGTAAAAGTCTGAGCTGAACGGCAGAAACTCTTTCGTCGAGCCGGTGATAATATTTACAATCAGCCGCCATTGATATAAATGAATGTATGTAATATGCAGTAAAGTATGTCCTAAAATTGTTCACAGCTTTATAACTTCACATTTGATTATAATTTTATAGCTGTGTAACAAGTAAAAATAAAAAATCGACAAATTTAAAAATATGCAAGTGAGAAATTTTGTGTATACTTTAGCTGGCTGGCAGCCAACTAACGTTTTTCCACTAGAAGCCGCGTGGAAAATTGGTCGGCTCAGTCACCGGCAACAGCTGGTTTCGTTTATGTTTATGTATTTGAATAATTTCACTTTCTAAGTGCGTTGAAATTTGTTTTTACTGTAATTAAAAATTAAGAATTTAAAAGATATTCAGCTGGGTTTTATTTACTTTATGAACAAGTTGAATAATTTAAAAACAAACTGGCTATTATTTAAATTTTTTAACTTGTTCTTGGAATTCTGATTTCAAGTATTTATAATTGCTTTTTTTATCAGCTGGTAAAAATTTCAAATTGCACACTAACTTATGAGGGGTTGCTCACAGCAGTTATAGTTTTTCGTGTTATTATTTTAAAACATATGACATTATGACTACCTTGTGAATCCCCCAAATGTGTACTATTATTTACAGTGCTTTAACATCTACGCCATAAACAGGTTATAAGTTGTTTATAGGTTCTTGGATTATTTTAATTTCAATACATATTCTAGTTGCTCTTCAAGAAAAGCAAAAATTAGAAACAAAATGCAGTATGAACCGCTCGAATCTCTGTTGAGACTTATGTCTAGATTATGTAAATACAATTTTTTTTCGTTTTGAAATTGTGTATGGAAACATTTTGCTTTTAAACGCATTTAAATAATTTTTCGTGCAAATTTAAATCGTTTAAAAACGAAATTTTTTACAAAATCTGCCTATTAACATACATTTTAAAAATAATTGAATTTGTTGTGACACTTCAGATATGGTGAAATTGTTTAACTTTAAAGCAGATTTGGACCCCGAGCTTTTGATTTTATTAATCAGCTCAACTAATATCTCACCAAACCAAATGTTCCGATTTCGTAAAAAATTTGTAGCGACTGGTCCGCATAACCTGCTGATTTCAGAGCAGATATCTTAACGAAATCGTAACAGTTTTTGTATGAAATTGTTGACACGACTTCGTAAAGATATGTAGGTACGAAATTGCAATGATATGTTGGTGCGAATTCGAAACGATGCATACTGGGAAAAAAGCCCAATCTAGCGGCGGAAAAATCATATATTCCAACAAGTATTCCGATCCACAAAAAATGTGTGGATGGATTATAATGAAGGATGTAGGTCACAAGGAGTGCTAAAAGCTAGTTAGCTAAATTTAACACAGTGGGCGCTATATGTTGTTATACAAGACCAATTTTACCGATAAAACCCTTTAGTCGTCAGAAAGCTTATATCTTCCAAACTAATAGTCTGATTCACAAAAAACGGAAAGGCTGTAGGTTAAAAAGTCTGTTAATAAATTAGCTATTTTTAACATATGTTGTTAGATAAGAATAATTTTACCAATAAAATTCTAAAGTCCTCTGAAGATCCATATCTTCCAAACTAATAGTCTGATCTACAAAAATGTATAGACGAGTTATAAGCAGGGATGTTTGCTATAAATTCTGTAAAAATTAGACAGCTATTTTTAACACTGTGGGCGCAATATGTTGTTATATAAGACCAATTTTACCGATAAAATTCTTTAGTTGGCGGACAGCTTATAACTTCCAAATTATTAGTTTTATCGACAAAAAAATGTATGGATGAATTATAGGCTTTAAGGTCCGTACAATATTAGTCATCTATTTTAAGACAGTGGGCGCTATGTGTTGTTGTATACCAATTTTACCAATATAATACTTAAGGCCATGTCAGATAAAACTTTTGCTTCGCGTTGCGTTACAGATTCGCTTTGACATCTAAGATGAAATGTACACACTTATACGAAACATGCCACATAAAGCACTTTTAACGCAGCGTGCAGCGAAAAGTTCGGCAACTCTCATCTTTTTGCTTGCTTTGACAATCAGCTGGAATAATTTTCTTTTATTATATTGCCAAACGAAACATATTGCGCGTTTGAATCTGTTTTAATAAGAGGTAAATATGTATGTGGCATTTATTTATTTATAATAAATCGTAAAATAACATAATTGACTTTTATTTTTATAAAAAAAATATATATAAATAGCAAAATTATCAACTACTTTTTTGGTAAACGATCAATGCGCGAGTGTTGTCAAAGTTTTCATTGTGTCATACACCTTTTGCTTTACACTTTTCTATCAAAGTTAGAAACGTCACGCAAAGCGACAAAGTTTTATCTGACACGGCCTTTAAGTTCGCGAAAATCCCATATCTTCCAAACTAATAGTTTGATCCACTAAAATGTATAAATAGGTTGTATCTAAGGTTTTAGGCTGTAAATTGTGTAAAAATTAGACAGCAATTTTTAGTACTGTGGACGCTATATTTTATTATATAAGACCAATGTTACCGATAAAACTCTTTAGTCTGCAGTAAGCTTATATCTTCCAAACTAATAGTCTGATCCACAAAACCTTATGCATGGAAAGTCTGTAGGCTATAAAGTCTGTAAATAAATTAGCTATTTTTAAGACAGTGGGCACTATATGTACATACGAGCAATTTTAAATATTCAAAATGCATTAAAAAAAATTAAAAGTGCATTAAAATTTTAAAATGCATTAAAAATGTATCTTATAGTTGAAAACGACTACTTCATTGGTATTTTAATTGAATAACAAGTGGTTTCTAAAGCAAATTTCGACCAAATCATATAGAAGTACAAACAAGTAGAAAATTTGTAAAAATATGTATATTTAGAAAAACTGATGTAAAATTCGCATACGCAAGTTTCCTTAGCTAATTTTTGGAATAATATTACTCTATAATATATACATTAAGATCATGCAAAATTTTCAGGGACTCTCGAGTATACTTTTTTTGCATCTCTACAAAGATTTAGAAAATTAAAAAAAATTCTTTCTGTATTTACGCTTCTAAGCATTAAAGGCCATGTCAGATAAAACTTTTGCTTCGCGTTGCGTTACAGATTCGCTTTGACATCTAAGATGAAATGTACATACTTATACGAAACATGTCACATAAAGCACTTTTAACGCAGCGTGAAGCGAAAAGTTCGGCAACTCTCATCTTTTTGCTTGCTTTGACAATCAGCTGGAATAATTTTCTTTTATTATATTGCCAAACGAAACATATTGCGCGTTTGAATCTGTTTTAATAAGAGGTAAATATGTATGTGGCATTTATTTATTTATAATAAATCGTAAAATAACATAATTGACTTTTATTTTTATAAAAAATATATATATAAATAGCAAAATTATCAACTACTTTTTTGGTAAACGATCAATGCGCGAGCAGAGGGCGAAGCCGATGTAAAATGGTGATCGGCGCCGGCTAAGAACAAATATAGTCGGCGGCGGCTATTAGCCGGCTAAGAGCCGAAAATTTTTCGCCGGCGGCGGCTACCTAAATTTATCGGCTAACGGTCGGCTAACAGAGTATTTCTTGCTTACTTACATACAAGGTATATTTACAACAGGTATACTCGGCCCAATTATAAATAAACTTGCCTTTCTAGACGATTTACTGCCTTATTTATAAAAATAATTTTCATAAGAAATTTTTTTCATATGTTCCAAAACCGAATTAAATATTTTTAAATGCGCATGTTAGTAAATATCCACTTTTTATTATAAAAAATCGGCTTAGCCGCTAGCCGATATTAGCCGCAATAATCGGCGGCGGCTAAGTGATTGTGAAAATCACCGGCGGCGGCTAATAGCCGGCTATTAGCCGACCGGCTTCGTGCTCTGTGCGCGAGTGTTGTCAAAGTTTTCATTGTGTCATACTCCTTTTGCTTTACACTTTTCTATCAAAGTTAGAAACGTCACGTAAAGCGACAAAGTTTTATCTGACACGGCCTTAACTAAAATAGTAAATATATAAAGTAAAGCCGTTTAAAATAGCTGATATAACACTTTATCAAAAATAGTTACTTTGTCTGAAAACTTGCATCATTATCGCTTCAATACGCCAATAAATTTGATATAAAAATTAATAAATAATAGATTGGGCTTTTTGCCCTCTGTGCGACGTGTAGGTACGAAATAAATTTGTTCCGACAAACTGCATTGTTGTTAGAAATACACACACAATATATGGTCATACGTTGCCAACACGTATATAAGTGATTGTTACGACTTTTCAATTGAAGAAATTACATTATAAATAGGCTGAAAGCGAATAGATTAGGAATGAAATAAGATAACTGAAAATTGTTTTATAGATCCTCCTAACTAATTTCGGCTTTTTTTTATTGCAGATAGGAAAGTTTTTAACAATTTATTAGGGTGATCGATTATTCGACATTTTCCAGAAACCGGTTTTCGAATAGTTCGACTATTTGAAATTTCAGAAAAACCGGTTACGGTTTTTAAAATTCAGAAAAAACCGGTCGACCAGTTTTTTTTGTGAGAAAATTATAATACAAAGTTTTTATTTTTATATGCTTTAAAAAAAGAGTTAACATGTTCATGTAAGTACTTTCCGCATAAAAACATATTTTTGAAAATAAGGCAATGTTCCTATCCGAAAATTTCGGCCGTCCAAAGTACTGAGATCAAAATGATGATCAAGGGGGTTACTCTGTAATTCGAATCGAATGAAAATGCTTTCGAATTGCAATGTAAATAACATACAAATTATAATAGTTTTCCTTTCGAATCGAATTATAGAGTAACCCCCCAAGTTTTTGATAGGTATGATATCATGTAATTTCTAAGCTAACTTGGCAACATTTTGCCCATAATTCTTCCCAATATTAGAAAGGTGAAAAAATATTGCCAAATAGCAGGTTGCCTAAAAATGAGATGGTATTGTACCTATCAAGAACTTGGTCCTCATTTTGATCTCAGTACTTTTAACTACCGACATTTTTGAATAGGAACTTGGCCTTATTTTCTGTGCGGGTCTGACTTCTTTTTTCGAAGTTTTTGATTGGTACAACACTACACAGAAAAAATTGTGATAACTTTTTTTAAACAAACATGTTCTTGAAACTGATTTTAAATCTTTATTATTGTCTCTATTTAGTTTGATAAATAATTTTGTTTGACTTGTTATTTCATTTCATTTACCTACCGCCAATGTTGGCAACCTGATATAATGATGAAATTCTTTGATTTATTTTTTAAATTTCTCTAAAACATTTTTTGATTGAAACAATTTGTTTATTGAAAAAGTCAGAATTTTTTTCAATCAAATTATTACAAATTTTTGCATTTGAATTTACAAATTTCTTTATAGGACTTAAATTAAACAAATTTACATTTGATTCACGGAATTTGGCGTTTGAAGTGAAAAATTAGTTTTTTCTGTGTATAATTTCCATCGCTATAATTTCCCATACTTTCTTAATTGCTCATTATAGTCATCCTTATATGCGGCACGCCTTGCCATTACGTGATCAGCACAGTTTTTTTTACTAAAAATACCTTTCCAGGAGGAGTTACATTAAAAATCCAAAAAAAAAATTTGGTCCACATATATAGGGGGAGCAACCCTAGTGCACAGATTTACATTTTCTTGTTGTTTTTTTCGTTTTTTGTCTATGATGGATGTCGAAGTCCATATAAAATATGAAGTTCGACATAGATTCTACATTACAAGGCCAATCTAATTCGCTCTGATACCACATTATTAAATTATTTCACATTAATTGCATGCTTGAAATGCTCTTGAACAAAAATACTTAGGAAAATCAACAGTAAAAGTTCGTGTAAGTTTTAATATAGTAAAAACTAATAAAATATACGAATCGAACAGTATTCGACTGGGCCGGTTTTTTTATTTAAAAAAACCGGACTATTCGACATTCGAAAAATCAACATTTTGAAAAAACCGACAACCGTATAGCGGAAAAACCCGGTTTAAATACGGGTTGAAAAACCGAGTCGATCACCCTACAATTTATGCAACGTTTTCTGCATTTTATGAAAAATAATATAAAATCACTTATGAGTTGTCAACGTATGACCACCGATATTTACAAATTAAATTAACTACAGTCCAAATAGAGAATTCATAAGTTAATATTTAAATGATTTGAAATTTATATAGTATTATTTTTAGTGGTGATTTTTGGCGATAATATACATTGATTTTTGGGAATTTCGGGGATTAACATTTTCAAATTGGGGATGCGACTCGAAAAAAATTTGGGAGCCCTGATTGTGCTATGAAATTGACAACAATGTTTTACAAGAATGATCCGTATCCGAAGTTCGATCCGGTGCGGTTACAATCATGGTGAAATAAGTCTACAGGTGGCAGCATAACGTCAGCTGGTTATTTTTTGCTCTGCCAGTTTTGTGCATAATCCACGTCCAGCACGTATATATTTTTGACAAGCATCATCTGTTTTTTTGTTGTATTGTTGTATTTGTTTCCCTTATGCGGTCACCTGTATACTTATTTCACCATACCAAAGAACTAATCAGAAACATTCATGTTCATTGCGAATACAAGTGATTCTTTGAAATGAGCTATTGCGTTTACAATCATTACTCCTTGTTGAACAAAGACGGTTGCATCACAAAAAATCAGAGTACGTGATTGAGTATACTCGACAGTTTGACACTTGTTGCAGATAAGTGGGAAAAATAAAGATTATTATCAAGCTTGAGGCCAGTTTTTCAGTTTATAATAAAATGGTTTTTATTTATTAATGCGTTTATTCCGAAGACAAAAATTGTGTTTTGCTACACTATATGATCGAAGGGAGTTACAATTCATCTACATACATATGTCTATATAAGTACATTGACACATCAATGCTGTTTGTTGCTATTCGATTATTATGAACATAATTTGACACTTCTTTTTTATTATTTTGTAAACACATTTAAACAAAACCTGAGTTATAGGCAATAGAATATTCTGAAGATTGTTTTAATTTATACATAATTTGGTGGTTTGGTGTGTACAATTTCTCAATTAGTGTCAAAACTAGTTTAAGATTATGTCACAGGGCTGTGTCGCTCACCCTGTGAGAATCCTATAGTCATACAGAGCTTTCGCGTTTCGTCATAAGAGGAGTTTGCGCGGTTACTTCTTCGTCGGACAGGCATGCTGGTTCCATGGTATGTTTGCCAGTGTTACCCATCCCTACACAAACTCTGCCTCGATGGACTTGTGTATTTTCTTGTAGGAAGTTATGTGGCCTGCAGCTCGTTGATGACAAATTAGCTGTTAAGATCACATTTTCTGCTGTGGCCGAACTAAGTGGTTCTGAGTGCATTGGCATTTGGCTCATTTTCGAAGATGTTGGTACTGACTGCTGATGCATCGTTGTTATTGGCTGCATATGCCGTATTCCGGTCAATACAGTATTATAATTTGGCCACAAGGGTTGGTTTGTATGTCGCGGAAGAGTACACTGTGCTATTGAGCTTGAATATACATGCGGTGTAACATTCTGAAATAAAAATTTAAAATTTTAATGTAAACAGTTTTTGGAAAGGAGCTACATATGGGCATCTCCACAGAGAAGATCACTTTTTGTCGCGCTACTTTACCAAGCAATTAAGCTTGTACTTTAGTGCCATTCTGCATTCTACACAAAAATATAAAGAAGTATAAAACATTAAGGACTTTCTTTGAAAAACAAACGTGACAACAAGCGAACTTTTCTGTGGAAGTATATACATATGTATGTCTATATATTACATTAAAAAATGATCAACTAGAAATACGAAAACTCAGGAAATACAATAATTTTTTTTATAAAGAGAAAAAAAAATATTTTTTTGTAGTAATATATTTTTAATAAAACATTTTAACTACAGGTTTAAAATTATGCTTGCATTCCCCTCAGGAAAATATAGTTCACATTTATTTATTTAAATTGCAACTAAGCACAACAAGACAAGATATCTTATTAACAGGGCTCAGACTTTCATGGAGCTAAAAATTGATTTTAAGCGCATAACAAATGCATATAAAAATGAACTTACACTAGTTTTGATTTAACTGCCTTTTGTTAAAGAGCACTTTTGACTTAACTGCACAAAATTATTATTTGGTATCACTATCCCTTAAAATCTCCTAGAAATTCGTTTTTAAAATGCACTTTCTATGCCGGCACTTTTAAGATAAATGCCTTAAATTTTTTACATTTTAAAATTATTTTCATACAAAAAATCAATCTTAGCTGCATTTTGACTAAACTACACAAAATATTTGTTTTCTGTGACTATTCTTCCTATTTTAAGTACACTTTGTATACCTGTACATTTGAAATATTTTTTGGCAGTTTTGAATTATTTTCATATAAAAAATTAAGGTTATCTGCACGCATTAAATAATTTTGTTTACGTTAGGGCTGTCATACGTCTTGGTTTTCCAGGATTGTCCTGGTTTTAGACAAATTGTCCTGGTGTCCTGGCCCACTCTTAAATTGTCCTGGTTTTTTGATACAGGTCAACGCAGACAAAAATTTAATTTCTGCTGATTTTTGTTATGAACAGTGGTTAAGCTTTCTGTTATAACGCTGTTTACATGAAACAATTTTACCAGCATTTCGTCACCTTATTATTGGTTAGACCCATAAACACAGGAAAAAGCATTAGAAAGCAGCAAACCAATAATAAGCTGACGATTTGTTATCTTGGAAGAAATCGGCATTTTCGGCACTTCAATTCGAAAATTCGGCAAGAAAATCGGCGTAAATAAAGCTAAGCATTTTTCGTGGTTTTATTAATTTTTATTAATAAGAAAACAAAAAATAGCAATCGCCAGTAATTTCATGTGGTTTATAAACATAAATGCATGAAAAAATATTATTTTACAAGCTTAAATAATGAAATATAAATGATTTTCAGAATGAATACATTTCCGAATTTATAATTTTTGCTAAATCGCTTTTAATATGAGTACCAAAACTATTGGTTTTATGAGTTACAAATAATCTGTACAATAAAGAATTCCTTCTAAAGTTTAATTTTCTAAGGAACATCGAAATTTAGTTTGGTTATCCGCCTACTGAAGAATGTGCTAAGCTATTAACTGGGAGGTCGCAGGTTTTATTCCTACCAAGACTCGGGTGTTTCTGCAGAAAAGCTCAAAAAGGCTTAATCAGTAAGAGCATTTGTTAAATTGACGGAGCTAAATATTTGTCCGATATTTGCAGACAAATGTGGGAGAACCAAAATTTTTTTAAAAAAATTCTGCTAAAACTTCAAAAGCCTTTGTGGAATCGCCTCGCTTTATTTTCGAAATTGTTTGCCAAAAATTATATAAATTAATTTCAGTCTTTTTGAATATTTGTTCAAATGCAAGAACTTTCAATCTATAAAATTCTGAAATTTCTAATAATATCAAAAATAGTGTTGATTTTTTGATATTTGGATTTATTAAACTTAGTGATTTACAGTTACCATCAAAATCAAAGTTTTCGTATGAAAGTGAGTATTTCTATATAAAAATTTACACAAAGCCTGGGGCTTACGTCTTTCAACTACTCGATGAAATAAACAAACACGGTTCGCCTCGCCCGCCAATGTGTTTATTTTCGCCCCTCGTAATTTCAATTGCTTTTTTTATTTTTGTTTATTGTTTTTTATGTATTAATTACATGTTCAATTTGAAATATATGGTTGAAACATGTATCAAAATAAAAATTTGTTGCGGTTCATTTTTATATGATTAGTTCTTGGAATATATAAGCTTTTGTTGTACATTATAATTGTTTATTATAAATATTATAAATATATAAGTTTGCCCTTAAACGTAATGAAAAGTTGCCCAATTTTCTTTTTGTATAAAGACCTATTAGAACGAAACCTATAGCTACCAAACATATGGTTTTCTCTATGATTACAATTATTGTTTTTGTAAAACCTCACATACACCTCACCCAATTCTTTAAACCTAGAAGTTTTACTTTTAATTAAGACACTACGGTACATTCAAATTCATATCTGATTAATTGACTCCAATTTCAATAATATTTCATTATAAAAATCTTAAGTTAGATTGATCAACCAAAAAATAAAAATAAAAAAAATTATATCGAAGCACAAACTATTCTTCAATTCACAAGCTCAGTCGTATGTCTTATCGTTTAAAAAAAGACGACACTTGCTTATGTGCTTGTGAACAGACAAATTTGTTGTATCGTTATTTTGTCGTATTTTATACGTTAATTCAATGTAGTCCGTTAATTTTCAGTAAATAGTTTATGCCGAAAAACGAATTTTGTTATTATTTACAGGTTTAAAGATTTCTTTAATACAATTACCAAGTTTTCGCTAATTTGCGACTATTTTTCGCGATTTTTGCGAATTTTGTCCTTTTTGACTGTGTTGGCGATTTCTAATAAATTTTAGGCTTGTTTCCGATTTTGCAACTTCTCGCGAATTTTTGCAAAGTTCGCGATAAAAGCGGCTTTTTGCAAGTTTCCAGCTTCCTTACCGTTTTGCCGATTTTTAAGCAATATTAAACGTTGCTATCATGCCGCTATTAGCAAGTTTTTGCGAATTTTCGCTATTTACGCGATTTTGACCAAATTTTTTGCATTCCTCATAGTTTTAGCGAATTTTAATCAAAATTATTGCTTGTCTAAAATTTTGAATTTTTTCGCGAATTTGCACTTTTTTCGCGACAGGCGTAATTTTTCCAATTTTTTGGCTTTCTTACATTTTTAAAGTAATCAATATTACGCTTTGTAATCTTTAAAATTTTAGCAAGTTTTTGCAAATTTTCATAATTTTCGTGTTTTTCCCCGAGTGTTTGACTTTTCTTACAATTTTCGGGCTAGTTTAAAATATTGACATTTTTAGAGCTCGAGTCACTTTTAGTCTATATAAAACCTTGATATCAATGTTTGCATTTATTTACTTTTGATTTTGCAAATAATCATAATTTTGCGAAGTTTTTTGATCAACTCTTCTGCACGCTGTTATAGCTGGTTCCCATTCAATACTTTATATTTGTTTACAAATTAATCTAGCAAATAAAATATTTCCAGACAATACAACCATTTGGAAAACATAAAAAAATCAATCGTATAATTATAACGCAGTTTTCTATGGAAAATGCTAGCAACAAAAATACAATATTGTATAATTAGACGATTACACAACACATACGAAGTTAATACGAGCTTGTGAATTGAACATATGTTTCTCCTATCCATTGTAAAACGGGCTCTTCCGAACGAAAACACTGGTTTCAATTTTTATCGAATTGAGGCTTCAATAGAAAATTTAATGCAAACAGTAAATTTTTTTACAGCCAACATGACCTGCATGATGCAGGAAGTGTTGAAAATGCAGTCTACATTATTGCAGGCTGCATTGAACAAATCATGAACTTAAAAATCTGTTTCTGGTTAAATAAATTGATGTCATGCTTATCTCTGAGACGCATTGACGACTAGAAGCTTTTTTGAAATCATCGGATATACTCTCTACGATACAAAGGACCCCCAGGGTAGAGCTTGTGGTGGCTCGCCTGTACTAATAAAATGGCGATTAAAACGCTACTTAATGGGTGATCATTGTAAAGACTATCTTCAAGCAACTAACATCTGCATTGAAGATGTTCATCAAAACATAGTGATTTATCAATTTACTCTCCTTCAAGGTACTCTATTGCAGAAAATTAATATAGTAAATTTTTTAATTCACTATGCCGCTGGTGACTACAGCGCTAAGCACACGTTCTGGGGATCTCGTCTCATCACAACAAAGGGTCGGGTTTTGTTTGACACAATTTCTAAAATGCGTTTGAATGTTATATCAAATGGGCAGCCAACTTACTGGCCAACAGATCAACGAAAAATACCTGATGTTATTGATTTTGCAGTGGTAAAGGGTGTGCCCAGCGAAATGATCCAAGTTGAAGCATTTTTAGATTTGTCTTCAGATCACTCACCAACTATTGTCACTATATATTCACATACAACTTCTTCACCCACTTGTGATTTAACGATGACAACTACACGTATTAATTGGTTGAAATACAAGAAATATTTGAGCGCTCATTGCACAGAAAATATTCTATTACAAAAGCCTGCTGGCATAGATGACTCTATTAGAATGTTTGAAGCAAACCTTAAGCAAGCTGCTGTAAATGCTACTACTACAAATCTTCAGGTGAGATATAATAACATTTATTCAGAAGATTTAGAACTGTTTTTATCTAAATAAGAACAGTTCGTAGAGAATGGCAACGCTACAGATCCCCTCAGCTAAAGTCTAGGCTAAAGGAATGTATTAATAAGCTTAAAACTCTATTAGAATATAAAAAAATCGCTGCTCTTCAAAAATTGATGAATGGACTCGACGCAACACCTCAACCAGACTATTCGCTATGGAGAGCAGCCCGAGACCTCAAAAGACCAGTGATATATAAGCCTCCATTGCGAGCTTCGAATGGAGACTGGGCAAGAACTGACACTGAAAAAGGTACTCTGTTTGAAAACCACTTGCAGAAAGTATTTACTCCAAATTCGTCTAATACTATAGTTGAGCTGCCACCTGTCGTCGCTATACCAGATGTTACCTTCTTATTGTACTGAGAGTAAACACTATATAGCGGGCTTAAATTCGAAAAAAGCTGCAGGCACTGATAAAATAAGCAATAAAATTCTCTTAGAACTACCCTATACTGCAAAAAGGATAATTCTATTTATTTTCAACGGTATTTTGCGCCTCAAATTCTATCCCGCAGAATGGAAGGTTTCGCTGATTACCATGATACCTAAGCCAGGCAAAGATCATACAAAGATGGAATCCTACAGGCCTATACACAGCGTCTTCACGA
Organism: Panzeria rudis; assembly: GCA_956483635.1. Classification (NCBI taxonomy): domain Eukaryota; kingdom Metazoa; phylum Arthropoda; class Insecta; order Diptera; family Tachinidae; genus Panzeria; species Panzeria rudis. Next base: position 75,509,586 of record OY101447.1, on the reverse strand, counting down.
AACATTAACTTTGAGATAACATGAGAAAAAACGTCTGCAGAATACTAACAACAAAATGTCGAATTTTCTCTTAATCTCATACTAGGGGAAGACGTAATTTTACTTTTCCGATAAGATTTCATTTTATGCAAATGCTCATCGAGCTAACATGTACTACATTTGCATAATTAGTTATTTTATTTTTAATTTTTCACACAAATTTAAATTTATAAATCAGTTAAACACATTTATTCATTTATTTAACACAGAAATTTTATAAAAAAACTCGCTTTTCATTTATTTTATTAAACACTCACACATGCACACTATTTCATTTTCATATACATGTGTTTTTTGACAGTTCATCTCATAAGATTGTTGTTATAAAGGGCATAATACACAATCAATAAGCTTGATGTCAGATTCGTGTACGTGTGCTTGACGAAAAATCAAAACCAAGTAGATTTTCCATCAATCGTCGTCGGTGTCACTAATACTAACGAAATTTCACACATACTATTTCCACGCTTGTCAAGCATGTTGACTGTGTATATTGCCCTTAAGAATTCTTATAACAACGCTCTCATAAAAATTCTTATAACATTGAGATAACACTAGTTTGAAGTCTACACGTAACATAATTCTCTCTGCGATTGAATTTGACAATCTCATCTTACATATTATGTTACGTGTAGGCCTCAAGATAAGCCTCTTGTCAAACATGTCAAAACTATTTGAAAAGCAACTCATGAGTAAGCTACCACCCATACTGAATTGTACTGGATGCATTCCAGACGATTGAACAAACACATAGACTCGTGAATGTGATTAGAAAAACCTTCGAGAAAAAGAAATATCGTTCTGCGCTCTTCATCGATGTTTCTCAGGCATTTGCTAAAGTATGGCACGAAACTTTAATACATAAACTAAATCAAAACCTACCCGCAAACACCCTTAAGCTTTTAGAAAGCTACTCAACTAAGCGAAAATGTGTTGTTAAGGAAGGTATTTTTCTAAGCCCTCCACAAGCGGTTGAAGCCGGAGTTCCTCAAGGCAGCATCCTCGTTTCTGTATTATATCTGATATATGCCTCTGACTTGCCGGTAAGTAGTAACATAACCATATCAACATTCGCTGATGATACAGCTTTTCTAAGTGTTCGCAAAAGCCATCAAGAAGCTTCCCGCAAACTGCAAGGGTATATACCCCAGTTGGAAAAATGGCTAAAACAATGGCGTATAAAAATTAACGAACAAAACTGCATACACATTGCTTTTACATTGTATAGAGAAATAACCAAACTATACCTCAACACTGAAGTAAAATACCACGGTGTTCATTACGATATTCGTCTAACATGTAAGTCTCAGTTAAATGAACAGGTGAATCAAATGAAATTAAAAGAAGCGCAATCAGCTCATTGGAAGGAAGTCTACTCTAAGCCTAGATTGTAATCTTCTTCTATACAGCTCCATTCTAAAACCAATATGGTCCTACCGTATTCAGTTATGGGGCACTGCCTCGGCACCAAATGTAGAAAAACTTCAAAGGCGACAAAATAAAATACTCCGCACGATTACAGCAGCCCCATGGTACATATGCTAGAAAGTAGAGAATTCATAAAGATTTAGATGTGCCGGTAGCTAAGACACTGTTTTCTAAGCACGTGACAAGATGCATAAAAAAACTCGAGTTGCACCCAAATCCCCCAGCCCGAAACATCATTAACTTTAGAGGCTGAGAAGAAGGGACACTCTTGCTCTCAGACGAACACATAGACATGCAAAGAACCAACCGCTGAAACAAATATTTTTGTCGGGCACTGATTTGATTACTTATGCCAATCATACACTACACAAGTTCAGTGTTCAAGTCTGGCACTGCGTAAACGAAACTTGTATACACACTATACAATTAAACTGCGCAGTTTTTTATTTTAAAGCTGCAGCGAAGGAGACAACATGTGTAAATACAGCGCTACTTTATTGCTTGCTATATAAATAAAAAGAAAGCAAAGACAAAAAATTCGCTTTTTTAATAAATTTTTCGTGGACTTCGACTTTTATGATTCTCTTGCTGCAATCGGTGCTTTCAATATGCCATAATGCAAATGATTCTCCGTATAATTCTACAAACTTTGTCCAGAAAATTTTTTTTACGCTCATTATTGTTTTTAACTCTTCAAAATCGCGACACAACTGAGCGTTTGCAACATACACTACACAAGTTCACTGTACAGTTTTAGAAACTTGAGCAAATATCAAAATAGTTTTGATTTTCACTCAGTTCACTGCGTAAATAGCACAACCACCGCCATACACTACACAAACGCACTGTACAGTGCCAGACTTGTGCAGTGAACTTGTGTAGTGTATGGCCGCCATTACTTAGAGTTAAGATTTGATTACTTGTTTGTTCAATTTTATTGAAGATACAATAAATAAATATATAATAAATAAATATAAAAAATCCATTCTAGGGTTAATAATATTTAGATACAAGAAAAAGATATTAACAGCCTTGTTCTGGCAATTTGGTAATACTAAATTTGTAACCGAATTTTTTTGCCTTATTGTAACTCTTATTTGTTCTGGTATTCCGGCAGTATGGTAATAAAAAAATAATTCAACAATGTGGTGAAAAAATTTTACACATTTTTGTAATAAAATTTTATTATTTTTAATAATTCTACACGAACTATCAATCGCCCAAAGCACCTAATTGCTTTTAGATTTTATTCATATTGCAAAATAAAAATAGTTGCAAATGACACAAAAGCATTGGGTAGAACAATCTTAGGTGGCAAAATGAGTAATCGTCCATGTTTCTTAATCATTAGTGACTATGCCAAATTGCGAAAATTCGAAAAAACTTGCTAACTTTAAATAGATAGAGAAGTCTGATAGTGTAAAAAACCAAGAACTAGCAAAACAATCACGTTTGCCGTAAAAATAGCGAAAATTTGCGATAAATTGCAAACAAACCTTAAAATTGTTTTAAAATAGCTAAAATTATAAAGAATGCAAAAAACTCGAAACAATGGCAAAAACTTGTTAACACCAAAAAGATAGAAAATTCTGATAGTGATTAAAATTCGGTAAAACTGTAAAAAAAGCCAAGAATTAGATAAAAAACACTTATCGCGAAAATATGCGAAAAATTGCAAAATTCCTAACAAGCCCCTAAATTGCTTAAAAATAGCTAAAATTGTAAGAAATGCCAAATTGCGAAAATTACGCAAATTCGCAATTTTGCGGTAAAAGTGATTTCTTTTTGCCATTTTTTGTATTATTTACAATTTTAACGACGTCTAATCAATATCAGATTTCGTTATATTTTTAATCTTAGCAAGTTTTGCGAATTTTCGTAATTTTCACGTTTTTTCGTGAATTATTGGCGTTTTAGATACTCTTAAGCAAATTAAGGGTTCGTTTGCAATATTGCAATTTCTCACGAATTTTCGCTAATTTCGCGGTAAAATTGATTTGATCGATGTCTTATGAATTTAAGGGCTTGTTTCCAATTTTTCGCCAACTTTAATAACAGATTGAATAAAATTTTTTAAAAAAAATTCTTGTTACCTACTTTTTTGGTAGTAGTTTTATTGACTTTTGTTACCATAAAAAATTATCAGAATATCTATTTCCTATTTTTATAACTTTGGCTATAAGTTATAACCATGGTGACTATATTACTGCGTCAGAATAGGCCTGTAAAACTAACTGCCAGTTTTTGTAAATAAAATAAACATTTTCGTTAGGGAATTTATATTGAAACAACAATAAAAAAACTCAAATTTGTTTTTGTTTTCAATTCAAAGTCCCAAACAAAAATTTTAATTTTATTTACAAAAACTGGCAGTAAAATTATACCAAGTGCAATATATATGTATGAAAATATGTAAGTACGTAAGAAAATAAGGTCAGATTTCACACAAACTTAAGGGCCTAATTTTCTATATCCCCAGTGATAAACACCTCACTCGGACGTCACATACTAAGGTGAACGCAGAATAAAAATAAGTAAACTTTGTAAAACACTACGACATTGCGTTGGATTGCTACATTTATCACTTGAATTCCCAATACACACATAGAACTATGAATTAACATCAATATTTTTCATTAAATATCAATATTATTTGTAATATCATAATTATTTTTTGCAGTTACAATTGCAAATTTTATTATTTACAGGTAATTTCCTTATTACATATAGCAATCTTTCGCTAACTTGCAATTTTTTTGGCGTTTTTTCTGAACTTTTAATTTTTAACGGCTTTGGCGGTTTCTAATAAATTTTAGGGGTATTTTCCGCTTTTGCAACTTCTCGCTAATTTTTGAAAAGTTCGCGATAAAAGCGACTTTTTGTATGTTTTCAGCTTCGCAACAGTTTTGCGGATTAGTAAACAATACTAGACTTTGCTATCATTCCCCTGTTAGTGAGTTTTTGCTACTTTTCGCCATTTTCGATATTTTTGCCGAATTTTTTGCATTCCTTACAGTTCTAGCGATTTTTAATCAATATTATGGGTTGTTAAAAATTTTGTAACTTCTAGCGAATTTTTTCAAAGTTCGCGATAAAACCGACTTTTGGCATGTTGTCAGCTTCTCAACAGTTTTGCCGATTACTAAACAATACTAGACTTTGTTATCATCCCGCTGTTAGTGAGTTTTTGCGAATTTTCGCCATTTTCGATATTTTTGCCGAATATTTTGCTTTCCTTACAGTTCTAGCGATTTTTAATCAATATTATGGCTTGATCAAAATTTTGCAACTTCTCGCGAATTTTCGCAAAGTTCGCGATAAAAGCGACTTTTGGCATGTTTACAGCTTCCTAACAGTTCTGCCGATTGTTTAACAGTACTAGACTTTGTTATAATCCTGTTGTTAGTAATTTTTTTTTTACAGTTTTAGCGATGTTTAATCAATATTATGGCTTGTTTAAAATTTTGCAACTTACCGCGTATTTGAGCAAAGTTCGCAATAAAAGCGAGTTTTGGCATTTTTGCAGCTTTCTAACTGTTTTGCCGATTTTTAAACAATATTAGGCTTTGTTATCATCCCGCTCTTAGTAAGTTTTAACGAATTTTCTCCATTTTCGCGATTTTTACCGATTTTTTTTCTTTCCTTACAGTTTTCCGATTTTTAATCAATATTAGTTATGGCTTGTTTAAAACTTTGTAACTTTTCTCGAAAAATTTAATCACAAACGCTTGAATAAAACTTGCGCTTGATTTGGCATGTAAAGTGGGTTATTTTTCACTGAAACGTTTTATAAAATTAGTTTTTCATATATTAATTTAAAACAATAACGTAACAATCAGGTGTTCAACACTAGCACTCTCCTGCCATTGTAAAGTGTTTACCAAAATAGCAATTCAACAAATTCTATGTGAAGTGAGGCATAGGGATATAGAAAATAAGGCACCTACATATAGACACTTAAAATTTTCAAACTAACTGCCAGGCCCACTATGTCGACACAGTTCTTTCTTTCGCACAATTTCATTTAAAACAAAACAAAATCTAAAATTTTGTTTTTGTATTAAATATAATTGTAAGAAAGAAAGAATCGTATCGACATAGCGGGCCTGGCAGTAACTGTTAATTGGTGTAGTCTATAGAATGTACTACACTAATTAACACTGATATTTAAAGCAATAAAAATTAAAGGCTGTTCCATCAGTTAATGTAATTTTATTATGTAATTTGGGCAATATGCTGTATCTTGGAAACGGTAAACTCTTAAAATTTTCAAAAACTGACAAATTGCAAAATTAAAAGAATGTCAAAACGAAAAATCGGCAAAATGAAAAAAGCGCTTAAAGATCGCGAAGAAACTACAAAAAAGCGAAAAACTGAAAAAATCGTCAAAGCGAAAAAATCACTACAACATAAGAAAATCGCCAAAACTAAATATATCATTAAAATACGAAAAAATCGCAGTAAATGTAAAAAATTACCAACACGAAAACAAGCGCCAAAACAAACAAAAAAACAAAAAACGCTAAAACCAAAAAAAAAACGCCAAAACTAAAAAAATCGCAAAAAAAATGCCAAAACAAAAAAAATTGGTAAAACTAAAAAATCACAAAAAACCGCAAAAGCGCTAAAACTAAAATAAATTGGAAAAGTAAAAATATTGTCAAAAGTGAAAAAAACGTTAGAACAAAAAAATAACGTTAAAGCAAAAACAAATATCAAAACTAAAAAAATCGGCGAAAACAAAAAAAATTGCAAAAAAAAAACGAAAAATCGCCAAAGCAACGGAAAAAACTTAAAAAAAATCAAAGCGAAAAAAATTTTTGAATGAAAAAGGGATAAAAGAAAAAGGGATATATATGTATTCGTACGGAACCCTTCGTGTGCGAGCCAAAGTCGCGCTTTATTGAATTTATTTTAAACTAGCTGTGCCCGCGGCGTTGCGCGCCCGAAATTAATTTTTGATTAGCTATAAAAGTAAAAGCAAAAATCAGCACATAACACATTTTTTAGAAGTATGACAAATTAATTACATTTATTCATTAATTAAAGAAGAAACAAAACATGATCTTTCACAGTTAGTTTTTTTAATAGAAATATGTATGTATGTACATATGTAAGTACATAATACTTTTTATCTTGTTTAAATATTTATAGCTTTTAACCTCGATTTTTCCTGCAAGGATATATTTGATAAAAAATTAAGTGTTCTACTACCCCATCTTTGCCCTAGTTTAGAAAAATTGCTAATATAATCTGTCTATGAGACCATTTAAATAACGATCTATTTATGTTTCAAAATTTGTTGATAGTTTCGGAGAGGTAGAAATCGCCCAGCTACCCTCTCTTGATCCTAGAATTGAAAATTTACAATTTATTTCCCCGCCTAAAGTTGAAACTATCTATATTTTTAACTCTATCATAATAGGTAGGATAGTTTTGGAGATTCAGAAATTGCTCCCCTACACCTTTATTGATCTTACTTTAGAAAAAAATATAGGTTTAGGCTATGTGTCCTTTTGGACGCAGATCTATCTACATGTGCATGTTTTAAAGCGGCTGATAGACAGATCAATATTCACTTTCAATATATGTGTTTGTGTGCGTTTTTATGAAAATTAAAAGCATCTTCATATTCTTCAATATTTCCCCCCGTATATTTGTATTTGTTTTTTGTAAACAAACGCACCCAAACACATACATTGAAGCTGAATATTGACTTATCTGGCATTCGATTAACATTCATTAAAATCAGTTGGGTAGTTTCCGAGAAGCAGAAATTGTCCCCCAGCAGCCTTGATCCTAATTTTGAAAAACAATACAACCTACATATGCGCCCTCTTAGACGCAGAACAATCTATGTATAATATTTTATCAAAATCGGCGAGGCAGAAATAGACCATCTGCAACCATCGTGGTTCATGTTTAAAAGCAAATATACATATGTATATCCTGTGTGTCCTTGTAGACGGAGATGTATTGTTTTTAAAATTTTATTAAAAACGATTGATTAGTTTCGTAGAGGCAGAAAATATCCCTACCTAGCTCTTGATCATACTTTTGATCAAAGATATAGCCTATGTATGTATCCTTCTAGACGCAGATTCATTTATGTTTAAAATTTCATTAAAAGCTGTCGGACGGTTTCGGAAAAAATTATAAAGCCTTTGTTGTTCTTTTGTGCGCAGAACTACCTATGTTTTATATTTCATATAAAGCAGTTAGATAGTTTCGAAAAAGTATAAATCCATTGTTCTCGTTCATCAGAAGCGGCTAGATAGTTTCGGAGGCAGAAATTGCGCCTCTGCACCCTCTTGGTCCTAGTTTTGAAATATATAAAGCTTTTGTGTTCTTTTGTACGCTGGTCTATCTGTCGGATATGTTCTGTATTTCATGTGGAATTAAAATGTGCGGAATTTTTAAAACATTGTTGTTGCAAATTAATATTTATGACAACAATGCTTTGATAATTCCGCACATATTAATTCCACATGAAATACAGAATATACCGGTATGTTTTAAATTTCATCAAAATCGGTTAAATAGTTTCGCAGAGACAGAAATCGCTCCTCTGGCGCCTCTTGGTCCTAGATTTGAAATATATATATAGCCAATGTGTTCTTTTGTACGCAGGTATATCTATGTTTTAAATTTCATCAAAATCGGTTGGATAGTATCGGAGAGGCAGAAATCGCCCCTCTCTCCTCCACTGTTGATCCTTGTTTTGAAAAAATATAAAGACATTGTGTTCTTTTGTATGCATATCTATCTATGTTTTAAATTTCATCCAAATCTTTTGAATAGTTTCGGAGAGGCAGAAATTACCCTCTGCTCCCATACTGGTCCCATTTTTGAAAAAAAGACAAAACGCTTGTGTTCTTTTGTACGCAGTTTAAAATTAAATGTTTTAAATTTCATCAAAATCATTTACATTTTTTCGGTGAGACAGGAATTACCCCTCTGCCTTCTTCTGTCCCCCTCTTGGTCATAGTTTTGAAAAAGTATAAAGCTATTGTATTCTTTTGTGCACAGATCTATCTATGTTTTAAATATCATCAAAACCGGTTAAATAGTTTTAGAGATGCAGAAATTGCCCTCTGCCCGCCTCTTGGTAATAGTTTTTAAAATATACATATAAAGCCTTTGTATTCTTTTAGACGTATATATGTTTCAAATTTCAACAAAATCGGTTCAGCCGTTTAGTCGATAAAGCGTAACAAACGAACAAAGTTACTTTCGCATTCCGACGGCGGACAGACTGTCTGGAGGGCGAACAGCGTACTCACGTTAATAAGGTTTTGTTTTTCTTTTGAGTACGGAACCCTAAAACTCTTGCTTTAATAGTTCTCTGCTAAAACGTTAATAAATATTTTCTGGGTATGGGGTTTACTGTCCCTCGACCCTATCCATAGCACTTTAACCTAACCCTATATACCTTAGGTCCGTTCAGAGGTTCCATTCTACATTTTGTCGAAAAAACTTTAAAAATCGGATCGGTGTTAATTACCTCTTACAAACATATAAATATACATACAAACTATTGCTCTTTATAATATTAGTATAGATGATCTAATAATTGATCTAAGCAATGTTGTAGTCAAATTACCCTTTTTGGTATAGATTTAGCAAGAAAATCTTTAATGATGTTATCGCATCATTAAACAACGTTCACTTGTATAATTAAGCTTTAAATCTCCAACAAATGTTGCTCCTTGTTCAACAATCTCTAAAGGCTTCACAAAGTGACTCCATTGCAAGGGCCGCACATAGGGGCAAAAGTATATCAAACTGAGCGATAAATCAGCAGGCATCATTTGATAAGAAAGATAGGTACCAATGGAAATGTAATTCTATATACATACATATATCAAATATAAATATAAAGATATCATAGCCTTCCGAAGAAATCTATTAAATAAACAAAAATAAAAATATATACATATAATTTTTTAGTGTATATGGAAGCTATTACTATTTCTTATTACTCCCCTGCGAAAAACTTTTGTACCAATTGTCTTCAACGTAATTCTCCTTTCACTGGTGGAAATGGGAGTGAAAATGCCGATGTAATGCGTAGGTGAAAAGGAAAAATGGGCTTAATTATAGGATCGTGGCAGAAACTGAATAAATTTAAAGCAAGACATACAAAGTTTTAGAAGGGCTTTCTTGCCATGTCTAAATATTGGACATTAGGAGGGAAAGATCCGAGATGACATAAGTGGCGCCCAGAATTCGATGTGGGATTAAAAAGCCACTAGCTCCAAAAATTAAGCCACAGTCAAGCCATAAACAACGATATGCAATGTGATGAAATCGGACTTCAAATGGCGGCACTATATAAAAAAATAAAAAGTGCAGTATTTTAAGGCGTTGCAAAAAATTGTTTTTCCTTTTTTAGAAACGTCATTGAGATATCTTTCATTCTAGGAGGTAATTACTGCAATTTTTTCGAAACCACCCTATAATATTACCAATATTGGAAAATATGTACATACATATATAAAATGTATAAAGTGCAAAACTTAAATAAAATGCAATATCTCAAAAAGTTAAACTTGGATGCTTGGATGAATATAGACATTCTGTTCTTTATTGTGTATATGACTTATTCCATATATGTAAAACCAACGACTGATTGGGCCCGAACCCCTCCGAATCGAATCAAACTTGGTATTGTAGTTAAGTCTTGTACAACTAACATTTCAGCAAAAATATTAAACGATATTTCCCGTGGTTCCCAAATTATGATGCATTTAATGTCAAAGTGTGCAAAAAAACAAAACTTTTGCCAAACGTTTCATGCGAAGACACAAACTTTTCATATATTTTTAATCGTTTCGTACATGACCAAAACCAAAACAAATGCTTTTGAAATGACAAAAAATGGAAGCAAAACAATTGACTTTTCACTCATCTACATGCTTTAATATCCCCAAGGCATATTCATTACAGGTACTAAACACATCAATATTCTGCTTCAATATATGTGTTTGTGTCAGAGTGTGCAAGCAAACAAAACTTTTCGCAAACATTTCATGCGAAGACACAAACTTTTAATATATTTTTAATCGTTTAATGAGCAAAACCAAAACAAATACTTTTACAATGCCAAAAAAATGAAACAAAATAATTGGCTTTTCATTCATCTGCATGCTTTAATATCGCGTTTCAATCGTACAACAACAACACAAAAGCAGAAATGTATTTCGTTGAATGCTTCATTGTATTCAGCATAAATACACTAATACATTCTCTACTATGATCAGCAAATCAATCGGGAAACGTTTGCAAATGTATTTTCTTAAAACTTTTCAATTTTGTTCTTGTTATTTTCTTTTCTAACTGCGTACATTTCAGTTAACGTGTACACAAGCACAAACGTACGAAACTAAATGGGACTATCATTCTCGTTGTTATTGTTTTGTTTTTGTTTTACACATTGGAAAATACAAAACAAAACGAAAGCAAACGTTTCATTTAGTTTATTTTCCTACTCTGGTTTGTGTGCGTTTGTTTACAAAAAATTGTTACACATATACGGAGGGGAAATATTGAAGAATATCAAATTGCTTTTGATTTTCATAACAAACGCACACAAGCACATACATTGAAGCTAAAGTATTGATCCGTCTAGCAGCCACTTTACCTGCAAACTTTTGCGGGTTTTTACTTCACTGGCCTGCTAGTTCACCACCAATAGAAAGAATTTTTCGTCTTATGGTAGCGGATTTAAGCGCCCGGCGACTTATGAAACTCGCATCAAATGGTGCTTCAAACTCTCCTTTTTTATCATTGTGTTAGTAAAAATAACTCACACGTATGGTTCGACGAAAAAATCTAAATGGGTTTGATTTTTCGTCAAACTCATCTCAACCAATACATACATGAGTTTGATCAAACAGTTTGATAAGTCGCCATGGCCCTTTAAAACAACTTTTATGAATTTTTCAGTTATTGTCTTATAGGGTTAAATGCGCATACACACACAAATGGGCATATAAATACACCTGTATGTATTTGTGTTATTCGTTTCTATAAATTTTATATTTATTTTCTTTTATTTTTCTGTAAATTAAACGTCAAAATTATAACATCTTGTTTAAATGAATATAACGTAAAAACCCACAAAATACCCACAAGAACCCGTGTGGGGTTTTTTTTTTGGATTACCCATTGGGCAGCCAACCCTGATTATGTCCCCTATTATGATTCAGAACTAAATTGATAGTTGGGTTCTAGTTGTCAAATTCTTATTATGGATTACAACTCAACGCAACTTTCTATCAGTTGTTTCATTCGAGTTGTCATATTAAGCTTGACAATACCTTAACAAAGACAACTAAAATTGGTTGTGAATAAAAAAAAATGAGTTCTAACATCGAAAATTTCGCAATCGTTTTAGCGATTAAAATTTTTTTACATTTTTGCATTAAAGTCCTTTTATCGGGGCATCCTCATATATATTTTAATGATATAAACAAATGTTTGCAAAATTTGATAATTTGATACATATCTAAAAATGTCTATTAGTGATAAAAACATTTTGTGAATATTAGTCAGTTTCGCGATAAAAACTATTTGTTTTCTGGTTTTCCTTTTTACAGTTTTAGTGATTTTATATTCATTTTTAGCCTATTACATATGTAAGTATATGCAAAAAAAACTATGTTTAGACATTTTACGATTTGATTTCTAATACATTTTCAATTGTTTTGACTTTTCTAACCTTTCGAGCAGGTCAAGTGATTTTGAACTAATTTTCGCTGAATTCAGGTAATTTATGCAATAAGCATATGTACTATGTAACTAGTACTATCGTAATTATTTGCTGCAAACTTTAGCATAAATCAAGCACAGCAAAATGAATAAAGGGCAAGCAGAAAAATAAACCACTGGAATTTTTTCTGTTTACAATCAACTTAGCAGTGATGCAATTCTCGTAAGAAAATCTGTATAAATTGGAAGTGCGATCAACTGAACAAGAGGTGATAAACGGAGATACACACGATGACTACTGGATGGGAGTGGGGCGGCTTTCGAAAACAACGTTGTTCTGTTCTTGGAATATTGATCAAATCTAATTCTTAGTTATGAACCTTAGTAAATTAAAAAGCAAATTAGTTCAAAATAATAAAATATCTGATTGGTTTTATGTCATGTGACATGGTAAAATTTTAAACGATTTTCAAACCTAAGTTCCTCCTGAAGTGCCAGTAGAATATATCGAAAACATCAAGGTTCAGTTCGACTCTTACAAAAGTCAAGAAATTGGTCTTTGTTCTTTTTCAATTATTACATGATTTTAAAAATAATTTCTCAATAAAATTATTTAATTGTAAAATTAATAAATTCTTTCACAAACTACTAAAAAAATTAAAATAAAAGTTAAAATACAAAGAAAAACCTAAGATTTATTAGTATAAAAAAAACTTCAACTCTCTCCCCATGGAAATCTGTCCCCAAATAAAACTTAAAATCCACAATTTGGGGACAAATCTTCTCAACTGGATACATTGATTATACATACCATAGACATTGCTCCCCCAACTGAAGCAGTTTGTAAGCCGCTTCGCAGAGTGCAATATCCCATGTTGTGAGATGAATGAAGTGTCATCCCCGACGTGTAATGCTGCGGTGGAGGTGTGTTCGACAAAAGATTTCTAGTAGGACTGCAGCTTGATTCAATTGTTGAAATTTGTTGCTTATGTCTTATAAAATCAATCTGGAATAACAATTATAAATAGTTACTAAGCGGTGGTTTATAAAGCTTTATAATAAATAATAAAATGTTTATAAAAGTCTATGAAGCAGATTTACATATCACACTTATTTAACAATACTATATTAACTCAAAATTTTAATTTTAATTTTTAACGAATAACGATATTATTTATTCATATCTACCAGATCTTTAGAAAATTGCAATCAATTTTGATTGCAATCAACATGATTTCAACCGAATTGATTTCATTCTGTGATTTCGAAAAGATTTCAAACTGAAATCATGTCAAGATTGCAATCTTTTGTGATTGCAATTATTTTGAAAAAATTTTTTTTAAATCATTGATTGCAATCAAATTTTGTTGAAATCATTTGATTTTAATCAATTTCCCTGAAATCACTACTATAGTGTAAGTGCAACAATATTGTATAAAAAACGTACCAAAACGTAGGTTAGTTAGCCATTTCATGCAGTTTTTTTAATTATCAGAGTAAGCTTTATTTCTAGAAAAATTAGTATCATTTAAAGAGAACGATAGTTTTGATTCTGATTTCATTTTGATTGCAATAACTGGATTTGATTGCAATCTTTCACAGCTCTGATATCTACCAACTGTAAAAATTGGTATTGTTCTGATCACTGCTGCCCCACAAAAACGAGTCTTTTTCGTAAAATAAATTGTTTCAAAGTACAAAAACAGGCAGTAAGTATTTTGAGTTGTGACTTTTTTCATGCTTCTAATATTTCAATTTATTTATTTTATTTTGAGTTGATACTTTCTTGTTAAAATTTTTCGAAATTATACTTGTTTTATTGAAAGAATTTGCTCAAAATCGATGATACAGTTTTTTTCGTTTAGCTGCATTTCGCTTACCTACTTTTTTGCCTAGCGGCACAAAACACAAAAAATTTTGTATAATGGCTAACTTCTGTTAGAAAATAAATCGTATACGTGCATTTTGCTTACGTTCATATTTTGCACAACTGCATTAGATTTTTTGTCAACAATGTTTATTTTTAATACAAAATATTATACTTATGTAATTGCCTCATAAAAACAAAATATCAAAATAATTTTTAAGAAAAAAGAAAGCGCAAAAGGGTTACTTTGCTGATATGGTAAACAAAAGCGCCGAATTGAAAAATCGTATGATCTGGCAGATGTTTAATCTGTGAAGTTGTACTACATATACCTAGTTTATACGCAGAGCTTATTTGCAAATAAAAACGTAAAATGCTGCCAAATCCCTTTTTTATTGTAACTTATTAAATCACTGATAATTCACCTATTAGTGAATATATTTATCTATTTATTATATTTTATTAACAAACATATGTAAAGGAGCATTCCAAACTTCTTATTTGCGCGTTAATCAGTAATTGTTTTCGTGAGTTAGTAAGCCTATTTCCACACGAGTCCACTTTTGCTGCGCAACTTTTGAGTTTATGGGAGAGAGAGGTGAGAAGATTGGGAAGGGGTACACTGCTTCATGTATATTCATGCAATTCTCTTTTGTTTTCTTCTTCGTAATATTAAGTAACAACAAATTCTATGTAAAAACAAAAGCTGCACAACAAGAATTTCATATGGACACGAATGCAACTTCAAAAGAAAATTTGAGAAAGTTGCAGAAGCCAAAGTTGAGTCGTATGGACATGGACTAAGCTACAATAAAAATACAGATCATTAGTTGGTCACGGTTTCTACAACCTCATTTACGCAGTATTGTCAATAAAGTAATTAAAAATAATTCATATTATGCGCATTCGGAAAATATCTTGCTATCAATGTTGTTTGATGATAGGGAAGAAAAGCGAGACTGTGCTATAAAGATAATTCTACGCTATCGAACCGATGTTGAAGACCCAACGGAAGTTAGAGTTTATAAAAAACCAGATATAAACTTTAATTGCACAAGTTACACGGAACACAAACGGCATCCGCCAACATAAAAACGAACTAGAATAATTCATGATGGATAAACAAATTGATGTTATGCTTATCTCTGAGACGCATTTGACGGCTAGAAGCTTTGTTAAAATCAACGGATATACTCTCTACGACACAAAGGACCCCCAAGGTAGAGCTTGTGGTGGATCGGGTATACTAATAAAATCGCGATTAAATTCTACTTAATGAGTGATCATTGTGAAGACTATCTTCAAGCAACTAACATCTGCATTGAAGCTTTTCATCAAAACCTGGTGATTTCATCAATTCACTCTGCTCCCAGGTACTCAATTACAGAAAATCAATATAGTAGATTTTTTAATTAACTAGGCCCACGCTTTTTGGCCGCCGGTGATTACAACGCTAAGCACACGTTCTGGGGATCTCGCCTCATCACGCCAAAGGATCGCGTTTTGTTTGACACAATTTCAAAAATGCGTCTGAATGTTATATCAAGTGGGCAGCCAACTTACTGGCCAACAGATCGCCGAAAAATAACTGATGTTATTGATTTTGGAGTGGTAAAGGGTGTGCCCAGCGAAATAATCGAAGTTGAAGCATCTTTAGATTTGTCTTCAGATCACTCACCAACTATTGTCACTATATATTCACATACAACTTCTACACCCACTTGTGATTTAACGATGACAACCACACGTATAAATTGAATGAAATACAAAAAATATTTGAGTGTTCATTCCACAGAAAATATTCCATTAAAAACACCTGGTGACATAGATGACTCTATTAGAATGTTTGAGGCAAATAATGATACTGCTACAAATCTTCAGGTGAGATGTAGAACGGCTTTTATCGAAAAAGAGAAGAGTTCGTAGCGAATGGCAACGCTACAGATCCCCTCAGCTATAATCTAGGCTGAATGAATGTACTAAACACCTGAAAACTCTACTAGAATTTAAAAAAACCGCTTCTCTTCAAAACTTTCTGAATGGGCTCGACGCAACACCCCAAACAGACTATTCGCTATGGAGAGCAGCCCGAGGCCTCAAAAGACCAGTGATGTATAAGCCTCCATTGCGAGCTTCGAATGGAGACTGGGCAAGAACTGACGCTGAAAAAAGTACTCTGTTTGTAAACCACTTGCAGAATGTATTTACTCCAAATACGACTGATACTATAGTTGAGCTGCCACCAGTCCTCGCTATACCAGATGTTACTTTGAGGTTCAATATTTGTGAGATTGAACACTGTATTGCGGGCTTAAACTCGAAAAAACCTCCAGGCGCTGATAAAATAAGCAATAAAATGCTCTTAGAGCTACCTAATACTGTTAAACGGATAATTCTATTTATTTTTAACAGTATTTTGCGCCTCAAATGCTATTTCACAGAATGGAAGGTTTCGCTGATTACCATGGTACCTAAGCCAGGCAAAGATCATACGAAGGTGGAGTCCTATAGGCCTACAAGCCTATTGTCTAACATGTCAAAACTATTTGAAAATCCACTTATGAGTAAGCTAACACCCATACTGAATCGTACTGGATGCATTCCAGACCACCAATTCGGTTTTAGGAGACAGCATAGCACGATTGAACAAACACATAGACTCGTAAACGTGGTTAGAAAAACCTTCGAAGAAAAGAAATATTGTTCTGCGCTCTTCATCGATGTTTCTCAGGCATTTGACAAAGTATGGCACGAAGGTTTAATACATAAACTAAAGCAAAATCTACCCGAAAACATTCTTAAACTTTTAGAAAGCTACTTAACTGAGCGAAAATTTGTTGTTAAAGAAGATAATTTTCTAAGCCCTCCGCAACCCATTGAAGCCGGAGTTCCTCAAGGCAGCATCCTCGGTCCTGTATTATATCTGATATATACTTCTCACGTGCCGGTAAGCAGTAACATACACATATCAACATTCGCTGATGATACAGCTTTTGTAAGTGTTCACAAAAGCCATCAAGAAGCCACCCGCAAACTGCAAGATTATATACCCCAGTTGGAACAATGGCTAAAACAATGGCGGATAAAAATTAACGAACAAAAATGTCTACACGTTAGGGGAAATCACTCTTCGTAGGAAACTGCCATTGCAGACCTTGCAGGTCATGCAAGTCTAGGATATATGCTACAATATGCAACACAACAAGTACAAAATATAAGAAACTAACATTTCCTACACAATAGCAGATATGCAATAATAACAACTGTAGGATGCTTGTCTAGAATATATGCAATTAGCAAAATTACTCAGAGAGACCCTCTGAGAGTGTATAAAACATAAACATGAAAATAAAATACAAACTAATAGTAGGCTTCAACAAGAAAAGTAAACAAAGTTGGTTTGTGTGTATACGTTTATATTATTTGTTCATTTATTTTATGTATTTAAATATCAAATGTATACATCTTTAATAAATCTTAATTCAGAATTAATCTACAAATATAAATTAAGAAAAAATTAAAAGTAGTTTTTTATGGTACATTTGAAAAATTACATAGTTATACATAATACATATATGTATGTATGTATTTCCTACATGTTTGAAGAAGACACTCATTCTTTGTAGCATGAAATGATAGTTTATATCCTAGAGGTGCAAATATGCCACTAAGAGTGATTTCCTCTATTACTTTTACATTGTGCAAAGAAACCTGCCCGCCTATACAAATAAATAACCAAACTATACAGCAACACACTGAAGTAAAATATCTGGGTGCTCATCTTGATCGTCGTCTAACATGGAAGTCACACATAAATGCAAAGGTGACCCAAATGAAATTAAAAGCGGCTCAAATGAATTGGCTCATTGGAAAGAACTCTACTTTAAGACTAGATTGTAAACTTCTTCTATACAACTCCATTCTAAAACCAATATGGTCCTACGGAATCCAGTTATGGGGCACTGCCTCGGCATCAAATGTAGAAAGAATTCAAAGGCAACAAAATAAAATACTCCGTACGATTACAGTAGCCATATGGTATGTCAGAAGCAAGCGAATTCATAAAGATCTAGATGTGCCGCTGGTTAAGACATTGCCATCACCATGGATAGCTATCTCGTCGTGATGTGGTGGCTTAAGTGCAAACTGTGGTGACTGTCCTGGCTTTAGGTAACCAAAGGACCCGTCATATGGCTACCTGAATCAAGGGCAGCGACCTTAAAGGTCCTTGTCGGAACCTAACAATGTCCTGTTTGCCAAGGCGATCAGGTCTTCGATCGTCATGGCCGACGGGGCACAGCCAGGAAAGAAGGTGAAGAGCATCGACCCAGCTGGCTCTCTGAAGGACCCCCGTAAGGAGGTCCCGAAGAGGGCGAGATCTGGGGACGAGCAGCCCTCCACCTCAAAAAAGATAAAAAAGTCGACGAAACAGGTGGGTGATCTTCGGACAGCTGTCATAGATGAGAATGATCCGGATGGGAAGATCAATCCTGAGCTGTAGCAGCTGGTGGAAGGTAGGCTCATAGACGAAATAGGTCTAGCGGGAGCAGAGAAGGAGGAGGAATTGCAATTCCATGGCGCGGGCTGGATGAGAGGTCTCAAACTGGTCAACTGCGGTAATAAGAAATCTTTTGATTTCCTAAAATCCGTGGTTGGCAGTTGTGGCGACTTTCGGCCGGAGGCGATACTGGAGGTGATTCTGGATTCTGCTCTGCCTATTAGGACAGCGGTGACAGCATGGTTTCCCCCACCCGTCAGATCGGTGGAAACCATTCTGTCAGTGCTGGCAGCTCAGAGCTCACCTCTCAGGATAGACCAGTGGACGCCCTTGGCTTCAATGGACTGTAAAGAGAGCGTGGCTAAAGTTCTTCGGTTCGCCGTGGATCAGGAGTCTCTTAAGAGACTGCGGCTGTTAGGGGTCGTTCTGAAGTTCGGCTTGGGGACTGTCAGATTTAGATACCCTAAATCTGATGATCCCAAAAAACCTGCACCATAGCGAGGCAGCCTCGGCCGAGCTAACAGTATTCCTCAACAGATCGCAGGTAGACTTGGCTCTTGTCCAGGAACCCTGGATTAATAAAAATAGGGTTTGTGGACTAAGAGTCACGGGCTACATATTGTATGTCCCGATCACGGAAGACAAGGTTAGGACTTGCGTTTTAGCAAGAAAGGAGATAGATTTAACTTTGTTTAATTCTTTCAGTCATGGAGACCTTACGGTCGTCACTGGAGCGGCCAGGGGGAAGCAGGTATTTGTGCTTGCCTCGGTCTACATGCCCTATGATTCTGTAGACCCACCGGGGGCTGGCGTGCTGGAGCTGACGGAGTATACGAGGACAAAGGGTGTTGCACTCGAACTCGGGTGTAACGCAAATGCACACCATAGTCAGTGGGGAAGCAGCAACATTAACAAAAGAGGTGAGTCAGTGTTTGATTTTATTACTTCCGCAATATGTTTATTTGTAACAGGGGCAATGTCCCCACGTTTAGGAATAGGGCAGAGGTTATAGACATAACACTGACTAACAGACATAGGAGCCTTGTAGAGAACTGGAGGGTTGACTCTGTCTGTATGTTTTCAGACCACAGTAGAATATCCTTCAGTTTAAACTTTGCAGGATCAAGGCGTGACCCATATAGGAATCCAAGAAGGACCAATTGGGATGTCTACGGCGCCACCGTTTACATTAGAGCAAGGGACACTCTGCGCGGTGTAGAGACACAAAGGGGAGTTGAAAAGGAGGTGGATAATTTCACTAAGAACTGCACAGAAAGTTATGAGCTATCCTGTCCATTGCTTTATCCAGGTAATAGGGAGCAGCCTTCGTGGTGGACCAAGGATCTGAGGGATCTGTGGTCCTCGGTAAGGAGGCTGTTCAACAGGGGGAAACTCACGGGCATGATGCAGGACTGGAACAGCCATAAAGTGTTGTACAACAGGTACAAGGGAGATCTAAAGAGGGCGAAAAGCGCCTCATGGAGACAATACTGTGAGGAGATCGATTCCGTCAATGAGCTCTCGAGGTTTCGGCGAGTACTGGCCAGGGACCCTAAGACCAATGGGCATATCCAAAGAGTGGATGGCTCATGGACGGAATCCAGCTCTGAGACCCTATCTGTGCTTATGGACACACACTTTCCTGGCTGTAGAGAAGTAAGGAACGAGGTAGCGGCTGGGGTTAGGTTCGACTCATTGGCGGTACCACAGTTAGGTGAGACAGTAGACGACTTAGTGACATTGGAAAGGGCAGCATGGACAATAAACACTTTTGAGCCCTATAGGTCACCGGGACCCGGTGGTGTTTTTCCAGCCATGCTGCAGAATGTCCCGGAGCGCGTACTAATGTCTCTGGTGAAAATCTTCAGAATATGCTCGTTTAGAAGGTTTATACCCGAAGGCTGAAGAGAGGGTCATCTTCATACCCAAGGTGGGTAAGACGAGCCACTCAAAGCCGAAGGACTTCAGGCCGATCAGTCTTTCGTCTTTTCTTTTGAAGACACTGGAGCGACTGATCGACCTGCATCTTAGGCACACGAATGATACGCGCGTCATAAGTGATGCCCATCACGCCTATTTAAAAGGCAGGTCTGTGGAGAGCGCGCTTCATGATGTGGTTAGTGTTATTGAGCGGTGATTTCAGCATAAAGATTATGCCATGGCTGCGTTCCTGGATATTGAAGGAGCCTTTAACAATATTAGTATAGAGGCTATTACGGAGTCGTTAGAGCTGGTCGGTGTTAGCAACTTTCTGGTGGAGTGGATAATTCTCATGCTTAGCAGCAGAATTATCAACTCAGGTATGGGAGGTGTGAACCTGAGGAAATTGGCGAGTAGGGGCACTCCACAAGGAGGAGTTCTATCCCCCTACTGTGGCTGCTGGCGATGAATGAAATTCTTAGGCGTTTCGACAGGAGCGGCCGGAAGATAGTCGCCTATGCGGACGACGTAGTTTTAATGATAACGGGAAAATTTATTCCCACTATCAGTGAAGTCATGCAGTCGGCGCTTGACGAACTATCTTCCTAAGCTAGTAGTAAGGGACTGGGGGTGAACGCTGAGAAGACTGAGTTAGTCCTCTTTACAAGAAAATACTGCCAAGGATTGGAGGAGTAGAGCTAGGGCTAGCAAAGGAGGCCAAATACTTGGGTGTCATCTTGGATAGTAAACTTTCATGGATGAGGAACACTCAAGAAAGGCTAAAGAAAGGTTTAAATGCCTACTACGCATGCAAGAACTCCGTTGGAAGGAACTGGGGTCTGCAACCGGAGGTGGTAAACTGGATTTACACAACTGTTGTCAGGCCGGTTGTTTCCTATGGCTATGTGGTGTGGTGGGAGGCGTTGAGGAAAGAGAGTCAAAGGAGATTACTTGCAGAGGTGCGCCTCTCTGGGCATCATAGGAGCCCAGAGGGACACACCTCAAGCTGCCTTGGATGTCATTCTTCATCTGCTTCCCATAGAGGATTTTGTAATGAGAAGGGCAGCAAGGAGTCTCCTAAGGCTATTAGAAGCAGGGCTGGTAAGGACAGGAGTAACAGGTCACACAGCAATCCTAAGTGAGATCAGCTTTAGCGGGGGGTACCCATAACTCATATGTTCACGGACTCTAAGGTTGCTGAAATTGATTTTTGGAGGACACTCTCGCTAGTGATTCCGGATAGGGACTTTTGGGTCGAATCTGATAGGCTTTATGAGGGCTGTGCGGTCTTCACGGAAGGGTCCAAAATGGGAACAGGTACGGGAGCTGGTGTCTATATTTTGGAGACGGACATTCGTAGGTCTTTTAGGCTACCAAACGAGTGTAGCGTTTTCCAAGCTGAGATCCTGGCGATCCTCAGGGCCACGGAGATAGTGGCCACAGATATGTCTGAGGGCGAGGAGGTGACCTTCTACGTCGACAGTCAAGCGGCGCTAAAAGCATTGATGGGACACTGTGTCAGATCGAAGCTAGTAGGTGACTGCAGGAGAGCCCTCAACTTGCTCATGGACAAATATAATGTTAGATTATATTGGGTTCCTGGCCACTGCAATGTTGAGGGAAATGAGACAGCTGATGAGCTGGCAAGATTAGGGTCAGCGTTAGATGTGGAATTGTGTGATAGATCGTTTAAAGTACCGATCGGTCATTACTATAGGGAGCTCAGTGACTGGGTGTCGAATAGGGCCAACCGTTCATGGGGGAGCAGGGAGGATTGTAGAGTCTCGAGGGCCATTTAGCCAAAGCTTGACTTGAGCAGATCGGAACTGTTAATAAGTATGAATAGGAAGATAACAGGGGTCTTAATAGGCGCATTGACTAGTCACTGCTCGGTCAGGGCGAGGACCAGCATTTGGGAGATTGGCACTCCAGATTTTTGTAGGATGTGCGATGATGAGGAGGAACCAGAAACTATTGAGCATGTTATCTGCCATTGCCCGAGGCTGCAACGACACAGGCTTAGGTGGCTTGGCAGACGTTTTCATGAGAGCATTAGTGATATCGCGAAGTGTGAACTTGAGGATATCAGGGGCTTCATTATGGGAAGAAGGTGGTTGAATGGTGGATAACAGGATGCTCCTTTTCTGGGTTTTCATAGCGGGTAGAATAGAAGGGAATCACAATGGATCCAACTGGGTCTCCGAGTGGATGCGGCATAGCACTACCCTTCCTAACTTAACCTAAGACAGTATTTCTAAACACGTGACAAGATACATAAAAAACTTGAGTTGCACCCAAATCCCCTAGCCCGAAACATCATTAATTTTAGAGGCCACACTCGGCTGAGAAGGAGGGACACTCTTGCTCTCAGCCGAACACGAGTGACGTAAACAACCAAAGAACCAACCGCTGAAACAAATATTTTTGTCTGGCATTAGCTGGACTTAAAAATTAAAATTTTAGAATTAAGATTTGATTACTCATTGTTAGTTCAATTTTAATATAAATATAACCGGAAAAAAAGTTACACGGAAATTATCAATTTGAATGACATAAATAACGTATTCACGCGAAGCATTCCGTACGATACATTGAAAGAATATTTAAATCAAGATGATCCACTGTTTTTTGATCCAAAAATTCCATCACACATACAAGGAACGGAACGACATGCTCAATTGCAAGCTAGCGTTTCCAAACGAGTTATTCCGGGAAATATAGAGGCTGTTATGGCGACGACATTAGAGAGCCGTGCGAAATTGCCTAGACTTGAAAGCAAAAAAGTCTTCAAACAATATTTTATTTTATTTTATTTTCTATTACTAAGTAAAATTAATTTTTTCATTTCATTCTGAATAAATAAATTTCTAAAGAGAAAAATAAACTCCAAAAACAAAAAAAACATAGTCATTTCGCTGATTTTTTCGTAAAGTGCCAAAAATGGCAATTTTTTAAAATGTTTGTATGGGGACCCCAAAGGGTGCTTCCAGGGGGTGTGCCACTGGCATATGTGGGTCGGCCCTCCAAATTTAGTTGGGGTCGGTCATACATTTCGACTCGATTGAGGCACTTTAAATGGGTCAAAGTGAGATTTTTCAAAATTGGACCGTTCTGCTAGTCTGATAAGATATTCTAATATTCCACTCTTAAAAAAATAATTTGAATTTGCATTAATTCAATTATTGTGAACTTAAGACGTATAATAATAACTTCCGACTTATACACATTTTCACATAATAATTACGTACAAATATTGCTTTTGTTCAGATTTTTTTAATAAAAGAATTAATTTAAAAGTATATGCGATATGGATTACATACATATTAATATTATTCGCGGCAGAGTGCATCGGTATAGAAGGTACGCATATTGTGTTTAGTGAAAATGATTTTTAAATAATGTAATGTATTTTTAATTTTTTTATCAGAAAAATTCTATTAATAAGAAGAAATCTAAGGGATAATGGGAACGTGTTTGAAAATACAACGGAGGTTCCGTTCATAGACTTATATCGTTTTCCTCGAAATTTATGCTTGGATCTTTTAGAGAAACTTAAACAGATTTTTTCTTAATGAGAGGCAAACAGCAATTCCGATGCATCTCAGATTTCTATGCACTTTACGATTTTTCGCCATTGGTAATTTTCAACGAACCATAGGATAAGACTTGTTATCGTGCATGTTTCAATTGTCTGTTCAGCGATGTATTTATGAAGTGGCAAACATTCTATGCTCAGAATATGTGTACTTCCCTGACGAACGTGAAAAAAGAATCATTTTTAGCCATTTTCATTTCCCGGGATAATAGGTTTGGTTCACGGAACTCATATCAAAATTATTTCTCCATATTCCAATATAGGGCACGCTTATTATTATAGAAATGGAAGACATTCAATCAATTTGCTAATTGTTTGTAATTCTGATTAATTAATAAGATATGCGAACGCAAAATTCCCGGGATCTTCTCATGATGCATACATTTAGCGTCGTTCTGTATTACAAGAATTCCTAAAGACAGAGTACAGTGAAGGCAAAAGGAATATTTGGCTTTTGGGAGACAGTGGATTTTTGCTTCAGCCTTGGTTGATGACACTATACGGTAACCCATCGAATGAATCTGCGCTTAAGTATAATATCGCATATAAAAGCACTCGATGTATGGTTGAAAGATGCATAGGAATTTTAAAAAGCAGATTCCGATGTATATCGTCGGGGAGTGTACTGAATTATGAACCATCAAAAGGACGGATTATAAACGCTTGCCCAGCTTTACATAATATTCTTCGAAAAGCAAATGTTGATAATGAAACAGATCTTTTGGAAACAGAACCTATACATACTGATGACGATGACTCTCAACAATCTGTTAATGTTGACAACGATAATGGAACTTTATAGTGCGTTTCCATATACGTAATTTCGGCCAAAATATTTGATTTGCCCAAATGAGGTAATTTTCATTATTGCAAATTATGTCAAATGACTTAATGTACTCCAGATTATGTCGAAAATACTCTATGCAACCCTGCGCTGTTTTTAAAATTACAAACTCCATCCCTGGGTCATCCATCAATTGTGATTGACGATTTCGAAAAAATTACATTAAAGAATATTTAATTAATTTTAAATGTCAAACTATATATGGAAAAAATTCAATTACAGCTGCTGCGTACACCTTATAAAGTAAGTGCATCATTTGACTACGAGAATTCGAACACCAAATCACTCACAAGCATAGTCGAAACACTTCGAAGTAATTTTGCAAATCTACGCAATTTCCTCATAATGGAAACGTACTATTACGTAAAGGTCAGCGCATTCGTCAGGACATTACACGTCTTGAGTTTTTATTAATAATTTGGATTTACAGTATTTTATTGAAATATGAAAATAAAGTTTCCATTAAGGACATAAATTCAACTGTATTTTTCTTATTTCAAGCTCTCTTCCTTTAACTCTAATTCTGTTTTCCTTAGCCTTCTGCCATTCAAAATTTTCGACCTCTAACTCATATGTTTTGGTTATTTAGTTCTAATTTTTTTCGTTCCACTTCCAAAAATTCGGCTTCTAAATCATTATTTATATAACTCCTTCCTGAAGATGTACGCTTCCTCTTCTTAAACATTGGTATCTTTGGTCCCGTTGACCTTTCAGCTATGTTGTTTCGTTGTTTTTGTGCTGTTTCACTATCCTTTTGTTGTTCTTCTTATGTTGAACTTTCAATATATTGCACCTCTTGTAGTTCTTCGTCTAGGCAGTCTTCCAATAAATACTCTGGTTCGATATCCTAGTAAAACAAGGAAAATGTTCAGTCAGGTATTTGATTTCTTAGATTTCGTTTGCAAATAAATATACTTACTCTTGTTGTACTAGTAGCAAAATTTTCCTTACATCTTCATTACCACGGACGGCTGCGGGAATTAAAAGTGCACTTATACGAGATTCAAAAGCTGATAACGGCTTTAATATTTTCATTCCATTGATTCCACTTTTATTTATTGACGCAGTCAATAGCGCCTGTGTTTTTTTGACGTGAAGCCTTCAAATAAAATTATGTATATTGTAAAATGTTTAACAAATATATTTATCACACTTTTGGTCAGTCCAAAATTTTCTCAACTTTTGGGAATCTTTGATTGCTCCACCAATGCTATTGAGCTTTTGCGAAAGTTTCTTCCACCTTTCATGCCGCATTGATGCCCCATCTGCTGATTCAAATATAAAAGACAGAAATTAGTTAAACTTTTTTCATTTTTTAAAATAATTTTTAATTTCTTACCTGTCACAAGCAAAATCGATGTACATTTCCATATAATCTAAAGCTGCCTTTTTCTGCTCTTCACTAGGTTTTTAGATCTCTCCATCTTTAAAGTATAATTTACTTCAAAATGGTTAATACGCACCCATTTTTTCCAGTGAAAAAATTATGGCTGTAGTGTTCACTATAACTGTCATAATACTACATTCTGACCGTTGCGGGTGCACAAATCGGAACTGAACACTGCAATTAACGAACACTTCAAAATTCATCGTTGCGGAATCCGGCCCCAGGCCATACACTACACTAATTAATGGGTGATCATTGCGAAAACTATGTTCAAGCAACTAACATCTGCATTGAAGCCATTGACGTAGCTAGAAATTTTTTCTAGGGAGGGCAAATTTTTTAAATTTTTAATCCGAAAAAATCGATTGTTTTTAATACCAATGCTTAACAAATTTTTATTTTTTGAAGTTTTTAATTTTCCAAAGCATTTTGTTTTAATAATTATGATGTGCTAAATACAAAAAAGGACATTGTGCATAATACAACGGTTCATTTCCGTTTTTCGGTGTATACTTCTTGTTAAAGCGTAATTCAGAATCAAAGACTGGTTCGTATAAAATTAATTATATATTATTTGAAAGGCTATTAAATTACGAGTCGAATAGTGGCTCTGATCGAACAAAAGCCGACCAAGTTAGAGTGGATAAAAGTTTAAATTCTATGAAATTTTTAAAGTTCATCACTAATTGTTGCCTTTTCGAAAGCTGTTTTGCACCACAAATTATGAAAAAATCCATAGATTTATAATTTCATTGAATAGTCCATTAGATTATAAAAATTTTAAGCCAAAATGGACCTAAATCTGATGAAAACAAAAAATCTTATATTCTGTGTTTTATTATTTAGGCTATTTATGATCAGATTTTTTCTTTACTTTAGATGCAAATAAAACTATTTATTCCATTTTTGTTCCTAATATTTCATCGGCTTTTTTGCGGAGTCTTTAGAAGAATCTTATAATCGACTTTAGATGGTACTTTAAAGAGAAGTAAATATATGCATATACAAATGTACCGTTATAAGAACAATGGCTGAAGTGAAATTTAAACCGTTTCGTTGTGAATTGTTAATTATATTTTACATATTTTTTTATGTAGGTATGTATTCCTCAAAAGAAAATTCTCAACATACACGGCAGAACAGAACAACGTTGGTTTTAGACATTTTTACCTGGTTCCTTAGAATAACTATCCTGTCTAATTCTTTCTGAATATCACGTTACGGACATTTGCGCAAAAAAATCGTGTGGACTCAAAGGCAAATTAGTTAGAAATAATCCCATCAAAATATAACACTCTCTGTTTCAAGTAGAGACCTGCAAAATTGAAGTTGATAACACTCGTCGCGAAAATTTTGACTTGTCGCGAAATTAGACTTGACTAACACAGAAAAAACTATTTTTTTCACTTCAAATACCAAATTCCCTGAATCAAATGTAAATTTGTTAAATTTAGGTCCTATAAAAAAATTTTTTAAATTCAAATGCAAAATTTTGTAATAATTTGTTTGAAAAAAAAAATTCAGATTTTTTCAATAAACAAATTGTTTCAATCAAAAAATGTTTTAGAGAAATATAAAAAATAAATCAAAGAATGCAAAGTTATTAAATTAGTTTGGCTTAAGTTCATTTTTAATTTAATCTTTCGATCAAATTATTTTTTATTTAAGAAAGAAATTCTACAGAAAAATTTTTGGCTGTACGGAAGGTTGAACTGACAGCTGTTTCGTGACCACCAAGTCTACTCATCAGAGTCCTTTACCCACACTACCACTGACAGTGGCAACAACGCTGTAGCGAAAATCCTACTAATATTAGTAAGTTCAATTAACACACTGTCGCCATCTTGTGGCGAGTCGCACCTTATTGAACTTTGTCTAAATATTCGGAAATTCACTAACTGTCTTTTCTGAGCATGTTCAACTATTTTAAGCTTTTTCCATTTCAGTCTTACCAGCGTGGAATATCGTCGATATTCTCAATGCTGGGATTTTATTTAATGTTTATTTTGCCCAACTTTTTTGGAACAGTACACATTCATGTTTAGCTAAGTGCCTTTAGAGTTTTAATAATTGAGTTATGAATTTTTAGTCGAACTGTATGGTTTTTATGCAAAGTTATTAAATTAGTTTGACTTAAGTTCATTTTTAATTTAATCTTTCGATCAAATTGAGAATATCGACGATATTCCACGCTGGTAAGACTGAAATGGAAAAAGCTTAAAATAGTTGAACATGCTAAGAAAAGACAGTTAGTGAAGTTCCGAACATTTAGACAAAGTTCAATAAGGTGCGACTCGCCACAAGATGGCGACAGTATGTTAATTGAGCTTACTAATATTAGTAGGATTTTCGCTGTCAGTGGTAGTGTGGGTAAAGGACTCTGATGAGTAGACTTGGTGGTCACGAAACAGCTGTCAGTTCAACCTTCCGTACAGCCAAAAATTTTTCTTTGAATGTTCAATATTTACATGCTTTAGAATTTCTTTCTTAAATAAAAAATAATTTGACCGAAAGATTAAATTAAAAATGAACTTAAGCCAAACTAATTTAATAACTTTGCGGAATTTTGGCATTTATTGTCTATTACAGGCATGTTATAACAATAAGTGGCGAATTTTTTCCGTCAACTGAAACAAAAATTAATGTTCAGACAATTGTTTAGCCACGGAATTTTTTACATTTCTAATTTTTCGTACGTTGTAATTAATTTTTAGTGTTTTTGTGTGTTGTAAATTAAAAAAATATAATTTGTGTGTATGCAAACAAAATTCTGTATAGAATTCTACACGTTTATTTTTCCCTGTAGAAATAAATGCAAAACTCCAAACCCGAATTTCAGTGAGAACTGCATACTACGCTTAAATCTCGATGAAGTTCATGCAAAAACAATATGCTTTTAAAGATCAGTGTTGCCAGTTGTAGGAAAAGGGAAAATGCTAAAATAGTCGCCGAAAAGGAAGCTATAAAATTCTAACAAGCTTTAAATTAAATGTTCAGTTCTTATTATTGGGAGTGATCACAACTTCGGTAAAATATTTCCTTTAGATAAAATATTTGATTTTATACGATCTTTCGCTATCACGAAATACTTTTACATACATACATATAAACATAACTTTCTTTTAAATGCAATTTTATCTTTGTTTGAAATTTTGTATTTGTAAATTAGGATGATAATTTAGTTTTCAATCTATCACCACTAGTTGGACAACGTACTAACATTATTAATATGGACCGCAAATAATGATTATTTATTTGTTCAAGTTTCCACAGAGGGTGCTGTTGGCTGGGTAGTTAGCGCGCTTGACTACAAACCATGAGGTCTTGAGTTCAAGACTGGTTTCAGGCAAGCCAACAACGTCATGCATTTTTCTCATGTGCATCGGTGTGTTAAAGTGTTGGTTGTTGTTGCACTGTTAAAGTGATGAAGGCGTAGCACTGATCACTTTGACAGTACCAGCATTGATTAATACTAACTTCTCAGCACACTCCTTCGTCGGTATTGTAGCAGAGCCGTCGGCGAAGTAAAAGAACTAATAAAATGGCTACACAGCTTAAATAACTCAATGCCTCTACTTGACACCAGAGGGGCTTGCAACACTGTCCTACAAAAAAAAAAAGAAACGCGCAATAGCAGGGTTATAAAAGAATTAAGCTTTTTATTTCTCTTCCACTGTAGTAGTAGAGTGAATAGGTGGTGAGTTCACTCTACACTATCCATTTCCCAAAAGAAGGTAACACATTAATTAATACAATGGTAGCCATTAATTGCCTGATTGTGTTACTTCTCTTTATTAAAAAACATGAAGGTGAAATGCTACAAGCTTAAGAAATACACCAACACAATTCTACCTTTGGCTACATTAATTTTTATTTGTTAGAGTTTTATTAAAAATATGAAGTTCAAAAATGATTTTGAGTTATATTTTTACCTTGGAAGTACACATGATACAATAAATACAGGTAGAACTGTCCCTACAACAATTAAAACAATACAAAAACAACAGGCATTTTGTTAATGCAAAATGTTGTCTAAGTGTCAAAAACAGAGAAATACGTCGATGATTTACAGTCGACCGCCGCACTGTGGCGCCTTTTCGCAAATACCGTGGCAAAAATAAAAAATTTGATGACAAAATTTTGTAAAATGAATGATTACATCGTACAAAGAACTTCTTACTGATGCCAGTTCAAAAACGTTTTTCTTAATTAGTTGAAAATTATAGCTGGTGGAGATGCTTAAAGTTAGCAGTTTTTTAAGAAGACCCAAAAAAGGTGATTTTGAAAAAAAATAACATTTTAAAATTGAAATGCTTGAAACCTTGACTTTAGATCATTACTTTTTGGTATCGTTTTAAAGGTACGTTAATTTTTTTTTGAAATAAGCAAAAAAATGTGCATCAAATGCCCTACTTTTTCGGCAGTTGCCGCTTTTCAGGCACCCTATATTTAGGTAATTTTTACAAATAAAATGGAGCATATCTAAAAATGGCCAAAAATGGTCTCGGCCAAATTTTCGGAGCATATTTGCTACACAATGCTTTAAATAATTTAACTAAACTTTGCCACCAAAAGTTGCCGTTTTGCTTGATATAAGAGGAAAACTGTTACAATCTCATAGTGAAAACGGTAATAATTCTGTTTTCACGGGAGCACGTATTTGTTACATATTTTAATTTCTCTCGTTCATACGAGATTGACACGATGACTTTTTCCCCTGCATTTTTCTTAAATTTTATTTTATGTTGCTTTGTGTCCCGTTCGACAATAAACTCTAGAAAATTCATGGTAAAAACCATCGGGCGAGTCCCGTATGTATCAGGTATGCATAACTATAACAATTTGTTTATTTAAATTTAAATTCGCATTCAACGTTTCTATGACCAATATATTTTATAACCAAGAATGGTGGAAAAACTACCAAATCAGAAAAAAATAACCAAAATTTTCAGGTACTTAGTTTAATTTTTGTATGTTTGGTATGTAGTTTAATATTTGTCTTTTATTCTACAGATGGAAAAAAGTAACCAATTTTGATTAAACTTAGCCAAAACGGCAACGTTGTTCGCATTATAAAAATAGGCAGGTAGTTTTAAACTTTTTTTATACTGAGTAAAATATAAAATGCAGTTTTACACTACAGGTAGTTGAGGCATGGATTTCTGTTTTACAAAGCAGGTAGATTAAATTTTTTTTTATTTTTGGGTATAAATTAAACCGCAATTGTGTAATCAAGCCAGTTAAGTTTTTACTTTGTAAAAGCAGTGATCATTAAGTTATACAATTTGATAGAGTCAATGTGCTATAATGTCATTTCAAAATTCGGAATTGTTCGAGTTATTAAGAAACTCACATAATGAAAATGAGTTTAGAATGGCTATTGTGCAAAAATTACACAATTTATCAGGATACCACGAAGAGGATGTGAAAACCGCAATTCACTTCATTTACTTGAAAATTAATAAAAAATGGCTTGCCTCAAAACGAACGACAAAAACCTTTATGGAAAAGAACTCAGACTGGCTGAATGGAGTAACAACTTTTGAAAACATAGAAGAACCGCATACATCTTCTGACAGCAAAAGAGGAAGACCTGCAAAAACTATAAACGAATGTTCGGAGTACACAAGAGAACGTAAACTTCAAAATGTCACTAAATATATATGTAAATCGCATCTTTCAGAAGCATTATGTCTTAAGTATGTTAAAGATAAAGACAAATCAAGGTCAGACATTACAAAAGTTGTGGAGCTTGCAAGCCCAAATCGACTGCAGAGAATTAAAGAGAGTATTCCAACTCCTCCAAATGCTTTAACCAGAAAGTATAGCATAGAAGAAGCCTTAGCGTTATTTATGGACTTGGGATTGTCAAAGGAAAAGTATTCTATTTTACGAAGCTCTTTAAAGAATCATAATGTCAATATTCTTCCTGGATACAAAAAGGTTACATCTGCCAAAAAAGAAGCAGTGCCATCTAATGTAAAGGTTACTGAAATATCGGCAGAAGTTAAACTGCAAGACTTAATGGATCATACAGCCAAACGCCATATTCAAAGTTTGCCTGAAAATAAAGCAGTATTACTGCCAGATAGGCTTACATTGGTAGATAAGTGGGGATGTGATTGATCATCCGGCCAAAGTGCCTACAAACAAACAATATCGACAAATGACACAACTATTACAGATGCAAATATGTTTATGGTTTCTGTAGTTCCTTTAAGACTAAGAAGTGAAATCTCTGAGCATTGGACAAATCCCCGCCCATCATCAGTTCATTTTTGCCGTCCGATATTTTTTAAATACACGAAGGAGTCTTCAGAAATAATCAAATCAACAGTAAGCAATATAAAAAAGCAAATTTCTGAACTAAACCCTTTAATGCTTGAAATGGAAAATCAGTTTACATTGATTATGAATTTTGTCTTACAATGATTGATGGCAAAGTCTTAAATGTAATAACAGATACTTCGTCAACTTTGAAGTGTGCGATTTGCAAAAAGACACAGAAAGACTTTCAAAATCTTGATGATTCAAGTGATGAGCAGAACTATGAATATGGAATTTCTCCATTACATGCTAGAATTAGGTGCATGGAGTTTATTTTAAAGCGTATACAATTCCGCGAGATGGAGAATGTTTTGATAAGAACTCAACACCAAAAGAAAAACTATCTGCTCGAAAAAAAATTATACAAAATGAATTTCTTAAGAACCTTAGGCTGACAATAGACTGCCCAAAGCAGGCGTACGGCAATACGAACGATGGAAATATGTCCAGAGCATTTTTTGAAAATGATGAGGTAACAGCCAGAATTACTCGGGTCGACAATCATATTATAAAAAGGTTTGCAGTTATCCTAAACGTTATAAACTCTCGAGAAATGATAAATGGCCCAAAGTTTCATGACTATACATCAAAAACTGCTCAACTTTTGGTTCAAATGTACCCTGAAAAGAAACTTACTCCTACGGTCCATAAGATTTTGGCTCATGGTAAAGATTTAATTGAATATCAATGCCTACCAATTGGAGAGTTATCAGAAGAAGCCCAAGAATGCAAAAACAAAGATTACAAACACTTCAGATACACAAATACTTGCAAAATTTCACAGATAAGACAAAATGAGGACCTTTTCAATATGTTGGCTGCCTCATCAGATCCACTAATTTCATCACGAAGACATGTAAGATCTCAAAAGGATTTACAAGAACGTAATTATAGCTCTGATATGTTAAGTCTATTAGATATCGCTCCCAATGTTAATGACTATTTTAAAGAAAACTAACTAATAAAAAAAATTATACTAGTTTGAAAAAATATAGTAAATAAATTAATATCATTATATATTACACTGTGTGTAATTCTTTAATTCATAGAAAAATAACCATATACGGACACCACTAAATGATAAAAGACCAAAAAAAGAACCTTGTTCCACATTTTTGCCCAAAGTCATGCAGCAAGTGTGCATGTTTTATTTAATTTTTGTAATCTAAGAATTAGTTTCCTAGAATTTTAAAATAATTATTTTTACAAAAATTGTAACAAAAGAAAATCAAATAAAAAATACTTACTTCTAAGACTAATAATGTTAAATTCATACATACACAAAACAGCAATAAAACATTTAAGTTTTGTTCTTCTAAAAAATGCTCAATAGCTTAATTTGTAATAAACAAAATCAAACCCCAATAAAATATACCTACGCAATAATAACACTTTTAGAATTTTTTGTGCGTATTTTACTGAAAATCACCCTTTTAAGCAGGTAGGGCCTGCTTTAAAACTTATGATTTTTGCAACGAAAAAAGTCAAAAGGCCCCACTGTGCGCCGCCGTAGATTTTGAAAATTCGAGCCGTCGCAAAATACATCTGCTTGTTACGATTCTTAAAAGCCGTTAGTCTGTGAAAAATGCGTTACTAAATAAAAACTATTTAATAAATAAAAGTTTATGTACGAACTCTGGAGATATACATGTCGGACCTTAAATAAATTTAGTTCTTTGACAAAAATTAAATAAAGCAAAAGAAACACGCCTTTATTTTCCAAGCAAAAAAAGCTTAAGTAATAACTATTATTATCTAAACCAAAAACAAAACTCAAGAAATAACTCTTATCTTTTAAGCAAAAAGGAAAAGTTGAAAATTAGCTACACATTTATTATGTTCCAAGCAAAAAATAAAACTCAGAAAATATTTTTTAAAGCTAATTTTTAATAAAACTCAAACGATATTGGTATACTTTTTAATTGTATATCATTTCTCTTTCACTATGATGTTTTTGCATGAAGTTTGGAAAATAATTGAATCAGCAATTTCGAAACTTTTCGAGAAATAAAAAAAAACGAATTATTTGATAATGAAGTATAAAATTAAAAAAAGTTAGATACGGCTTATATTTCGGGCCAATTATTAATTGAAAGTTGCAGAAATAATTTGACGTTAACGTCCTTACGTATATATGTTTTTTATCTATTTTAAATTAATGAAATGTGCCCTTTTTGAAATTTATCGTATTGAGTACATATATCTTAAAGAAAAAACCACATTAATTTACAGAAATATTTATTTTAGTTATAATATAAATATAAAGCACAAAAAGAGAAATAAAAGCAGCGAAAACGGTAATTACGAAAAGGGCATAACTTAAGAGTTGTGACCTCTTTCTGTACATGCCATGACGACGACAGTCAAACAAATGTCAGAATTGTTCCCATTTCATGCATAGTAGCGCAGGGAAGCATTTAGAACTCATTTATATGAAAATTTTATTAATATACGCGAGATGTGCCCTTTTCGAAATGGCTGATTCATTTATTATTTGCGGTCCCTGGTAAGAATTAATCAAATAAAAATTATTAATTATATTTACATATGTACTTGCATTCATTTAAAATTTTTTATATGATATGAAAATAAAAAAACGTGATCAGACCAGTTAAACACCTACACAACTAGTAATCAGATTTGTTTAAGAACAAATGCATTGCTCATACCACGAATTACTCTTGTTTCATATTTGATCTAAAATGTGTGTTTCTTTTCATAACATTTCAACTCAAGTTTGTGTGCAGTTCATTACAAGAATAAATAACTGCGGGTCTACATTAGCCATGAAGTTGGTATGAACATCATGTCGGACATCGCATATGGCTAATGTAGACCGCTCATGTCCATGTTTCGTCCATGCTCTGACATCGATGCCCGAACATATGGCTGAGCATAATGTTCGCCATGAGATTCGCCGTCAATAACCATTTTCAATAGAAAGAAAAGAGACAGAACAAAATAGGTAAATGTTCTATTTCTATTGCACTACCACAAAAGACATTGATAAGGCAGAACATGGACATCGCACGTATTCACCACAACAAAGAAGTTGATGAATTTTTTACAGTTGCTCTGCCGGCGTCATGTTAATGTCATGTGCAAGTCGATGGCTCGTGAAGACGTAGGGTAATATATAAGCATGGTAAAAGTTTAATATACCATTGTAACCTATTACGAATGTGCGAAGCATGCAAAAAACTACATGATTTCACAATACTGGCAACATTGTTATTGCGTATTAATAACAAAATATAAGATGAGAGAAAGCAGTACGAACAAAAGTCGCTTCAATGAACAATCTCTTTGTGTTAACAGTATGAAGCGAAATGTTTTCACTCACAGTATGATAAAAGCAACAGTTTGTTCAGTATTAACATTTTTATTCAAAGTTGGGCTTTAGTAATGCTGACTTTAGACGACATGTTTTTTACATATGGCTTGTTAGGTGTTTGAGACATATGTAACTTCGCATGTTTGTCAAAATTGTCACTTTACCTGCGGTTTATGTTTGCTTTCGCACGTACATGTGCAATTACATCTGACATAACCTCTGAGTGTTCACCATAGCTGAGTTTTTGCACAATTTTCGTAAATATATAAATCGCTCTTTGCTTTTTAATGTTTTTTCAGCCAAACCACACTTTTGATAATTTAATACAGCTGATGTCAGATGCCTTGTCAGATGAAAAGAGAACACGCTCTAATTGAAAATTTTTCATCTGACTTTGCTTCTGTAAATGTCATCTGACAATGTTTCATATGTTTCACACGGCATGTATCACTTTTGCAGTGGGAAATTTGACGTCAGATGTAAAATACATGTCGTCTAAAGTCAGCATAAACAAACATTTCAGTAGTTTCATGGAAACGAATTGTTCATGCTACTCTTTACAATACAATATTGCAAGCTGATACAAATTATAGTAGGTGTTTACAAAAAAATAAACAAACAATGGCCTGCCAATGGGAAAGCCTTATCACTAGAGATTTGCAAATTGCTATTTAAAATGCCTTTTAAATCACTCTATGTTTTTCCAAATCGTGCTTTGATTTGACTTGAAATTTAGATGCTATGTCATCACACCACACAAAAACAGGAATGATTTACAAATCATAGGCTTGTAAGTAATAAATTATATGTATGTAGAGCAATGAACAAGAAATCATTTTAGCTTGTAAGACATGATTTAAATCACTGTCACACATATGTGTTTAGTGTCATTTTTACCTTTTTTGTTTTTATGTATGTATGTATGTGGATTGGACATATTTATATACTATGTATGGGTCAAATCTAGTAATTGAAAATTTACACCCTTTCTGTTGGCCGATTTATCTGAAATTTGGTAGACACCTTTGCTGAGTGTTGCTGTTTTGGTATTTCGCGGCTTTCAGTGTTGCCGTTGTTTTCCGGAGAACTTGTGAAATTTTGAGGAAATTTTTGTAAAACATTTTGGAAATTTGGGTATCTTCTGGGATTTTGGGGATTTTTGAAAAGTTTTTTGAGAATTTTTGTAAAAGTTTTTTGGAATCCAGGGAACTTCTGGGATTTTGGAAAGATTTTTCTCCCATTTTTTTGGGAATCCGGGGAACTTCCGATATTTCGGGGAGATTTTTGTCCCAGTTATTTGGAATTCTCAGACCAGTTTTGTGTCAAAGGATGGTGTCCTTGCTTATGAAGGTGACCCGGCTAAACAGAAGGTGTCTCGGCTAGATTCTTGAGAAGTATCACCTAAGTATCTTCCAGGCAATATTTGAAAAAGTATTAATTTTTGTAAAAAATATGTCTGCTATGAAATACTGTTTCTTAAGATTATTTTTTAAATATATTTTCTTCATATTAATCTTAAAACGGGATTTGTTTTTGCTTTCATACAATCTAAACAAATGACAAGTGTGACTTATTTATTTCAAATCATTTTGATGATTTATAAACACTTTTTGGTTTTTGTAGGTGTGCTCATTTCGTTTGTGAGAAACAATTCATATAATAACTTGATTCTCGCGAAACAAGACATGATTTGATTGTCTAAAATCTGTTTGTTGTTTTCATTTGTTTTGCTTGCCTTTAAGTTTTAACAATAGTGTGACTGAGTTTAGTGTTATGAATTACTGTGAATTGAAATTCAAATGGCTTGTTGCATATGATTACTTATCACCTACAATTGCCGATATAGTACTATATAGTGTAATTAAACAAACCCTAGAGGAACTGAATGAAAAAAATATAAAAATTAAATTCTTGAGGAAATATCTTGATGATTTATTTGCAATTATAAAGAACAATGATGAGGGAATGATACTTGAAACATTTAACAAGTACCACAGAAAAATACAATTTACAATTGAGAAGGAGAACAATAGTTCACTACCATATTTGGACATAAAGTTACATAGAGACGGAAATAAGATCTCTACTGATTGGTATGCAAAATCAATAGCATCTGGGCGCCTGATCAACTACAATTCCACGCAACCTAAACAGCAGAAAATCAACACAGCACTCAGCTTTATTGTGAGAGTTCGCAAACTATCCGACAATAAATTCATCAACAAAAATTAATATTAATAATTTAATACAGAAATCAGAATATACGGAATATGAGAAAAAGGACACAAATGATGCATCTGGCAACACTAAAAAAATACTACGGGGTCTCCTACATACCAAAGTTAACAGAAAATAAAACATATTTAAAGATAAACAAATTATTTTGGCACATAGACCGAATAAGACAACAGAAGCATTATTTACAAAAACAAAAGCGAAAATAGAAAAAGAACAGAGCAATATTGTTTATCAAGGTTTATCTAACAGGTGGGATCACTAGGTCAGCTGACTCATCTGATTAAAGGTCAAACTTAGTAGTGTTGATGAAATGCTCATGATATCACCACATTTATTTCAAGAGAAATCTGCTTTGGTAATACTACCCGTTTTTTGACATGTGTTAAGGTAGTTTTACAGCAAATTTTCAATTATTTTCTATTGTTTTAGTACTGCGCGTACCTGTTCAATATGCCTTGTTGTTTATGAAATTACATGTACGGGCAACACACAACAACACTGTGGTAAAGTATACGCCGGAACAACAAAGAGAAGTTTAAACCATTGAAATGCACGCCATACCAGGGCTGTCAGATATGGCGATTTATCGCCAAACGTGGCGATTTTTCAACTTCTTTGGCGTCTAAGTGTTTGATTTGGCGACATGGCGATTTTTCTGGCGATAAATAAATTTGTTGGCGATTTTTATGGCTATTTTTTTAAACAAAATTTAACTTAAAAATTTTTGTAATTCAGTAAAATTTGTTTGCTGAAGGAGTGGTTTCAAAAATAAATCCTACCAAAACTTGTCTGCAAGAAATTAAAACGATTTGATTTTGATGATTTTTCTTGTATTAATTATATAAAATATATTATTAATGCGTTTTGAATTTGAATGAGAACAATTTACAAAAAATAAATTTTAGCGATTTTATTTCTACTTTTGGCGATTTTCTGCTAATTTTTTATACGATTAATTTATAAAAATTTATACTAAAAAAGTGTCATATAAAAACAAATTTATTATCAAATATATATTAAAAAAAAACTACATAAAATTGATTTTGGCGATTTCTAAAATCAATTTGGCGAAATAGGTCGGAAAAAATCTGACAACCCTGCGCCATACCACAATTGTGGAAATTGTCTCACACACATTCTTCACACAGATTCTTAAGGTCATGTTTGATAAAACTTTTGCTTCGCGTTGCGTTACATATTCGCTTTGACATCTAAGATGAAATGTACATACTTATACGAAACATGCTACATAAAGCACTTTTAACGCACGTGAAGCGTAAAGTTCGGCAACTCTCATCTTTTTGCTTGCTTTGACAATCAGCTGGAATAATTTTCTGTTATTATATCGTGCGTTTGAATCTGTTTTAATAAGAGGTACTTAAATATGTATGAGCCATTTATTTATTTATAATAAATCGTAAAATAACATAATTGACTTTTATTTTTATAACAAAAAAAACAATAAATAGCGAAATTATCAACTACTTTTTTTGGTAAACGAGCAATGCGCGAGTGTTGTCAAAGTTTTCATTGTGGCATACACCTTTTGCTTTACACTTTTCTATCAAAGTTAGAAACGTTACGCAAAGCGACAAAGTTGTATCTGACACGGCCTTTATGCTCTTCATCTAGTCGTCGATGAGACAGCGACGAATGCACATGAGGCGGATGCTTATACATTTTTCTATATTTTTTTTATAAATTTTTTCATTAAGAGTTCAAATGCAACGTAGAATAAACTTTAGGCTACCAAACCAATGTAGCATCACTCAGGCTGAAACATCGGCAATCAAAAGGGCGGCCAACGGGTTAAGGTACTACAGGATATTGAGACTCTTTTTTCTATTTTCGGCGACATTTTCTATTTTTTTAATTTGGGGCTATTTTTCCTATACATATTTTTGACCATTTATCATTCTTAAGAAAAGGACTAAAATTAAAATCGGCCCCCAAAATAAAAAAATGGCTGCAAACTAAAAAATCAAAAATGGTCCCAAAGAAGGAAAAATGTCCCCAAATTATAAAATGAAAAATAGCCACAAAATAGGAAAAATGGTGCCAAACTAAAATTTGGCCAAAATAGGAAAAATAGCCCTAAATATATAATTATTATATGCAGATTTTGTGCAAAAATTCCATTTAAAAAGTTTCAAATTTGTATGAAAAATAACGCAAATGCGTAATGCAAAACTTTTCCATACAAATTACAAAATGAAAAAGCGTTTGTATATACAAAATCCGGGAATTTGATTTACGATAAAAAAAAAATTAAAAACAATTCTCGAAAATAACAAATTGTAATTCATCATATTTCAAACGCTTGACTTTGTGTTTGCTGGGAAGACTCTCATTCTTCACTAATAATAATATGCAGCAATACAATCACAATTTAAATTTTGCGCATCATTGGTTTAAACCAGCGTTGCCCAAGCCCTATGCGCTTGGTGCTCAATTGTTTTGTAAAAGCACTTAGCTATAGGCTGTGTGTTTTAATACGCAGACAGCACTACCTTGCGGTAAATGGTAGGAGTAAATAGGCCTTATTTAGCAGTCTGTAGTACTTCCACTCCCATTACATATTCATTTCTTTTTTACACGCGATGTCATTGCGGACCAAGGCCTTCCTCGACCCATTACTCAGCTTGCCTGATAGAAGGCCTGGTCTTGGAATGTGTGTCTGTTAAAAATGAAATGGAGGTACATTTTTTAATCTGGGTATTCTTATAGCGGCTTCTATATTTTTGATTATCGTGATGTTTTATTTAGAACACCTTTTCATCCAAAGTAATTTTTTAAACATATGAGGGAGGCTAAATTTCATGTATTTATTTGGAGCGAATTGAACATGATGTAGTAGCTACAATATAAATGACTTCACTAGAGGCCTGTAAGAAGACTTGCTTAGTGAATGCCTTGTAAGTTTTACCGCTGGGTAGCAATACAAAATACACAAAAAACTTTGTCTTATTAGTTTTTTTGTCGTTCTTCACTGTATACAGGTAAGTGCAAAGTAAACACGTGCAGGAGTGGAACTGAAAGTATTGCAAAAACAAATATACTAGATAAATAAGAGAATGAGTGTAACAGATATTGTATGGTTTTTTTTACGTTCTCACTTTACTCCACCAAACAAAAATAGTTGTTTATGGTTTTGCATTAAGTAACAAATGTATCTGTGTTTTGTGCTCAAATAACTTTGGTACCATAGATATTTTCATTAAAGTGTTGTTCAGCAAATCAATTTCTGGATGAATAATAAAAACATCATTTACAGTTTTAATGGGCACTTGTAAGAGCAGTAAAATAATTCATTTTTGAAATTTTGTTTTCTTTCATGTAAATTTCCATTCTTCGACAAGTTTTCAAAGCCAACAATATTTAATTCTACTTAAAATATAACTGCTAAAACTACAATTAATGGTATTTTTTTCTCCTAAAAAAAGTTTTGCATCTTTTGCCAAAGACTATAGATTTATATAATCTATTGTCTTTGCTTTTGCACTTTTTAATAAAAATGTTAAGTATGTATACAAGATATTTATATGAAATTTTCACACAATAAGAAAAACGATATGGCGATTAATTCTGCATTACACTGCGCAACAAGAAATGATATCCCGAATGAGACCAACCAGATATGAAAATATAACATTAGTATGTCCAAACTATCAAAGGTGTTTGCAAATTTAGTTGTTATTGATTTTTTATAGCCTCTTAAAATAACCTTATTTTTAAAAAAATTTTCATTAGACTGAAAATAATATTTTGTCATTCCGTGTGAAATGCATCGGTATATCTATAATGTAAAGTATTTATCTTCTTGATCCTTATTCAATTTTAAGTCCATTAACACAAAGCTCAGTTATGTGGATTTTAACTTCAAGTATATTAACTTTCAGTTTGCCTAAACTTAAATTTTAACTAAAACTTACAAATTTTCGTTAACAATAAAAAGTTGAGTTAGCTTGTGTCATCAACTTTTGTAATTACCAGTAATAAACTATTCCTGGGAAATGCAAAAATTTTTGCAATTTATATAATTAATATCATTATGCACCAGCATCTGAGTACGATTGCTGCACAAATAAGTACTGCATTCGCCTACGAAACTTTGAATTTGTTATTATTCTTGAAAATTTATGTTAAATGTTTTCAAAATAACAAAAAATTTATTTATTTTCAAATGTCAATAATTTCTTCAGTTAAGAACTTAAAATCAAAAAAGGTTCCAGTTAAATTTAATTGAAATTTAATAGGTAAATCCCTGATATAAAAAACAAGGTAGTTTCACTTAATTTTTATTTTTTATTTTTGGCAAGAATGAAGATTTTTAAAGTCTATTTTGTATGCAAATATTTAAAATACCATTGGCACACATGGAAAAATGGAAAATATTCCTAGAAGCTGTATGCAAGTGATTATGTTCTCGAATTTTGTGCTGATTTCAAATAAAGTCGATGGAAATTTCTTAATCGTATATTGCAAAATTACAAAAATTCACAGAAATAGATAAAAATGGAAACAGCCCCTAAAATTTATTAATATTCTATTGCGAATATGCCGATAATTCGAGAAACTTTTTACATACGGAAACACGTTCCAAAGTTGATTAATAAAATTGCTAAAACTATCATGAAAACTCAGCAAAAAACATTAAAAATATTCGTTAACAATTGCTGATAATTTCACTATTATTACATATTAAAAAAATATTGCGGAAATAAAGAAAACGGAAAAATTAAAAAAATCCAGAAAAACTCTAAAAAGTGCAAAAACTTGTAATAAATCAAGTCTATGTCGAAAATTCGCAAAAATTCGTAATATTGCCAAAGAGCCCTAAAATTTACTTAAACTCGCTAAAAAATGTAACGAACGTCAATATCCCGGGAAAAATCGCGAAAATTATGGAAATTCGCTAAAACTTGCTAAAATTTTAAAGATTACAAAGCGTAATAAAACGTAAGAAAGAAAAACCTGGAAAAATTACGCTTGTTGTGAAAATAGCGAAAATGTGCGAAAAACTGAACATTTTTAAACAAGCCATAATTTTGATTAATTATCGCTAAAACTGTAAAGAATACCGAAAATTCGGTAAAAATCGCGAAAATTATAAATTGTTTACTTATAACATGGCTAAATCAGCTTTGTGTTAATGAAATTTTATTAATCAAGATTTTAATTTTTAGTTTAATGTCAACTGTAAGTTAATATTTTTATTGTTAACGGCCCTAAGCGAGGTCCGTCTGTATGTGCGTCTGTTTTCCTTCTATATTTTCACTTCAAGTCTGTTTTAGAATTTTTTTCTGTTTCATTTCTGCCATAATCAGTATTAAATGTGTCCTGCTTTAAATGATCACATATGTATTTACTTTAATATATCTTCAAATTGAAAATAAAACTATATTTTTTAATCCCTCAAACTAATGAATTTTTGTCCGTTTTTCTCAATATCACTTAATGAAAAATTTGTTTAATTTTTTACGAGTGTAATACTAGTCCATGAAAATAATAATTAAAATCAGATCAAAATTCTCATTTATTCCAAAATTTCAGCTCATCAAACGCAAGCCTTGTTGTTCTGTTGTATACATTTTTTTGAATTTTTAGACGCATTTTTATTAAAACATTAAGGTTTTTATTTTCTTAATTAACAACACGAAATAAAAGAAATATGTGCACGTATTGTATTGTGAAAATTGTACCAAAACATATCAAACGCACAGAAAATGTACCTAAAAATGGGCAAAGTTAAGACCATAAAAAGTATAAAATTTAATAAATTTAAATATCTTAGACATAAAATATTCAATTCTAATAGTTTAATTTACATATTGATTTACTCCATTCGATAACGACCCTAAATTTGTTGCGGATATGAATCATATGCCTACCTTAAATATTAAAAAAGTTATAATCAATTATATAAAACCAGTTCCAGGCAATTTTTCCTACACTAAACGCATCATGATTTGAGAATCACTGGCGATTCTCCTTAAATTTTTTTCGTGATTCGGAAGAATGAATTAAGTCACCTGTAAAAAATTTCCTTTTAAGTTTTTGATTTA
This sequence comes from Panzeria rudis, assembly GCA_956483635.1. NCBI lineage: Eukaryota > Metazoa > Arthropoda > Insecta > Diptera > Tachinidae > Panzeria > Panzeria rudis. The sequence continues at coordinate 75,465,331 of OY101447.1, read as the reverse complement.
AAATTTCAATATTGAATTCTTATTGCTACCTAACAGGTAGTCACAAATTGAGTTTCGAGCGAGCACAGCTATTGAGAATATAAAAAAAACATTTTAATTTCTCTCTAAAGGAATAATTAATAATAATAACTTTAGTTATTGATCTATTTTCGATATCTTATTGTTATAAAAGAAATACCATCATCTAAAAGCGAAACTTAAAAGTTTTTAGTTTCGCTTTTAAGTTAAAACTTTTAATGCTAATTAATACTTCGATAATATTATCTATTTTTATCGTTCTTTTAGTTAAATTTATTTTTGGATTAAAACAAACAATTAAAGAATAAAACGTTTCACGCTGTTTTATACTATATTTATACTATTTCTACATACATAAATATGCAGATACTGAAATTAACGGCTTACTTACATACTAAAATTAACGGCTTGCCGCCAGAACAAGAAAAATAACAAAAATACTAATAGTAAAACCATGAGTGTCTGCTTCAACTGTTTCAGCGAAACAGATATAACAAGCGTGTCGCTCTCATTCTCATTTTATCAATACACACCATATCTACTAGAGAGAATACCAATACCAACTTGTAACAAAACGCGAAGAATACTTATCAATACGCACTCAAAGCAGGAAAAACACACAACTGGTGTAAATAGGTAGAACTGTTCACGCGTTTAGTGCAAAGCAACAACAAATAAATAAATGAAATATTTTTTTTCTTTGTATGGATTGGTTTTTACAACAAAAAATATTGAATACAAATTAGATTTTCTTTAAATGTATTAGTGTTTGCTCTTCCATAAGAAACTTTTGGGCACGCCTGGTTTAAACAAAATAATAAGTGAACATGAAGCCGACATACGAAGAAAAAAAGAAACAACTGCATTAGCACAACACTGAATAGAGATGGAACATAATGCAGATCTTGCTAATGTTAAAATTGTATGCAAAGAAATAAAAGAGAACAAAAGATATACTTTGGAAAGTTTGAGAATTCAGCAAAGAACAACAAGTGCAATAAATAGAAAGGAAGACAAAGACAACATTAGTGCTAATTATATGATTGCAATTTTTTAGTTTTAGTTTTTTTAACTCCAACTGTGATATTAGGTTTACGTATTTTGCTGTGATATTTTTTCTTTTAATTATTTTTGTATTTATTTAAATATTTTGTGTTTGTGTGTTTGATTTACAAAAACCTTTATTATTAAAAAAAATTTTATGTGTGAATTGACAAGAAACTATATGTAAGAAACATTAGAAAACTAAATTAATCAAGTTGTTTTTATTACAATACGCTGTCATATTTATATATCGTTGCCAGATTCAATAAAAATTATCCCTGAAGAAGCTGGAAAATACCATCGAAACGTCGGATGAAAAAAATTAAACAATAGTTTTTTATTTTCATTAATATACGTATAGACCTTGTAAGCCCAATTTTAAAGCAACAATATATTTTATCTGTCAAATGGCAATTGCTTAAATTTTTTTGTTTAAATTGTTGTTGGACGGCAGCAGAGAAAAAGATATAACCAGATCAAGAATTGCTAATAGTATTTCGATATATTAGCGAACATTCCGAAATAACTTAAAAGAAAAGTTTATACTGAACATATTCGAAAAAACTAGAAAATTTTTGAAGAATAAGAAGGATATCATAATAACAAAAGCAGACAAAGGAAATAAAACCGTGATTATGCATAGAGAAACTTATAAGAGAGGGACGCAGAAACTATTAGAAGACAAAACAACGTATAAGTCTATGAGAATAGTGTTGGACCTTCGACTTCGGTTTACCGAAAATCCACAAGCCAAACATGCCATTATGTTCAATAGCGTCATCAGTGGAAGTGTCTTGCTACAAACTTTCAAAATATTTTAGGAACATCTTTAAAAACCTTATACAGAAAAAATATAACGTTAAAAATTCTCTTAGAGCTGAAGAACAATATAAAAGACATAATTGTAGATGATGACGAAATTCTAATATCATTAGATGTACTATTACTTTTCACCAACATTCCAATTCATTTGGCTATTAATAACATAAAAAAACAATGGCATATTTTACAAAAAAAAACTATTTTTAAGCATATTGCAATTCCGTCTTAATGACAACAACTATTTTATTTACGAAGAAAATCTCTACAACCAAACATGGCATGCCTATGGGCAGTCCACTCTCCCCAACCATGGCAGACATAGTTTTAGACAAACTGCTCGAATCAACAATAGAAGAATTAAAAGAAAAAAACATCAGCATTAAATTTATAACAAAATACGTTGACGATTTATTCGCAATAATAGCAAAAGTGACAAAGAAACAATTTTAAAAACGTTTAACAGCTATCATACCAAGCTTATAGCCCAGTCAAATAAGTAGAAAAGAGGGGCCAACTGCGTATTGAGCGATACTAAGCTCTAAACTCGTATACGCTCTTCATTTCGGTGTTCTAAAATTTCTATCAAAAGTCTCATAAAATTTCGTGTCTGCGGCGTAAGCTATTCAAGGTCAAAGGTCACAAAAATCAGTTTTTCGCGATTATATCGGTTTCTATAGCTCCAATAAAAATTATAGAGCATAAAACTTGCGCCAAATTTTGTAATTGAGTTATAAATTTTTAGTCGAACTGTATGGTTTTTATCTAAAGCCCAATTTCATTAGTTTGGCTTAAGTTCGTTTTCAATTTAATATTTGGATCAAATTATTTTTTTACTTAAGCAAGAACTTCTAAAGCATGTGTTCAATCATCAATGAACACCAAATCTTAATTTGAAGAAAATTAAAAATATGTATGAATTACTTACCTTTCTGCATAATTTACCCTTTTGAATTACCAATTTTTTTGAATTACTTACCTTTTTGAATTATTTATCCTTTTGAATTACTTATCTTTTTGAATTACTTACCTTTTTGAATTACTTACCTTCTTGAAATACTGAAATATTTACCCTAAAATTGTAAAATGAAAATTTGAATTGCATTTTGTAAATATAAATCAATTAAAGTTAGCGTTAATATTGTTAAAAAACATTAAATTGAAAATACTGTTTAAAGTACTCGTTACAACTAAGTCGCTACAAATTCCAATTCACCATGCTCGTGGCCTAACCATCGAACTTTGCAAAAAGCCGAAAATAAGTTGAAACGAGCACTTGCAATCTATCAACAGTGCGTGCAACTACTCTACACCGCTTATATATCATTTGTGAAATCAACAATTTATAACAATAGAAGAGGTATAAATTGTAAAAATAAATCCAAAAATTGTTAATTTCTTTTCTCGCTCCCGAATTATAATTGCTCATCACGAGTCAATTATAATCATAATCTCCTGCTAGATACCCTATTCTTACCCTTTGTCTTATCTACAAGGAGATTATTTAATACTTTGGAGTCTACCAAACACCGAAAAAGTACATGGTCCTCTCGATCCTACAACAAAGAAGCTGTTAAAAGAATACTCACCACAAGAAACATGAGGTAATTTACTTACTGACAAAGGTCAAGCCATGATAGAATAATATACAAGGAAGTTTTTTATTTGCTTTTTTCATGGTACGAACTGTCAAATCTTGTGTGCATGTGAAATAACTACGTTGCACACACAATACCACACGTATGTTTGCTGCTTATGTTCTACAAACACACACATACCCTCTACTCATGTTTGACATTTCTTTTTTTAGGAACATACTTATTGTCAATGCAGATAAAGGTAATATTACTGTAGCAATTGGGAAACAAGATTACGACTCTCGAATTAATAACATTATGGGTGATGCTTCAAAATATAGTTTAGTTAATAGAGACCAAACGAATAAATTACAAAAGATTAACAATAACATAGTTGAGGAATTATTTAGGAAAGAAATTATAACTACTTTTGAGAAGTATAAACTTAAAACTAACGCTGCGATTGCTCCTCGTTTGTGTGGATTACCAAAAATTCATAAGGACGGGTTTCCATTGAGACCTATTTGTTCTTTTATTAATTCACCATCATATGAGCTATGCAAATACATTACAAATATTCTAAAGAATATTACTATGAATTCCAAATATAACATTAAGAATTCGATACAATTTATGGATAGAATAAAGAATCAAAACATATCTGATGATGAGCGATTGATTTCTTTAGATGTAGTTTCTTTATTTCCTGGTATACCTGTTGACTTTTCTATTAGTACAATTGAAGAAAAATGGGATATGGTTAAGGAGTACACTAGAATGGATAAGGATTTATTTTTACGTAAATTTTGCATAGAAGACAATCGATATTTTCAATATAATAATAATATATTTATACAGAAAGAGGGTCTTCCAATGGGATCTCCAGAATCTCCAATTGTAGCGGATATCGTTATGGAGAAATTATTAGACATATCAATTCAGAGACTTAGTATAAGTCCAAGAATAATGACAAAATATGACGATGATTTGTTTCGTATTATTCCTGAGTGTGAAATTAATAACATGTTAGGAATTTTTAATGGATTTAATTCTAATATTAAATTTACTATTGAGAAGGAACAGAATTCGAAACTTAATTATTTGGACACTGTTATTATTAGGAAAGGTGATAGACTGATAACAGATTGGTACCAAAAACCTACAGCCTCAGGTAGGTTAATTAATTATTATTCCAAACATAGCAGGCATATTATTATAAACACAGCTAAGAATTTTATAGAAAGAGTCTTAACTATTAGTGACAAACAATTTCACACTAGAAACAGGGAGAAAATTAGAAAAATACTAAGAAATAAGGATTTTCCGAGTATTTTGATTAATAGATTAATTTGTCAATATAGAAATAAGAAAAGTGAAAATATAGGTAATAATACAGAGCAAAGAATATATAAGTCCTTAACATATATTCCTGATATATCAGAGAGGTTGGCAAAATCTAAAATCTTTGATACGGAGAAATATAGAATAGCTCATAGATCATATTATATATTAAATAGATTATTTAGTAGAACAAAAGATAGAATTGATAAGTGGGATAAGTCAAATGTAGTTTATAAAATACCTTATTAGGGGAACGATGAGAATTGTAATATGGTATATGTTGGTACTACTAAAGGTAAATTAAAAACCAGGATAGCGGGTCATAGATCGGATCAGAAATATAGGCATATCAATTCGCAAAAAACAGCATTATCTTCCCATTGCTCTAGATTAAATCACTTTCCAAATTTTGAAAATGTATCAATTATGAAAACTGAGAATAATTATAAACAACGTATGATGTTAGAAATAATTAAAAGACCAACAACACAAAGAATAAACTTTAGAATAGATACAGATAATTTAGCACAAAACTATAGATATTTTGTTAGTAAAACTATGAATATACTCAATCAGTAAAATATATTTATAATTAGTAATACTTAAAATGTGTGAAAGTTAATAGATACACAGTTAATAATCAATTGTTTATTTTTACAAATTATAATAAATATTAAGAAATTGCATTACATAATTGTTGTTTTTGTTTGTTGTTGTTGTTATTGTTTTTATAATATGTAATTATTTACAGTATTTATCACTTACATATATGAAAGTTAATATATTACACAGTTAATAATTGTTGTTTATTTTCACAAATTATATTTAGTACTAACAAATTGCATTATATAATTTTTTGTTGTTGTTTTATAATACATATAAATTTTTATAATTATTTACAATGTTTATCGCTTATATGCACTTGTTTTTATTTTTACGCGTTTGTTATACAATAATACAAACTATTATTTCATTGCATAAGCATTTCCGGTTTATACAACATAAATTGCGAACTAAGATATGCATATAATCGATAAATACTTTAAAATCTTTTTACTATGACTTGCATGGTGAGGTATTTCATGGGGTTTGTGGGATGAAGCATTCTTTGTTTTCTAAAGGAATGGAGCAAGGTGAATTAATTTTATCAGGTGGTGTTGATTCTAAAACAACTAAAACATTAAAATAATATTTCACATCTCAGTCTCTATGTAAACGTATACAAATTTTGACATACGAGCATCTAATTTGCGGAAAAAAATAGAACAGCTGTGCTTATAATATCACCTTTATAAATCCACCTTGGAATGGACGAAGCGTGTTGCGTGGAGATAGTGGTTAAAAAATAAAATTTCAGTTGGTTTCTTGTCAACTTTCTTTACCATATTTGCTTTTCCGTGCTTGCAATAAGCAAATGAAAAAGGTTTCATGAAGAGAATTTCATGAATTGTTTCATAATGTAAATATAGTGTTTTTTAATTTTCTTTATTTGTAAACTAATTATTTGTAGTTGTTTTTTGAATTCCTAAAATGCCCCTTTATTACTACTATAGTTTTTAATGTTATTAATTTTTTAATATTTTAGAACATAAAAATTTTTCTTTTTATGACAAATTTTATGATATAATTTTTCAAAACCCATTTTTTGTATTTAAAATAATTATTTAATTTTCAATTTCCCGATTAAAAAGAAATTAATTACACAACAACAATATTTTGGAATATTCTCAACAACAAAAAGGTATTTAAAATTAATCGCATTATTAAATAAAAAACAGAAGAAAGAAATTCAAAATTGAGGTTAATACACTCTAACGTAAAACGCAACTTAATCCATTCTAACGTAAAACCATCAAATACTTAAGGCCGGGACACATAGAATCCGTCGTACGTTATACGTCGCCTTTTTCAACTGACAACTAAGTTGAAATACATGTTTTCTTATGAGCTTAGTCACATTCGGTACGTTTCCGTCAACGCAAAGTACTAAAGTTGGCCAACTTTTAACGTACGTCGAGTACTTTGACAGCTATCAGTTGGTTTTTTGCTTTGTTTCGATTTAGTTTTTTCTGCTGTTTGGCACCAAAAATTAAATAAAACAATAAAAACAAATAAAATAAATAAATAAAATCAAATGAAATTTATCTGCAGAAACATGCGAAGAAAAAACAGTTGTTTTAATATCCGTCAACAAAGTACTCATTGTGGCAACCTCCTCCGTCGTTACGTTAATGTCAGTTGAAAAAGGCGACTTATAACGTACGACGGATTCTATGTGCCCCGGCCTTTACCCATGTACATATGTATTCAAGATATGTTAACCTGTATAAATATATAAAATTTGACTTCTGTGGTGAATATACCGTGCTCTTATTATAGATAATCGCGAACTCTTTGTAAATATAATTTACTTAGTCTATGTCCAGACGAGTCAACTTTTGCTTCTGCACCTTTCTTAAATTTTCTTTTGAAGCTGCATTCGTGTCCATATAATGAAATTCTTGTGGCGCAGCTTTTGTTTTTTTTACATAGCTTTTG
>OY101447.1:75289523-75457794 GCA_956483635.1 Panzeria rudis | reverse complement strand
AAGTATGACGCCCTATTTCTATATAGTGCTGGACATCGACAGAGGAGGTGTTTAACAGTTTCTTCCTCCTCCTCATTCTGACAACTTCTACAGAAATCATTAAAAGGAAGATTTAATCTTCTGGCATGAACACCAATAAGACAGTGCCCTGTTATGACCGCTACGAGTATACGCAGCTGTTGACGAGGGAGCCCCAGTATGGTTGCAGATCTTGCGAAGTTATACTGGGGCCAGATGGATCTGGAAACCTCACAAGTGATTTCATTTGTCCATCTGGTTTGCGCCTCTCTAAATAGTTGGCGCTGAATTTGTATTTTACAGCTTTTTAGTGGGACACCTACTAACCAGTCGATGTCATTTTCATGTAGGCGGGCACCGGCCTTGGCTAGACCGTCCGCAATAGTGTTACCGGGCACCCCCGCGTGACCCGGTACCCAGAAGAGCCCTAGGTTCGCATGTCTCGCCATCTCATTCAGAGATGCCCGGCATTCTTTAACCAATTCCGATGTTGTGTAAACACCAGATAGAGCATGTAGTGCAGCCTTGCTGTCGGTACAAATTCGGATGTCCTGATCGAATATCCTGTAGTACCTTAACCAGTTGGCTGCCCTTTTGATTGCTGATATTTCAGCCTGAGTGATGCTACATTGGTTTGGTAGCCTAAAGTTTATCCTACGTTGCATTTGTGGGATATAGAAACCCCCGCCCACTCCGATGCCCGACTTTGACCCATCAGTGTAGATCTCGAGCACATCCTCATATTGGTGTATGTGGTTTGCCTCAGATGATGTGCCCGAGAAGTCCACCCGGAATCTTTTGTCGGGCATCAGAGTAGGCGAGCAGTAGTCAGTGTGGTCGGGAAGATCTGAGATTTGCCCTAATATCGTCGCATGGCCTACGTTACCCCGCTTCCATGCACCTGAGGCATCGAGTCTAACCGCCGAGTTCATGGCCAATTGTTTGATCATGAGTTCAGCAGGAAGCCAATGCAGCATGGTGAACAGTGCTTTGGATGGAGTAGTGCGAGGTGCACCCGTAATCAACAAAGCAGATGTTCGAAGTACCTTTTCTATTATTTTAGAGTATGTGGCTTTATTTAAGGAAGTCCACCAGACGACAGACCCATACATTAGTATGGGCTTAACCACCATTTCAAAAAGCCAATTGACGTTTTTGGGACTTATGCCCCACCTGTTGCCAATCGCCCTTTTGCAGGTGTATAGAGCAATAGCAGCCTTGGCTGCCCTAGCTTGAACGTTGGGGTACCATGAAAGCTTAGAGTCCAGTATAATACCGAGATACTTCACGCTGTCTGATAACCTAAGGGTGACTCCGTTGAGAGTCGGTAACGTGAAAGTCGGAGTCTTGTATTTTCTCGTAAAGAGAACAAGATCCGTCTTTTGAGGGTTAGCATTAAGACCACTTTCAACGCTCCATTTACTTATGATACCTAATGCCGATTGAAGACGTTGAGATAGAGTATCTAGAAATTTACCAGATATTGCTACTGCTACGTCATCCGCGTAGGCTACTGATTTAAACCTCATAGAGTCTAGTTCCACCAGTACCGATTTTATGGCGATATTCCATAGGATAGGTGACAGAACACCTCCCTGGGGAGTACCTAGCCTAACCGTTTTTTGAATAGTCGTTTGCCCCATCGTGGAGGAAATTACCCTATTTGTTAAGAGTCCTCGTATGAAGCTAATTGTTGACCGATCAATGTTCAGTCTTTCTAGTTCCATAATGATGGATTCAGGTCGTACATTGTTAAAGGCACCCTCTATATCAAGAAAGGCCACGAATGTATATTCTTTGTTTGCCAGGGATTTTTCAATGACTCCTACAAGCGAGTGAAGTGCCGTCTCAACTGATTTGCCCTTCGTATAGGCATGTTGGGAGGTTGATAGGAGGTTCGGAGAAATTGTTGATCTAAGGTGTAGATCAATTATGCGTTCTAGAGTTTTAAGGAGAAAAGATGATAGGCTGATGGGTCTAAAATCTTTCGGGTTTACGTGTGTAGTTTTACCCCCTTTGGGGATAAAGACCACGGAACATTTGGTCCATGCTATCGGAATATAGGACCAAGTTAGACAGGCCGAGTATATCCGAATGAGCCATGGAGTGATAACGTCTGCATTACGCTGTAGGTCAGCTGGAATAATGCCATCGGGACCCGGTGATTTGAACGGGTCAAAGCTGTTGATGGCCCACATTATTTTTTCCCTATTTAGGGTGATCGTGGCCATGTTAGAATGTATTGAATGCATGGCTGCAATCTCTCCCGTGTAGGGAGTGCAACCGGGAAAGTGCGTGTTCATTAGTACCTCTAGGGTCTCCTGACTACTGGTGGTCCATCCGCCACCTGATTTCTTATATATATATATATATATATATATATATATATATATATATATATATATATATATATATATATATATATATATATATATATATATATATATATATATATATATATATATATATATATATATATATATATATATATATATATATATATATATATATATATATATATATATTTATATATATATATATATATATATATATATATATATATATATATATATATATATATATATATATAATATATATATATATATATATATTTATATATATTTATATATATATATATATATATATATATATATATATATATATATATATATATATATATATATAATATATATATATATATATATATAATATATATATATATATATATATATATATATATATATATATATATATATATATATATATATATAATATATATATATATATATATATATATATATATATATATATATATATATATATATATATATATATATATATATATATATATATATAATATATATATATATATATATATATATATATATATATATATATATATATATATATATATATATATATAATATATATATATATATAATATATATATATATATATATATATATATATATATATATATATATATATATATATATATATATATATATATATATATATATATATATATATATATATATATATATATATATATATATATATATATATATATATATATATATATATATATATATATATATATATATATATATATATATATATATATATATATATATATATATATATATATATATATATATATATATATATATATATATATATATATATATATATATATATATATATATATATATATATATATATATATATATATATATATATATATATATAATATATATATATATATATATATATATATATATATATATATATATATATATATATATATATATATATATATATATATATATATATATATATATATATATATATATATATATATATATATATATATAACGTAGAAATAGTAATTACACTTGTAATTGCACTTATATATATATATATATATATATATATATATATATATATATATATATATATATATATATATATATATATATATATATATATATATATATATATATATATATATATATATATATATATATATATATATATATATATATATATATATATATATATATATATATATATATATATATATATATATATATATAAGTGCAATTACAAGTGTAATTACTATTACTACGTTTATACGCACGGGTTATTTGCAAATAAAACTGTAAATTGTTGCCATATAATTGTTTTATTGCGACTTATTAACTCACGAAAACTATTCACGATTAAAGCGTAGTATGCAGCTCTGCCTGAAATTCAGGCTGCCATAAGAAGTATGTGTAAAAAAACAAACTGAAATTCAGGTTGGTAAATTTCTTTTACTAGTAGTTTACTAGGACGCAGTTCCAAAAGAAATGTACACGGAATTTTGGCATTTATTGTCTATTACAGGAGAATTTTTTCCGTCAACTGAAGCAAAAATTAATGTTCAGAAAATTATTTGGCCACGGAATTTTTGACATTTCTAATTTTTCGTACGTTGTAATTAATTTTTAGTGTTTTTGTGTGTTGTATATTAAAAAATATATAAATTTGTGTGTATGCAAACAAAATTCTGTATAGAATTCTACACGATTATTTTTCCCTGTAGAAATAAATGCAAAACTCCAAACCTGAATTTCAGTGAGAACTGCATACTACGCTTAACGTACTATTTGCAAATAAAATGTTTGAGGTTGCCACGCTTACAAATGTTTGCTCATAAAAAACCATAAAGACATATATATTGCACAAAAAGTATTGATAAAAGAATATTTATACAATTAAAACAAACAATTATTTGTTATTTTATACATTTAAATTATTTTTATTGTAAAAATACAGGCCTTTGTTTTAGAAGTGCTACCAAGTTTTTGTATTTTTGCTATGATGTATAAACGGTGAGATAGCTTATTTGCAAATATTTTTATTTGCAAATAGTGCGTGCATAAACGTAGTATATATAAACCAAAAGCACGTAACTACATACTTCCCTGAAGGAAACGTCGATAGTAAAACTTTACTGATTCACTATACCCCAGTACTACTGACAAACCCCAGGCAATGTTCTGTGCTATAGACATTTAGCATGTACTTGTCATTGAGATTCAACTACTGACCTCGGAACTATTGACTTGATATATACTACGTTTATACGCAGGGCTTATTTGCAAATAAGAATGTAAAATGCTGCCAAATCCTTTTTTATTGTCATTTATTAAATCACTGAATATTTATCTATTTATTAATATATTTATCTATTTATTATTTTATATTAGCAAACATGTGTAAAGGTGGCATCTCAAACTTCTTATTTGTAAATAGTGCGTTAATCAACAATTGTTTTCGTGAGTTAGTAAGTTACAATAAAAATACATACTTGGCAGCACTACGTTTTTATTTGTAAATAAGTCGTGCGTATAAACATACTAATAGACTAGGTGGTTCTTATGGGACCACATTGAGACATTGACAACAGAGATTCACTAGTGCAGTTTAATAATTCTATAAGGAACTTTTTATTAGGTAAGGCAATTAAATAAAATTTTTATGAACATTTTTAGTTTTGCGTGCATCCGCATTTATTTTAAACACAAAAAAATTGGACAATAAAGAATCGTTTAGTAGCTGTGAAGAACTTCTCTTCTCATTTAAGGCAAAATAAAAAGGTGTAGACGATTCATTGACAGTGTAGCTCGTGGCTACATTCAGGGTTTTTTCTTGGAAATAGTCACTTGCACATATTTATTTCCATTGAATTTTAATAATTCATAGTAGTTTTTAAATTTTTTCTTTATATATCTTATCATAGCTTTGTTAACAATTCCAAAGCTCCCTTTTTAGGCTTGTGTTTTACTTTTAATTAATTATTAAATTACATTAAATTATTAAATTACATTAATTTTAATTTTTAACGTGATTTTTTTCAAATTAATATTTTCGTTTTTAAGTAACTATTAAAGTTTTATTAAAATACATTGCAATTGATTATGGAGAGGTATTAGCTAGTTCAAACGCAAATCGTCAGGGAACCTTTTCACAAAAATCTCGTAGAAAAACTAAAAATATTACGTTGAACTTTTAATCATACGGATAAGAAGTTTATAATATCAAAGTCAAAAAATACTATTTGCATTAGCCCCAATGAAATGCGCATAGGAAGTAGATAGTACCCGTCTATAATCAATTTCAATGTATTTCAATAAAACTTTAATATTTTACTTAAAAAGTAAAATATTAATTTGGGAAAAAGCATGTTACAGAATTCAGATTTTGAAAATAGTTTGGAAAGTTCTTTAATTAATTCCAATAAAATTATAAACCTTTGAAGTTAAACTTAAAGAGATAAAAATTTGAAGCTACAAATGGCAACATTTTCAGGAACTTAAATGATTTCTTCCACCGGGTTGTCATTCTTTTATACATATAATAAAACTTTAAAAAGGGCGTGTCTATACATGCAATATTTTTTGAAAATTTTTATTGTAGCGTAAACAGTAATCGATGTAGAGAACAAAAAACCTAATTTTTAAATTTTTGTCTGTCTGTCTGTCTGTCCGAACACGCTTCACGCAAAAACCACTGAAGAGATTTTCATGAAATTTGTTATAGAGGTGTTTAAGAGTCATGATTCAAACATAGGGTACTTTTTACCGCGTTAAAATATCTTATTTCTAAGTTAAAATAGAAAAAAACGAAAATATACCCAAATTTACTAATATAAATGTTGTTGGAAATTAGAAAGATGTTTTTGTTTTTTTTTAACGGTGGTAGCATTGGTTATTTTGTATAACGGGAACTTTGAAAAATATGTAAAAAACGTTATATTAATATATTTTACAGATACCTTATAGTCATAAAGCGATCTATAAGCGAGCGAAGCGGGCGGGAACATCTAGTATTGAATAAAAACAGAAAAACTTTCTGAAGTATTCTACATTTTACGAAAGCAAAACCAATTCTATTTAAATCTTAAACAATTTTCATTGTAGTTACGTCTTTTTGCTGAAAAAAAAATGAGTTCAAAAGCAGGTAACTAACGTAACTCTTTGAAACATCAATAAGTTATTATTTTTTTCAGAAATTAATAAATCGTTCTATATTTAGTAAATCTTCGACATTCGATTGCCAAAATTGCATTTATTTTTCAACATATAACATATTTTGTTTCTACTGAAAAATAATAAAAATGTTAGTTACGTGGTTTTGCATTTCAGCTGACGATATGAAATTTTTGAAATCTGAATTTTTTACAGTATGTAGCAGTAAACACACACTTCAACTGAGAAAGTGTAGAAAAGTTAAGCAAATATATTTACTTTTGTCGAAGTTATGAAGTATCAAAGTGGAACTTTCTAAACTACTTAAATATTTGTGCAAAAAAATGATACCGAAAAAAAAATTGTATTCTTGTATGATAAAAAGTCTCGCTAGTTCCCGCAGAAGTAAGTACATTCAAAACAAAGTAAAATTAGGTGCCGATGACTGCCTAAAGTATTAATTTATTCCATATTTCTAGTATCGCCTCCAATGAAAATATGTGATTTGTTTAATTTTTGGCTTCAAATAAAAAATAGTTTCGCAGGAAATGGCAATATAAAATTAAAGGAAATTATTAAAAGTCGTTTAGGGCTCAGAATTAATAACCAAAACCTAAAGAAAATGCTTCGATTAAATTCAAAAATAATTTAAAAATAAAACAATTTATTACTAATTTTTAAATGTTTTTTTAAAGGATATTTTTTTTTAGATTTTAATTGTCATGATCCTTCGAAACATGACATATGACATTGCATATCGAGTTGAAATTATGTAAAGCAATACAATTTTGTTTATGTTTTTTGTCAAAGTATAATTTTGAGCTAAGCGTATCCTAAATCCAAATTAGGCAAAATTTGGTAGGTATATGAGGATCAATATATATAATGCACACAAATTTTCAGTGTTTTTTAGTTTCAAGATATATGGGAAGGACACGAATACTTGTCCCGAAATGCAGCAAATTTTTAGTATTTTTATCTTTTATTAATATAAATTAGTGTGCGAAATTCCATCGCTGTGCAACGACTCCTTCTATTTATGGTCGCTCGTCATATGAAATGACGACACTGTGGAACGTATGCTTAGCGTTGTAGTCTTCGGCAGCCAAGAAGCGTTAACCTAGTGAATTAAAAAATGTAGTATATTGACTTTCTGTAATAGAATAACTGGGAAGAGTGTTAATTGTTGAAATCACCATGTTTTGATGAAAGTTTTCAATGCAGATGTTGGTTGCTTGAAGATAGTTTTTACAATGATCACTCATTAGGTAGTGTTTTAATCGCGATTTTATTAGTATAGCCGAGCCACTACAAGCTCTACCTTGGAGGTTCTTTGTGTCGTACAGAGTATATCCGTTAATTTTAAAAAAGCTGCTAGCCGCCAAGTGTGTCTCCGCGATAAGCTTAAAGTAAAATTATATTCGACAATAACAGCCGTATATAATAGAGCTTATGAAAACAATTTATGTCGAATAAGCATTGGCAATTTAATAAAAACTTCATAATGACAAAAATTGGGTTAAAAAGAATTCAGTATTCCAGGCATACAAGTGCAATATCCTGATACGCACAATTATGTGTACCCAAATATGTTTGCGTAAATTGGCAAAATTAGAAACAAAATGCTGTTAACAATAGTTTTGGATAATTTTTTTTTAGATAAAAATGTTTAACTATTTTTTGGTTTAAAACTAAAACAAAATTTTTTAATAATTATATGTGAAAATTTTACGAATCTTCAAAAAAAATTCTTGACAAAAAAGCGACAATTTAACACTTTATTTGAAAAAACGATTAGAGAAATAATGCGTCTTTTGGTACATCAAAAAGCGCTAATAGGCTTTTTACATCTACCCACATCTTTCATCAATTCGCCAAGATGTTATCATCTTCCCATAAGAATTGTACAGGCCTATATATGTATGTACATCATTCAAAGATGTTCCTATCTCATTTTGTTTCATATTACATCTTTCGATAATTTTAGTGTCATCACTAGCAAAATGACATTAGAATGGAACAAAATTAAAAATATGTGTGTGAGCCAGTGATGGAAAACTTGATACGATCGTACTTTTTTATACTATTTGATATTAAAAAACTGATATATATGTACATATATATTTTTTAATTTTTATCCGCAGGGTTGGTGTTGGTCATAGGTGTATGCAAATGCCGTGTAGCCCTTTCTACTCTGCCATTTATCTCAAAAGTGGTTGATCCTACAAAATATAACTCATACAATGTTTTTAGAAAATTGTACTCTCTATAGCTTTTATTAAAAACGCCGATTTTTGCGGCCGTTGACTTCTGATATTTTGTAATCCGTACACGAGATTACGTGGGACTTTGGAGACATATTATACAAGGCCAAGATAAAATTATCTGATATGTGATGGAAATCGAATGATTTCAAATCACGCCGATTTATAAAAAAAATTCGAGGCTCAGACCATTTATTCGAACTTAAATTCGGTTTCACTGTATCGTGTGATATGCAGAACACCTATTTGGCTATTATTCGATTTGTAAAATCACACGATTTTAAATCGATAAATTTCCATCACATACCAGTATATAAAAACTTTCAGTTTCTTATCTCAAGTTCAAATACTTAGTAGCGACGTACTGATTTTCGCCAGCGCAATAAAGTCATATCTATTAAAGCCAAACGGACTTATTTCTCAAATAATTGCGCAATAATTTAAAATGACCTTATTACCAGTGCAGAGCATTTATCGCATTTATCGCATTATTTCTTTGTAAGGCTGCGGTCACACGGGCATTTTAAAAACGCGTGTTTCTTAACTTTTGAGCTTAATTTACGGTTTTTCAGCACTATATCCATTATTATAGATAAGAATGAGAGAGGAGAATGTAGTCCTCAAAACCAGTTTATAAGGCTTATAAATCTCAAAGTGCGTTTTGAAAACGCAAGTGTTGCCTCAGTCTTAGTGGATATAAAAGATCATACGGGGTGTTTACAGATGGATTTATTGCGGGCGCCGCAATTTTTACCTAATGTTCAATTGTATTAAAAAATTAGATATATGGAATAAGCAAATGAACTTATGTACAGCAGTGATATTATTTGGAGAGTAGTCAAGTGAGTCAGTGGAATAACATTGTATTTTTTAGGTGGCATGCAATAACTCATGGATATAATGTCCGAGGACATTTTTTCACACAAAAAAGGAAAAATGTATATGGGCATTATTTCCATTTCGAAAAGAATATAATATCCGGTTTAATGGTTTCGCAGACTAAAATGTTTTTTCCTAGCCCGCCTTTGGCCGGTCTTAATGATTTTCTCGTCTGAGTATGTCGAATAGTGGCTGCGCTGACTAAAGATGTTTTGCTATGCAACATGGAAATAACGTCCATGGTCATTATTTCCATGAACGTTTTTTGCATGCCACCACTTTTTAATATCAAATAGTATAAAAAAAGTACGATCGTATCAACTTTTCCATCACTGGCTCACACACATGTTTTTAATTCCAATCTAATATCATTTTGCTAGTGATGACACTAAAATTATCGAAAGATGTAATATGAAACAAAATGAGAAAGGAACTTCTTTGAAAGATGAAGAAAGATGTACATATTTAGCCCTGTAAAATTCTTATGGGAAGATTATACCACCTTGCCGAATTGATGAAAGATGTGGGTAGATGTAAAAAGCCTATAAGACTTGCGCTAAAGGCGCTGAAGTTTCAACTCTGGATTAGATATTATAATATTCCACCCTTAATAATAATTTGAATTAATTCAAATAATGAACTTTCAACAAATTTTTATTTTATTTTACAACATGATTTTTTAAATTATTTTCGCAAATTATAAGAAAAACACCTTCAATTTAATTTGTTTTTATAATATCAGGTTTTTCTGGCAACAGTGTGCCAGCAAATTTAAATTAAATTTTTCACTTACTTGTTCATCAGAATCTATTGTTTCGGGTATTACATCTGGGTTTTTATCATCATCATTTACTTCCAATTCTTTACTACCAGAACTCTTTTCGCTTGGACCAGGTGATACATTACGCGAATCTTGCTCATTCGGGAATTCTTTTTGTTGCCTCCTAGAACTTCTGCATGGAATGCGAAGGGCTAAAATAATTGCCAATCCTGCTACCAAAACCGCCAATGTTAAGCCAACAGTTAACGAAATCATTGGAGATACCAGAAGGTGTGTTCTAGACTTATCACCTAAAATACAGCGTAAAGATATTTATTAAAATATGTATGTATATGATCAAAACGTACATACATATCGATGGTCTCGAATATATACACCTATATCAAAATTCAAAACATGCATTTAAAAAAAGTTACATTTTAAAAATTACAGTTTTTATTAAGTTTTTACGTTCTCCAGGAAAGTTACAATTATTTGACTTGAGCCCTTTCTACTTTTGACCAACGATATATTGATCTATTACACTGGTAAAAAATGTTTTCCTTTCTGAAATAAAAATAACTGATAGTTATGTATGTTCATCTACTGATTACGAAAATAACTCTTGGGTTGTTTTCTATCAGCTTTAGTTTAAAGCCAATGAAAATGAACAGGATGTGGTGAAAATGGGAGTCATTTATGATGATTTTTACATAGGCTTGTCGTTGCAAGAAGTTTTTTTATGCCTAAGCATACTCAAAATAATAATGAATCTAAATTGATTATTAGGCTAAGGTTCGTAACGTTATATTCAGAAAGAATTGGGTATGATTAATATTCCAAGGAACAATGGAAAAATTAACATCAACTTAATTTTTCAACGTACACAGCAGAACAGAGTAGCGCCACTTTCGGAAGCCGCTACACTTCCATCGTCAGTGCTCACGTGTATTTGCTATCACCACTTGTCAGGTGGCTCTGTTGAATGTGATTTTAATTCTTATATATACAACTTTTTCGCGAAAATTGAATACGAGAATTAAATCACTCTCAAGCTGATATTAAAGTGCACTTTCCCAGCGTTGCCATCGGTTTATTTTTCTTCATTCCCATTTTTCTGATTTTTGTTCTACTCAAGACAAACTTTTTTGGTTTGATTTTATACTTAAGTATATATGAACATGTAAACATGTGAAAAGCTCAAGCCAGTAGCTAATTGTTTTTTATTAATATGATTATTTCGAACGTATTTGCTTTGTGAATCTAAATTGATTATTAGGCTAAGGTTCGTAACGTTATATTCAGAAGTATTCAATTTTCGCGAAAAAGTTGTATATATAAGAATTAAAATCACATTCAACAGAGCCACCTGACAAGTGGTGATAGCAAATACACGTGAGCACTGACGATGGAAGTGTAGCGGCTTCCGAAAGTGGCGCTACTCTGTTCTGCTGTGTACGTTGAAAAATTAAGTTGATGTTAATTTTTCCATTGTTCCTTGGAATATTAATCATACCCAATTCTTTCTGAATATAACGTTACGAACCTTAGCCTAATAATCAATTTAGATTCACAAAGCAAATACGTTCGAAATAATCATATTAATAAAAAACAATTAGCTACTGGCTTGAGCTTTTCACATGTTTACATGTTCATATATACTTAAGTATAAAATCAAACCAAAAAAGTTTGTCTTGAGTAGAACAAAAATCAGAAAAATGGGAATGAAGAAAAATAAACCGATGGCAACGCTGGGAAAGTGCACTTTAATATCAGCTTGAGAGTGATTTAATTCTCGTATTCAATTTTCGCGAAAAAGTTGTATATATAAGAATTAAAATCACATTCAACAGAGCCACCTGACAAGTGGTGATAGCAAATACACGTGAGCACTGACGATGGAAGTGTAGCGGCTTCCGAAAGTGGCGCTACTCTGTTCTGCTGTGTACGTTGAAAAATTAAGTTGATGTTAATTTTTCCATTGTTCCTTGGAATATTAATCATACCCAATTCTTTCTGAATATAACGTTACGAACCTTAGCCTAATAATCAATTTAGATTCACAAAGCAAATACGTTCGAAATAATCATATTAATAAAAAACAATTAGCTACTGGCTTGAGCTTTTCACATGTTTACATGTTCATATATACTTAAGTATAAAATCAAACCAAAAAAGTTTGTCTTGAGTAGAACAAAAATCAGAAAAATGGGAATGAAGAAAAATAAACCGATGGCAACGCTGGGAAAGTGCACTTTAATATCAGCTTGAGAGTGATTTAATTCTCGTATTCAATTTTCGCGAAAAAGTTGTATATATAAGAATTAAAATCACATTCAACAGAGCCACCTGACAAGTGGTGATAGCAAATACACGTGAGCACTGACGATGGAAGTGTAGCGGCTTCCGAAAGTGGCGCTACTCTGTTCTGCTGTGTACGTTGAAAAATTAAGTTGATGTTAATTTTTCCATTGTTCCTTGGAATATTAATCATACCCAATTCTTTCTGAATATAACGTTACGAACCTTAGTCTAATAATCAATTTAGATTCACAAAGCAAATACGTTCGAAATAATCATATTAATAAAAAACAATTAGCTACTGGCTTGAGCTTTTCACATGTTTACATGTTCATATATACTTAAGTATAAAATCAAACCAAAAAAGTTTGTCTTGAGTAGAACAAAAATCAGAAAAATGGGAATGAAGAAAAATAAACCGATGGCAACGCTGGGAAAGTGCACTTTAATATCAGCTTGAGAGTGATTTAATTCTCGTATTCAATTTTCGCGAAAAAGTTGTATATATAAGAATTAAAATCACATTCAACAGAGCCACCTGACAAGTGGTGATAGCAAATACACGTGAGCACTGACGATGGAAGTGTAGCGGCTTCCGAAAGTGGCGCTACTCTGTTCTGCTGTGTACGTTGAAAAATTAAGTTGATGTTAATTTTTCCATTGTTCCTTGGAATATTAATCATACCCAATTCTTTCTGAATATAACGTTACGAACCTTAGCCTAATAATCAATTTAGATTCACAAAGCAAATACGTTCGAAATAATCATATTAATAAAAAACAATTAGCTACTGGCTTGAGCTTTTCACATGTTTACATGTTCATATATACTTAAGTATAAAATCAAACCAAAAAAGTTTGTCTTGAGTAGAACAAAAATCAGAAAAATGGGAATGAAGAAAAATAAACCGATGGCAACGCTGGGAAAGTGCACTTTAATATCAGCTTGAGAGTGATTTAATTCTCGTATTCAATTTTCGCGAAAAAGTTGTATATATAAGAATTAAAATCACATTCAACAGAGCCACCTGACAAGTGGTGATAGCAAATACACGTGAGCACTGACGATGGAAGTGTAGCGGCTTCCGAAAGTGGCGCTACTCTGTTCTGCTGTGTACGTTGAAAAATTAAGTTGATGTTAATTTTTCCATTGTTCCTTGGAATATTAATCATACCCAATTCTTTCTGAATATAACGTTACGAACCTTAGCCTAATAATCAATTTAGATTCACAAAGCAAATACGTTCGAAATAATCATATTAATAAAAAACAATTAGCTACTGGCTTGAGCTTTTCACATGCTTACATGTTCATATATACTTAAGTATAAAATCAAACCAAAAAAGTTTGTCTTGAGTAGAACAAAAATCAGAAAAATGGGAATGAAGAAAAATAAACCGATGGCAACGCTGGGAAAGTGCACTTTAATATCAGCTTGAGAGTGATTTAATTCTCGTATTCAATTTTCGCGAAAAAGTTGTATATATAAGAATTAAAATCACATTCAACAGAGCCACCTGACAAGTGGTGATAGCAAATACACGTGAGCACTGACGATGGAAGTGTAGCGGCTTCCGAAAGTGGCGCTACTCTGTTCTGCTGTGTACGTTGAAAAATTAAGTTGATGTTAATTTTTCCATTGTTCCTTGGAATATTAATCATACCCAATTCTTTCTGAATATAACGTTACGAACCTTAGCCTAATAATCAATTTAGATTCACAAAGCAAATACGTTCGAAATAATCATATTAATAAAAAACAATTAGCTACTGGCTTGAGCTTTTCACATGTTTACATGTTCATATATACTTAAGTATAAAATCAAACCAAAAAAGTTTGTCTTGAGTAGAACAAAAATCAGAAAAATGGGAATGAAGAAAAATAAACCGATGGCAACGCTGGGAAAGTGCACTTTAATATCAGCTTGAGAGTGATTTAATTCTCGTATTCAATTTTCGCGAAAAAGTTGTATATATAAGAATTAAAATCACATTCAACAGAGCCACCTGACAAGTGGTGATAGCAAATACACGTGAGCACTGACGATGGAAGTGTAGCGGCTTCCGAAAGTGGCGCTACTCTGTTCTGCTGTGTACGTTGAAAAATTAAGTTGATGTTAATTTTTCCATTGTTCCTTGGAATATTAATCATACCCAATTCTTTCTGAATATAACGTTACGAACCTTAGCCTAATAATCAATTTAGATTCACAAAGCAAATACGTTCGAAATAATCATATTAATCAAAATAATAATGTTGGTATATATAACTAATTTTAGTTGTTAATTTACTGTTAATGTTGTTAATTTACTGTTTATGAAATACATAACGATTTTTTTTTGTTAGCCCTGCAGTACTAACATGATTTTTTTGTACATTAATACTAATTTATTAATTTCAGATATTTGAGATATTCTCCTAATATTATTTAAAATAAAGATTTATTTGTTGAGCGTTAAGCAATGTAACATGCATTTTATTGGTGCTTTACCAAATCATCAGTAGACTTCTTTTTGAAAGGTTTCAAACCTCTGCACAGACTTTCACAAACCATTTAAGAATTTACAAATATTTCTTTTTAAATCACAAGGGAATAAAAATAAGCGTAGTAGGCTTAGAAACTTATACAAAACCAAAAACAATTTACATATATTCGATATGATTCAATTTAAATTTTCTACACCTTTATACACGTTTTTAGTCAAATCAGCTAACATGAATATAAGTCCGACTTTATTGTTAGCTGTACATGATAAAGTGTTTTATTTTTTGAAATTTGATAATTTCTTTTCCCCTTCGTCTTAATAAATCAAAGCATAAAATTTTTAAAATAAATTCTTCAATAAAAAAAGTAAAAAATCCAAAATTTTTGCAAATATAGGTTTTTACTCTCAAATGATCGATTTTCGGACTCAAATTAAACTTTTTTTAAATCAAACTCAATTTTTTTTAAAGTAAATTGAATTTTATTTGAAACATATAAAATTATTTTCAACACAAATTAAATTGTTTTCATTTTAAATTAAATTGTTTTCATTTTTAATTAAATTTTTTTTCTTTTCAAATTCAATTTATTTTACTTCAAATTAATTTTTTCTTGAATTCAATATAAGAAGCTTTCAAAGATTATTTTTCCCTTTTAAGTGTAAGGTTCTAAACATTTTCAGGAAACTTTCCGTTTGGTGGTACGCAGCTGAAAAGAAAAATCAACTTTTCAAATTATGCTTGGTTTGTTTTAGTGAGAGTCATGTTTTGTTAGTTTTGTTTTGGAATTTATGTTTACAGTAAAATACAGTGCTTGGAAGTAGTGTGAAATAGAACACAGAACATTTAGAATATATTGCGCAGCTCTTTAATCTCTACACAACTATTTTTCCGTGTAGAAATAAATGCAAAATTTCGAACCTGAAATTCAGGCAGAACTTCATACTACGCTTTAGTTGTGATAAACTTTCTTAGCTTAGATTTGTTTTTTTGCTTTTTTGTAGTAAATGTAGTAAAATGGTGTACTCATGAGAAAGAAAATATTAAAATATAAAAAAACAGAAAATGTGTAAATGTAGTAAATTTTTTCATAGAAATACTGCTCAAAATAATAGCTACAAGTAAAATATTTTATTGTATAACAACGGAATTTATTTTTATTTAAAAATGCTGCAAGCTAAAATTCTGAAGATTTCGTTGTTTTTTTTTAAATAACACGTTGAAAATTATTGGATTTTTATTTGAAACCTTTTGTAGTCACTCCTGTTTTAAACAACTTTTACTAGCCGTTTCGTAAACTTTTCCAGCATTTTGTGCCAAAGTAGACATAAAAACAGTTCCAAACCATGATGAGAACATGTAACGATTGGTCAATCAAGGTGAACTACCTGGAGAACGGGGTTACCTAGTAATCCGGCTGTGCTCGTCGTTGGGTGCGGTTAGAGTGCTCCCCGACATATCATATGCTATTTGGTTACACAAGACTTTAAATTTTAGGTAGCATTTTAACAAACATGGTCATTTCATATAGAAAGGAAAGGGGAAAATAAAAACAAAACTCGATTGATGATTGGAATATGGCCTTTGATGGAATTTGGCACATAAAAACTAAGCCCTCTCACTAAGCAGATAAGGTATACAGCTATTTATCACACCGTTATAAAAAAATTAAAACAAACCTATTCCATACTCAACTTCACCTTTCGTTACACAACGAATTTTTAATCCAAAATCCCATCATTATCAAAACGTTGTAATAACTGATGCTTTTATTAAATTTTAATTAATAGAAAAAAATTTTAAGTAAACATTAACTATAGAAGATTTTTTTTCGGTTATATTTATTTATTGTATCTTTAATAAAATTGAGCTAATAATAAGTAATCAAATCTTTACTCAAAAATTTTAATTTTTTAAGTCCATCCAATGCCAAACAAAAATATTCGTTTCAGCGGTTGGTGATGTTCGTGTTCGGCTGAGAGCAACAGTGTCCCTCCTTCTCAGCCGAGTGTGGCATCTAAAGTTAATGATGTTTCGGGCTAGGGGATTTGGGTGCAACTCAAGTTTTTTGATGTATCTAGTCACGTGCCTAGAAAACACTATCTTAAACAGCGGCACATCTAAATCTTTATGAATTCGCTTGTTTCTGACATACCATGGGGCTGCTGTAATCGTACGGAGTATTTTATTTTGTCGCCTTTGAAGTGTTTCTACATTTGATGCCGAGGCAGTGCCCCATAACTGGATACCGTGGGACCATATTGGTTTTAGAATGGAGTTGTATAGAAGAATTTTACAATCTAAGCTTAAAGTAGAGTTTCCAATAATGAGCCAGTTCATTTGAGCTGCTTTTAATTTCATTTGGGTCACCTTTCCATTTATGTGGGACTTCCATGTCAGACGACGATTAAGATGAACACCGAGATATTTTACTTCAATGTGTTGAGGTATAGTTTGGTTATTTATTTTTATAGGTGGGCAGGTTTCTCTGCACAATGCAAAAGTAATGTGTAGATATTTTTATTTGTTAATTTTTATCCGCCATTGTTTTAGCCATTGTTCCAACTGGTGCATATAATCTTGCAGTTTGCGGGAAGCTTCTTAATGACTTTTGTGAACACTTAGAAAAGCTGTATCATCAGCGAGTGTTGATGTGTGTATGTTACTGCTTACCGGCAAGTCAGAGGCATATATCAGATATAATACAGTACCAAGGATGCTGCATTGAGGAACTCCTGCTTCAATCGGTTACGGAGGGCTTAGAAAATGACCTTCTTTAACAACGAATTTCCGCTCAGTTAAGTAGCTTTCTAAAAGCTTAAAGGTATTTTCGGGTAGTTTTTGCTTTAGTTTATGTATTAAACCTTCATGCCATACTTTATCAAATGCCTGAGAAACATCAATGAAGCGCGCAGCACAATACATCTTTTCTTCGAAGGTTTTTCTAACCACGTTCACGAGTCTATGTGTTTGTTCTATCGTGCTATGTTGTCTCCTAAAACCGAATTGGTGGTCTGGAATACATCTAGTACGATTCAGTATGGGTGTTAGCTTACTCAAAAGTAGCTTTTCAAATAGCTTTGACATGTTAGACAATAGGCTTATAGGCCAATAGGATTCCACTTTTGTATGATCTTTTCCTGGCTTAGGTATCATGGTAATCAGCGAAACCTCACATTTTGCGGGATAGCATTTGAGGCGCCAAGTACTGTTAGAGATAAATAGAATTATCCGTTTTGCAGTATAGGGTAGATCTAAGAGCACTTTGTTGCTTATTTTATCAGCGCCTGGAGCTTTTTTCGAATTTAAGCCCGCAACACAGTGTTCAATCTCACGAATATTGAACCTCAAAGTAATATCTGGTATAGCGAGGACTGGTGGCAGCTTAGACGTATGTGGAATAAATACTTTCTGCAAGTGATTTACAAACAGAATACCTTTTTCAGCGTCAGTTCTTGCCCAGTCTCAATTCGAAGCTCGCAATGGAGGCTTTTATACACTGGTCTTTTGAGCCCTCGGGCTGGTCTCCATAGCGAATAGTCTGCTTGAGGTGTTGCGTCGAACCCATGCAGAAATTTTTGAAGAGAAGCGGTTTTTTGATATTCTAGTAGAGTTTTCAGCTGTTTAGTACATTCCTTCAGCCTAGACTTTAGCTGTGGGGATCAGTAGCGTTGCCATTCCCTACGAACTCTTCTTTTTCAGATAAAAGCCGTTCTACATCTGCTAAATAATTTTTATTGTATCTCACCTGAAGATTTGTAGTAGTAGCATTTAGTGCAGCTAGCTTAAAATTTGCCTCAAACATTCTAATAGAGTCATCTATGTCAGCAGGCGTTTTTAATGGACTATTTTCTGTGCAATGAGTATTCCAATATTTGTTTGTATTTCAACCAATTAATACGTGTGTTTGTCATCGTTAAATCATAAGTGGGTGAAGAAGTTGTATGTGAATATATAGTGACAATAGTTGGTGAGTGATCTGAAGATAAATCTAAAGATGCTTCAACTTGGATCATTTCGCTGGCCACACCCTTAACCACTCCAAAATCAATCACATTAGGAATTTATCGGCGATCTGTTGGCCAGTTAGTTAGCTGCCCGCTTGATATATCATTCAAACGCATTTTAGAAATCGTGTCAAACAAAACGCGACCCTTTGGCGTGATGAGGCGAGATCCCCAGAACGTGTGCTTAGCGTTGTAATCACCGGCGGCCAAAAAGTGTGGGCCTAGTGAATTAAAAAATCTACTATATTGATTTTCTGTAATAGAGTACCTGGGAGGAGAGTTTGATTAAATCACCAGGTTTTGATGAAAAGCTTCAATGCAGATGTTAGTTTCTTAAAGATAGTCTTCATAATGATCACCCATTAAGTAGTGTTTTATTCGCGATTTTATAAGTATAGATGAGGCACCACAAGCTCTACTATGGAGGTCCTTTGTGTCTTACAGAGTATATCCGTTTATTTTAAAAAAGCTTGTAGCCGTCAAATGCGTCTCAGAGATAAGCATAACATCAATTTGTTTATCCATCATGAAGTGTTCGAGTTTGTTTTTATGTTGGCGGATGCCGTTTGCGCTCCAGAAACAAATTTTTAAGTTCGTGGCTTATTTAATGCATCCTGCAATAATGTAGACTGCATTTTCAACATTTCCTGCATCACACAGGTCATGTTGGTTGTAAACAATTTACATTTTGAACTAAATTATCTATTGAAGCCTCAATTCGATCAAAATTGAAGCCAGTGTTATCGTTGGCAAAAGCCGTTTTTGAACTGTGGGCTGGTTAGACATCAACGCGATTGCGTATGAGAACTGACTGTTAGGTATGTTTTGCGCTGTGGGCTGATTAGCCTTAAAAACGTTGGCGTATGAAGGCCGGCTGGTAGCTGGTTGCCGCAGCTGGGGATAATTGGTGTTGTCAAAAGTAATAGGTTGATCATAAGTATTATTACGTCTTTTAGACAAAGATTTTTTGAGATGTACATAGACAAGAAAGCCCCTGTAGGTTGCAGTGTGGTTTTCGTGGCAATTCCTGCACTTTTTAATTTTTGAATTATCTTTCGGTTTGTCACAATTGGCAGTGCTGTGTAGTTCTCCACACACGACACAAACGGTGCGTAGCTTACAATAATTTTTTGTGTGGCCATATTCTTGGCATTTCAAGCATTGAATGGGCAATGCTCGCTTGTGTGGTAACTCGTCGGTGCAGCAAATATCCTACGGTATAAATGGGGTGTATTTTATTCTTTTTTAATTTCATGTCTCCTGGTTCCAGTTCCACACGAAATAGTGATTGGGGACTCGCTCTCTGTTTTTAATTCACTTTAAAACCATTATTTAGCAGACCCGCTTTTACCTCTTCTGGATCCACGTATGAATCAATGACTTTTATCACTACCTGGAGGCCTTTTGCCACTTTTAAGTTGGCAGGTATAGAAATTTTTATGTTGTGTTTCAAGATCCGAAACTACTATGCGGTAATGATTTTCTTCATTAACGTGAATTTTTGTCTCTTTGGTCGAGCCTCGTTTTATCGGTATGACGTAAAATGCCTCTTCACCGATTAGTTGTACTAGGTTTTTAATTAACCTTCATAGGGTCTTCGGGTCAATTTTGACCCATTTTATGAGAAAACAAGAATTTTTTACTAAAATTAGTAATGCACGTTTTTAATATTTTACGACTTTTATTTAATATTAAATCTGAAAAGCTAAATTAGGTTTTCGAAAATATAAAATTGCAAAAACCATCTATGAAATTTTTTACACTTAAGGTCTTCGGGTCAAATTTGACCATGAGTAAAAAACTCATGTTTTTTTGTTATGCATGGCATATCAGTTTACGACATAATTTCTGATAAAATCTGGTAACGCCAAATTTAGTTGTGTTTTGAGCCTTACATATATTTATCTCTTTTCCTCTTCTCAAACTTGGTGATGCCTACATTTGTATGCATTTTAAAAACGGGGAGTCCCGAAGAATATTTTATGCAAATAGGAAAACGCTGAAGAGCTATACTATTCTTGTTTGCTGATAACAAAATTAGTAGCATTCGTAGTACTAAAACGGAAAGAACAAAACGTTGAACTATTGTGGCAGCTAATACTTATACAAAAATGAATGATAGTGAAATAGAAGTTATGCTGAATACATTATCAGATGAGGAAGAAACTTGTTCAGAAACTGAAGATAACTTGGAATATGCTCACTTATCTGAAAGTTCTAGTGGAAGTGATGGTGACATTGAGTCTACTCCGGCGATGACATCGAAAAATGGCGAAATAAGATATTTCAAGGAACCGTTTATAAATAGAACTGGAAGACTCCAAGCAGAGAACGTTATCAGTATGACTTCAGGCTTGACTCGTTATTCATGTTCAAGAATTACAAAGGAAGAGTTTTCTAGCTTCCAATTATTTTTCCCACCTCCTCTGATGCACATTATTTTGAGACATGCAAATAATGAAGGTAAACGTGTTTTTGGTGATGATTGGACCAGTACTGATGATACCGAAATGTTCGCATATATTGGTACACTTTTGTTGGCTGGAGTGTATAGGTCAAACCATGAAAGTACGGAAAGTTTGTGGGATTCGGAAAAGGGTAGACCAATTTTTAGAGCAATCATGCCATTGAAAAGATTCAAAATTATTTCAAGAGTGATACGATTTGACAATAAAGACACTCGAAGTGAACGACGAATTTTAGATAAATTTGCACCGATACGTGAATTATGGTTGACATATTGCCCAAACTTTATAATCCATCTCAAGATGTAACAGTCGATGAGCAGCTGGTGGCATTCAGAGGAAGATGTTCTTTCCGGCAATATATACCATCGAAACCAGCTAAATACGGTTTAAAATTTTGGGTGCTTTGCGACTCTGCTACAGGTTATGCCTGGAATATACAACCATACACAGGCAAAGAACAAGGGTCTATGCCTGAAAAAAACCAAGGCATGCGTGTAGTTCTCGATTTGACAGTTGGTCTGAAAGGTCATAATGTGACAGCAGATAATTTTTTTACGTCTTATCGATTGGGACAAAAATTGCTAGAAAAAAATCACTTTAGTGGGAACTATACGTAAAAATAAGACTGAATTACCGCCGGAGATATTGGCAACCAAAAGCAGATCTGTGTTTTCATCATTATTTCTTTTTACAAAGGATACAACTCTCCTCTCATATATTCCTAAAAAAATAAGTATGTGAATCTTCTCAGCACTTTGCATCACAGCCCAGAAGTCAGTAATCGTGAAGACAAAAAACCGCAGATAATATTAGATTACAATAAATGTAAAGGAGGGGTAGATTTGCTGGATAAAGTTGTGTCATGTTTTACTTGTAAGAAAAAGACTAATCGGTGGCCTCAAGTGGTGTTCAGTAACATGATAGATATTTCAGCTTATAATGCTTTTGTGATGTTTACAGCGGCCAACTATGGCTGGAAAGAAAATTGTTTTGCCAAACGTCGACACTTTTTAGAAAATTTAGGATTACAACTTACTATGCCTTATATAAAGTGCCGAAAAACTTTACCCAGAGCCCCATTTTCTAGAGAAATTGCACAAAAGCTGCGTTATGTAGCTGAGCAGCCGTCAACTTCAACCAAACCTAAAGAACCAGTTAAAAATGCAACTAAAAGAAGTCGATGCCAGCTATGCCCTAAAACAGATAATAAAACACCACTTGTATGTATAACTTGCAAAAAATTTGTATGCAAACTGCACTGTGAAACAATAACTTTATGCAGCAAATGTAACCATTAGTATTAAATCATTTTATATCACATCCCATGTACATATACTACTTGAACTAACTATGTATGTGACATACATTTTATAAATAAAATAATAAATGTTAAAAAATACATCTCACATATATATACCGGATCTAGCTAGAACTATATAAACTCTTATAAAACCAAAATAAAGTTAATTTTTATTTAAGGGTCAATTCTGACCCGAAGAGCGTTATCGTCAACAATTTTAAAGACCCTATAAAGGTTAAGTCGTTTCAGTTTTTCTCCCTTAAGTAAATTGCTGGGCTCGACAAATGTGATTTCATTTTCTTCGTTTTGTAGTAATGGAAACCGATTTTGAGAATGCGCCGCATCAGGTTTACCGTTTTTGGGCATTTTCGTCGGAGCGAGGTTTTTCGATCTAGGACTTCTTTGTCTTATTTTTATTTACAACTTTAATATGGCGGTCAATACCCATTTGTACTAATAGTTTTTCTGTAGCGTTTTCTGCGGTGCCACTTACTGTCGTTTTACCTTTTTCGGATAGTTGTGGGCTCATATTGTTGACACTTGGTTGTTGCTGTGAAGCTGGTTTCACAAATTTTATTTTTATATCACTGTCAGCCATTGACATTGAATTTGAGCGTACTCGCTCTTTTGACGCCAAGTGTAAATTTTTCTTTACGTTATTACCACTTTCTGTAGCCACGACAGTTAATTACACATTCCTGCCACTAGCCGTTGTTGCTATATATTTTTTGCTGGGTAGTACTATTCATATACATATTTATGGATGTATATGAGTGTACAGTTTGATTTGTATGTCTACTTGTCTATAGATTTATGATTTACTTTACAAAGCAAAAGAAAAAAAGTATAATATTAACGAACGGTATTGTTAATATTTGTTTTTTGCAAAAATTTTTCTCTTTTTTTTAATATTAAATATTTGTATATTGTTATATATTTGTTGTTCACTGCCGACCGAAAATCAAGACTCGTCTGTTTAACTCAAGAGTGAATTGCGAACTTGATATTATTTAAAAATGGTGTTTTACAACTAGCTGAACTATAACAGTTTGATATAAATTTCCCAAGCAGTTTGATGTCCAGATTTAGGTCAGATCGGGGAAGTGGTATGAAGAAAAAAAGATGACTCTGCGTTGATATAATTCAATGAAACAAAGATAAAAAGTGTAAATGTGAAGGAAAGTTAGAAAGATAGAAGTTAGTATAATAAGTCATCATGTGACTAAACAATATTATTATCGAACAGCTAAAATTTCTATTTTAAATAAAACAAAACAAAAAATACATTACACAGAAGAAAATTGTTGAATTTCCTGTGATGAAGATAATAGATAAAGAAGTATTGACTAATTAGCTATGCGAATCATCAAATTTTAAGTACTTTGGCATCGATTTCTAGTTGCATATTTTGATGGTAAGTGCATATTTTGCATAATATGGCAATAAATGCATTTTTTTGGAGTTATAAAAAATTGTTTAATGCATATTTCCCAATTTCTGGCAAAATTATTTTGGCCGATTATGCATGGCAACCGAGCCTCAGTTGGGTTGTAAGTCGCTGAAATTGATATTACTGATGGACCGTTGCAACTGAGAGCTGTCAATTTCAGTTGCTATTTAGTGCGTTCCTCGTGGCTATTAATTTTCTGTGGCCGACTGGCAACTCAACGAAAGTTCGGTTGTATTAAAAAATAGACCGAATTATGGTTATTTTATATTTTTTTCTCTAATAATAATAAAAAAATATTTTCATACTATTTCAGTTTTGGTACTTTGTTCGTAGGTAAATGCATATTTTTGCGCATATTTTTTATTTTTAGTTGCATTTGTTAAGCGCTTAAAATCAATTTTTAGATGCATGAAAGTCCGAGGCATTTTTATTACTAATGTTAATATCGGAGGACCTCTAAGTAGTAGATAAAAATACAACAAATGAAAAACTATTTAAATTGCTAAATATATATAAAAATTAAATAAAAGAAAACAAAATCAATAATTTTAGATAAATGGCAATTGGTGTAGGCAAAAACAAGTGTAACGACTTTTGCCCTTATAAGTTTTTTTTCAAAACATTTTTCATTTATATTTCACGTTTTCGAGCCATGCATTCGAAACCCATTTTTTCGAAAACGTTAAATTCGATTTCACTAAGAAATATGTACATTAGGATGGCCTTAAACAAAAAAAGTTTGATTTTATCCAGTCTCACTCCCAGTTTGGTGAATTTTGGTAAAAAAATCATCCTGAAAAAATTTCAGTTAAATCGGTTGAGGGTAAGACGTGCCGTGCCGCAAACCCGCTCAAATTTGAGAAAAACCAACAAATGTTGTTTTTTGCTTCCTAACTTTCAAAATATAAATTTCACAAAAAAGTTTTAGAGGAGAAAAATGTTGCTTGTGAAGTTTTCAATATTTCATTCCCTAACAACTTTTCTGTAGATCTAATGCTTAATGAAATAAATATAAAAATTTCAAGCAACATTAGCTTATTTTAATATTTCATTCGTCCTCCCAGCTCATGGCAACTAAAACACAAATTTACAAGGTTTTGAAATGGAACAACTAAACATGATTTCTTATGTAATTTCGGCTCCTGAATCCATATCTGTTTATATTTTTTGGTTCTAGTTTTCGAGATATACGGTTTTTTGAAAAATTAAGCAGTTACACAGCAAAAGTTAACATCGCTCGATAAAGGGTTGCCCTATTCCTTCAAAACAAACAACATAATTCGACAACAATATTATCGTTAAGTTACACGCATACTGCTTTTTAATCTGCTCATTAGTTTTAGAGATATCATAGAACTTATCGAAAAAATAATAATTTTTTTTATCAAAATTGTATTTTTATTAAAAAATATTTTTAAAACATTAATATATAATTTTAAAATATAGTTGAAAATTCAGGTATATTTTTTGTTTAAAATATAGCAAACTATATTTCAAACAAAATAAGCCATGTTTCATCAAAATCGATCCACAACTTTAGATTATTGTTGTCGGCTTTTGGTTTTTTGTTTTAAATGCATACGACAACCCGTTCTCCAGTTATATTAACATTTCTTTTAGCTCTAAATTAATTAACACATTTTTTGGTCGCTTCTAATTTTCTGCATATTTAATTGTGAATAAACTCTAAAGTTGTAAGCTTGTTGTTTGAAATATAGTTTGCTATATTTCAAAAAAAATATACCTGAATTTTCAATTAAAGTTTCAAATTATATATGACTGTTTTAAAAATAACAATTTTGATAAAAAAATTATGTTTTTTCGATAAGTTCTACAATATCTCTAACACTAATGAGCAGAAAAAAATTTATTTATTATTGCATATTAAGCACTACGTCAGTTTTTATATAAAAAGTTATTTAATTGTTCCAATATTTCGTTACACTTTGTGTAACTTCTTCAGGGATAAATTATTATAACAATTATTCGAATAAAAAATATTAACAATACAAATTGTCACAAAAAGAAAATATTTGAAAAATAATTTGAAGTTAAAATTGAAATAATTTTCAAACACAACAAAAAACTTAATACTATGAACATTTCTAAAAAAACGTCTTTCATCTATTATTGTTAGTATATTTTGATATTAAATGTCTGTAATTCTGTGCAACGCTATCAGTATCTGCTTTAAAGTTGATTCTACGGTCTGTGGGTGTATTATTAATTTGTAGCATCTCTAACATATATCTTCTTTTGTAATTATTTTCTGTATTTCATACCGAGACATTCTCAAAATCTGGATAATGTCTTAATCTAGAACAATGTGATGCTAATGCTGTTTTCTGTGCAGAAATTATATCTCTATATCTTTGATTCGATCTATGTCCCGCAATTCTAGTCTTCAATTTATTCTTTGATGTACCTATATATACTTTATTGCATATTTCATTATCCTAACCTTTACAAGGAATTTTATAAACTATATTAGATTTATCTAACTTTTCTATTCCATCCTTCATTTTACTAAATAATTTACCTAATGTATTATATGTTTTGTGCGCCATTCTGTATGTATTTCTATCATATATATTGGATTTTTCCAATCTTTCTGATATGAAAGGTATATAAGTTAATGATTTGTATATTTTTGGTTCCGAAATATTATTAACCGCACTATTTATATTTCGTCTATACTGGTCTATTAAGTTGTATGTAAGTTGTGTTGGAAAATTATAAGCATTCAATAAATTTATAATTCTATTCTCATTATTCTTGTGGAATTCTTTGTCACTTATATCCAATACTCTTCTTATAAGATTCTTACCAGTGTTTATAATAACTCGTTTTGGATGATTTGAGTAATAATTAATTAACCTTCCTGAAGATGTAGGTTTCTGATACCAGTCAATTGATAAAATATTCCCTTTTCTTATTACTAAAGTATCTAAATATGAGAGTTTTAAATCTTTTTCCCTCTCAATCGCAAACTTAATGTCTGAGTGAAAAGTATTAAACGCTGTTAATACATTTTCTATTTCAGATTCTGAAATTATGCAAAATAAATCATCAACATACTAAGTCATGATCTTAGGTCTAACAGATAATTTTTCTATACAAATATCCAGCAATTTCTCCATAACAATATCGGCCACTATTCGAGATGCTGGAGAACCCATTGGCAGTCCCTTCTGTTGTGAATATATCTTATTATTATATCTGAAATACCTATTATCAATAATACAGAATTTTAGAATACGTATAAATAGATCTTTTCAATGCTAATATGTGCTTCTATTTTATTCCAATTTTCTTCAATAATATTAATTGCTATATCTATAGGAATGCAAGGAAAAAGAGATACCACATCTAAGGAAATTAATTTCTCATCATTATTTATTTTTAGATGTTTTATTTTTTCGTTAAATTGAAGTGAGTCCTTAACATTATAAATTGAATTCTCTGCCAACTTTTTGAGGATTTTTGCTAGAAATTTACTAAGTTCATGTGATGGAGAATTAATACATTAACATATTGGCCTTAAAGGAGAATTAATACATTAACATATTGGCCTTAAAGGAAAATTATCTTTGTGTATTTTAGGCACACCATATGGCCTTGGGGCTATAGCCTCATATGTTTTAAGTTTCTTTTTCTCTGTGTCGGAAACTACTTCTAATGTAAAAAGTCTTTCGACAAAGTCATTATTCATCTTCTGTAGTCTGTTCGTTGGGTCTTTTTGTAATAATCTATATGTGACAGTATCACCTATAATATTATTCATTCTACTATTATAATCATCTCTATTTAGAGCGACTGTCGTATTACCTTTATCCGCATAAGTCTCTGTTTGCTGTGTTTGAAAATTATTACAATTTTAACTTCAAATTATTTTTCAAATATTTTCTTTTTGTCTTATCCCTGAAGAAGTTACACAAAGTGTAACGAAATATTGGAACAATTAAATAACTTTTTATAAAAAAACTGATGATGATACAGATTGAATAATGACTTTGTCGAAAGACTTTTTACATTAGAAGTAGTTTCCGACACAGAGAAAAAGAAACTTAAAACACATGAGGCTATAGCCCCAAGGCTATATGGTGTTCCTAAAATACACAAAGAAAATTTTCCTTTAAGGCCAATATGTTCATGTATTAATTCTCCATCACATGAAGTTAGTAAATTTCTAGCAAAAATCCTCAAAAAGTTGACAAAGAATTCAATATATAAGGAAAAAATAAAACATCTAAAAATAAATAATGATGAGAAATTAATTTCCTTAGATGTGGTATCTCTTTTTCCTAGCATTCCTATAGATTTAGCAATTAATATTATTGAAGAAAATTGGAATAAAATAGAAGCACATATTAGCATTGAAAAGATCTATTTATACGTATTCTAAAATTCTGTATTATTGATAATAGGTATTTCAAATATAATAATAAGATATATTCACAACAGAAGGGACTGCCAATGGGTTCTCCAGCATCTCCAATAGTGGCCGATATTGTTATGGAGAAATTGCTGGATATTTGTATAGAAAAATTATCTGTTAGATCTAAGATCATGAATAAGTATGTTGATGATTTATTTTGCATAATTTCAGAATCTGAAATAAAAAATATATTAACAGCGTTTAATACTTTTCACTCAGGCATTAAGTTTACGATTGAGAGGGAAAAAAATTTAAAACTCTCATATTTAGATACTTTAGCAATAAGAAAAGGGAATATTTTATCAATTGACTGGTATCAGAAACCTACATCTTCAGGAAGGTTAATTAATTATTACCCAAATCATCCAAAACGAGTTATTATAAACACTGGTAAGAATCTTATAAAAAGAGTATTGGATATAAGTGACAAAGAATTCCACAAGAATAATGAAAAAAGAATTATAAATTTATTGAATGCTTATAGTTTTCCAACACAGCTTACATACAACTTAATAGACCAGTATAGACGAAATAAAAATAGTGCGGTTAATAATATTTCGGAACCAAAAATATACAAATCATTAACTTGTATACCTTTCATATCAGAAAGATTGGAAAAATCCAATATATATGATAGAAATACATATAGAATGGCGCACAAAACATATAATACATTAGGTAAATTATTTAGTAAAATGAAGGATGGAATAGAAAAGTTAGATAAATATAATATAGTTTATAAAATTCCTTGTAAAGGTAAGGATAATGAAATATGCAATAAAGTATATATAGCTACATCAAAGAATAAATTGAAGACCAGAATTGCGGGACATAGATCGAATAAAAGATATAGAGATATAATTTCTTCACAGAAAACAGCATTAGCACCACATTGTTCTGGATTAAGACATTGTCCAGATTTTGAGAATGTCTCGGTATTAACTACAGAAAATAATTACAAAAGAAGATATATGTTAGAGATGCTACAAATTATGAATACACCCACAGACCGTAGAATAAACTTTAAAGCAGATACTGATAGCGTTGCTCAGAATTACAGACATTTAATATCAAAATATACTAACAATAATAGATGAAAGGTGTTTTTTAAAAATGTTCATAGTATTAAGTTTGTTGTTGCGTTTGAAAATTATTTCAATTTTAACTTCAAATTATTTTTCAAATATTTTCTTTTTGTGACAATTTGTATTGTTAATATTTTTTATTCGAATAATTGTTATACACAAAGTGTAACGAAATATTGGAACAATTAAATAACTTTTTATAAAAAAAACTGACCTAGTGCTTAATATGCAATAATAAATAATTTTAAACATAAAAAGGTCGAAAGAAAATAGTAATTATAAGTAATGAGCAGATTAAAAAATAATATTCCTGTAACTTAACGATAATATTGTTGTCGAATTAGGTTTTTTGTTTTGAAGGAATAGGGCAACCCGTTGTACAGTGATGTTAACTTTTGCTGTGTAACTGCTTCATTTTTGAAAAAAGCGTATATCTCAAAAACTAGAACCAAAAAATATAAACTGAGTGCAGATTCGGATTCAGTTGCTGAAATTACATAAGAAACCATGTTTAGTTGTTCCATTTCAAAACCTTGTAAATTTGTTTTTTAGTTGGCATGAGCTGGGAGGACGAATAAAACATTAAAATAAGCTAATGTTGCTTGAAAATTTTATATTTATTTCACTAAGCATTAGATCTACAGAAAAGTTGTTAGGAAATGAAATTTCGGAAACTTTACAAGCAACATTTTTCTGGTGGAAATCTTTTTAGTGCAATTAATATTTTGGAAGTTATGAGGGAAGCAAACAAAATTTTGTGGTTTTCCCAAATTTGAGCGGGCTTGCGGCACGTCTTACCCCCCACCGATTTACCTGAAATTTTTTCAGGATGATTTTTTTACCAAACTTCACCAAACTGTGGGATGAGAGTGAAAAAAATATGCAAAAAAAATCTTCCATATAGCTAACGACCACCCTAATGTACATACATAAATTTATTAAAAAGGTTATATTTTTGCAATTCATATATTCTTACACATGAATTTTTGCGTATAAGTATTTTAAAAGTTACCTGGTTCAAATGTTAGTTGTTTCTCAGGCATTCTTAACATTGCAGCATTGAGAATAGTGGGATCAGATCTTCCCTTCGAATTAAATGCATAAACAGATAACGTATAAAGGCCGCCTGGCGATAATGTCGATACAGTGAATCGCGGAATTGTTGAAGTTATATTAGCCTTAATTTCCTAAAAAAAGTCAAACATATGTATGTGTGTATAATTGAGTATGCAATTAAAATTTATTGTTACTAAAGTAAATTCAATGGAATAAATAGAAATACACATGAATTACATATGAACACTACACTGATAGAAAAACCGTCATAACGCTGATGTCATTTGGCATCAATGCTTTCTCAAGTGTTTTCGTTTTTGAGCCCATTACACTCTTTAGCATTGTGATGGCAACCTTTACATCAGCTGGTCATCAATGCTAATGATGACAAATCTATCATCAATCCAATGACACATCGACATCAGGGAAATGACAAATTGACATCACTTGAATGAGAAAATGTCATCAAAATGATGTCGATGATAGAAAAGAGTCATAACGCAGTTGTAATTAAACATCATTGCTATATCAAGTGTCTTCGTTTTTGACCCAATGATACTTTTCATCAATGTGATATCAAGCTTTACATCAGCTGTCATCAATGGAATGATTGAAACAATTATACATATTAATATTTCCTTACTTTTACTTGTTTCTATCTAAGTTGTACTTTTTGCATTTTATATTTCTAATAATTTTGGTATTGATCAAAGGCTCCTCAATTCATCGCCCATTTATATACTAACTCCTCTACCATTTCAAATTTGTCACCTTCCAAAACATCGGTAGCATGTTTTTTAACTTTTTTAAAATGGGCCTAAAAATAAAAACTAAAACAAGATTTGTATTAAAATTCAAATTACAAATATGTTCCGTAAATCGAGTCGATTTGAAAACGCTCGATTTAGGAAAATTAAATCCATTAATAGCGAAAATTGCTTAGCCTTTTTTGTTGTTTTCTATTTTTTAGAGCTTTAACCCGGCGTCGGGGGGTAGATTTTAGCTACATGTAGATGGTGGTTGGGTCATAATGACCCACATTTTAAACACAATTTATTTCATAATATATATGAAAAAATTTTTACTTTTGATTATGATATGATTTTATTAAGGAAATAAAACATGATTTTATTGACAGAAGCATATTTGTTTCTATTTTTTAACAAAAAAACTTTTTTAGAATAAAAAAGTTAACAAAAGTAGCTTAATCTAGCTTAAATATAAAAAAACACTTCTTTTCTTTAGCAGTCTTTCAATTTAAATGGCTCTTTTATCATTTTGGGACAATAAATTAAAGTTTTCCATATAAAAATGTCAATGGCAATATTAGCAATAAACAATAATTTCACATAGGCTGAACCCACCTGAATAAGACAAACCTGTAATTGTGACGTATACGACAATAGTTCATTAGTTCTTATGAGACAACACACACCAAATTGTTTTTTGATGTGCGTTATAACCATACGAGTGATTTTGACGTATGAGACAAAAACGTTTTTCGTATTTTGTGTGTTTTCAGGCATACGCAAAATACGTAAGATACACATGGCTCAAAACAGCTAAATTAATTGCGGGAATTGGTGATATTTACCTTTGTTAACTTTCAGTACGTATAACTCGAAGTGCAATCACCGTTATTCTGATTTCAAAACTGATTAAACTGTTTGGAGCGATTCAATACCTCCAGCTACTGAGAAAAGCGGCATAGTCGCACGTGTAGTTATAAGACCACCATTTTCGAAAGGAATTATGGGGCAAACATCACAAGAATTTTTAAAATCGTTTCACAAATGACATAATTATTGATTGAGGGGAGCAAATTTGCCCCTCCAATTTTCGAAAACAGTTATGGGGCCGAAATGCTAGCAAACCCTTTCAAACAAAAGAGTTTTGAAAAAAAATTACGCAACAGACTTTTGGAAAACCCTTTCAGACAAAACAAGAATTTTGAAAATTGGTTCACAAATGACAGAGTTATGCATGGGGGGGAGCAAATTTCCCCCTCCGATTTTCGAAAAAAATACGGGACCAAACTGCAGGCAAATCCTTTCCAACAAAAAAAAATTTTGAAAATCGGTTCACAAATGACAGACTATGCGTCTACAAAACATTAAAAAAGTAAAAAAAAACATACACACGAATTGATAACCTTCACCATTTTTGAAGTCGGTTAAAAAAGCTCGAATCGCATACAAATCCCCTAGCCCGCAACATCATTAACTTTAGAGGGCAGTCTCGGCTGAGAAGGAGAGAGAGTTGCTCTCAGCAGAACACGAGAGACGTAAGGCATCTAAAGAAGCAACCGTTAAACCCTAATATTTTATCTAGCAGTGGCTGGACTAATTATTACAATTTTAGTTTTAAGATATGAATACTTATTAAAGGAATTCACAAGGTAGTACTAACTGTTGTATCGGTTTTATGTGCTAAGTTTTTTAAAATTATTGCTTCTATTTTGTAGCATAATTTTGGGTTGGCAAATGCGAAAAACTGCTTTATAAGTTTTAAAAAACTTAGCACGTACAACCGATAGAACAGTTAGTATACCTTGTGAACTCCATAATTGTTAGTTCAATTTACAATTGAAGATTCAATAAATAAATTTAAGTTAAAAAAATAGCTCGGTATTTGAATAAAGAAAATTAATTTTAAGCTATTATTTTCTTTTATAGCTTCTTCCAATAAGAGGTTTTATTTTGATATGTAAAAAAAACTATTATTGTTAAGATAAAGGTATGCTATTAAGAACTGAAACAATATCAGCCAAATGGCCGCCGCGGCTACGCTTGCAAGACCTTATTATTTCCATGAACTTTTCACAAATTCCATCTTTGAGGTCTCGAATCGATTGTGAGCCATTGGCATAGACCTTACCTTTAAAGTACCCCGAAGAAAAAAGTCTAAAGGTGTTAATTCACAAGATCTTGGTGGCCAATTGTGATCGCCTCCTCGAGAAGTCACGCGGTCAGGAAACTTTTCACGCAAAAGGGCGATGGTATCGATATTTGTTTTGCACGTAGTGCCATCTTGTTGAAAATAAATGTCGCCCACATCAATATCTTCCAATTCCGGCGATACAAAATCATTAATGGACAAATGGAAATGGACAAATCTGGGGTTTCCCCAACACTATGAGCTTTTTGGATAAACCCACTTTTCTTTGGAACGGCTCTGACGATTTTTTGCACGAATGTCTCATTTTGTGCGTTAAGGTGTCTAATTTCATGTTCCATAGGTCTGTAGTCGAGCAGAACTACCCTGCTCCTGGGCAAAATCAGCGTCGATTTTTTTGACCATTTTGGAAAACCCAATTTTCTCGGGAACGGCTCTGACGATTTTTTGCACGATCGTCTCATTTTGTGCGTTAAGATGTCTACTTTCATATTTTATAAGTCTTTAGCCGAGCAGAACTACCCTGCTCCTTGGAAAAATCAGCGTCGATTTTTTTTGGCCATTTTGGAAAAACCAACTTTTCTCGGGAACGGCTCTGACGATTTTTTGCACGAATGTCTCATTTTGTGCGTTAAGGTGTCTACTTTCATATTTTATAGGTCTTCAGCCGAGCAGAACTACCGTGCTCCTTGGAAAAATCAGCGTCGATTTTTTTTGGATTTTTTTATTGAAAATACCCATAAAATTTTCCCCTTTTTTCCCGGTTTTTGAATTCCCAAAATCGACGCTATTTCGTCGACGCTATCTTGGCCCACGTAGTAAAATTTAGTAAGATGAGAAACATATGATTCGAATGGTAAACAAACAAAAGTAAGTAGAAAAAAGTATATAATTTGTAAGAACATTAGCGAAAAAAATTAAATAAACTGGCACAAAAATAAAAGGTGAATAGTTATTATGAGATTTTTCGCTTGTTACTTCAAGCACATATCATTAAAAAGGAAATAAAAGTTTTAGAAATCATTTGGTTTGTTTTGTTTGTATTGCTTTAATTTGCTTGTGTTGTGAAAGTGCTAAGTACTCGGCTACTTATGCTGACTTTAGACGACATGTTTTTTACATATGGCTTGTTAGGTGTGTGAGACATATGTAACTTCGCATGTTTGTCAAAATTGTCAATTTACAGACGGTTTATAATATTTACTTTCACACGTAAATGTGCAATTACATCTGACATAACCTCTGAGTGTTCACAACAGCTGAGTTTTTGCACAATTTTCGTAATTATATAAAGCGCTCTTTTCTTTTTAATGTTTTTTCAGCTAAACCACACTTTTGATAATTTAATACAGCTGATGTCAGATGCCTTGTCAGATGAAAATAGAACACGCTCTAATTGCCTTTGCTTCTGTAAATGTCATCTGACAATGTTTCATATGTTTCACACGGCATGTATCACTTTTGCAGTGGGAAATTTGACAAGTCAGATGTAAAATACATGTCGTCTAAAGTCAGCATTAGTACTGCACTTGTTTTTAAGGTAATCAATAGCAAACACAAATGATCATGTACTTCTGAATAAATTTAACTAGGGACAAATTAGAAAAATCAAATAAAGTATAAAAAAACAAATGGAAAAGATTACATAAAATGAATTATTTATATTTTCTTAAAATTTTCGTGTTATAAAAAGTGTTGTATCGATTACCAATAAGAAAAAGAGTTGGGTAGTCAAAAGTGTAAATGTTTTTCAGCACTAGATTTGTTTGCCATCAGCTGTTTTCTTAATCTTACGAATTTTTACTATTTTTCCGTTCGCGTACTTTTTTGGACAATAGAATTTTTTGAGAGTAAATTTTTCAGTTTACTCATTAATTACTCATTCACTGCATTTTACTGCAAAAGTAAACGAACGGACCTAGAGTATTGTACATCGGCATTTATTTGAATAAGCACTCACACATGCACACTATTTTATTTTCATGTACATGTGTTTTTTGACAGTTCATCTCTTAAGATTGTTAAGTCTGTGTCCATACGAGTCAACTTTTGCTGCGCAACGTTTGAGTTTATGGGAGAGAGGTGAGAGGTTGCATCATGTACATGCAACTCTCTTTTGTTTTCTTCTTCGTAATACTAAGCAACAACAAATTCTATGTAAAAAAAACAAAAGATGCACAGCAAGAATTTCATTATATGGACACGAATGCAACTTCAAAAGAAAATTTAAGAAAGTTGCAGAAGCAAAAGTTGATTCATATGGACATGGACTAATATAAGTATTCTTATAAAAACGCTCTCATAAGGATTGTTTATAACATTGATATAACACTAATTTGAAGTCTATACGTAACATAATTCTCTCTGTGATTGAATTTGACAATCTCATCTTACATATTATGTAGCGTGTAGACCTCAA
Organism: Panzeria rudis; assembly: GCA_956483635.1. NCBI lineage: Eukaryota > Metazoa > Arthropoda > Insecta > Diptera > Tachinidae > Panzeria > Panzeria rudis. The sequence continues at coordinate 75,421,453 of OY101447.1, read as the reverse complement.
GTAAGTCAGAAATCAAAAGAGCTTAAAAATAGTTGAACGTGCTAAAGAAAAGACAGTTAGTGAAGTTCCGAAGATTTAGAAAAAGCTGATTAGAAATAGATATGACTCGCCGCGATGTGACGATAAAATCTATTAATTGAGCTAACTAAAATAGGTTGGATTTTCGCTGGGATGTTGTTGCTGCCGTCGCTGGTAGTGTAGGTAAAGGCCTCTGATGAAGACTGTGAAAGTCTCAAAACATCTGATGTCAGTTCAACCTTTAGTACATTCAAAATGTTTCTTTAAATGTTTAATATTTACATGGTTTAGAACTCCTTTCTTAAATAAATATAATAATTTTATCGAAAGATTAAATTGAAAACAAACTTAAACCAAACTAATGAAAAAACTTTGGATAAAAACCATACAGTTCGACTAAAAATTTATAACTCAATTATTAAAACTCTAAATGCACTTAGCTAAAACATGAATGTGTACTGTACTGTTCCAAAAACTTGGGCAAAATAATTATTACAAAATCCCAGCATTGAAAATATCGATGACATTTCACGCTGGTAAGTTAGAAATTAATAAAACTTAAAAATTGTGCTAAAGAAGACAGTTAGTGAAGCTCCGAACATTTAGAAAAAGATCATTAATAATAGATACGACTCGCCGCGAGGAGGCGACAAAATCTCTTAATTGAGCTTACTAAAATAAGTAGGATTTTCGCTAGGATGTTGTTGCTGCCGTTGCTGGTAGTGTAGGTAAAGGGGATTGATGAGAAGACTGTGTTAGTCTCAAAACATCTGATGTCATAGAATTTTAAATGAGTTTGAAGTGTATTTTATGTCAAATTTTTCATACAAAATTTTCTTAAAATAGATTTCAAATATATTTTATTTATTTATGAATATGGCGGTTAATATTTACATTAGTTTTTGTTTCAATTTGTCTCTGTCCACGCGAGTCAACTTTTGCTTCTGCAACTTTCTTAAATTTTTTTTTGAAGTTACATTCGTGTCCATACATTGAAATTCTTGTTGTGCAGTTTTTGTTTTTTTACATAGAATTTATTGTTGCTTAATATTACGAAGAAGAAAACAAAAGAGGGTTGCATTTAACCTTCCCAATTTTCTGACCTCTCTCTCTCATAAACTCAAAAGTTGCGCAGCAAAAGTTGACTCGTATAGACATAAACTAACATACCTGTAATAGACAATAACGGCCAAAAATTTCATGTACTTTTCTTTACGTGCGCCAAGATAGCGTCGATTTTTGGCGTCGAAATCATCAGAATGATTTACCGGTGTCCGGCATTAGCAAGAAAATTATAATTTAAAAGAGAAATAATGTGGTCGGATCTCCTATGAACCGGAATGGAATGGAACATTTTTAATTATTTTAATATAAAAATTAACATTAAAAAGGTGCAATTGCTTATATTTACATATTTTTATATACAAATTTAAACTTTTTATAATATATCATAAAATATTATATAAAATAGTAATTTTAACATGAACAAAATCGATAAAACCCATTGATAGCAAACTGGATGCGGACAAAAATGGATTCATTTCTTACATTGAAACTGGGCAACCTCAAGAAACTAGCTATGTGGGATATTGAACTTTACCACTTGGAGCCCCAAAAAAGCTTTCCGTGCAAAAAATCGGAAGAGCCGTTTTCCAGAAAAATGTTTTCATCCATTTTGACGTTGCCTAGATTCCATGCAATAAATGATTCCATTTTTTTGTGGCCAAATAGATGAACCCATTTTTCTGGAAAACGGCTCTTCCGATTTTTTGCACGGAAAGCTTTTTTGGAGCTCCAAGTGGTCTCGTTTAATATCCCACATAGCTACTTACTTGACGTTGCCTAGTTTCCATGCAATAAATGATTTCATTTTTTGTGGCCAAAATGGATGAACCCATTTTTCTGGAAAACGGCTTTTCCGATTTTTTGCACGGAAAGCTTTTTTGGAGGTCTAAGTTGTATAGTTTAATATAAAAAATGAATTAATGTAAAAAATAAATCCATTTTTGTCCGCATCCAGTTTGCTATCAATGGGTTTTATCGATTTTGTTGATGTAATAATTACTCTTTTATATAATATTTTATGATATATTATAAAAAGTTTAAATTTGTATATAAAAATATGTAAATATAAGCAATTGCAGCTTTTTAATGTTAATTTTCATATTAAAATAATTAAAAATTTTCAATTCCATTCTGGTCCATAGGAGATCCGACCACATTATTTTTCTTTTAAATTCCCATTTTCTTGCAAATCCCGGAAATCGCTAAATCATTCTGACGATTTCGACGATGAGAATCGACGCTATCTTACCGCACGTCTTTTCTTTTGGAACTCCGTTTTATCCAACAGAAATTTCTTTAAGGAATTTAGCATCGTGAATTTCCGTAAGTTTTTTTACACACAGTTCCTATGGGAATGTGAATTTCCGTAAGAACTCCGTACGACGCTTAAAGCGTAGTATGTATGCAGTTCTTACTGAAATTCAAGTTTGCAGTTTTGCATCTATTTCTACACGGAAAAATAATCGTGTAGAATTCTATACAGAATTTCGTTTGCATACACACAAATGTATATATTTTTTAATATATAACACACAAAAACACTAAAAATTAGAAATATCAAAATTCCGTGACCAAACAACTGTCTGTACATTCATTTTTGTTTCAGTTGACGGAAAAAATCCTCCACTTATTATTATAACATGCCTGTAAGAGAAAATGTATACCAAAATTCCGTGTAATTTTCTTTTGAAACTGCGTACGAGTAAACGGAAATATCTTTAAGAAATTTACCAACCTGATTTTCAGTTTGTCTTTTTTAGACATACTTCTTATGGCAGCCTAAATTTCAGGCAGAGGTGCATACTACGCTTAAATTTCGAACTTGAATTTCAGGCAGTGGTGCATACAAGCCATTAAGACGAAGTTAAGAATCAAATAAGCGTTAATGCAAACAGTAATTATGGTAGACAAAATAAGCTTTTATTCAAGCGTTAAAAGTTATTGAATTTCGCACAGGTGTGCTTAAAAAATTTACATCATCCGTTGTCAAATTGAGAATAAACGTGCTTAAATCACTTTTGACAACGAATGGTATCAACTTTGGTGGTGTTCGATCGGGATTTTCCCTCTGTGTAAGTGGGCAATTTCTACCTCTCCGAAACTGTTAGCCCAATTTTAACTACCCCAACCTCAAAAATATTGATTTTCTCCTAACTCCTCCATTTATGGACCGATTTTCAAAATTTTTTGTTCGAAAGGCTTTGCTTGCAGTTTGGTCCCATAGCTTTTTTTCGAAAATCGGTTGGGCAATTTATTATATTTATCATATTAATTATCGTCTAACTTTTCCATTTATGGACTGATTTTCGAAATTCCTTTTATGTTTGAAAAGCTTTGCTTGCAGTTTAATCCCATATTTTTTTGAATGACCCGATTTATAAAATTGTTCTTTTGTTTCAAAAGGTTTACTTGCAGTTTGGTCCTATAATTTGTTTTTAGAAATCGGTGTGGCTTTTTGTATTCAAGTTGGTTTTTTTGCCAGAATTATTTATACTCGTACTTAAAAGAAAAACGATCGTGAAAAGTAATATATCATTGATTTATATTTTTGCATGGTCTGTACGGCTGAAGAACTTGATATTTGTAAAACAAACAGAAAATTATCACCCTAGTGTACGTATGCATATGTATGTGTGTATCGTCGCAGAGAATGCAAAAAGCCCTATCTAACATTTTAAGTTTTACAGGAGAAAGATAAAACTTGTTTAAATGAAAAATATATTGACAAATAATGCAAAATTTTACAATATAACTAAAAAAAGGGCAAAAAAATTTATCTATTTATTGTACAATTTTGCACTATTTATCAATATATTTTTCATTTAAACAAGCTTCATGCTTTTCCTGTAAGTCTTTTAAAGTGTTAGATAGGGCTTTTTACATTTTCTGTGACGATATGCTCTATAATCAGCAATTTAAATCAAGAAATACTTACATTGGATTGGGTATCAACTAATTCTAATATAAAAAGTTGCGGAAGACCTCCATTGAATCCTTCAGTGCATGTAACTGTTAACGATGTCATTGATATATTTGTTAATGTGCAATTGTGAACTTGATCAGGACGTCCTAAAATAAAAAAAGCTTCATATAATAAGGATAAGGAGTAATATGACTTAGGCCCTTTTCACAATGTGTGATTAAAAGTTTAATGTTTAAGTGTAAGTATTTAAAACAATTTTGTTTTACTATTGATTTTATTCTTAGAGCTCACCGAGGAGCTCCTAAGAATGATGTTTATTAACAATTGAATTCTTACAAAAATTACATTGACTTATATACTAACTATGAGAATAATGCTCAGGGGTATCTTAACATAAGAGGGAAAAGAAACGATATACATTTAGTATCTAAACGTTCCTTTTTTAGTTTCCCACGGTAGACGTGCGGCGTGGCGTGTGTCGTCAGTAATTTACAAAACTCAAACCGTTCGCACATGTGCTCAACTAATATATTGTGTTGTTTATATTTATGTATAAACACATGTGGTTATTAAATAAGATTTATTTAAGTGCTTTATGCCGCGGCCTCTGATCAAACGCATGAGTGTCAAGTGACCGTTATGCAAAATATTTGTGTTGCAATTTGTCAATGCAATTTGACACCGCTGTATGGTTTGGCATTGTTGGCTTTACATGTTTACTACACACTGTTGATTATAGTGATAGTCAGACCACGCTACACCTCCACCTTTCACAAGATTGCTCATATAGCGTTAGCTCTATGAACATTCTTTTACGAGTATATTTTTTAAAGTAGTTGGTATAATTGTCAGATAATAGTTATTTATTAAAGAAAGAATTTAATTATTGTATGTAGACGAACTTATATGCTAATTTTATAGTAGTACGGTCGTACAATAATATTAAATGTTATTTATTATTATATATCTTAAGTCTATTTGTATGAACTTCTTGTTCTTTGTTTGATTTATTATCTGTTGTGGTTACATTATTTCTTAAATCTATTTTCTTAATCTTATACGGACCCTTAGATTGGTTTTCTAATTTATGACCTGAATTATTCCTAAGTAAAACTAAATCTCCTATTTCAAAATTATGCTCTAAAATATTCTTATCATAATTTAATTTTTGTTTTATTTTATTTCTATCTAAAAGTGTTTGAGCTCTCTTGTGCGCTACTTCTAACCTAAATTTTGCCTCTTTGGCGTAGTTATCCACATTATATAGTGGCGTCATACTATCTATTTTAGCAAATTGTCTAAAATCGCTTTTGCGATTGTTTTTGCAGATTTATCCGGAGTTGGTATTGTTACCAAATATTTAGTGAGATCACATATTAAAGTGATTGCATATTCATTTCCATTAATTGATTTTGGAAATGGCCCTATTGTATATACACGGTGTATGTAGATACAATGCTTTTTCTGGTGTTTCTGTTATAGTCATAGGACTTTTGTTATGCTTTATTGTTTTTGATTTTTGGCATTTTTGACATAGTTTAACATATTTCGTTAAATCTTTTATCATATATGTACAATAGTAATACCTCTTTATTTATTCTATTGTTCGGTATATTCCACAATGTCCTCCTTCTATCGGATCATCGTGATATTTCAGCATTATTTCAAGAATTGCCTGAGCATTCTTATTATTTATGTTGGTCACCTCATTAAGTAGCGCTGCTTTTAACTTATTTAAATAACTATTGCCCATTTTTTAAATTCATTTATGGAGATAAATTCGAAAATTTTTTCACTAGGTGCCATTTGTAGTGTCTCTACACTAAGTTTACCGTCCACTTTCTCAAGCCTTGGGAAAAATTGTCCTAGGTCAATATTCCCATTAGTAAACAAATCATTTATATTTATATATGTAATAACAGATTTTCCTCGTTTGATGTAGCATTTTATAGGAGTAATCTTTAATTTATAGTATTTCCTGACGTCAGTGCTCTTTAGTGGTACATATGTATATATTGGGCTCTTTATCATTATTTTTAATTTGACGCTGAATATTTTCGGTATTACTTTGTTGTTTCTTTTTATATGCCATAGATCTTGTTGTGATCTTTAATATTGTATTAGTTTTTATATTTATATCTTTTAAGTCATCAATTGTTATTCTTGATAACGCGTCCGCAACGTAATTATCCCTTCCCCTAAGGTATTCTATAGTAAAATTGTATTCCTCCAAGTCTAACCTCATTCTTGTTAATTTTGAACTTGGGTTTTTCATAGAAAATAAATAAGATAATGGTCTGTAATCAGTACGAACAAGGAAATGTTTAACATATATGTATGGTCTGAAGTATGTAATAGCCCAATGGATAGCTGTTAATTCCTGTTCGATTGTAGATTTATTGCTTTCGCCTTTGGTAAAAGATTTTGATGCGTATGCTATTGGTAATTGCTTTCCATCATATTCTTGTGTCAATACGGCTCCACAAGCCTGTTTGCTTGCGTCTGTTGTTATACAAAATTCTTTTGTGAAATCAGGGTATTGAAGTAGTGTGGGCTTTATTAGAGCTTTCTTCAGGTATTTGAATGCCTTGTCACAATCTTTAGTCCATTCACATTGTGCTCCTTTTCTGGACAATTTCATTAGATGTCTGGAATATTCTGAGAAGTTTTTGATAAATCTTCGATAATAATCACAAAATGCAATGAATCGTTTTGCACTATCCGCATCCTTAGGCGTTGGATAGCTTTCGATAGCTGCGTATTTACTATCATCAGGTAATATTCGTTTGTCTCTACTTTTGTGTCCAAGATAAGTGACTTCTGTATTGAAAAATGAAAATTTTTCTGGATGAAGTTTTGAATTGTGCTTTCTACACAAATCAAATACCTCTTTTAAATTTGAAAGCATGTGTTTTTCTGAACAACCTAACACCACTAAGTCGTCCATGTACAGGAAAGCCTTGTTTGGTTTTAAACCAGCAAAAGCAAGTGTCATCATTCTTTGAAACGAATTTGGAGCTATTTTTAAACCATACGGTAATCTAGTAAATCTGGTTGAGCCATTGTTTGTTGAAAACGCTGTTAAGTCCCTAGAATTGTTCTCCAAGCCAATTTGGTGAAAACCTGACATTAAATCTAAACAAGAAAAATATTTTGCTCTGCCGAGCTGGTCTAGAATATCGTCTATTCTAGGTAATGGAAACTTATCTGCAATTAGTTTTTTATTTAATTGTCTGTAGTCTATGAAAAGTCTCCATCTCTTCTTGTCGGAATTGGGCAGTGATTTCTTTGGTACGAGTAATATTGGACTGTTGTACTCAGAGTACGAAGGTTCTACAATTTGATCATCTATTAGCTTTTTGACCTGCTTACCTATCTCTTCTTTATGTGTATGTGGTATACGATAATTTTTGATGTATACCGGTTCTTTATCCTTTACCCTCAACTTTTGTTCATAGAAATTATTTATTGTTATTTTTTCTGATTCTAAACCAAAAATATCACTGTATGTTGAGCATAACTCCGTTAATGTATCTTTAAATTGTTCCGGGAAATTTTCCTGCAACATTTTTAGTATTTCTGATTTTCTTAATATATTTTTGTTAAATTTTCTTTTATTATATCATAATCAGAGATGTTTTCGGTTTCTATGTTATATTTTTTTGATTTTGGTATGAGTGTTATTAGTGTTTAAAAAACGAATGAATGCTTTGTCAGTGTTAACTATTATGTTTGGAATGAAGACGCCTGGTGCAATTTCTTGATTAGGAATTAGTATTTCATTGTTTGAGTTGTTAAATTTTACTTGGTGTATTATATCACATCTTGGTGGTAAAGTTATTTCACTATTGTTATTTGTAATTGGTGTATTGATTGTGTGTGATATATTAAATGGTCTTAGGATAAGGCAATCATTGTTTTTGTTAAAATCCCACATGCAATTATACTTCTTCATGAAATCCATTCCAATGATCCCATCGCATGGTATCGGAAAGTTATTGTGTACTACTTGAAATTTATTTGGTATTAAAAATTTTTCAAATTTTAGATCAGAAAATGTACTTCTTATTGATTTTATATTGCCCTGTCCTATTCGACTAAAAATTTTTGTGTCATTAGTATTTATTTTGTTTAATTTAAAAGTTTTTGGTTTTTTTGTAGTGAAATATCAGCACCAGTGTCTACCAAAAGTGCTAGTGTAGTGTCAGTGTTATTTAGTTGGATATTAACAAAGAAACTTAAGTTGAGGTTAAGATGATAGATATTTACTGAATTGATCTTAGAAGAAGTTCGGAGTTTTCCGCATCATTTTGGTTTGATTCCGTCGCTCTTACGTAGTTGTTGCTCCTACGGTTATTGGCATATCTTTGACGGTTTCTGTTGTCATTATTATTGTAATTGTTGTTATTATTATTATTATGTCTGAAATTATTTCTTCCACGGAATCGTGTATTATTGCCACGGTATTTGTTATTGGGCCTGTATTGTTGCCCATAATATAGTATGACATTTTGTTAACCTGTGGCTGCAGTACAACTATTGACGAATTTGCTGACAACTTCATTCATTGTATTAAAGGTTCCTGCTTCCATAATTAGTTTTACTTTGTCTACGGTGCAGTTCTTAGTCATAGCTTTTACAGCATGTTGTGTGGCATATTATTTGATATTTCTGGTGTTAACCCATCAGCAATGTATGCTCCTTCCAATGATTTTGTAAGAGTTTCAATTTCACTACAATATGCATTTGCTGTTTTGGTGTTTTGTTTAATGTTCATTAATTTTGCGCTCAGCACCTCGACTGATTCGCCTTTTACGCTATTTTTTTATTTATTGTTAATGTCAGTTATTGTGCTTTCTGTACTAACAAGGTTTCTTGCTTTGCCTTTTAATTTTGTTTTTATTAAATTTACTGCCAAAGATTCGTGATTGCCTTTTATGGAATCAAATAAAGACAGTGGATCTAGAAATGGCCGTAAATTTTCAGATTTACCATCGAAATTTATAATTAGCCTGGCAGCTGTGTTTAGAAAATCTATTGCTGTTTGTGCCATTATGGATGTGTTTGATGTACAAATTTGTTGCAGATCTTTTCTTTCGTGAAATGTTTGTGGTAGTTGTATTTTGATAGATTTTCTTTTCTTTCCTTTATCAATCAGTATTACTCTGTTTCTTATTTCTTGGAAAATTTTATTTGGCTGCTATTTTATGTGACGGTGTTAGTCTTTGAAAATTTACGTTTAAAATAACCCTTGTTTCTTCTAAATATTGTATAAGTTTTCTATAGTGTTTATTAATTGTGTCTTCCTTTATTGGTCTGTCTATATTGAGGCATTTGTAAGTTTTGTCAAATTCATTTTTCATTTGTCTGTACTGTTCTAGGATATTTAACCAGTCCATGTGAATATCTTATACTTTGTCTAGGTCAGTTGCTCTGCTGAGATATTGCTTCCTGAGGGACCTTTTGTGTAACAAGTAAATTTTTAATAAAATATTAACTATGTTTATTACCACCAATATCAATAGTAGTGTCCACAGCGAGCCTACTTGTTCTGTATGGTCGACAATTTCTAAATTATTTACTACGTTAGCGTTCGGTTTTTCTATCTTGGATTGTGGTTTTCCCATTGTAAAAAAATTCCTTTAATTTTTTTTTTAATTATTGTTAATTGATTCCTAAATTATTCAATAGAATACTGAAGATGGCACATAGCTGAAACTGGTCTGTTTACAAACCAAATTTGACGTGGGATGACGGAAAATCGTTCCAAATTCTTAAATTTACATTTATTTTTTTTCTTATTTTAATTCAATACAAAAATTCATTTCTGACCAAGAATAATTCTTATGAACTATTAAAAAAAATTTTTTTCAACGGCGGTTAACGCCTTCCGACCTGAGAGTGCACAGCAATTAATGCACTTCTTTTAAATTTATTTAAGGGAAAAACAATTATTTACATATTTTTGTGTAGACTTTGCTTTATAGGTCGCTCCAGTGTTTCGATCCTTTGTACCATTTTAGTAGCGTCGTTCCATGTAGGTGGTGGGTTTCCGTTTATTTCCCTCAGCAGATTTGCCTTTTCCCTCTTAAGCCTGCACAGGTAGCCTTCTCTTCTTTTGGGCTTTGTTGTTGGTGGTATCAATATATCTATTCTTTTGTTGTTTTGACCCGTTCTTGCTTTATACTCTTCGATGGTCAGGGGTTTTGGTCCTTCCATCCCTTTTTTTGGCTTTGTTGGTTCTGTTTCTTGGCCAGGCAGTTTTTCCGAAAAATATTAGTCCTGTGTCTATGGCCAGACACTATTCTGACGGAAACTTGGCTGTCCGTCAGGAACCTGTGGGTGCTCTATTCAAAGCACTTCGAATATTTTATTATTTTTGGGTGCTCTTCTTTTTTCAAGCACTCCTGCGACTACAATCGTAAGGCTTGCAGGATCGCCATGTAATGTTTAAAGTGTAACCCCCATATTCATAGAATTTAAAATGAGTTTGAAATGTATTTTATGTAAAATTTTTCATAAAAAATTTTCTTCAAATATATTTCAAATACATTTTATTTATTTATGAATATGGAGTTCGACATAAAAACTTGCCGTTAAACTCCATGTTAACTCTTAATCGTACATTGTGAAAAGGGCCATTACAATATTTGTGAATATAAAGTACACACAAAAAAAGTTTCTTTTTTAAATAACAAAAATCCCGGTATTTAATTTTTTTTTCAAATTTCCTGTGATAAAGAATTCCCCTATATTGATAACAAAATTATTTCAAAAGAAATATTATATAAATTTAAAAAATGTTGACATGGCTAGGATACGAACCCGGTCGTCCCGCACGTAAAGCATGCTATCTAGAGCCAAGACATATCCCATTTATATTTTTAGGAGATAAAACTTGTTTGAAGTACTTACTTATGAAAAGAAAAGAAATAACCGGCATGGGAAAGATATACATACAACGAAATATTGTATTAAGGTAATGACAAATGTTATTGAAATTCTAATTTTTTTCGATAACTAAGTGTTATTGAAAATAAATCTTGTCTATTTTTGTGTGTACATATTGTTCATTTGCTGCAACGTCGTCACAACTCAAAAAAACTAGTTTTACAGAAAATGAGTTCAAAGTTTTCAATTTACACGCAACTTAAAGGAAAAATAGTTATATGAATTTTTTACAGTATATAAAGAAAGATATAGCGACTAATTCTGCATTATTAGCTCAAAAATCATAAATGAGGGATATGTATGTACATACATACATGTGCAAGAATTTAAAAGAAGTCTTGTATTTTATTTGCTGGCAAAAATTAGTTAAATAACTGATGTTTCCTTGTAAAATGCATCCACCTTCATAAGTGGTAAAAGTGAACAAGAACTCTGATGAGATAGTGTAGCGGCCTGTCGAAATCAGTAGTACTGATCCGTTCTGCTAATCTGATTTGAATATTTCAACACTCCACTCTTAATAAAAATAATTTGAATTTACATTAACTCAAAATATTGAACTAGAAAGCCAAAACAATACAAATTTTTAAATGCATTTAATTCAGATGTGGACATAGTTTTAATATATGAATCCGTGTCGTTTTTATTGAAAAGTATAATATTTTTATTTTAGTCAATAAGGGTATTCATTTCACAGTTTTTGGAAAAATGAAAAATTACATTCGTATTGATGTGAACGGTATTTTGTTATAAAAAGTACAAAAATTGTAACTGTCATTACAAACATTCTCTCAAATAATGAATATTATTCAAGATGCCGAATAAAAGTGTTAAAATTGAATTATTTGTTTATTTAATTGTAACATCATTAACGGAAATTTATAATATTTGCGAAAATAACGGTATGTAAAGATAAGTTTTCATGAAAACATTAAATATAAACTTTAAAATACATACTAATATTATTTTAAAGAACTTTTTATTTCAGATAGCGACTGAAAAAATGGTGGATAGTTTGGAGGAAGAAATAAACATTCTTTATGATGATTTGTGCGTAATGATGTCGTTGCGACGTGGAATCGAGTATTTCCTTCCCAAATCTAAGGTATGGTGTGAGGATATTCTTTCCCAGTTTGATGATAACCGATTTCGTGAAATAATGCGATGCACCAAAAATCAGTTCCACCATCTTTTCTCACTAATATGTTCTAGTAATGAATTTCATCATAAAAATGCATGTAAGCAATTTAGTGTTGATCTTCAACTAGCATTAGTGCTATACAGACTGGGAGCCTCAGGGGAAAGTGCAAGTATTCGTAAAATAGCAACGTTTCTGGAACTCTAAAAAAAGTTTATTTTTTGACCCGATAGAGCCGAAAGAGCGCAAAATTGTGAAGGAGACATTTAGTGAATTTAATTCAGCTGGGCGAAAGACAGAGAAAAAGTCAAGGAAAGTGCAGATGGCAAAACGGCTTCCAACCTAATAGTTGTGCCATCCTCCAAGATGAATAAGGTTTTGCAAGAATTCCACAATGGTCCTAGTGGCGGTCATCTTGGAGTGACAAAGACGCTTGAGAAACTAAAAAAACGTTTTTACTGGGTTGGATATCAGCAAGCCGCATCCGACTGGATAGCAAACTGCCCACAGTGCATCGCAGCAAAAGGTCCAGTAAGAAAAATTGGAGGACAGCTGCAACAATGCAACTCGGGTGCACGATTTGACCGAATAGTAATTGATGTAGCATGTTCTTTCCCCGCTAGCGAGACTGGAAATCGTTATGTTCTTGTGGTAATGGACTATTTTAGTAAATGGCGATAAGTATATACTACAGCCTGATGGCATGGTTGAGATTTAATCGTACCCAAAGGACACAAAATATACAGAAATAACATTAGTGACAGGTAAAAAACGCTACAATCAGGCTTTTCTATTGTTTTTAAGGCTCTGTTAAAAAGAGACAAATATGGCAACGAACAGAAGAAAATAAACAAAACGAAAAAGAAAAAATGTAAAAATTTTACTCACTGAATAACACGCTAAAAATGTTTGAATTCTAATATATTTAAAAAAAGAATTGTGTGTATATACAAGTGTCGTAGATTTGTTTTATTAATGTGCTTTTTTACAATTACTTTGAGGTGGTAGGTTTTTTTATACAGCTTGTTCTTACACACACATGCACATGATTTATTATTTGTGAGATTTTGCAGTAATTATAAAGATAAAATGTAAAAGATGAATGAAAATGAACTGTAATTAATTAATAAATACTATTTTCAATGTGAATTGTGGAAATATATGCATATTTAATTAGTTTTATTCATTACAAAATTAATTCGGGTAGAAAGGCACTGCAAAAGAAAATGAAATTTAAAGGCACTGTGTAAGCGATCAGAAATATATTTCGGTTTGTGTCACTTCTGTGTATTTTGTGAAGAGGAGTACTTGCGAAAAGTGGTAAGCGTGCGTCAAAGGGACTGGGATGAGCACATTCCAAAATTTTTATTGGCATATAGCTGTGCATCACTTGATATCACGAACACATGCTAAAACTATCTTCGGAACGGAATTAAAATTGCCAGGTGATTGGAAATTTGGCGTTAAGCCTGCACCAACAAGTGAAGACGGTACCAGACTTCCCAAGAGCAAGAAAATTTAATTGAGCCACATGAATTCGTACGCAATTGAATTAAATATAAAATGTATATGTTTTTTACTTTTTTTCTAAGGACATGAATAAAATATTTTAATTTAAAATTTTTACAAATGAGTTTGATTTTTATATCGTTAAGGCACAACGTTGCGTTTTCGCAACGGGGATTATCTGGGCTCCCACTGATCCGATTTGCCTAAAATAGATTTCTTTCTTATTTAGGTATAAACAATTACATTTTAAATGATTTATCATTATAGCTCAATGGGATCATGGCTCGGGCCTTAGTGGGTTAAAGGAAAAATTCTGAAGTCTAAAGGAGTTGCGACATTGAATTTCTAATGCAAACAATAAAAGGCGTTGTTCTCAGTGGATAATAGTTGCGTGTATAATACACAACATCTTAGTTTGTGATAATGATAATACATTACCTTCAACTGAGTTAGCTTCTACCAATGCCCAGAAGATTTCGATACATCAATTGAAGAAGTAGAGCAAACGCAATTTGATATAAAACGTCAAGCCATTCATCAAATTATGTTTTCCTAGTATACTTTTAAATAAAGCAACAAAAAAAACTGTTTCATTAAGTTTAAAAATATCTTTATTAGTAGGATTGAGCGTTATTTTATTTGTATTTTAAATCTAATTCATATTTTGCTACTCGTTCATTTTTCTCCAATTCAAGAATTTTTATTTTCTCGTCTTTTTCTATTTCTATTCTTTTTTTACTTTCGGTTATCTATAGTCAACAATGCCTCACGGTTTTATTTTAGTCTGATCAATGCCCTATGTTCGTGAGGAGAGTGGTATGGTAGCTGGAACCTGGTTCTACGTAATTATTTTTTTCTGCATCATTATTATGTTTCATTACAATAAAACCAGTTAACTTAAACATTTTTAAACTTATTTTTTAGTGAATATAATCATGTTTTGAAGAAGTGAATACATTAAAAATTATTGTAAAATCCTTGCGAAGGTAAATTTTACTTTAAAAGAATGCTCAGTTGTTACTTTTTACAAATAGCACTTAACGTTTTGACGATTTTTTCTCGAAGTTTGAAGATTTCTAAAAGATAAAAATCATAAGATATTGGCATCAGGAACCAAAAAAAAAATTTATTATGGCATTTTTAGTGAAAATTTTTAATATAATCATGTTTTGAAGAAGTGAATATATTAGAAATTATTGTATCAATCCTTGCGAAGGTAAATTTTACTTTAAAGGAATGCTCAATTGTTACTTTTTAAAAATAGCACTTTAACGATTTAACGATTTTTGTCTGAAATTTTACGATTTTTAAAATTAAAAGTTGACAAGTGGTTTACAAACAGAGTACCTTTTTTAGCGTCAGTTCTTGCCCAGTCTCCATTCGAAGCCTGCAATGAAGGCTTATATATCACTGGTCTTTTGAGGCCTCGGGCTGCTCTCCATAGCGAATAGTCTGTTTGAGGTGTTGCGTCGAGCCCATTCAGAAAGTTTTGAGGAGAAGCGGTTTTTTGACATTCTAGTAGAGTTTTCAGCTGTTTAGTACATTCCTTCAGCCTAGATTTTAGCTGAGGGGATCTGTAGCGTTGCCATTCTCTACGAACTCTTCTTTTTTCGGATAAAAGCCGTTCTACATCTGCTGAATAAATTTTATTATATCTCACCTGAAGATTTATAGTTGTAGCATTTAGAGCAGCTTGCTTAAGGTTTGCTTCAAACATTCTAATAGAGTCATCTATGGCAGCAGGCGTTTTTAATGGAATATTTTCTGTGCAATGAGCACTCAAATATTTTTTGTATTTCAACCAACTTATACATGTGCTTGTCATCGTTAAACCACAAGTGGGTGAAGAAGTTGTATGTGAATATGTAGTGACAATAGTTGGTGAGTGATCTGAAGACAAATCTAAAGATGCTTCAACTTGGGTCATTTCGCTGGGCACACCCTTTACCACTCCAAAATCAATAACATCAGGTATTTTTCGGTGATCTGTTGGCCAGTAAGTTGTCTGCCCACTTGATATAACATTCAGACGCATTTTTGAAATTGTGTCAAACAAAACTCGACCCTTTGGCGTGATGAGGCGAGATCCCCAGAACGTGTGCTTAGCGTTGTAATCACCGGCGGCCAAAAAGCGTGGGCCTAGTGAATTAAAAAATCTACTATATTGATTGTCTATAATTGAGTACCTGTGAGGAGAGTAAATTGATGAAATCAGCACGTTTTGATGAAAAGCTTCAATGCAGATGGTAGTTGCATGAAGATAGTCTTCACAATGATCACTCGTTAAGTAGTGTTTTAATCGCGATTTTATTAGTATACCCGATCCACCACAAGCTCTACCTTGGGGGTCGTTTGTGTCGTAGAGAGTATATCTGTTTATTTTAAAAAAGCTTCTAGCCGTCAAATGCGTCTCAGAGATAAGCATAACATCAATTTGTTTATCCATAATGAAGTATTCTAGTTTGTTTTTATGTTGGCGGATGCCGTTTGCGTTCCAGAAACAGATTTTTAAGTTCATGGTTTGTTTAATGCAGCCTGCAATAATGTAGACTGCATTTTCAACACTTCCTGCATCATGCAGGTCATGTTGGTGGTAAAAAAATTTACAGTTTGAATTAAATTTGCTATTGAAGCCTCAATTCGATCAAAATTGAAACCAGTGCTTTCGTTGGCAAGAGGCCGTTTTTGAGCTGTAGGCTGGTTAGACTTCAAAGCATTTGCGTATGAGAACTGGCTGTTTGGTATATTTTGCGCTATGGGCTGGTTTGCCTGGTTGGCGCAACTAGGGATAATTTTTATTGTCGAAAGTAATAGGTTGAGCATAGGTGTGATTTCGTCTGTTGGACAAAGACTGCTTAACATGTACATAGACAGGACAGCCAATGTAAAAATATATTAATTGGATATAATAGTTATGTTTAACAAATATTTATTTTCATTAATCATAATAATTAAAACCAATTTTTATATATTTCTTAAAAGTGGTAAATTTTTTGTACCTGAAAAATCAGCATAATTATTATTTAGGGTCCTTGGAATGAGCATTATATGTGTATGTGCATATACAACTAATATAATTGGAAATAAACATTTTTTCATATTTTTTGTAATTAAAAGCAATGAGTTATTAATTGATTATATTATTTTAAATTCCACTTATGCTATTAGTTGTTTTTCTGATTAATAATACATATATTTTAGTTTATTAAGAACAACGCGTCATGTCATATATCTGAGGGTAGGGAGATGTTGCAAGTGTGAATGGCTTTTTCACACTTTCACCATATTCCATGTGTTCCCGCAAAATGTATGCGAGGTGAAAAGGCTATAAAAGACAAAAGAAAATGCTAAATCTAGCCTCGAAAACGCTAAAGTGGCACTTACCTTCACAGCTTTTAAATTTTTGCAAAAAGTATTACTTATCTTAACAAATCAAGATATTAATTAACGCATTAGTTCACGATAGTGTATAAGAAGAAACAGGTTATAAAACTAAAAACCGATTTCTGTTATCGCGTAGTTTTCGTTAAACCCGGACAGCAATAGGAAGAAATTAATACCAACCAGTCTTTAATACGGAATATTTTATACTTTTATGCCTTTATTTATAAAAAATATTTTTCACTTACATATAACAGATTAATAAAACAAATTTTCATACAAAAATTTTTTGTTTTATATATCAAATTTTTTTTTTATAAATTAGGTTGTTATTGTGTAAAAAAAAAACTTGCAAAATATATTCATACCTGCAGCAATTATGTGAAAAATACACGGTACACGTTGTTTTCCAATTTTGTTTGTTGCTACACACAAAAGCGTTCCATAGTCCAGTTCAGTGATTGGTGTGTAAGTCACAGTTGAAGATGTTCCTAAAAGTTTATTTTATCAGAGGTTAAAATAAAGATTGCGGTATTTTCTTAAATTCAAATTTCATTATTGTTATATTAAGTAGAATTTTAAACTAAATACATACATAATAAATTTGTTCCCTGTCGGGATTTGAGTTAACTTAAAACTAGCTCATGGTTAATCAGATATGAGTGACAGCTGACTCAAAAGCTAACTCTTTTTCATGATAAATGCTATTTAGTTCTTCAACGTAATGTCCTTAGAATGAGTCAGTAGTCACTCACTCTGCATTAATTTCACCTAACCACAAGTTCGCTCATTATGAGTTAGCTTATGGCGTATCATAAAATAGTGTGCTTTAAGTAAGCTATGATTTGACTAGCCCATGATTCAAATTTCTGAGTCAACTTAAATTGGAAAAAATTCAAAAAAAAATTTTAATGACGAGAATTGCTATCGAACCATGATCACTTGATTGTCAGACATCATGCTTACGACTATGCTCCGGCACCACATAAAATATAGAACGCACAGAGTTAACATAAACATGAAGTCTATACTCACATCTTTTCGATAAGCTTTGAACTAATTTTTAGCTATGTGACTCAAATTGCTACAGATATAAGTTTATACAACGTTGTTCAAAAACAATTGACTCATCTCTGCATCAGCTTTAAGTGAGCTAAAAGCTAGTTCAAATCTTATCGAAGATAAATTGGTAATACAAAAATAACTCATTAATCTCTGCATCAGTTTTGAGTTAGGTAGAAGTTCGTTCAATGCTTATCGGGAAGAAGCCAGTTATAATTGAGTTAGCAAAACGTCAACTATATGTTGAGCTAGCTAATAAAATCCTACAGGGTTAGCACTTTTATTTGAAAAAATGTTAAAGCACGTGAAAAATTTACATACATATGTACTATAAATTTGTTTGTATATTTGCAAATTTGTACATATGTATATGTTTATATCGTTACGTTTTTAGACCTTTCGTAAACACCTTTTCATTATTTTCTTTAGGTTCGTTGAATTGCAATAAAAATTAACTATATAACTTCAGAAATAACTTCTTGGTAATACTTTTTATTTATTTATTTCGAAAAAATACACGTATGACTAAACATTATGCTACCGTTAACTCTTCTTAATGAAAATAACTCTTCTTAAAGAAAATAAAACTCTGACATTATAATTTGTTATCGTTTTATGATTATTTTCAAGCAACAATTGTACCAGGGAAGCATTTTCTTCAAAAATATTAATACTTGTATTATAGTCTCAAACGGCCTTTAGTGATATTTACTCGTGTAAGTTCAAAAATACTCTCTGGCCAGGAAGTTAAAAGTAAGGGCGTACCAAATAACACTGACTTGGAAATTTGTTGTTGCATCACTATTTATACTTCTCATCTGGTCGTCTTGATCAGTTTGCTAACCTCTCTACACTGTATCTGAAAGATTTTAAAAAGTTCGATTTCCGTTATTTTGAATTCCATCACCTGTTGTTTATTGAATTCAGTCTGGCAGGGCGGTGATTTTGACCATCTCATAGGTAGTGCTGTATTTTAATGTTACTAAATCCAGCATGTCTGAGGCAGCACATTTAGTGCTAGTTGTTTATTGAATCATCAATTGTAAATTGAACTAACAAAAGTATTAAAATCATAAAAGTAAAATTGTTAATAATTATTCCAGCCAATGCTAGATAAAACGTTAGGTTCCACGCTAGCTTCTTAAGATGTCTTACGTCTCTCGTGTTCGGCTGAGAGCAAGAGTATATGTCCATGTCAGCCAAGTGTGCCCTCTAAAGTTAATGATGGTGCGAGCTAGGGGATTTGGATGCGATTCGAGTTTTTTTATATTCATATATTGTCACATGTTTTGAAAACAGGCTTTACTAATGGAACATCTAGTTCATTATGAATACGATGGTTTCTGACATACTAAGGTGTTGTTGTAATCAAACGACGAATTTTATTTTGTCGCCTTTGAATTTTCTTTATATTTGATGCAGAGGCAGTGCCCCATAAATTAATCCAATAGCACCAAATTGGTTTTAGTAACGTATTGTATACAAGAATTTTACAATCTAGACTAAGTGTCGAATTTCTTCCTATTAGCTAATTAAATTGAATTGCTTTCAATTTCGTTTGGGTCATCTTTGAATCTATGTGGGTCCTCCATGTTAGACGACGATCATGGTGAATTCCTAGGTATTTAACGTCAAAGTGCTGCGGTATAATATCATTATTGATATATGTAAATTGGCGGAAATGTTTCCCTGTGCAATGTAATCACAACATGTACACATTTTTGTTCATTTATTTTTATTCTCTACAGCTTTAACCAGTTTTTCCAGTTGCAATATATATTCTTGCAAATTCTTGGATGCTTCTTGAGGAATATTGTGTACGCTTAGGAAAGCTGTATCATATACGGTATAATACAAGACCCAAGATGCTACCTTGAAAAATCTTATCTTGAATCATCTGAGGTGTGCTTAAATAATTACCTTCGCTGATGATAAATTTTCGTCCAGTTAAATAGCATTCTAATAGCTTATGAGTGTTAGAGGGAACTTTTTGCTTTACTTTCTGGATTACTCCTTCATACCATACTTTATCTAAAGCCTGAGAAACATCAGTTGTCCTCGAATGTTTTTCTAACCACATTCACAAGCCTATGCGTTTGTTCGTTTGTTACATATTTTATCAGCACCTGGGGCTGCCCATATTTGACCCTAAATTTCGCTTATATTATAAAAATTACTCTAATATTTTGAATTTCAAGGACAGCTAAAGCGTGTCTGGGGGTGGCTTAGCACCCCCAGAAGGGCGTAGCTACGCCAGAGATTGCGGGTATCTGTAGCGTTGCCATTAAGGTATTCTTTTCAATCGACTTTTCAATTGTTCGATTAATCAATTAATCGAAATTGAGGTTTTAAATTACTCGAACAATCGAGTAAAGCTTTTATTTCATTCGAGTAACTTTTTCGTTTAAAATTTATTCGAGTTAAACCCCTGCAACTGACATCGTAGTCTAACAGACACCGCAAAAAAATTCTTTCGTACCTTTGTACAATTCGAGGCTACGATCTCTATACGATCGTTACCTTTTCTATTTATGTTTCTACGTTGCTCAGAGGGATAAAAGTGCTCGTGGTTAACGCACGTGTGCAGCTGCGCGTTTAGATGTCTGTAATATCCACAGATCAGCATCAGTGTAAGTATGTAGCAGACCACATCAGTATTATTGTGAAATTACGTAGTGCCTGCAAGACCTCACATCAGTAATATCGTAAAAATACCATGGTGTCTTTCAGACCTCACGACAGAAGAATTGTATTTCGACTGTTATTACTACGTATATTTTTTGCACGAATAAGCTGATACAAAATGACTTCCTTCAAAAGAACTTCAGCTGGAACTTTTAAAAGCAGTGGGCAGCAAATAATTGTGTTCCAGCCCTCTGTGTAAAAACTGTCAGGAAAAAAATTAAAATTTTTGAGACTATAAAAATGATCCAAAACGTAATGTATTTCATATGTGTTATCAAAGATAAAGAAAGAAGTTTCTTCAAATTTACTAGAATAGGTTTTTTTTTGTTTTATTATTAAGAGAAGAGCACTGTTTTTGTTGTTTTAGTAAAACTAAATTAAACAAACCATACCTTTAAAAAAACGTATTTTAAAAAGTGCACATTCTAGTACGTATTCACTGACTCATCAATATTATTGGGCACTTCCACTATAGCAAGAGAGCTGAAATTTGGTATGCAGGTAGGTCTTGGCGAGCAATTAACCAGAAAAATCTGAAAAGGGCACTTTTCACCCCGGAGGGACTACGGTGCCCGCTTTTTGTATGGGGCACTTCCACTATAGCTAGAGAGCTGAAATTCGGTATGCAGGTAGCTCTTGGCGAGCAATTAACTAGAAAAATCTGAAAATGGTCACTTTTCACCCGGGAGGGACTAGGGTACCCGCTTTTTGTATGGGACACTTTCACTATAGCTAAAAAGCTGAATTTCGGTATGCAGGTAGGCCTTGGCGAACAATTAGCCAGAAAAATCTGAAAAGGGCACTTTTCACGCGGGAGAGACTAGGGTACCCGCTTTTTGTATGGGAAACTTCCACTATAGCTAGAGAGCTGAAATTTGGTGTGCAGGTAGGTCTTGGCAAGCAATTAACGAAAAAAAAAATTGAAAAGGGGGACTTTTCACCTGGGAGGGACTAGGGTGCCCGCTCTTTGTATAGGGCACTTCAAGTATAGCTATTAAGCTGAAATTAGGTATACATGTAGGCTCTGATGAGCAATTACGGAAAAAAACTTGAAAATGGCACTTTTCCTCAAGGGGGAGTAGGGTTCCCCTTCTTCCAAAAAAAAACTGGCACAACATGCCAGTTTTTTTTGGGAGAGTAACACGTATTTTTCTTAAGCTCCGTCTAAAATCGTTTTTATTCTGTTTAAAATTAATATTTTTAACCAAATTCATATCTTTAACTAAAATAAAAATTTTGAACATTTATAAAGTGCTCCGTTTTTCTTTCGTTTGTTTTAAATATAAAACTTAACAAAATACAAAACATAACATATCAAAACATCAACATATTAAATTGTATAATTTTAATGTTTTTCTTTAAATCACTTAAAATAATATATACATACAAACATAATTAAATTGCAAAAACTTTAACTAAAACAACAACTTTGAAGACTTATAAAGTTCTCCGTTTTTCTTTCGTTTGTTTTAAATATAAAACTTAACAAAATACAAAACACAACAAAAGTAATACTGCATTGATCAATCTCTATATTTTCAACAATAATATATTTGTGATTGCAGTTTAATGTTCAATAATAATAATAACAACAACAACAATAACAACAACATACATATATTAACGTTTACTCTTTTATTATACACCTAATCCTGTTTTTACACGAAGTTGATATAACACGTAATATACATATATACTTCAAATTACGTGCTTATTGCCGATTTTAAGATAATGATGGACTGTTTAAATAAAAAATGTACTATAAATAACCCTGATGAGAGAATGCTCGTTTGCTGGTTATGCCACGGTTTGATCCATTTTATATGTACCGGCATTCCAACTCTTATAGCCGAAGCCACTCAAAAACATGATGGTGTACTGTGGTGCTGCCTCAACTGTAGGAAAACTGGTATTGAGTTTTATAATTTTTTCCAGTCGAGAAAATCGTTATTCCTCGAAATAAAAAACGATTTCAACAATGTTTCCAGCCGTATGCTCGAATACAGCAAATTATTTGATTCTTATACTTCTCTGGATAATTTTAAACCTGCTCAGCAACCTTCGAAACACTCTTCTCCTATTCAATCCTCTCCTAAGCGTCGAAAGTCTGCTAGGAATTCCAATAAAATTTTTCCAACTATTTCAAAAACTCTACTCAATCCACCCAGAGTAACGCCATTAATAATGTTCACGGAAGCTCATCTAAGAAAAATACTGATAAGCCTGGTTCATCCGCTTCACTTAATTTCGATCATAGCCCCCTGCTGAAATAGTACAATTAAATACTGTCGCCAATGGTCCAAATAATCATACACAAGCTGAAACGAACTGTTCTGAAGTCCAAAAATATAATGAAAACACTACTTCTGTTCATAGAGAATTACGTGTGGTTCCCCCAAAAAAACATATTTTTATTTCCCGTTTTGCATCTGATACGTCAGCTGATGAAATTGTTTCTTACATTCGATCAAAACTTAACACCGATTCCGAAGTTATTGTTAAAAAATTCTCCTATTCGCAAACAAGAAGCATTACATCATTTAAAATTAGTGTTCCGTTTGATATTTTTAATGCGGTACTCGATCGTTCATTTTGGCCTCACCATGCCTTGGTTCGTGAATATGAATATACTGGGAGTCAACGTAGAAACAATATTACTTAGCTTCCCCCTCGTGATCTACGGAACCAAAAAAACTAATTAATAATTCTGATAATCAACTGTTTATTATATATCAGAATGTTCGTGGGTTAAAAACAAAACATGCTAAGTTATTTCTTGATAGTTTTAACTTTAATCACCATGTTTTTGTCTTCACTGAAACTTGGCTGAATGACACATTTTAAAACTCTGAAATTCTTTGTGATGACTTCCACATTTTTCGTCGAGATAGAATTACAAAAACAACTGGTGGTGGAGTATTAATTGCTGTTTCAAACATTTATCCGTCAGAAGAAATAACTGTTCAATTAACTTACAATATTGAATTCATAGCTGTTGTTATAAAAATAAATCATTTTAAAGTTAACATTACTTGCTCATATATTCCTCCTCAATCGGATCTTTTAATTTATAAACAACATATTGAAGCCATCAATGCTGCAACTTTAAAATCAAATCCTGCTGACTTTGTTTTCGTTTTTGGTGATTTCAATTTACTCCAAATCGCTAGGCAATTTTCAACTGAGAATGACTGTTATTTACCTGCAATATCTGATGAGTTTTGTGATGACGTATATAATAATATAAATGATCTCTGTCTACATCAAATTAATGGTGTTCAAAATGTTTTCGGTAAATTACTTGATTTAGTTTTCGTTAACGATCCCAAGGAGTGTTCTGTAAATCGTGTTGACCCCATTACATTGCCAGAGGACCGATATCATCCTACTATTGAAATAAGCTGTAACATCCCTAACGTTTGTAGTGGCAAATATTCGACCAATATGGATAAACAATTCTGTTTTAAACGTGCTAATTACAATAACTTTAACAACCTTTTAGTTAATACTAATTGCCTTCAACTGTTAACTATCCCAAATGGTAAACCGAGTTGTATTGATAAAATGGTAGATTGCTTTTACAAAACTATATTTGAATATATGAACCAATGCATTCCTAAAGTTTCTCCTCGTTCTACAAATGGACCACCTTGGAAATCTAGACAACTCTCTTCACTAAAAAATTTAAAAAATAAATACTTCAAGAAATACCAAAAAATTGGATCTACTTTTTATTATGGAAAATATGCAGTTCTCCGTGCCGAATATAATCAGTTCAACAGTCAGATGTACAAAAATTACTTAAATAACATAAAATCTAATTTTGTACGCGATCCCAAATCGTTCTTTAAGTTTGTTAACTCTAAAAGAAAATCTTCGAGCATCCCAAAAGTAATGAAATATTTAAGCTATGAGTCCAGCGATGATACGGTAATAAGTGACATGTTTGCTGATTTTTTTACCTCTACATATTCTGATGCCCAATTTGATGTTTCTGTTGATTATCCTTACAAAATTAATGAAATTCACACAATATCAACGTCGTCAATTCACACCTTACACATAATTAATTGCTTAAAAACTTTTAAATCATCCATCTTTAGTGGACCTGATGGCATTCCAAGTTGCATTTTAATTAACTGCGCATCTGCCATATCTGTCCCATTATCTATAATATTTAATATTTCGTTGCGGTATGGGTATTTTCCAAAAATATGGAAAGAGTCTTATATAGTCCCTTTATTCAAATCTGGTAATAAATCTAATATAAGTAATTACAGAGGTATCGCCAAACTAAGTGATATACCTAAACTTTTTGAAAAATGTACAATCAACTTCCTGTTACATCAAGTTTCTTCATCATTTACATCACTTCAGCACGGATTTCGTAAAGGATTTTCTGCTATGACGAACATTCTTCATTTTACAACGCTGGTCAATAGAGCTTTCACCAACGGCCAATACACCGACGCTATTTATACTGATTTCAGCAAAGCGTTTGACAAAGTAAACCATAAGCTATTATTAATAAAACTGGATAAAATGGGATTTAACAGTAATTACTTGAACTGGATAAAATCATATCTTTATCGCCGAACTCAATCTGTGAAATTTAAATCTACAATTTCAAGAAGAATTCTTGTTAGTTCTGGTGTCCCCCAGGGCAGCCACCTGGGACCAATATTGTTTCTATTGTTTATCAATGATTTGCCTGAGGCCATCAAATATTGTAACATGTTAATGTATGCTGATGACGTTAAAATATTTTTAACTTTTAATCAGACTTCTGATTATATTCTTCTTCAGAATGATTTGGATAATTTCTACAAATGGTGCAACATTAATTTAATGGAACTTAATCTGAAAAAATGCAAGCATATGCACTTTTCTAGAGGACATGATATTGCTCATTCTTACTTACTGAACAATTATAAATTAGAGTTAGTTAACACATTTTTGGACTTGGGAATTTTGTTAGATGTAAAGCTAAACTTCCTTCAACATATAACGCTTACTGTGAATAAAGCCCGTGGGGTTCTGGCTTTTATTAAGAGATGGTCAAAAGAATTCAACGATCCGCTTATCACTAAAAGTTTATATACATCACTGGTAAGACCTATATTAGAATATGGATCAATTATATGGGACCCGTACTACAGTGTGCATATCGATCGCATCGAGTCTGTTCAAAAGTAATTTCTTTTATTTCGTTTAAGAAATGTCTATCGAGGTTATGTTGCCCTTCCCTCATATTCAATAAGATTAGCTGAGATTAACTTACCAACCTTAAAAAGTCGGAGAACCATGCTCAATATTTCTTTCATGCTGAATCTTGTAAATGGAAATGTATGCTCCGATTTTCTGTTAAGTAATATATTTTTTAATGTTCCCCAACGCTCATTACGATCTTGTGATCTACTCCACGTCAAAACTTATCGTACTAACTATGCTATGGCTGATCCGTTGAGAAGATCATGTTGTTGTTTTAACGAAATGTCTAATTTTATAGATTTTTCTTTAAAATTGTATATTATAAAACGCAATATCATTGCGCATTTGAATATCTAAAGGTTTAAAATTATTTACCTATTTTATCCTAATAATTTATATGAATTGTAATATAGTCTGTAAGGAATATTCTATAGACTGAATAAATAAATAAATAAATGGGGCACTTCCATTAAAATATACTAAACTTAATACGTCTACTTAATACTTACTAAAAAAACCTACCGAATCTTGTGATATGATTTGTTGCGACGTCAATACTTTCAGCTGAGTTATTAAAAGTCCAACTGAAGTCAATATCTGGTGGATTAGCATCAACAGAGCATTTAATTTTAGCATCTTCTTGTTTAGCCACGCCATAAATTCTTGGTTGGTTCGGTACACACGTTGGAGCATCTAAAGTAAAGAAAAATTTTACATAAAATCATGTGTTTAAGAACTTTATTATTTGACATATTGTCATAATTGACATATTTTCACAATTGCTTAAACTCCAGCAAATAAATTTCATTTAAAATAAAATGACTTGTGAAAATGGAAATGGTATCAAAAGTATGAAATGGTTAATGTGAAAAAACGACATGATTACATATTAACAATTTTCGGGATGTATACTCCCTTCAGTCTATTTAATTAATACTCGGGGTATATCAGACCTATCAGATAGTATTAAAATAATGCACAGTGCGATATAAATTAAAAAAGGAAAATAAATCTGCGGCTGGAAGACGGGGCGCCGTGACGCGAAGGGTTTCAATGAAGCTGAAAGTCGATAACACGCGTAACACGTTTTTTTGCGTCATACATGGCTGTCAAAAAAGTTGAATTAGTCATACGTACAACTATCAAGAGCACGACGCGTCCAACGCAAAAAGTTGGTCTACTTTCTACTTTTGTAAGCGTTATCAACGGCGTACTTTTGTAAGCGTTATCAACAGGTTAGCTGTTTTTTATAGCCATTGATATTTTATTTTCAATGCTACCGATGATTATGTTTGTATAGTGTACTATTTTGCTCTTGTATTACCCCTGCGGAAAATTTGGTGACAAATGATCCAAAAGTACTCGTCCTATGACTTGAGAAAATGAGGCTGGTACCAAAAATAAGGAGTAGTGAATGGTAAAAAAAGACATATTGTTTAGATGGTCACATATTAACAATTTTCAGTAAATTTAGTTCGTACAGCGACTAGTATTGTAGTAAACGGCACTGAACAAATTCGATGCACCTAGATCTAAGGCCTATCACATAGTGTCTATATAATATTAATTGCATCACTTCAATGAGACTGCCATGCCACTCAGGAACCTGTTCCGTAACTATATTCAGATATTAACTTCAGCTTAACTGGTATTTATAACATTGAACTATAAGTTCCCCTGTGGTCGAGTGGGTAGTGTACTAGCTTGTCATGCGGGAGGTTATCGGTTCGAATCCTATCAAAGACACCGCTTAAAAATAAAATACAATTTCTACTTGGATTTGTAACAATAAAAAAATAAATTAATCGATTAAATTAATCGAATTACAGCGGAATTTGGAATAATATTTATATATAATCTATATTATTCTACACCGACTAGGACTCCATTAGATAGTACAGAGACAAGTTACAAGGTGCATACAAAGTATCAATTAACCCCATCCGCATGTAAAAGTGGCTGGTCCGCTTCATAGGAAGTGTTAGAACTCGGACTGGCCCCTACCACCTGGGGACCGGTTACGTGACTTGTTTTGTGTCAGTTCCATTTACCGTAGGGACAGTTTAAAAATATTTGCGATCATAAAATAACAAAAACACTTCTGCGCAAAAATAGTGGCATGTAACTTGAAACGCTGAAAAGCGTGGAATGCGTTAAACGAGTGAAAGCGTTGACGCGAAAACTCTTATTATGGACTTCCAGCTTAAGGCTATAAAGGGAGTGTATCTGAGTTTAAGCTTTGAATTTAAGCTTTGTGGTAGTATAAGGGACGGGGCCACAAAGCTCCAAAATTAATGGTCAACTTTTTTGTCTCCAAAACATAAATACAAATTTTAAATCGTTTTTATTATCACAATTTACCCAACGTTTCGGTTGTTTTTCTGCAGGGGTGTATGTTTTGTTAAAATCACAAAAAAATTTTTTTTGCTTATTAACCTGGCCTTAACTCATCCAATTTCTTTTTTCTCTTTATCAAGTATTTTAATATTTTCGAAGTCTACTACATGACTATGTTCTTTTGCATGAAGGGATAATGCTGTCCCCTCCTTTCCTTTCTCTATATCTGCTTTATGCCCATTAACTCTCGTTTCCAACATTCTTTTTGTTGTGCCAATATACACCAAATTGCATCTTTCTTTGTCATTCCCACTGCATTTTATTTTGTACACAACGTTATTTGTTTTTGGTTTGTCAAGTTTAGTTTGTTGTTTGTGAAGAGCTTTCGAAGTGTTCTATTTGATGTATGTGCTATTGTTGTTTCTTTTGTTGTATCTGCGATCATGCTCTTTATTGTTTTTGTCTCCGTTAATTTTGGTATGTAAGCTACACTGTGTATTGTTAGGTTTGTTTATATTTGTCAGAACTTTATTAATTAAATTGTTTATTGTAAACGTCGGATAGTTATTGATACGAAGTGTTTCCCTTATTTTGTCTATATTCTGTTGTCTATATTTTTTCATTGGGAAAATGAAAAAGTAAAAAATAAAAATATGACTCAAGTTCAAATACAGACATTGGAAATTAACTTTTTTTATCGTATAAATTTCTTTTTCTTTTACAAATTTATTTATAGGAAGTAAAACTAAAGGAAGTAATTTTCAAGTGTTAAAAATATTAAATTAAATCTCTGACAGGATTAGATAAACATAAAATCCGTCTGGTGGCGTTTGGTATATGTATATATGTGAACGTGTATTGGTATATATGAACGAAAAAGTTAGATTTTAATTATGAAATTTGTATAATTAATGAAGCAATTTTCATACCATGAATGAAAGGTTACGTTGGCTGAAAAACAACGACAAAATCATTGCTGTAACGTAAAAAATCATTATATATGAAGGGTTTCCTTTCAGTGTAAGCTAAAAACGCTCAGTAAAGTGAGTGTTTCACTTCGCTCAATTGAATGAATGATTCAATTGAACTAGTTCGTTAAGGAGCCGCACAAGTCTAGTATTCAAAAGAACAAGGACAATACTAAACTACAATATTCAGTTGCAATATCCTAATTAGTTAAAGATCTGTGATACTAGTATTAAGTTGACTATTGATTTGGTGTTGTGATATACCAATTTATTTAATTATTTATTTATTATAATAAATATAATAATACTATACTACAAAAGCTGAGAAAAAAATTATTCAGCGGTTCTCATGCACCATTTCTATTTTTGGTTGGTTGGTGTCCACAGAGAAAGAAAATACCTATGATTTTTCTAGGTCACTTCGTAAAGTGATTTTATAACGGTAAATGTAGTGAATAAACGGGTTTCTTAAAGTTTGAAATTTAAACAGCCATAACTTCATTGTTTCAAAACGGATATCTATTTCAAAGAAATGATTCATATCTTTCAAATAAGATATGATTTTTGGAAATCAGTTATTAAATGGCTAAGTCATGTTGGCTTAAGTATAAAAAAGACAAATTTTTCAACAAAATTTTACTTTCCGGCAGCTCTAAGTTGCTTATGAGATACTAAACGAAGTAACTTTTGTGAAAAATGGCATTAAACTAGCTTTCCAAAATGTGTAGTTACATTAAAATCGGTTAAAAAATAAATGAGTTATGGCATGTTTTCTGTTTTGACTTTTTTGCTTCTTATTTAAAAATAGGGCAGTCACGCTAATCTATTTCATCATAATTTGAGAACGATTAACCCGATTTTGATATTATAAACAGCAAAAGATGCGAAATAAATTTACCTTTAAATTAATTGTAAACAAGTTTTTTTAAATTTCAATTGTTTCGGAGTTATTCAGAAATCACCGGCGAAAAAATAGTTTTTCATGCAATTACAGATTTTTTTCTATTTCAAAAGCTTCGTATTATTGATAAAATTTAGCATTTTTATCAATAATACGAAAGTATTTGGAATGAAATAAGCTATACAGCATTAAAATCGCTCGACAAATGTCGATTTTATTAAAAATTAAGTGAAGTAACTCAGTTGATAAAAATCACAATTTCCATATAACAGACAAATTTGAATATGTGTGTGTCAGAGAGCTGCAACAAGTATGATCGAGGCGTCTTATTCACTAGCGCTAAATAATAAGTACAAGTCAATCAAGTCTTTGGCAGTTTTGTTCACATTCGAGTATAATACACGAACCCAAACAAAAAATCAGCAACAAGTATGTCTTATTCGCATCATTGTGCTTGCATTGATTGGTTTATAAACTATGTGGCTTTTTTTTACGAACAGTCGCTCACTTGTAGAGCGGCTATTTTTGGCATGATTTGATTGTGATAGAAACAAAAACACTCGAGTATATTTTTGTGTTTTGCAATGTATTGTTGTTGGGAGCAAACAGGTACATATGTGTGTATGTATGTAGGTTTTCTTATGCCACTTCCCAGCGGGAAAATTTACGAGGCATTCACTAAACAGCCCTTTTTACAGGCCTTCTTAGACCTTCTATATGATCCGATACTCATGCTTCTCTGCCTTCTCAAGTAGGCCTTCAGAAGGCCTACACACTCGTTTCGTTCTGCCTTTTTTTATATATTGTATTCTTTTATATATTCTTTTATATATTGTATTCATAGCAACAAGAAATAAAGTACCTCAAAAACGTTACAAACAAGAATTAATTCTGAGGAAAAAAATGAGAACAAAAATATAAAAAGAACATAAAAACTGGAGAGAAGAGTTTAGCTTAAAATAGTTTTGTCACAGAATAGGAAACAGAACACCAAATTGTGACGTTTAAAAAGGTTGTTATCATGTGTTATGCAGTTTTACACGCAAAATGTTCAATTACTTAGATAATAGGAAAGAGATAGCCAAATTAGAAATAATAAGGTTTGCTATTTCTTTCATATAATCGTCGTAATATCGTTGTAAGCTGTCAGGTCTGGTTTTGTTTTAAGTGTTGTGAAGAGCGGTTGTGCGGTTTACTTGGTAAAATTTTAATTATTAATATATTATAAACAATAATGCATAAAAAAACATTAAAAAGATTATTGAAATTAGAAAAAGAAAAGGTTTTACCTAAATTGAATAAAACACCCTACAAGAACAGTGACAGTCATTTGATCGATGATATGACTGGTAGTGCTGATGGAAATATCCATCATCAGGTAGAACAAAGTTTCTATCATTTTATTAAAACAATTTGAAAAAACTGATGAAACTTTTGTGTACGTGTGATTTTGCGTCTTTGTCGAACTTATGAATTCTATCGACTATAGAATATATCGGTCAAAGCTGATTAGCTGATTATTATTTATTTTCTTCTGAACAATTCAAATTATATTATGACGTTATAACTTCAATTTTATTAAAAATTATGCAAAATATTTAATAACATATTTGAAAACAAAAACATAGTAAGGCATTGAAACTCATCATATATTGGTCTCGTATTCCACAGTTTGCTAGTTATAAATAAATTGTCTCTAGACACAACTTTGCTCTCTATTTTTTCCTTCAAAACTTGTCCAATTTCTTGTTGGTTTTTGTACAAATGGGCGCAGCCCACAGTTTTTGACACTTTTTCTGAAATTTTCTTAACAAATTGACTATCGGACTCATTGTTAGTTTTCTGATGGCCAACGTTTCCCAACAGAATAAAATCACTTATGCCACTCCATGTTCCAAGACCAATGATAGGCATTTCATTGCCATTGTTCATAGCAATTGCCGGTGATTCACAATGATGATGGAAGTATTCATCGCGTAATAGTTTATTTTTGTAAATATTTAATGCTTGATCAATTTTATTAATTCTTTTTTTAGAATATCTGGAAAAATTTATTAAATGTTTTATTAAAAAAACATGTATTTAAAAAATTTTTTTTAACAATGAACACTTTTTTATTTTTAACGTCAGGAAATAATACATTAGCTATTTTTCTCTAACATATGCATTATTTAAATATTAATTTTTAACGTAAACTAATATTTAAATGTCGTCAACGATGATAGATATCTCCATCAACAGTGCCAGTCATATGTACAAATGTATTAGTAAAAAATTGTGTGTGTATTAGTTTCGGTCATACATTTCTTGTAGGGAAGCGATATTTTTGAAGAATCAACAAAACGTAATGACATTGTATCTCCCAGTAATGATAATTGTGGAGTCATAGATGACATAGAAAGCATTCTAAGTGAACCGAAGCAAACGTTAGAAGAAAAACTCTTGCAATGGTATAAAGAATTTCTTCCAACACGAAAAAGTGTCGACAGTTTACTTAAAGTTTTAAGGTCAGAAAATCTTAATGTGCCTTCGTCTTGCAATGGACTTTTAAGGCTAAAACATGAAAAAATTTGAGTTCGGACAGTTTCTCCTGGTACATATTACCACTTAGGCTTAAGAAATCAAATACAAAAAATTCCTCAAAATCTAATAGAAAATGTAGAAACTATTTGCATAGACATTGGGGTGGAGGTGGAGTTCGGCAACATCTCTCTGGCCAATAATGGGCAAATTTGTTAACATAAAGAATGTGGATGTTTTCCTTATTGGTTCATTCGTCGGAAAGAAAAAACAATGTAGTGTAGATAATTATGTGCATGATTTTGTGTACGAAATAAATTCTATAAAAAAAGATGGTGTGCTCTTGTACGGAAAACGAATTAATGTTTCAATAGGAGCATTCATTTGTGATATTCCGGCATGATCCTTTTTGTACAAAACTGTAGGGCACAATTCCTTTTATGGTTGCCCAAAATGCTATCAAAAAGGTTCAAAAATAAATAAGATTGTGACATACTCTTCATCGGTTTCCACCCTTAGAATTAATGATGACTTTTTTAATAGGAAGCAACGTGATTTTCATAAAGAGCTTCCAGGAAG
The DNA here is from genome assembly GCA_956483635.1 of Panzeria rudis. Lineage (NCBI taxonomy): Eukaryota > Metazoa > Arthropoda > Insecta > Diptera > Tachinidae > Panzeria > Panzeria rudis. The sequence goes on along the minus strand of OY101447.1, from coordinate 75,388,205 downwards.
TAGTCATAGCTCACTTGAAATATTTGGAACACAAATAGTAAGCCAGTTTCCACTAGATCTAATGCATTTGGTGGACTTGGGTGTCACTAAAAAAATGAATTTATTTTTATTAAATAACAAAACCAAATCTTTAATGACTGCCGCGAAAAAACGACCTTTACCAAAAAATTTATTGAATTGTCTCCCTATCTTCCAGTTGAATTTCAACGGAAGCCACGAGGAATTGAGGATATAATAAGGTGGAAGGCTACGGAGTTTAGGCAATTTACTTTGTATTACGGCCCATTAGTGTTAAAAGACATAGTAGATGACGATTTGTATTACGAAATCTTGCTGCTTCATGCAGCCTACCGTTTGATTTCAATACCTAAACATTATTTTACAAATATTGGTACAGCTAATGAACTTTTTCAATTGTTTGTTGAAAATTTTACCAAAATCTTCGCGGAAAGTAACATGACTTTCAACGTTCATGGGTTGTTGCATTTAACACAATGTGTAAACGATTATGGCATTGCGCCTAACTTTTCTGCATATCCGTTCGGAAACCCTACAAAAATTTTAGAACAAATTCGAAATCCTTTAAGTGATGCACCGGTTGTAATTAAGAAGCAAGATAATAAATTTAAGAAATCTCGCAAAAATAGGGTTATAAGTTACCAGAAGGATAATTTTTATTTGAGTACTTCTGTTCCAAATAATTATTGTTGCATTAATCTGTTTATTCCGATTGTTATAACAGGATTTTCAGATGAAAGCTGTGGATATGTTAGGGGCATAAAACTTATAAATTTGAGAAATTTTTTTGAAGAACCTATGGAATCATCCAGCTTAGGAATCCAAGTAGGGAATTTAATAATGGAAAATAAGGAGACTTTTGAAATAAATGATATATACTGTGTCAAGGCTAATGGTTTGGAAACTGAATGCAAGGCAATCCTTGATTCAGGATCGCAAGTCAATTTGATCACAGAACTATTAGTCAACCGGCTTGGACTCCCAGCAAGGACAACTTCTGTTTCAATCAACGGTATTGGAAAAACCCGTACCAAGCTTCAACATCGAGTCAACATTACGCTACAATCTCTGCTCAACAATTTTTCAACACGGCATGAAGCATTCGTATTGCCGCAAATGATTTCCCCTCAACCCGCTCAATCGCTTACAATCGACAGGTGGTCAATTCCCGGCAACGTAGCATTAGCAGACCCAACCTTCAATCGTCCAGAATCGATATTTTGTTAGGAGCGGAATATTATCATCAACTACTCACTATCGAACAAATTAAATTAGGCAACAACCTTCCACTGCTGCAAAATACAACTTTCGGATGGATCGTATCGGGAAAGGTATCTGGTGAACAGCTCTCATCAGCTATCTGCGGAGTCTTAACTGAAGAGGATAAAATGAATACAGCTATTGAGCGATTTTGGAAACTCGAGGAGGTTGAAGGAAGAGAGCAAAATTTATCACCTTATGGTGCACAGTGCGAAGCACATTTCAATCAGCATACCAAACGTGACAAGGAAGTTCGATTCATCGCACGACTGCCGCTTTGTGCTGCAACATCTTTATTAGGGTCCTCACATAGTATCGCATTCAACCGATTCCTCGCACTAGAACGTCGACTATCAAAAGACGCTTCGTTGAAGGAACAATAACCGCTATTTATGAAAGACTACGGAACAATGGGGCACATTGTGATGGCGAAAATTTGTATTGAGTTTATTTTAGTTTTTTTACGGTTACTATTTTTGTGGCTGTAGGAAATTGTACTTTAGATTTGAAAATATAATTTGTTTGGATTGGCTTTGAAATTTGTTTTAATTTTGAAAATTTGGAAAGTTTGGATATTCGAAAAATAATTTGAACGTGAAAGGTCGCAGAAATATTTTTTTTTATATTTTAATTGAACATTTTATTGCCTGAATAAAAGGAAGTTATTGGATTTTTATGCAATTGGCTGGATCTTAAACTGAACACAACTGGGGTATTCACAAGGTGTCTTATCATGTCATAATGTCATAAAGTGCTAATATTTTAAGATAGTTTAAAAACATTGTTGTTGTGCTTCAAATAAAAAAGTCTTAAAATAATAAGACTTTTTGTGCTGTGTTTATTGTTTTGTCATAACTCACAGTAAAAATCTGAGCCGAACCGGCGAAACTATTTAGTCGAGCCGGCGATAATATTTATAATCCGCCGCCATTGATATAAATGAACGTAAGTAATATGTAGTAAAGTATGACCTAAAATTGATCACAGTTTTATAACTTCACATTTGATTACATTTTTATAGATGTGTAACAAGTAAAAATAAAAAAATCGAGACATTTAAAAATATGCAAGTGAGAAAATTTTGTTCGTATACTTTAGCTGGCTGGCAGCCAACTAACGTTATTCCGCTAGCAGTCGCGTGGAAAATTAGTCGGCTCAGTCACCGGCAACAGCTGGTTTCCTTTATTTTTATGTATTGAAACAATTTCATTTTCGGTGTGCGTGGAAATTTGTTTTTACTTTAATTTAAAAAAGATATTCAGCTGGGTTTTATTTACTTTATGAACAAGTTGAATAATTTAAAAACAAACTGGCTATTATTTTAATTTTTTCACTTGTTCTTGGCATTCTGATTTCAAGTATTTATAATTGCTTTTTGTATCAGCTGACACAAAATTTGAAATAGCACACTAACTTATGAGGGGTTGCTCACAGCAGTCATATTTTTTCGTGTTATGATTTTAAAACATATGACTTTATGACTATCTTGTGAATCCCCCAAACATAAAATCGTATTTGGCTGTATTCCATTCCAAACGTGAAAGAGCTTCTTCTACATCAACTTTAATAACAATATCCTTGTATCAACATTTGGAATTTTATTGGAACCCAAACCATTTGACTAGAAAGTGCTAGTTCTTCAACAAGTCGGAGAAGTTCCGTAATTCTACTTAGTTGGTGATTTTATTATCAGGAAGAAAGCAGTCAAGGCATCTTTATTTCATTGATATACATATAGAGGAAAAGGAAAGATGGATTTTAGTGGAAAGGCCATTAATTTATATGGATAGTTGTGCATATGCCACGATAATACTGATTATATAATCCTTTTCGTATATTTTTTATTATTTATTATTTCGCATTCGGTTATTATTTTTTTATATGCTGAAGTTCTTTCTCAATGTCCTTAATGCTAATTTTCAAAATCCCGAAATTATTTAATTAACGGTATCTACTTAGCATCAGTGCATATTAACTCTTGTAATTTTTTGGAATATATATTTTTTTAATCACGTTAATTAATTTTGAAAATGGTCACCTACATTAATTTTACTTTAGTTTAATTAAGTAAATAATACATTCACTCCTCACCAACATTCGAGATCGTACATGCACTTATAAAAATTAGCACAGCCATGCAAAAATCATTTCCAAATCAATCTTTCATTCGGTATAAAAATTTAAATTAAAGTTTAGATTAGTAATCCACACACACCTACATACATATTATAAACTCAACATTTATGTTCAAATTAAGTTCGAGTAGCAATGACGCCGTGGGATAATAAAAATGTAAGTTGTGGTGCTATTTTATTATATTATTTTACTTACTAAAATACCACTCTCTAAAACTCGAATTATAAAGAAAACGTAATATTAATATCTTTTAATTTTTAATTGAATTATACTATTTCCCTTTCTTTCACTAAAACTAACAGTGGCATAAATATCTAAACTTTTGATAATTTCCACTAACCATATTCATGTTACGTTTTCTTAATTAGTTTAAAGAAGCAAAAGAAACTTCACCATAATTTAATTTTTTTTCCTAACAAGTTTCACCAAATCTCCTTGTCAATTTCATTTCCTTTTAATTCGTTACTTAATTTCAAATATACGTTTAATTTAACTGAATTTTTTTGGTGACCAAATCTTATGCTAACTAAACAATTACTACTTAGTATTATCATTTCTTCTAAATTGTTTATTATTTTGTTGTTAACTTATAAATAAATTAAGATTTTATATATATTGATTTTGAATATGATATTTTGAATTTAGTAATACGGTATTACGAAAGGTGAAGTCAAATTTGGGCTAGATTACTTTTAGTTTTTATTTTGTCTTGTTTTGCTATGGGCTGATAACTAGACTTTGATTTTATCAGCATGGAGGGAGGGCTAGACCTAGTGTAACAAATTCCAACACTAGTTACACTCCAATCGTCAACCAATGTCTTCTTCTCTTTACCACTGTTTGAATATATCTATTTTATTAGCTACCTAAATTTAAAGTCTTTTGTAGCGAACTTTATTTTTTTTATTACGGGAACAAAGTACCCACCCCAACGACGAGCACGGCCGGAATATTAGGTAGCCACGTTCCCAAGACAATATACCATAAACATGGAATCGTTACAGAGATTTTTGGCGCCAAACGTGGGACCTCAGATATCGTTATCTTCAACATTATACTTGTGTATTTTCATCTTGATTCTGAGGGGCTTTGAATCTTAACTGGGTTGAGATTTTCATATGGTTACTTTATTTTTCTTTTTATTTTCTTCAACTTTTGTAGTATTATTTGTGAGTTTGGATCTAATTGTTTATTGTTACTGTGGTGAACAATTCCTGATTTACATATAATGAGAACACTATTATCACTATGATATGTTGTTCTGGTTAGTATCGGTTCAATCCTCGTTTAACTCTTAAACTCAATTTGTTTTTTTATTTCCCTTTCGTATGCTCTTTCCTTTTCATAAATTATTATTATTTTTTTTGTTCGATTTAATTTTTCCGGATGCATGGACTAAAGTTAATTGATAATAGCCACGGACTTACATTCTTGTAACATTTTTCTCTAACGCATTTTCTGTTTTGGAACAGTATTCTATCTGGCCTCTGCCGGAAGTCTTCAATAGATATAGTTAGTTTTCTTTTATGATTTATATTTTCTTAAGTTGGTTGATGATTGATTGGTTTTCATTTTAGTTAATTATCTTTCATTTTAGTTAATTATCTTCATTTTTTGTTTTATTTCATTTTTTGTTTTATTTAAGCCCATATTTGAATGCTTCACCGTGTAGTAATATTATATTTGATTATTGTTGCGACTACTATTTTTCCTAATTTTTAATTTGTAAGAAGTTTCTTACTTGTAATTTTTACAGCAGTTTCTTGGAAAGGAACTTTTATGTCGACGACGGGCTGGGTGGAACTGATAGCTTGAATACAGCCCTAGAAACTCAGCGCCAGCTGCAAGACGTCCTGGTTAAGTATGGGTTCCATCTACGAAAATGGTGCGCTAATCATACTCAGCTGCTCCGCAACATTCCCAGTTATGACCAAGAAGTCAGTCTTGACATCGCAGACGAAACTGATTACACGATAACATGAAAACACAACATACCAATGAGTACCTAAAGATGACCTGCTTAAAATCAAGGTCAACATTCAAACAATTAAAGCCGTGACTAAAAGAACAGTCACGTCAGACTTGGCGCGTATCTTTGATCCACTAGGAATACTGTCGCCAGTAGTTGCCAGAGCAAAAATGTTTATCCAGGAATTATAGACCTTGAATCTTTCATGGGACGAGGCTGTTCCTTCAGAATTTGACTCACGCTGGCGAACCTTTCGAAGCCACCTAAGTGAACTTGAAAGCTTTCAAGTGCATCGGTATATCTATAAAGGAGGTCTTTCTAGCAAGACTCAACTTCATGTTTTTACCGATGCCTCCGAAAAGGCGTATGGCGCTGCAGTATATGTGAGAACAATTCTTCCAAACAAAACAATAATAGTATACCTGTTATGTGCGAAATCACGGATAACTCCACTCAAGCAGCAAACGCTGCCTAGACTGGAACTATGTGCGGCACAATTGGGTGCTAACTTAGCTGCAAAAGTGAAACTAGACTTAGATATGAATACATCGCCAACATTCTATTGGTCCGACTCAAAAATAGTTTTATCGTGGATAAATTCAAGATCTTCATCATTTCATACATTTGTGTCGAATCCAAGAAAACACGCTACCTGAGCAATGGCGACATGTGAGTTCTAAAGATAACCCAGCGGACATCATATCAAGAGGATTGGATCCACAACAGTATGGGCCATTTTTTCTTCATGGAGACGAGAAACATTGGCCTCCCAGTTTTGGCCTAGATCCTAATTTGCCGACCCCTGAACAGAAGCAAGGATCTTACAACTCACTCATTGCTGTCAATAGTGAAAACTTTGTGCACGGCATCAACCACCGAAATTCACTAAAAAGGCTCCAACGTATGTTGGATACATTTTAAGATTCATTAAAAACACCAGAACTTTTAAGCCCGAGCGACAAACCTAACAAACTCTCACACGTGTTGAACTTCACGATGCGCTTTCCATCATTGTTCGAACCACCCAACTATGCACGTTCGCAGAACACATTCAACAGCTGCAACAGAAAAAGGAACTTAAAGGATTGAGTCAAATAAAAAGCTTATCCCCATTTTTAGACAAATATAACATTCTAAGAGTCGGAGGCAGATTAGAAGCATCCACGTTATCGTTGAATGCCAAATATCCAATGTTGATTCCTTATAGCGACCCATAAGTAAACTAATATTTGAGTCGATACATAGCAATCGTAAGACGAACGTTATTGGCCCATTAAAGGCAAACATTTGGCTCGGGAAACTGTGCATAAATGTGTGCAATGTACACGAGCGAAGCCAAAACTTCTGCAGCAAATTATGGGAAACTTGCCAGAAGCAGCAGTAACGCCAGCAAGACCCTTTATTAATGCAGGAGTTGACTACTGTGGTCCAATCTGGGTGCACTTCAAAACCCGAGGAAAGCGACCCAAAAGGCATATATTGCAATATTCTGTTGCTTTTCGACAAAGGCAGTTCATCTGGAGCTTGTAACAGACCTTATAACCGACGCCTTCATTGGAGCGCTCAAAAGGTTCATCGGCTGAAGGGGTCACTGTCAGCATCTGTACTGTGACAACGCAACAAACTTTGTGGGAGCTCGCAATCAAATAGACGAGTTGTCAACTGCTCTTTTCACCACAGCTGCTCAAGAAAAAATTCAACAAGAGTGTGCCAGCAAAGGTATCAGATTTCATTTCATACTTCCACGAGCCTCGCACTTCGGCGGACTATGGGAGGCTGCAGTCAAATCCGCAAAAGGGTTACTTCTCAAAGAAATGGCAAACGCATCTCTGACATATGAAGAAATGGAAACCGTGATCATAGAAGTCGAAGCAATCCTTAATTCGAGACCGATTGCACCGTTGCCGAATAATCCGAATGATGAGGCTGCACTGACACCAGGCCACTTTTTGATTGGTGAACCTCTTACAGCACAAGTGGATGCAACTGCCAGGTCAACTTCAACAACTCTTACAAAACGATGGGAGCTAGTGTCACAAATAAAACATCAATTTTGGAAACGATGGTCACAGGAATACCTCAGTGAACTCCAGCAGAGGAACAAGTGGCAAACCAAGGCTCAAAATTTGCAACGGGGTACCATAGTTATAATTAAGGACAACACACCAGTTATGAAATGGCGTTTAGGAAAAGTAACTGAAATATACCCCGGTCCAGCCGGACTCGTCAGAGCAGCTGATGTAAAAACATCTGGTGGTATCATTAAGCGAGCAATTCACTTGCTGGCTCCTCTTCCTGTGAAGCCACCAGGAACAAATGTTATCGATGAAAAAACAGATGAGAAACCAACACGAAAAAGAGACAGCTCACCTAAGAGCAAAACCTTAAATGAACCACCTCCAAAACGTTGTACTCTAACCGCAACAGGTCTGCTAATACTCGTAGCATCACTTCTCCCTATAATCCTATTTCAACAAGTTACGTACACCCAAATCACCAGCAACCCTGGATTACATTTCGAAAATATTGGCCAAGTTAAACTTGTCATCGCTGAATGGAAGCTCCTTATTTATTTTGAACTGACACCGTTCTATAACGAATTAGAGCTTTTAATGAATGGTACATCTGAGCTGAAAAGGGCATGCGATTACTCATCCCTTTATCATCAATGCAACGGACTTCTATCCCATTTTCAAGATCTCAGGGATGAAATGGAGCACGGCTTGGAAAATTTCATAAGAAGGAAGCGACGAGGAGCAATAGACATCGTTGGAAATATAGCAAGCTCCTTGTTTGGCGTTCTAGACTCCAAATATGCAGCAGAACTTGCAGAGCCTTCTGCGGAATCAAACATCGTTTCTCGACTCAACCATCAATCTCATGAAGCAGTCTGAACAACGCACGCAAGATAACTTTGAAAAAATGAACGGTAAAATAAACAAACTACTCTACCTCACAAACAATGACAGCTACCATCGATCGGAAATCATTTTATCACTGAGTGTCCAGTTACTTACAATTGCTAATAATTGGGAAAAAAATGCACACATCTATGATCACGTTGTTAACGGACACTTACCATGGTCGAATTAGTCCGGTTCTACTGACCCCACAACAATTTTCGGGTGAAGTCGATAACATAAAGGCAAACCTTCCCACAGATCTAACACTACCAGTTGCAGACACTATTCATTAATATTGTGTAGTCACCGCTCACGCAGCAATCTCAACTCAGCACATTATTTGCACCTTGTTCATCCCTCTAGGCCATCAAGGGCAATATGACCTATTTTATATTACTCCAGTACCACAGCTAATGAACAACACTTTAGTGGCTATCATACCAACAACTAAAATAATGGCTCTCAACGCTCATCGTGACGAATATTTCCCTCTAGATGATTCGAAGCTAAGTAACTGCAATAGACTTGAGCATAACATTTCCTTATGCCCACACATTCAAGCTGCATATCATAGAGGCTCTCCAATTTGTCGCTGTGAGATACATTTATTCAACAATGAATCCGACTCAAGCTGCAACATAGAGTTGATAAGGAGCAATAACGTATGCTACCAACAAGAACCATATATGGTATAACAAGAACCAGTGGCTACTCGCAACTCAACAGCAACTAAGACTAAGCACAGTATGCAAGGGTGAAAGCAGTTCTCAATTGCTGGTAGGTACGCTGGTAGGTACCGGGTTGCTCATGCTTCCAGCAGGATGTGCAATGAAAAATGATGTTATTACCATATACGGGCATCGAACCATCTCATCCAATTTGCATTCATCATATACAAGCAATGGGATGTCATTCCTTCATCTCCAAGAAAACGTAAACAACATGACAGAACCCCTGTCATATACTTCGACAATTGAAAAGATAACCCATCTGCAGGAAGAGGTCAGGGCACAACGACAAGAATTTCCACTAGCCAGAACCCATAAAGTGCATAGCTTAATAATTAGCTATGTTGGACTGGCCTTGATTTTAGCAGTGATAGTTGTCCTGATAGCAAAACAAAGGTTGAAGAGAAGACGTGACGCGCTCCCCGAAGCACCACAACCGTCTCCACGATCCAACTGGAATGTTTCGTTGGAACCAACACCTTAACCCACTACAAAATAAATCGCCGGAAATCGCTCATTACCACTTTCCAATCTCCTTGGGGCCGCAATATGTTAATTCCTTTGAGTTTTTTTTTATTTTGTATTAAAAAAAACAACTCCCAATATAATTAATAATACTTGAACAAAATCCGTACTTCTTTTTTACGTTTTTATTTTTCCCACATTTGTACGTGAGAATTACCGCGTCTGCCAAATTCATAGCTAAATTAAAACAAAATATTTACTTACAGGTGCTAAATCAAATAACTCGTCAGACGTTGGAGAAATTTGATATCTGTTTGGCCTTTACTGTCAGTGGGAAAATAATTTGCTTATTTAATTCACCAGCCAGACAGTTCTGAAATCCAATATCTGTTTTCTACTAACGGTGGGAAAAGAATTAGTGCAGCAGAAGAGTGAACGGTTTCCGGCCTGCTAAAAATTCTTCGTATCATTTATAAATGTTATTAATTGTATTGCAATTTTTATGCAATTTTTATTAATTATGAAACCAATTTTTTACTTTTTTTTATTATTTGTATTTGTAAATTTTGTATTCTTTTATTATTTGTATTTGTAATTTTTTCTTTAAATACAATAAGTTTTCAATAAAATTTATGATTGAACTATTGTCATTCATCACGCCAACATCGTGTTATTTAATTTTCAACAAGTCAGTTTCCGTTGTTCTTGTGTACCACTTGAACAACTGAATTGAACATTGCAGCTTGAATTATCCTTCTGAACTACTAGGATAATAAACCTCTAAATATCTTAATAACTTGGTGAATCACCAAGTTATCCCATTATTATAAGGTTGAGCAAGGCAAACGAGCCTACGCTTATATAAGCCTGCCATGTATACCTTGTAAATAGGCCTGCCATGCATGGCCTGCAAATAGGCCTGCTGAGTAAGGGGCAATGGAAGGCCTTGGTCCGCAATGACATCGCGTGTAAAAAAGAAAGGAGTATGTAATGGGAGTGGAAGTACTACAGACTGCTAAATAAGGCCTTATAGAAGGCCTCTTTACTCCTTCTATTTACCGCTGGATTTATAAAGAAGAAATAGCACGAATATTTTTTGGCATGTATGTATGTATGGTGTGTGTATTAAAACAAGTAGCTCACGCTGGTCATAAAGAGTATTTCAAGAATGATGCGAATTACATGCTCGTTTCGATCCATTGCGGTTACAATCATACCAAAGAAACTAATCATAAACATTAATGTTCATTGTGAATACAAGTGATTAAAACTGTTTGTTTGAAATGAGCTACAATCATTACTTGTTGTTGAACAAAAACGATTACATTACAAAAAATCAAAGTACGTGATCAGCACTGGATGAGAGTCTTGTGCGAAATTACAGTCTACTGATCGGTGCTGATTTCAATGCCAGGCATTCCTACTGGGGAGGTAATTACACGAACACTAAGGGACGTACTCTTTGGGAATTTTTGCTTTCAAACCCGGACTTTGAGATTCGGCCAACGGACGGACCAACGTGTTGAAATTCTTATCTTGACTTTCTTGTTGCGACTGTTGACATCACTTCTGTGAATTCTTGGAGCTTGAAACTATTGGCTTAGTATAGACAATGTGGTTCTAATGGGGTGATATTGAGACATTGGGTAGTGAGTTTGGAGCTTGAAAGTATTGGCTTAGTATAGATAATGTGGTTCTTATGGGGTCATATTGAGAGATTGGGTAGTGGTTTAGATTATATGTGGAAATAAAGAGTTGTAGATAAAAAAGTCGACTTGGGTTCCTACGGGGTTTATTGTGTCGCTATTATTATTTTTTTGTTCTTGATAATTTTTTGTGGTACTTGTGTTTACATTTACTTTGTGCATGGCTGTGGGTGCGTGGATGTGTGGGGGATGGGGGTGTGTGTGTGTGTGTTTCTTTTTTCTTATCTTTAGATTTGTGAAGAATGTGTGTATGTCGTTTCAAATGTCCGTCCTGTTTATTTCTTGGGATAATAATTTGAATATTTGTTCTACAGAATCGTGTTTATTGCTTTGTTTATTCAGCTGCGCATTTTTTGAGAATGAGTCATCATTTGAAATGTCCGTCTGATTATTTGTTTTGCAGAATCATGTTTATGACTTTGTTTATTCAGCTGCACATTTTTTGAGAATGAGTCATCATTTGAAATGTCCGTCTGATTATTTGTTCTACAGAATCATGTTTATTGCTTTATTTATTCAGCTGCGCATTTTTTGAGAATGAGTCATCATTTGATAACAAAATTTTATTAGTCATCATTTATATAAAATAAAATATTACACAATGTTATGTTCTAGTTCTTGCTGTTGCTATGTATACATATGAATTTCATCAATCTCGTAATATCAATTAAAAATTAGACTTGATGCCTACTACGCGATTCTCATAGGATGTATATAAGTAGAAGAAATAATAAAGATTTTCATCGGTATATTTTGATAACTCAATAAGTGCGGTTGAAAGCAAAATTTTATTAATAAACAATTTCATAGTGTTTTTACAATAGAACTAAATAAATTAAATAAAATAATTAAATAAAGTTAATTGTTACTAATTAAATAAATAGTTTGAAAACAAAAAATTGATTAATAAAGAAGTTTATAGTGTTTTTGAAAAAAGGACTAAATAAATAAAATAAAATAATTAAATAAATTTGATTAAATAAATAAATTTAAAAAAAATGAGTTCTTCTGTATATCAATGTAATTTGTGTAATAAGGTATACAAATACCAAAAAGCGATCTTGGATCACGTCCGAAATCATGGTCAACCAGGTCAAGTGATCATCAATCAGGACTCAAATGGAGAACAACAACAACAGCACCAAGCTTCTCTACGGTACCAACCATATCCACTACCAATGAATTATGAGCAATACGGTATATCTAGCAGCTATCCGATACTGATGTCATGGAATAATCAGTTTTCAGTACCCACAAAAATTCCACATCATCTTCCTATTCCCTATCAATATACTTCACCAATGCAATGGCAGCAATATAACATACCCAACTATTATCCTTCAGTTTCGAATAATCAATATGCCTTGTCGATGGACAGTTCCAGGTATCCTCAACACCAACAACAACAACAGCAGCAACATCATCAGCAACAACAGCAGCATCATCATCAACAACAACAGCAGCATCATCATCAACAACAACAGCAACAACTAGATAATATTGGGTTTGATGACACGGATACTTCAAATTCTCCCAGCGGTAAATATAATGATACTCCTTTGAATGTAGAGCCAAAATATTATGAAATAAACAGTGCATTCAAAAAAAATATTGCAACATATGGAATTCCCAACAAAAAAGATGATCTTCTGTTTGAAGACTTTGTTCTGGAAAATAAACCTATTTTCAAGGAAAGACTTGAAAAAAGTTTGGTTAAACATAATATTTTAAAATTCTGTGTAACTCTTATTGGAGAGTACATAAAAATTGTTGGGGAAGAAATTGACTTGTGTCAAATTTCTCACAGATCAAAAATGGATCTATTGTGTCTGGGAAGTAATGTAGATGAGCTAATTGAAAAACAATTCCAGGACATTCATAATAAAATGTCAGAATTCCAGGAAAGAGATTCTGGGTGGACTTTAATAAAAATTATTCGCGCTGAAATTAGCATAAACAAAAGTTCACTAGTAGAAGGATCTCATTGGATAAGCACACCATTAAAACTGGCTAAAAAACGTGCCTGTATCAACATTGAAAATAATGATGATTATTGTTTTAAATGGAGTTTAGTTGCCGCATTGGATACCACAATAATATAGCATAAGCAACGTTGCAGCTCATATAACATCGAGGACATTAGCGCTGATGTCATTTGCTTGCAAAATGGAATGGTGCTTGACTTCACAAATTTAAAGCTCCCAATGGCATTAAAAAACATCAAATTATTTGAGGATAGGAATGATGGAATAAGTGTGAATGTGTTTGGTTATGATAATGAGAAGGATGAAATCATTGGACCATTCTACAATACACAAAAGGAAAAAATAAAGCATGCTAATTTAATTCTGCTGGTAGCTGGAGACATTCACCATTACATTTTTATTAAAGATATATCAAGGTAAGCAAGTAAATACATGTGTGTGAATAACTATATACATATATAAATTTATTCCTTTTACAGATTATTAAGGCGTCAGACAACAAAGCACCATGACAGTCTCAAATTTTGTAATACCTGCCTACAATATACACACAATGAATGGACTATGGAACAACACAAAACGGAATGTGGGAAAATTGTTGCTGCGTTACCTTCTCCCGAAGATAGTATTTTGAAGTTTAAAGATCACCAGCGACAGATGGATGTGCCATTCTTTATATACGCAGATTTCGAGTGCATACTGGAAGATATCCAAACTACTGTAAGTGACAAAACTCAAGTTATAAATAGGCACATTCCTTGTGCCTTTAGTTATTATATAAAATGTATAGGTAATAATAGTTTAGATAAATTTAAGATATATACTGGTGAGGACGCATCTGTAAAATCTGTTGACTGGTTAATTGACGATTGTGAAGATATTTACAATCAGTTCCTCACCAGTAAGACAAAAATGAACAGCTTGACCCTTTTGGAAATATACAGTTTTCAAAATTCAATAAATTGTCACATATGTGACAAATTTCTCGGTAAAGATCGTGTAAGAGATCATTGTCATATAAGTGGTAAATATCGAGGTGCAGCTCACAATATTTGTAACTTAAAGTACCAAATTCCGAAGTTCATACCCATATATTTTCATAATTATTCATCTTATGACTCGCACCTCTTTGTTAAAGAATTAGGTAAAAAGTCCGACAACATAAAAGTCCTACCACTGAACAAAGAACTGTACATTTCACTATCTACATTCACAAAAATGACTGACAATTGCAATCTTAAACTCCGATTTTTAGATACTATTCGTTTTATGGCTGATAGCTTAGAATCCTTAGCTAATAATCTAACGGACAATGATTTCCATACGGTTAGGGCACACTTTAACAGAAAGACAGAAAGAAGAAAGTGTGTTTTCCCTTATGAATATCTTGATTCATTTGAAAAATTGGATGATGGTCAGCTTCCATCAAGAGAAGATTTTTTTAATAAATTAAATAACAAGGAATGCTCAATTGAAGATTATGAGCATGCAATAAAGATTTGGCATACCTTTAATTGCAAAACCCTGCGAGATTATATGGAATTATATCTCAAAACAGATGTGCTTTTGTTAGCAGACATATGCGAAAATTTTCGAAAAGTCTGTAAGGGGATTTATAATCTAGATCCGTGTCAGTACTATAGTGCTCCAGGACTATCATGGGATGCCATGTTAAAACACATACAAATAGAATTAGAGTTGTTAACAGACATTGACATGTATAACTTCTTTAAAAAAGGAATACGCGGTGGAATGGTACAGTGCAGTAAGCGATATTCCAAAGCAAATAATAAATATTTAGATGATTTTGATGAAGACAAGCCTTCAGAATTTCTAATATATTTAGACGCAAATAACCTTTACGGTTGGGCGATGTCTGAGTATCTTCCTTATGGAGGATTCCGATGGCTGACAAGTGATGAGCTGAATCTGGATGCGAAAAGCATAGATAATAACTCACAAGATGGTTATGTATATGAGGTCACTTTAGAATATCCTTCACATCTGCATGACTCTCACAATGACCTTCCCTTCTGTGTTGAAAACAAGAAAACTTTAGAATCAAACCATAACAAATTAATTGCGGACTTTTCGCCAAAAAACTCTTATGTAATACATTACAGAGTTCTGAAGCAATGTTTGGAATATGGTTTGATTCTAAAGAAAACGCATCGTATTCTAGCATTTAAACAATCTCCATAGTTAAAAGGTTATATTGACTTAAATACCAAACACAGAGCCAGTGCTAAAAATGCTTTTGAGAAAATTTTTTTCAAATTACTCAATAATGCTGTGTATGGCAAAATAATGGAGAATGTGAACAAGAGGAGAGATGTGAAAATTGTAACCAACTGGAACAGAACAAACTGTAACCATTTGGGGGCTCAAGATTGGATATCTAAATCGAATTTTCATAGTTTATCTATATTTTCTGAAGATATGGTAGCTATAGAAATGAATAGAGCCAAAACATATTATAGCAAGCCCATATACTTGGGATTTTGCGTCTTGGAGCTTTCTAAATGGAAAATGTATAATTTCCATTATGGATTCATGCAGCTCAAGTTTAAAGCAAATTTATCTTTAAATTACGTGGACACCGACTCATTTATATATACAATAAAAACTGACGACTTTTATGCCGACATAAAATCTGACATATAACAAGAATTTGATACTTCCGATTACCCAAAAGATAACGTACATATATGGTATTCCTCTTTTAAACAAAAGGGTGCTGGGTATGATGAAGGATGAAAATTGTGGTAAAGTTATGAAATAATTTGTGGGACTTCGGTCAAAAATGTATTCTTTTTGCGTGCAATATGAAAATGATGTAAAAAAATCGAAGGGGGTTAAGAAATGTGTTCTTGATAAATATAGCTTAGAGGCGTATAGAAATTGTTTATTTAATAAGTCTATTGTTTATGATGATATGTTAACATTTAAGTCAAAACTTCATCAAATTTATACCAACCAACTAAATAAGGTTGTATTTAGTTATCAAGATGATAAAAGAAAAATACAATGTGATGGTATAAATACATTAGCATGGTATAATTATCGAATTGAGGAAACAAATCCAGAATATGAACTGGATATGTTGCTAATGGAAATTGATAAGCTTCAAGAAGAATGATGAGTTTTTTACTTAAATGTAATTTGTTTCTGTTTATATGTAAACATTTAGTTATTAATGTTTAGTTATTAATGTTTAGTTATTAAGAAAATTTGGTTTGTTCTTAAAAAAAATTATAATAATAATGAAATAAGAAAAAAATTAAATAATAATAAAAAAATCTTATTAATATCAAAAAATATATATATACAATCTTTGTTTTATTTTCTTGTTCAGCCCTGACATCGTCATCAAATTGAAAAAACGCTGACGTTGATTGTGCATACACGTCTTGCTGCTAGCAGAGAAAACAATTTTTGTTGGATCAAAACAATTCTTGTCTTGTTTTTTGCTTACTTGCAAATTTTTCTGTTTATAAGTTTAACTGTACTCTTAAATCCTGCATACTCTTGATTTGATTTGTTTATTTCTTGAATTTGAATTTCACAACATTATGAAATTGTATTAAAATTAATTATTGCATCATTTTACAGAGTCAAAAAAAGTTGGATAATCTCATAATTTATTCATTAAATTTTTAACTTAAAAATTTCTTTAATTTTCATAATTAGCATAATACAAGACAGTGAATATTTTATTTTAATAATACTATTTTATTTATTAAATTTAATTATGATGGTTGAAACATTGTATAATAAAATTCCATTAAATTTTCTAATATAGCTTTCCGTAGAAAGTATATCGAGCACCTACATGTATCAGGTCCTCACAATTCGGATCATACCAGGGACAGCATTTGAAATGTCCTTCTGTGTTGTCTTCATCTTCCTTCCCAATGATCGTATAGTCTAAAGTTATCAAAATCCGATATAAATTTATTAAGACTCCTTATTTGACTCATTTTTGTTAATATTCCGTATTAATTTTGTTGCTGCTTACTTTTTCAAAGGATTCGTCGATACTGATAATTTTTTTCCTAAATATTTAGCTACAAAGTGAATAAAATTCAATATTATTTTTTCCTCCTCTTATATCCTTCTCCATTTTCCTCTAATCCTTCTAGAATAGAGGGTATAGAATATACATATTTCTCTTTCCAACTCATTTTCAAAGAGACTATTAAAAAATTAAAAGAAGGAACATTCATATTAATATTCCTATATATCTATCCCTATCTCTCTAGCACTATTTCTCCACATATACATATTAACCTTCTCACAATAAATATTTTCGGTTAGGCTTATTGGACTCATCATCACTACTTTCAGGATCAATTTCCATTAAAGATTCAAAGTGACAAGATCTATTTAAAAAATGAGCTCCTCAAAAAATTTAATATCAAAATTTAATTCACTAAACAACAAAAGCCTAATTCATATAAAGGATCTAGATGTAGCTGCTAAATATCCTGTTCAAAATATTACACGGGTATCAACAAAATATGGACCAACACTAAGAGTTGAGATGGAAAAAATAGAATGTTTCTACCTAAAAGATATAATACTCTGACAGATGACGAAATTAAGGATCTCTCGAGTGGAATATTTCAACTCCGCAGAGATGGTGAACAAAGCTTAATCCTTGAGAGTGAGACGAACGAATTTTTAATTCAAAATGCTCAATATCCCATTTGGGAATAAAAAAAATTAATTCTGTATTGTAAATTACAAATAAATAAATAAAAATGCATTAAAGAGTTTTGTGAAATATATATATACATATATATATATATATATATATATATATATATATATATATATATATATATATATATATATATATATATATATATATATATATATATATATATATATATATATATATATATATATATATATATATATATATATATATATATATATATATATATATATATATATATATATATATATATATATATATATATATATATATATATATATATATATATATATATATATATATATATATATATATATATACAATTGTGTTTTTTATTTAATATTTTGAGTTATTTCATAAAGAAACTTAAGACATAAATGACCACAGGTAAATGTATTAAAATTCTGATGTTGATTATAGTTGTATTTTATATTTGTGCCCAGATATTTGAGTACTTCCGAAGGAGGTTGTAAGTTTCCAAAACTGTCGAAATATTCTTTTTCATTGATGTTCTTATAATATGCTACCCAATGTGTACCAGGTCCTGTTGATATATCCAAATTGATTATGCCACATTCTTTTTTCTTTGGTCGTTTTGGTAGTGAGTCCAACATGAAAACTCCTCTAAAATGTGGAATTTTGTTTGAAAAATTTCTCAACTCGACTTCTGATAGTGGTCTATTAGGTAGCATTTTTAAGAGTTTTTTGTCTGCTCTTTATAAACTAATCCATAACCCTTTTTATATGGTTTTAGGTAAAGTCCTTTCCCAACAGCTATAGATTCCATCGCTTTATTATGTCGAATTGCTTCATCAAGCTGATTTTTTGCATTCTTTGTCGCATCTACAGCCTTAGCTATAGCAGCACCTCCAGTCGTTAGACTACCAATTGCACCCAGTGGAGTTAAAATCGGTATTAGAGTTAAAAAACCACAAATTTTTGGTACATTTATTATGCGAGGTATTATAACTTGAGATTTTCTGCTTTTTAATGTTTTGTTGATCGTTTTACGTGCTATTCTAACAGCATTGTTAATGTCTAAAGGTTTTTTCTCCTTTAGTATTTTTGTTGCAGCTCTAATTGATGAACTGAACAATTTTTTACCATTTAATTTAGGTTTCTTAACATTTTTCTTTTTCTCCACACCCATACCAAATTTTGTTTTGGCTTTCATAGCGTTAGTAACCATATATGCAAATGATTTTTCTGCAACAGTGCTATCTTTTGATAAAACTCGATCCCAAGCTGAATTTTCAAGAATTTTATCAGCTTGATGTCTAATATTTAAATCTTTATTTTTAGAATAAGCTATGTCGTGATTTTTGCAGGCAGAGTCCAATAAGTTGATTCCTTTAAAACCTTTATTTTTAATTTAAAAACGAACAATCTTAATTTAAAATGCTTCATTCTATATATATATATATATATATATATATATATATATATAATATATATATATATATATATATATATATATATATATATATATATATATATATATATATATATATATATATATATATATATATATATATATATATATATATATATATATATATATATATATATATATATATATATATATATATATATATATATATATATATATATATATATATATATATATATATATATATATATATATATATATATATATACCCAAACCGAAAATCATGTGCCATATATCGTTTTTTTATATAACTATTTATTAATTTTATATATATATATATATATATATATATATATATATATATATATATATATATATATATATATATATATATATATATATATATATATATATATATATATATATATATATATATATATATATATATATATATATATATATATATATATATATATATATATATATATAAATATATATATATATATATATATATATATATATATATATATATATATATATATATATATATATATATATATATATATATATATATATATGTCAGGTGTTCGACGGGTTAAACTGTAATATTCACCACTGGAGCCTGAAGTAAAGTTGATGAGAAAAGAGTTGGCTTTTGGCAGTAGCAAACATATCAAAGTCGTGAGAAGTCGTAAAGTGGTAGCCTAAATGGTTTTTATATTAAAAGTTGAAAAAGTTGTCCTATATTAAAAGTTGCTAAAAATATTTGCTACAGTAACGTCATAAAACTTTTCCTAAAAGCCCTTTTAAATTAAAAGTGGTCTGCAGAATCATATTTAAAGTTCTTTTTTAAACTCACTAAACTTAATTAATTTTGTATTTGTTGAATCACCTTACTTTAGTTTGAATTACAACCAATCTAAAATAAAACTTCTTCAAATAAAAACTGAATATAAAAACATAATTTTAAAATAATTGAATAAATTTAACGCATACTATTGAAATCTAATATGTACTTAAATGTGTTATTATTATCCAATTTTACATATGGGGGCTCAACCGGTGCCTTATTAAAAAACTTAATACCTACTTTCCTTAACTTTATTAAAATTTCATGTATCACACGATTATATCAAACAAAAGTCGAATAAAGGTCATCTGTAAATTATCAACTGTTTAAAATATACCAAAAGAATAAAAAGAAAAGTGGAATTGTGATCCGCAAACTATGTTACTATGTTACTAAAAAGGTATTTATGTTTAATAAAAGAGCAAAAACGAAAGAACAAAAAAGAGAACGCTTGTGATCCGAACAAAATACGTAGTGGTGAAAAGCCCGAAATTACAAAAAACGAAACACAGTGTGGTGAAAATAAGAAGGAAGAAAAGGCATTAAAAATTTAAAAAAAAACAGAAGAAAAAGAGAAAAAAAACAACAAAAGTGTAAAGGTATATTAGTAAAATCGTATCGGATAACGTTAGAACTTTCAGTGCCGCTCAACTTTAGTACGGTTTGCAAATTGCCGAATAATAATATGGAAAAAGAGAAAAAGAGCGGTAGCACAATGAATAATGTAAAAGAAAATGTTGCAAGTGAAGAAAATAATAATGATTTAAAAAATTTAATTAAATTGTTAACATTAAAAATACAAAAAGATGAAGAACAAAGTAGTAGTGCTAATATAACCGTGGATACATTTGCCAAAATTGTGCCAGAATTTAACGGGCAGGATATCGCGGTAGATCAATGGTTTGAAAACTTTAATAAAAATGCGAACGCGTACGGTCTCGATTTGAAACAAAAATATGTACAAGCACGTAATAAAATAACCGGCGCTGCTAAATTATACCTCGACTCTGTTTCAATTAGTGATTACAAATCGTTGCAAACATGTTTAAAACGTGAATTTAAGAAAAACTACAGTAGCATCGAAGTACACAAAATGTTGACAAATAGAAAAAAGAGTGATAGTGAACCATTTCATGAATATATGTTGCAAATGAGAAAGATAGCGGCGTTTGGTGAGGTAGACAAAAAATCGGTAATACGCTACATAATTGACGGGCTAAAAATTAAAAGCGAATTTAAATATCAATTATATTCGGCGACATCTTTTCGGGAATTAAGAGAAAAATACGAGATATATGAAATACTTAAAGTAGACCGCGATTCCCATGGAAGCTTTCAAAAAATGCCAACAACAAATATAAAATGAGTAAAGGTGAACATTGCTATAATTGTGGATCGCAAAATCATAAGAGAACTGAATGCAAATCGGCACCAAAATGCTTTAAATGTAACGAATTCGGACATATTTCGAAGAACCGTCGCGGTAAAAATAATGAACTGGGTCAGATGTTTCATTACTTCAATACAGTGTATACAAAAAACATTTTGCTAATCGTGAATTAAGAATGAGTAGTTCCTTATTGTGTGGGCTTGGGAATGTTAAAACTAAGCCTATAGGAATAATATGTGGAACAGTGAAAGTAGACGAAGTTCAAACACAACAAAACTTCCTTGTCCTACATGATAATAGTTTGAAATTCGAAGCGATAATCGGTTTTGACTTTATCGAAAAATTTATAATGCTCGCGGATGACAACGGCTGTAGATTTGAAGAAAAAAATAATCATGCTAAAGAACTTATGATGTATAATGTTTCGGAAATTGACGTGAACTATAGATACAAAGAACAAGTAGAAAATATGATTGAGAATTATAAAGTCGTGCCAGTGGTCGAAAAATGCCCAGTTTCAATGCAAATTATTCCCAACGAAAACATTACACCGTTTCGTCAATCTCCAAGTAGACTGGCAATTCAAGAAGAGGATGCAGTGAATGAGCAGGAACAAGAATGGCTGGAAGCAGGCATCGTAAGAAAATCAACATCAGACTTCGCAAGTCGAGTGGTTGTGGCAAAGAAAAAAAGTGGCAGCTACAGAGTTTGTATTGATTTTAGAAGACTAAATAATATGGTACTTAAAGACGGGTTTCCGGTACCTGTTATTGAGGATGTGCTACAAAAACTACAGAGTGCGTACTTCTTTTCAGTAATGGACCTCAAGAATGGATTTTTCCATGTCCCAATCGAAGAAAAAAGTAAGAAGTATACGGCTTTCGTCACAAAACGTGGTCTCTTTGAGTTTAACAGAGCCCCATTCGGATTTTGTAATTCGCCTGCATGTTTCATACGGTATGTGAACCATATTTTTCAAGATTTAATTAACGACAAAACGATGGAGCTTTATGTCGACGACATTATTATTTATGGTACAACGCCAGAGGAATCTTTACAAAAACTTGAAACTGTGATGATAACGGCTGCGCGTTTCGGATTAAATTTTAACTGGACCCATTGCTATTTTATAAAACCAAAGATTGAGTTTTTAGGGCATATAGTTGAAGGCGGCAAGGTTTGGCCTGGGATCACAAAAATTAGATCTGTTAAAAAATTTCCCACTCCAAAATGTGTTAAAGACATCCAATGTTTTCTTGGACTAACTGGATATTTTCGTAGATTTGTAAAAGGTTACGCACAAATTGTTCGTCCACTAACTAATCTTTTAAAAATAGGAAGTACTTTTAAAATTGATAGCGAAGAAATCAGCGCTATTAATACAATAAAATCGATTCTTATCAATAAACCAGTCCTTCGAATATATTGTAGAAATGCAGAGACAGAGTTGCACACTGATGCATCTAAGGATGGTTTTGGCGCCATACTTATGCAGAAATTCGACTGTGAGTTTCATGCTGTTTATTTTTGGAGCAAAAAAGAAGCACCACAAGAATCACGGCAACACAGCTACATTTTAGAAGTGAAAGCAGCATATTTAGCACTTAAAAAGTTTAGGCATTATTTGCTCGGCATCGAATTTAAGTTGGTTACCGACTGCTCTGCATTTAAGCAAACCGTGTCTAAAATAGATGTTTCACGTGAAGTCGGGAAGTGGATCATGCATTTGCAGGACTATACTTATACGGTGGAACATAGAACGGCAAATCGTATGGAACATGTAGACAGCCTCAGTAGAAACCCAGTTAACGTAATGACGATTGGATCGGAAGTTTGTGCCAGATTACGTCGACTGCAGAAAGATGATCAACACATCAAAGCATTGCTGACAGCATTAAAAATGGGGCCCTATGAGAGTTACAAGATGAAAGGTGATCTGATGTATAAAACCGTCGAAGGAAATGATTTATTGGTCGTTCCTAAGTCAATGGAAAATGAAATTATACGAAATGCCCACGAAAACGGTCATTTTGCTGTCGAAAAAACCATGCATATATTCAGACAACAGTACTATATACCACATTTCGAAAAGAAAGTTGCGCAAATCATTCAAAATTGTATAAAGTGCATAATCTATAACAAAAAATGCGGCAAAAAAGAAGGTTTTCTCAATTGCATAGATAAAGGCAATGCACCATTAGATACATTACCTAGGGCCGTTAGATGCGACTACGAAACAATATAAGTATATATTGGCTTTGGTTGATGGCTTTACGAAGTTCGTATGGCTTTTTTCTACAAAAACAACAAATGCTGAAGAGGCTTTGCGTAATTTGCAAATTTGGTCCGACGTGTTTGGGTATCCGCATAGAATTGTAAGTGATAGAGGTGCAGCGTATACGTCTACCGCTTTCAAAGATTTTTGCAGTAATGCCAATATAGAGCATGTGCTCAGAGGAACCGTCAAAGTGGTACAAAAAGCCATTAACTCTTGTGTCCACAGTACAACTAAGTTTTCACCATTTCAAGTAATGTTTGGCACTGAAATGAGAACCAAAATCGATGACTGTTTAATTGAGATACTTGAACAAGAATATATCGAGCAGTTCGATGCAGGGCGTCAGCAGTTGCGGCTCAATGCAAAACAACAAATAGTGGTAGCACAGCAACGTTATAAACAAGGTTTTGATAAAAAACGTAAAGATTGCGCTGAATACAAAGTGGGTGATTTGGTCGCAATTAAAAGAACCCAGTTTGTAACCGGCAAGAAGTTAGCCAGTGAGTTTTTGGGACCATATGAAGTAGTCAAAGTTAAGCGAAATCAACGCTATGAGGTAAAAAAAGCAGCAGAGTTCGAAGGCCCCAAGCATACTTCAACAAGTGTAGATTATATGAAGCCGTGGCGAAGTGCAGATTGTGAAGACACTTTATCATCGGATGCCGATGATGTACAGGATGGCCGATTGTACGGGTTAAACTGTAATATTCACCACTGGAGCCTGAAGTAAAGTTGATGAGAAAAGAGTTGGCTTTTGGCAGTAGCAAACATATCAAAGTCGTGAGAAGTCGTAAAGTGGTAGCCTAAATGGTTTTTAAATTAAAAGTTGAAAAAGTTGTCCTATATTAAAAGTTGCTAAAAATATTTGCTAAAGTAACGTCATAAAAATTTTCCTAAAAGTCCTTTTAAATTAAAAGTGGTCTGCAGAATCATATTTAAAGTGCTTTCTTAAACTCACTAAACTTAATTAATTTTGTATTTGTTAAATCACCTTACTTTAATTTGAATTACAACCAATCTAAAATAAAACTTCTTCAAATAAAAATTGAATATAAAAACATAATTTTAAAATAATTGAATAAATTTAACGCATACTATTGAAATCTAATACTTAAATGTGTTATTATTATCCAATTTTACATATATATATATATATATATATATATATATATATATATATATATATATATATATATATATATATATATATATATATATATATATATATATATATATATATATATATATATATATATATATATATATATATATATATATATATATATATATATATATATATATATATATATATATATATATATATATATATATATATATATATATATAGATATATATATATATATATATATATATATATATATATATATATATATATATATATATATATATATATATATATATATATATATATATATATATATATATATATATATATATATATATATATATATATATATATATATATATATATATATATATATATATATATATATATATATATATATATATATATATATATATATATATATATATATATATATATATATATATATATATGTATGTATATATATATATATATATATATATATATATATATATATATATATATATATATATATATATATATAGGGACAAGAAGCTTTCGCCGATAATTTGTTTAATTTAACGCTAAGCCGCCACCGTGCTAATAAAAATGGTTCAACATTATTCTAATGAATTACTATGTAATATAGTAAGTAAACAACACAACAAACTAAATATACATATGTTAATCATAGCTTTATTTTAATTATATTCCGTTATATGTTTACTTTATCACATTTGTAATGCAAAATTTATTAAACTAGTGTGCAGCGGCCACACAATAAAGCGGAGTTGTATTAGAATATAAACGGCTTAACTCTTTTGATCAGCTGTGCATGCTAAGCACAACATGTTGTAGCGAAACAATTTCTTCAGGCGAAAATTTCTTCAGGAATTGGAATTCTTTACAAATTTAAAAATAAACTTTTACTTTACCAGTCCTTAATTCATTCGCATTTAACATATCTTCCAATGGTTTATGGGTTGTGAAAAAATAAAAGTATAAAGACGTTGCAATCAGCTCAAAGTAAAGCGCTAAAAATAGTTTACAACTCCCGCTATGGTTTCCGACAATTGATCTATATCAAGACTATTCTAAAAATGTAATTCCTGTAAGAGGACTCTATAAGCCACAGATACTACCATGATACAGGTACATGCATCAAAAAATAAAATTTTTGTTTTGAAAACGTATAATATTCCGCCATTTTCTTACAAATGTCACTATTAAATTGTAATATCTGCAGAAAGTGCTAAAGTGTTTCTACTTAGTGAGTGTGTTAAAAATTAAAATAACTATAACTATATTTGTTTGAGTGATTGATATTATTGAAGAAATTAGAGTGTAATGAACCCGCTGACATGGAATTTACTGGTTTTTTTGAAGGAGTTTAATTTTCATTTGAACATAATTATGTATATTAATTAATGGATGTAAATATGTCATCATATTAAATGCGAAACCATGTAATTACAATTTTACATAAGGAAAAAGCCATAAAATTAGTATAAGTGATAGTTAGTTATAAAAATGCAATGTAAAATTTTTCTTGGTTACATAGTTTCGTGATTCAAATAACTATATATAATTTAAAATAATTGTATTATTATTAGATTTGCGAATTTTCTTCTAAATAAAACAATATTAATTAATGAATATCAAAAAAAATATATGAAATTGAAAATATCTGTATTTCTTGCATTTTTTGATTGCATGGTATATGGTATGTATGAAGCAATATGTAAACAAAATTCTCTATTCTTAATTTAAGAATGTCCATTCTTGATTTTAAAACGCATTTTCTTAATTTAAAAATTCTACATTGCTTGTTTAAGAATTTTTCAGTCTTAATTTCAAACCTTTATTTTTAATTTAAAAACGAACAATCTTAATTTAAAATGCTTCATTCTTAGTCTAAAACTTTTCAATTATTAATTCAGAAATATATATTTTTTGGTTTAAGTATGGTCAACTTTAAATCAA
Source organism: Panzeria rudis (assembly GCA_956483635.1). NCBI lineage: Eukaryota > Metazoa > Arthropoda > Insecta > Diptera > Tachinidae > Panzeria > Panzeria rudis. The sequence continues at coordinate 75,361,319 of OY101447.1, read as the reverse complement.
GGTTGCATATTAACTTAAAACATGCATTTTAAAATCAAGAATTAACATTTTTAAAATAAGATTAAAGAAACTTAGTTCGATTTCATCAGGGTTTTATTCTTAAAATAAGATTGTTTCTTCTTGATCTCAAATTTTATTTTTTTGGGTGTAGCAGCATATCTTTTTTATATATAAAAATAATTTGTGAAACAAATGTAAACACGTAGTTGTCTTTAGCCTGTATAAAGCCAATTCGGCGCTGAAGCAATAAACTGTATTATTGTAAACAATTAACTAAAATTAATAAATAGTTCTATAAAAAACGATATATGGCACATGATTTATATATATATATATATATATATATATATATATATATATATATATATATATATATATATATATATATATATATATATATATATATATATATATATATATATATATATATATATAAATATATATATATATATATATATATATATATATATATATATATATATATATATATATATATATATATATATATATATACATTATATATATATATATATATATATATATATATATATATATATATATATATATATATATATATATATATATATATATATATAAATATATATATATATATATATATATATATATATATATATATATATATATATATATATATATATATATATATATATGTATATATATATATATATATATATATATATGCGTATATATATATATATATATATATATATATATATATATATATATATATATATATATATATATATATATATATATATATATATATATATATATTTATATATATATATATATATATATATATATATATATATATATATATATATATATATATATATATATATATATATATATATATATAAATAAATATATATATATATATATATATATATATATATATATATATATATATATATATATATATATACATATATATATATATATATATATATATATATATATATATATATATATATATATATATATATATATATATATATATATATATATATATATATATATATATATATATATATATATATATATATATATATATATATATATATATATATATATATATATATATATATATATATATATATATATATATATATATATATATATATATATATATATATATATATATATATATATATATATATATATATATATATATATATATATATATATATATATATATATATATATATATATACATAATTAATTAATTAAATAAAATCAGTCAAAATATAAACTAGGAAATCAAAATACATACCTAAATGTATATGTAAATATTTTTTTTTTCAGTACCATTTGCTAACCTAAAATCCTTTTCGAAGAATATAAGATTAAAAAAGTAGTTAATACTTACACAATACATTCAAAGGAAACGGTGCACTGCTCCCCTCACCTTCAGCATTGTAGCCAACACATGAATAATTTCCTGCCGTGGATCTGGTTACTCCTTGTAGTACCAGGGAATGATTGCTAACGATTACTCCTTGAGATATATTTCGTGGAAGCGGGCTTTCCTAAAAAAAGTACAACAAAAAGAATATAAAAGAATAATAATAACTTCCGACATAAACCTATTTTACTTCCAATAATATTTACATACAAATATTAAAATTTGCGACGGCACGCGCAAAAAAGTTGCATACCTGTGTGGTTTCTGCGGTCTTATTTACAACTGAAAATCGGAATGTAAAATTATAAAAGACAGAAAGAAAACCTCTACAACAACAATAGCTTGATTGATCGTAGGCTTAGCTTACGCACAAGCAAAATCAAAAATAAAATAAGAGTTGGAAAATTGGAACAAATAATCAAAGGTGAAACTTCAAGCTTGCCATATTATTAAAAACGAATATAGAGATACTCATATTCTATTTCGTCATAAAATTTGGTTAAATAGCTGATGTTTCCTTAATACTAGTATTCACCATCAAACATGGTAAAAGTGAACAAAGGACGCTCATGATGACCAATCCGTTCTGCTAGTCTGATTAGATATTCTAATATTCCACTCTTAAAACTGATTTGGATTTTAAAATTATTCAAGTATTGAACCTAAGTCGAAAATAATAACTTCCGGCCACTATACCCAGTTTGACCATAAACTTAAAATAGTCAAGTTTAACTTAAACTTAAAAATAATAAAGAAAATTTTTAGGTACATACTTATGTACATATATCAATAGAGCTATGTTTAGTAAATTAGTTCTAATTTTTAACAATATATGTATGATGTCAATCGGTTTTAAAAATTTGAACATTTGTAGAAGACTTTTTGTAAAAAAAATTGGTGTTTCGTGCAAATAAAATTTATTCTTAATGGTACACTCAAAAGAAAAATAAAATAATCCGCCAGTGTTGTCAGATTAGGGAATTTAGCCCAAAATCGGGGATTTTATTTTCAAAATGGGGATACAAAATTTGCTTTGCGGATTGGGGAATTCATTGTTGATAGCTTTTATGGGATTTTAGGAAATTTTTGGAGATTTTTATTTTATAGTATATTATTATATTATTAATTGCTTTTACGCCATATCGTGGTCGCATAGTGCCAATACAAATTTATTCCAATCATTTCGATTTGAGCTAAAGGTTTTTACCTATTCCATGATTACATCCAGGAAGTAAAATATCTCCGCAAGGCGTACGGAGTTCCGTCCAAGAAGGGTCGTTCGTGAATTAAAACGCCATTTGGGTATTCAGCGAATGAACCACCCGCTGCTCCTGATGAAGGAGCTTATGTTCTTGAGCTCTATTTCTGAGAACTCGAAGAGGCTACCGAAGAACCTTTTGCCCAAGAGGCGAAGGCGGTGGTCCTCCAGAGCTGGGCAAAGGCATAAAAGGTGCATTATATTCTCTTCTTCTTCTTCTTCTACGTCATTACAGCTTGTGCAGCAGTTATTGTAAGGGAGATCTATACCTCTAGTGTGGGCTCCAAAGGTGCAGTGCCCCGTGACCGTGGCCATGAGGTTGCGTAGGTGTGGTTTTGTGAAATTTAGAAGTTGTTTAGTCTGGTTTGCGTAGGACATGGCCAATCAATTTTCACTTCCTTTGCCGAATTTCATATAGTATAGGTTGTGCATTGCATCTCCTGTACAACTCAACGTTTCAAATCCAGCTGTCAGGCCACCAGATTCGTAGTATGTAACGCAGTGATCTATTAATAAATGTTTGTAGCTTGTTATCAATTTCCGTGGAGGTCAGCCAAGTCTCACATGCATACAATAGCACAGATAGGACATTTCTTTTAAAAAGACGCAGGTTTGTCCTAGTAATAATTTGGCTAGAACGCCAAAATTTGTAGAGACTAGCAAAAGCCATTTTTGCCTTTTTTATTCTATGAGGTATGTCAATTCGTGCACCTCCATCTGGTTAAATCTGACTACCTAGGTAGCAGAATTCATTAATCATCTCGATGTTTTGGTCGTTTAAGGTGAAGGGTTGGGAATGAGCAGCATTTATACACATCGACTTAGTCTTGCTTGTATTAATATTTAGACCATAACGCCCAGCGTTTATTTTCGTTTGTATATCAGAGTATCGTTTGGATAACAAAACAATATCATCAGCATAAACAAGGTCATTCAGATGTTCCATACGAAGTTGCCGCTAAAGTATACCACGCTGAGGGTCACTGTCGATTGTAGAGATAAAAATTTCATCGATAACAATGAGAAATAGTAGGGGAGATAAAATACAACCTTGTCTTACACCCAACTTTATAGGTATGGGGGGAGAAAGTTGATTTCCATGTCTCACTTGTCTTTCAAACCTCTGGTATTGCGCCTGTACTAGGTTACGAATCTTGTCGGAAACACCCTTTCTGCTTAATGCGTTCCATATGTTTTGGTGTTTTATTTTTTCGAAAGCTTTTTGGAAATCAAGGAAGACATGGTGGAGAGATTCCTGCATTTCGTTTATTTGCTCCATGACTATACGCAGAGTAGCGATGTAATCAATACACGATTTTCGGTTTCGGAAACCAGCTTGTTGTCGTCGAAGAGTCTCATCAATCTTCTTCTCTATCCGGTTCAGAATAACCCTGCAGAAGATTTTAAGAGCGCTACATAGGATTGTAATGTCTCTCCAGCTATTGCAGTCGGTGAGTGACCCTTTTTTAGGTATTTTCACTATAATACCTTGCACCCAGTTGGAGGGAAAAACTTCATTATCTCAAACTTCACGAAAAAGGTCATATGAAATTTTGGCAGACTGTTTAGAGTCCGCTTTGAAGAATTCGGCGTGCTGGGGTTTTTGAGCTTTTGAAGATCTAAACGTTGCGATGTAAGGGAGTTGCGCTTGTCTGTCCGTGCGATTTTTAAATGCAGTTCGGCTATAAGCAGGTGGTGATTGGAGGCAATGTCAGCGCTACTTTTATTTCTAACATCCAAAAGGCTTCCCCTCCACATTTTGTTGATACAGATGTGGTCAATTTGGTTTTCAGTGATACCATCAGGCGAAACCCAGGTGATCTTATGGGCATGTTTGTGGGGAGAAAGTGTCCCGCCGATGACAAGGTTATTGGACCTACATACTTCTGTAAATAGTTCGCCATTCACATGCATGTTACCTATGCCATGCTATCCCATAATTTCAGGGAGATCTATGTTGTTGTCGCCTACTTTACCGTTCTTAACCTAGCCAAACTTTTATGCTCCCCATTGGTACATTGCGGAGAGTAGCGTTCAATTTACTATAGAAGTTTTCCTTTTCGAAAAGCGTTGAAGTATCGGTGGGAGCATAGCACTGTATTATGGTCGTACTACGAATCTTAGTTCGAAAGGTTGCAGTCATAATTCGTTCTTCGATCGGCTTCCATTCAATCAAGGACTGGTACGCTGAGTAGGAAACCTACTCCATAGTGGTTTGATGCATTTCGGTTAGTCCAGAGTATATGAAAACTTGGCCTGTTCCAATCTTATGTTCTCCAAAATTAGGCCATCTAGCTTCGGATATACCAAGAATTTCTATTTTTAAACGGGAGGCTTCCTTTGCGAGTTGAGCTAGTTTTCCTGCTTCAGCTAGAGTTCTTACATTGCAGGTTGCAATTCATGTCCGGGATTTCATGCCAAGGGTCGTTGCCAAATGTCGGTAATTGTAAAAATTGTTTCTATTGGTTTCATTAACAAACATTTTATTCTGGCACAGTAGGTTGTTAGCCCAAGGTCCATAGCCTTATGATGGGGCTGCCATCTTAGATGTAGCTGAAAAGGCACAGCATTGCTTATAAAGCCGCTTTATCCGAGACAGACGCTGGTTTGGAGGTGAGGTTTGGGGTGCTTAGTTAGCAGCGGCACCTACTCGCCCCGACAGTGTAGCATAAACTGCTTACACCCGCTGATTGTACCCGCTGAAGTGCGAGGCACTTATTCGTAGCTAGCCTTTATATCTAAAGGCCTTTCATTATCCGCAACCTGTGACCCGTCCGTTTGACCCACCTTAGAAATAACACTAAAAGTATGCACCAAAATATTTCTTTAGAGAATAATAAAGACGATTTGGACTCCGAACTTTTTGATTTTTTTGAGATAGCATATTTTACTATACTAAAAAATTTTTTTTCGGAGTTAGCATATTTTGTTCAAGTAAAAGTTTTATTGCTTGCAAAAATTTGCATTTCGAAACTTTCGAATCGACCATATATTACTACGGATATCATTAAAACAAATGAAGTACAATGCAAATAAAATATTCATAAGTTAATATCTAAATGAATTGAAATTGAACTACAGTCGAAACTCTCTATAACGAGCTCCTATATAACGAAGTTTTCTTTATTGCGAAGCAATTATAATATTTCCTTATAACGAAGCATTTTTGCTACCGTAACTTCAAGATTGAAGCGCTTTCAATCTCAATATAACGAATTTATTCAAATAATTTTTCATTATTATTTATATCAGTGGTAGGTAAAGCCGAACGCACGCACACAAAAAAGAATCGACGTCGCTTTGTTGTGTGTTATTGGTGTTGCTATTGTTGCTCTGTATGTACTTTGTTGCTTTCACAACTCAGAAGCAGAGTCTGATGCTTTGAATCGTTTATTTGCCATAAAATTGAAAGTGTATTTTGGGGAACCACCGAACTATGCAAGTGACAACTGGAATCATTACCATCTCTCACATTTCTTGCAGTCGCTATGAGTTTGCCTTTGTATATCGTGATAATAAGTTTTAAAATGACTCCGCGCCTAAGTATTACTGTGGAAAAAAAGCTATTGAACATAAAAGAAGTTGAAAAGGGAAAAACTTCAAAAAAAGACATTGCTAAGCAATTTGGAATTCCTTGCAGTAGCTTATCTACGATCTTAAAAAACAAGGATAAGCTTTTAACCAGTGTCGCAGATAATGCATCCAGTATTAAACGCAAGAAGCTTCGAACTTGTACCTTTGAGGATATTGACGAAGCAATGCTGAAATGGGTATCTGCCGCACGTGGTAGGAATCTTCCTCTGTCTGGACCAATACTGAGAGAAAAAGCAAAACAATTCGCTGAAGCATTGGGCCACGGAGAATTTGAAGCAAGTGTAGGCTGGCTTGAAAATTTAAAAATCGTCACGGCATTGTACAAAAAACATTGTGTGGTGAAAGTGCTGCCGCCAACATCCAAACTTGAGATGAATGGGTGACGAATGTCTTGCCAAAATTGTTAGAAAAATATGACGAAAACGACATCGTTAACGCCGATGAGACGGGTTTGTTTTTTAAGTGTTTACCAAATAAAACGATGGCGTTTAAAAATGAGAAGTGCTTTGGGGGGAAAACAGCAAAGAGAGGATAACTGTTATGGTGGCATGCAATATGACCGGATCGGAGAAAGTTAAATTGCTTATCATAGGAAAGGCCAAGAATCCGAGATGCTTCAAAGGAATCAAATCTCTAGACGTAGATTATGAATTCCATACGAAAGCATGGATGACAAGCAAGATTTTCTTTAAATGGCTCTTGAAATTGGACCGAAAGTTTGCTTCTCAACAAAGAAATGTTTTGCTTTTTGTTGACAACTGCGCTGCGCACCCTAGGGATGTAAAGGACCAATTGAAAAATATTGAAATTGCTTATTTCCCACCCAACATGACTTCGTTACTTCAGCCAATGGATCAAGGCATAATTTGTAACATTAAAAGGCATTACAGAAAACGCATTTTGACAAACATTTTGTTACAAATGAAGGAGAAAGAACCTCCCGCGCCCATAAATTTGCTGGATGCCATACGAAACTTAAGAAAAGTGTGGAATGTCAATGTAAAATCCGAGACAATTGCAAACTGTTTTAGAAAAGCAGGATTTGTAAAAGTTGGCACCACAACGAACAACAGTATGCCTTGGCACGAAGAAGACTATCTACCACTATCCCAATTCGTCTTTTTAGAGTCTTCATTTAAAACAGTTGCTAATATTAATGCAACATTTAAAGACTACATTAATGTTGACTATGATGTCATTACCGCAGACAACGCTTCCAACGAAGATATCCTCGAAAGTGTTCAAGAAAGTTTTGGAGCACCAGCTATCTCAGGTAAAGAAACAATAATAAAGAAAATCCGTGGCTAATAATTTTCTGATGTATGTACATTATAATTTCTCTTTTAACAGATTCAGATGAATACGAAGAAGAATCTGCCGATATTGCGAAACCATTACCCACATATGGACAACTTTCTTCATCAGTTTAAGGTTTCCGTACCTATTTGGAAATGAAAGCCAACGTACCAGATACTGTGTTTACTTCTCTAAATGTATTAGAAAATTATATAGAAGAAGAAAAGTGGAAAAATGTACTTCAAACCAAAATAACTGACTACTACAAATAAAAAATGTTAAAAGGAACAAAATTGTTTTGCTTTTCTACATAGCGAATTTTCTTTATAGCGAAGTAAATATCCAGTGCCTTGGAATTCGTTATAGAGAGTTTCGACTGTAGTACTATTTTTAGTGGGGATGTTCGAGGATAATATAACTTGTTTCTTGGGGAATTTCGGGGATGAAAATTTTCCAATTGGGGATGCGACTCGGAAGAAATCTGGGAGACCTGTAATCCTTAATTAAATCCGTTTCTTAAACCAAGTACAAAACGCTTGATTCAAGAACGGATTTGAATTTTTAATAAATTATTGTGTCATCCCTTACAAAGGTGAATTTTTTCTTTAAATGAATCCCAATATAGGGTCAATTATATAACTTACAACATTTCTTTGAAATCTGTGAAGCTGTTTTGGAGATTAGCGTGAAGGAACACATCCACACGAAACTTTCATATATAAGGATATAATGATTTCAAGATCGGTTTCCGAAAAAATCCAAGAGTAGTTTAAATATCATAAAATTAATTCCCAAGATATCTCAGAAACTTTATATTTGGAGTTGGCATGTTAAAATCTATCAGAAACGATGCATTTTTGAATTATCTTATTAGTTCTTAAGCATTTTGTTTGATTTCATATACTAAATTGTAATACCGGTTGCAGTTTCGGTACCGGTATATACCGGTACCGATATAACTCAAATACCGCTACCGCTACTGATACCGAAATAAAAATAATTTTAATACCAATACCGCCGCCGATACCGTTTTTTGTTACGGTAGCCAAACTTGTTCTTAAGTTGTTTGCACTAACGATTTTACGATTATGTGGCATCTCTGTAAAAATAAACGAAAAGCGCAAAGAGGAATATAACAAAAACAAATGAATTTGTAATTGCCAAACATGTACAGCAAATTTTTTTATTAATTTCGTTATTTGTGTGAAATAATTAGGGAAGTGCGATTAATCAAATGTTTTGATTAATCAAAATTCTGATTAATCAATTAATTGATTAATCAATAATCCTGATTAATCAAAATGCTTATTAATGAAATAATCTAAATTTTGGTTGTTCAAATTTCAATAATTTTTTTCAAAATAATAAAACAACACTATTTCAAACAAAATTAATTTAACACATACAAATATAAAACGATAATATGTAAAAAAATAAAAAAACACAAGACAAAAATTGAAAACACAAATTATTCAATTGTTCGAAATATAAATTATGCAAAATCACGATTAATCAAATAATCCTCATTTTGAATAATCAAATTTAAAACTATTTGCTTAATCAGGATTCGTGATTAATCGATTAATTGATTAATCATAATTTTGATTAATCAAAAATTTGATTAATCGATTAGTCGCACATCCCTAGAAATAATTGTTAAATTAAATGTTTAAGTAATGAAAATATTGTTATTGAAACGTAAATGTTTTATATATTTGTATACTTTTGTAGAAAATTAGCTTTAATTGTTGGCATAAAGTACGTGTTGCGGCTGAACAGCTGACTCGTTATCTATTCGTTAACAACAGAAAAATTATTGTCGTTAGTTAAACAACAGCAAATATTGTTAAAAATATTACAGAGTAGAAAAATTGACAATTTGCTTGTTAAATTTTTTAATAATGACAACTATTGTTAAAATTGAATAGCGAATCGTACTACTGGTCTGGAAAGATAGGTTAGAAATTAAATGGAGGTACATTTTTTTATCTGGGTATTTTTATAACGGCTTCTATATTTTGGACTATCGTGATTTTTTATTTCGAACTTCTTTTCATCCAAAATAAATTTTTATACATATGAGGGAGGATAAATAGTATATTTATTAGGAGCGAATTGAAAATGATGTAGTAGCTGCAACATAAACGACATAATACCAACATGTATGTATGATGCCTCTTGTATGTACAGTGCCGGACAATATTTTTGCACAATGAGAGTTTTTAAAGAAAACATCCAATTTCTGTTAAATTTAAAGATATATATTTAACATTTTATTATGAAATTAATTAAGCAGGTGCACTTCATTCCGTGGTAGCTTAAAAACAAAAATTTTATGAAAATATTTTAAAGGAAAAATTAAATACAGTTATTTATTAAATTTTTAGTGGACAAATTTATTGGCACACTTTCAAAAACTTAAAAAACATTAGAAAAAAAAATCATAATTAATATTTTGTAGCGTATCCTTTTTGCTTTATTACTTCCTTTAATCTTCTGGGCATTGAATTAACTAGTTTTTTTGTTATATCTGCGCCGATATTTCTCCATTATTGTGAGAGAATCTCTTTCAATTGGTTCTTATTAGAAATGTTGCACTTTCTTATTCGCCTTTCCAGTTCTTCCCACAAATGTTCGATTGGATTCAAGTCGGGAGATTGTGGAGGGTGCGGAAGAACATGGGGAATGTTATAAATGATCCACATACGCACATCATGAGCCGTATGTTTGGGGTCATAGTCATGTTCAAAGTAATAATTATTGGCCAAATTCTAATTTTCCACACTTTTTTTACATTTTCTTTCAAAATATTTAGGTATAAAGTTTTATCCATGATTTGGTCGGTAAATACCAGCTCACCAACACCTGAAGAAGCCATGCAACCTCACACCATTACGCCTCCTCCACCGTGTTTAACTGAGCATACTGTATTGTTCTTGTCGTACGCAGTATTTGGTTTTCGCCAAACTAACATTTTACCATCTGATTGAAAAATATTAAATTTACTTTCATCAGAGAACATAACATTGTTCCAGAAGTCCTCTCCTTTATTTCTGTATTCCTGGGCGTACGCTATCCTTTTCTTTCTATTGACTTCGCTTAAAAGAGGTTTTCTCCTAGCGACTCTCGCCTTATACCCAGCACGATGTAATGTTCTTCGAACAGTTTTAGGGTTTATTTCCTTGTCAAACTCTTCTTTAACTTCCGCAGCAATTTGTGTTGATGACATTTTAGGATTCTTTTTGATTTTCCTTACAATTTGTGCTTCTTCCCTCTTACTAAGTGCTCGTGGCCGACCGGTATGTTTTTTGCTAGAGAAATTTGTTGAACCAGCAAAACGTTTTACAATATTCCGTATGGTATATCGACTTCGATTCATGATTTCTCCTATTTCTGCATAAGATTTATTCTGATTATGCAGATGTAAAATAATTTTCGCTCCGCTTCCGTCGTTTCTTTTTGTTTTCGGCTCATACTTAATATTTAAATGGCCTTTTACTCTTTATGGCTTACAAAATCTCGATTAAGTTTGGTTAAAAGCGTCACTTAAAACTAACGGAACCTACCATATGTGTGCTGGCTTCTGTGTTGCCATATCAAAATAGTTTAGAGACAATGTAGCTACATTTATGATTTGTGTGCCAATAATTTTCTCCACCGTAAAACGCATCGTCAAATTATTTTTAAAAATTTTAGTTATTAATATTTTAAGCAATTTTAAATTTCATGTTACAGTTAAATGAAGAAATACCACCAACAAATTATTATGTGAATGTTCGATAAATTTATTACTTGTTTTACAAGAAATTTTACATTTTACTTAAAATAACTTCTTGTGCCAATAATTTAGTCCGTCACTGTATGTACGTAAATTTCACTCCTGTATACAAATTATTTGCGCACAAATAATACGAGAATATTTGTTATTTCTAAAGAACATTTTTTATTAAACAAAAGGAAAAATCTAAAAATAGAATTCTCCTTCCAAAAAGAACCAGTGTAGAGGCCTTCTAGAAGGCCTATCCTTAGAAGGCAGAAAAGAACTTGATTTGGATCTTAAATTCATGCATTCATGCAGTCAATAAAAATAAATATTGCACTAACTGTCTAGCACATGACCACTCCAATGGAACCTGTTTTTCTAAGCATGGATGTAAGCACTGCCGGAAGTTCCACCTTACTTTGCTTCATATGCACCCAAGATTGGCAGCTGTTTCAAAATCAAAACGTTCTCATTCTCAAGAACGTGCCACCACATCTATCCAAGAAAAAAAAGATAACTCGCGTAATCGAAAAACTGCAGATGAAAATCTTCAAGCATGTAATTTTAACTTGACGACGTCCAAGTCATCCCTCACTGCAATCTTACGTCAGAACACATTGATTCTTTTACCAACAGTTTTAGTGAAAATAGGTTCTAAAACCTCACATGCACGGTGTCTACTTGATTCAGGATCTCCAGTGAGCCGAGTTTCTAAAAAATTGGTTGACAAATTAAATTTAACCACTTTCACACTACATGAAGAAACCGTTTGCCCAATTACACTAAAATCTATATATGATGCTACGCAGAGGATTGATGGAACCTTTCGCGTTGATAATCGAATTACCATTAAAACCCCCATCGAGTCGCTTCCAGAATCCTATAAAAAGAACTTTCCAGATTTATTTCTTGCCGATTCCAAATTCTATGAATCGGCTCCAATCGACATAATAATAGGAGTTGTTATTTACCCAAAAATTATACGTGATGGAATTTTTTCCAAAACTGGTTTTCCAACTTGTCAAAGCACTGTCTTTGGGTGGACCATCTATGGCCCTTGTTCATTATAATTGAAATGCACTTTACAAATAAAGCTATGCAAAATATAAAACGTACTACCTGCATACATATATATATTTTATTTTCTATATATTTCTCCTGTAATTAATTGAATTATTTGCACTGTATATACATATATATGAATAATTAATTTCATAATTATAAATAATACTATAAATGAATTTTATAAAATATCTTTAATTAAGCTTACTAGTTCCTTTATTCCACAGAAGCAGTATTTTCGATATTGCCGATGATATTCAGATCCTTATTGTTGCAGTATAAGTCCTGCAAGGCGGGCTGCAATGTTAATGCCAATTGCATTAACAACAGCTCGTCAAAATCCCGTGATGTACTGAAACCCTTTTTTTGATGATGATATGTATTAAAGCTGCTTGTTATATTGCTAGTGAGACAGCTAGTTACTCGCATAACTATTTTTCTCTCTCTATTTACTCCTAAAACTTAACGTTGAACCGGCAAAATGTCCTAAATACTGTTTCCCTTTTGCTGTTTGAAAAAAGAACCTTCACTTACACATCTGTCACCGTACGAATTGGTAACTATCTACAATTCCTGCAATAAAACCATTTGTCCAAATTCTAATATTTTGATTTTTATTTATCGTTTCCTACTATTATTTGAGCGAACAAGATAAAAATTTACTTGTTCCATTGGCTCAAGCAACGAATCTTATTTTTCAATATATTCCACCAGTGATTCCTATTATTGGTTCCTCATCGTAACATTTGGTCCCATCGAACCGGATTGGAATAATTGAAGAGAGAGAGAGAGACTTCTTGAGAGTTCTGCACTGAAAGTGAACTGTGGAAACATACATACAAGATTACATCACAATTCTTACTTCATATACTAAAAAGGTACGTTTTTTATTTTGCCTTTGTTCAGCCTTAGTTAGTATGTGAGTGCATTTCGGAAAGACAGTGGTAATTCATTCGTTTCGCTGCTTAAATTTTTTTCGCAACGTGTTAATTTGTTTGTTAAAAAATCAATTAAAAGAAAGGAATCAAAAATTAATAAGGAAAATTAAAAACAGAAATAATTATAAATACATATATTCCTTTAAAATAAAAAAAAAAGATTTCAATGTAAAAGTGGAAAAAATAACGGATAAAGAAAAAGCAATAAGCCAGCCTGAACAAAAAGGAATTACATGTGTACATACATCAATACATACATACATACATGTATGCACATTAAAAACTGGTGGTTCTGCTAGTCGCATTGGAGAAAAAATTGGAAGATATTAACAATTAAGAGACAAAAGGTATTTAATTTCAATTGTTTTGGATTTCTCAGTGTTGAAAAAATTTATAAAATTTATAGTATAAATGCATATACGAGTATTCATAGAAAGCTGCATTTAACTTTTCATAGAGTAGATCACTCATATGGTAGGGTGCCCTTTTGCATTTTTTTCCTGCGTTTTAACTTATTACGGCACTTATGTATAAATATATGTATGTATGTATAAAAGCACATATGTACATAGATATATACATACATATGTAATTTCTAATTTCAGTTAGTTCATATATACATATATACATATATACTCGTATATATTTACAATATACTATATTTCCCCAATAATTTTTTTGGCACATACCTACATATATATACATGTACATATGTACATACATATATATGTATGTACTTATTTAATTCTTCTCCTCCGTGAATTATTGAAGAGAGAAAAACAAAAACCTTATTTCTTATTTTTTTTTTTGTAAGATCCCTTATCCCATTTCTCTCATTTAATAAGAGCTATTTCCACTACTACTTGATATTTTCCCCTCCAAAGTTTCTCTTGGATGATACTTCTTCACTCATATCGTACGGTTTTACATGTAATTGGTGGTTGTTTTTATTTCTCCTCTTACAAGAGAATAATTATAATTTTATATTTTAGTTATTCCAATTCCAAGAGAGACAGATTGGAAATTACATATAAAACGATTAAGTGCGTTCATTACTCTTGGTGAAAAAAAATAATAATAAATAAATACTAATATTTTTCTTGATGAAAACATTCCTTTGTTTCATAAAGTTGCAAATTTATTTCTAGTTTGCTATAATCGAAAGTAAAATATTTACACATACGACACAAATTCTAAAAACAAAAAAAATAAGATAAAAAAAACTCTTATTTGGTTCTAACAGAATTAATTCTTTATAAAAAACTTACTTACATATAAATATTTTACACATCAACAGCACGTACATTAATATATGTGTGTATGTGTTTTCCACACAAAAATTATAATAACCCGCATAAAAAGTTTTTTTTTCGTGCAAAAGTTAAGACACGGTCCTATTGTTGGGAACGATTTGTGTTACTTTCTGTGAATTTCCAACAAAGTTAAGTTCATTGATCTTCTCCAACATCCACCAGCTGATCATTTCCAATAAATAATAACACTGCAATTATAGATTCGCCAGAGAATTAAATGTATGATTTTTTTCTCAAACTAATTCTTCATAACTTCAGTTCCTTTTAATCTTCTATTAAAAACTCATTTGATAGAATTTATTGGTCCATTAATATTGAAATTGTATTGATCAAAAATCATATTAGAACAAATTTTTAAAATATCCCTTTCCTTAGACTATATAGAAGTACATACTTTTGAATTTGATTACCCTTACCTATTAATAATAATATGGCTTTAGAACAATTTATTCGATTGTCAGACAATATTGTCGAATTTGAGGTAGACTTAACGACAACCAGTATCCAGTGACTTCCATACACGCTCTTGAAGTCCATCGACAGGAGTTGAAGTCAAACTGGGCTCGTCTTAAGGAAGCCTATGAACAATTTTTGATTGAAAATGCAAATGTTGATTCCAAGAAAAAGGCTTCCAGTGATATTGAATCATTTAAAACCAAGTATAAGCACACGTATAAGATATACTGTAATTGTTTGACGAAGTTATCTGAGATTGCCGATGCATTTCCGAAATCGTTAACGTCTCGTCCGGCAGAGAATCAGCCGAATTCAAGCCTTTCTGATGCACGTAGTCTACACTTACCTCCTATTGATATTGAACCATTTAATGGAGATTATGCATCGTGGCCCACCTTTCGCGATGTATTTACAGCGGTAGTCACTAATTCCAAGGCCAGTAATGTTAAAAAGTTATTTTATTTAACACAAAAAACTAGGGGAGGCCAGAGAAATTGTGAAGAAAAGTCCACTAACAAATCAAGGTTTTGATCTGGCCTGGGCTGAGCTTTGTTCTCGATTTGAGAATCGAAGAGTTTTGGTCAATAGCCAACTAAAAATGCTTTTCAATCTGCCAACCATTGCTTCTGAAACAGGAAAGTCCTTGAAACAGCTTCAGAGACACATTAAGTCCTGCATATCTGCGCTAGGGCTCTATAATATCAATGTCGAAAGCTGGGATCCAATTTTTGTCTTCATTTGCACGAATCATCTTCCAGAGACTACTTTGACCTTGTGGGAACAAGAATTAAAAGACAAAACTGCTATTCCAAAGTGGTCTGAGTTGGACACATTTTTAACCAATCGCTATAGGACTTTGGAATCTGTATCCGAAATTCGGAGCCCTAGTAATTCCAAAGAAGCTCACTACAACACTAAGAACTGCCATTCCAGTAAAAAACTGAATAATTTCCAAGTAAATGTGTCCAATCAAATATGTCAATTATGTCCCAAAGAGAGTCATGCTATAAGAAAATGTCCAAAATTTCTTAATATGGACTGCAGTCAAAGAATAAAAGAAATAAAAAAAGAAGGCTTATGCTTGAATTGCTTCTCAAAAGCTCATAATGTTAGAAATTGTAGTAGCAAACACAATTGTTTCAAATGCAATAAAAGGCATAATACGCTGCTTCATAAGGAAGCAACAAATATTAGTGGTTCCGATTTAGTTCCTAGTACAAGCAAAGGTATTAACCTGAATCCCAATTCAGCACCGTTTACTCGATCCAACCCTAATACATTACAGTCCACTAATGCTTCAAGTGCTGGTATAGTTCAATCCTGCTTTGCAGCTAACTCAAAGGACGTTTTGTTGGGAACTGCCATGGTAAACGTCATGAGTAGGGGCGTGGCTTATAAAGCACGAGCTTTGGTTGATTCAGGATCGGAAGGCACTTTCATTTCCGAGCGTTTATTTAACTTGCTTAAACTTCCTTATCAGAAAATTAACGCTCAAATATCTGGTTTAAACAATTCAGTCTCGGCTAAAGTTCAACGTCAGTGTACATTCGTTTTGGGTACGGAACTAAATGGCAACATTGCGATTTCAGCAACAGCGCTCGTGGCTCCACATCTTTCTACAAATCTTCCATCTCAAACAATTTCAAGTAGCTCATTTGATAATCTTCCTGATATTCGTCTCGCTGATCCTAATTTTTATCGAAGTTCTAAAATTGATATGCTGATTGGTGGAGATATCTTCCCTTCCATCATATGTTCAGGTGTAAGACAAAAAGTTTGTGATTCACTAATTGCTCAGGAGACTATTTTTGGATGGATTTTGAGGGGTCCTATTCCCCGTGCTTCTTCTCCAGTCTCCACTATAAGTTCGTTGTTCTGTGAAATATCTTTGGATAAGGAGATTTCACGCTTTTGGGAGGTGGAAAATCTTCCAAAGAAGAACTTTATGTCTTCATCTGATCAGGCATGTGAGGAATTATATAGGCGAAGCACTAAAAGCAATAAAGACGGTAGATATATTGTGTCGCTTCCTTTCAAGGACGATTTTTCAGATTCTCTGAGTATAGGTACTTCTAGGTCGAGTGCAATGGCTCAATTCTTCCGCAATGAGGCAAGACTGATCCGAAACCCTGATTTCAAACTTGAATATGATAGAGTTGTTCAAGAATACGAAGAACTTGGTCACATGGTCAGAGTTCACCCTACAAGCCATTCTCAAAATCCTGGAGTATATTATCTGCCTCACCATGCAGTTATAAAGCCCGACAGTACTACTACTAAAGTTCGTGTGGTATTTAATGCATCTTCTCCTTCTTCAAACGGACTAAGCTTGAATTCATTGCTGCATATAGGGCCAATATTACAAAATGATCTGGTTTTATTGATTTTAAAATGGCGTTTCTTCCGCTTTGTTTTCAACGCTGACATCCAAAAGATGTATAGGCAGATTCTGGTAGATTCAAACCATACACCGTACCAGAGAATTCTCTTCCGAGACGATCCAAGCTCCCCTCTAAAAGATTACGAATTGAAAACAGTCACTTTCGGAGTAAACTGCGCTCCATATTTGGCTATTCGCACTCTTTTACAACTAGCAGATGATACACAATCCATTTATCCAGTTGCAAGTTCTATAATACGCAACAATATGTACGTTGATGATGTTCTAGCTGGGGCCCATTCCAAAAGCGAATCCATTATAGCTAAAAATGAACTTCTTCTTGCACTTCAATCAGCTGGGTTTGCTCTAAGAAAGTGGACTTCCAATTCCAAAGACATATTAGCTGATGTTCCTCCAGAGCACCTTTTACATGAAGATTTTCTAAAATTTGAAGACAATAGTTCCACCAAAACTCTCGGCATTCGATGGAATGCTTGCACAGATGAGTTTTATTTTGTTGCAAATAGCTTCCAATGCCCGCCAAAGTATACAAAAAGAGAAGTTCTATCTAGAATAGCAAAGCTTTTTGATCCAGCTGGCTGGTTATCCCCCTTCATTGTTTTAGCAAAAATAGTGAGCTTCTGTCGCCAGAAACTTTGAATCAGTGGAAATCTTTTGAAGCCAATTATACTTCAATCAATTCCATACGTATTCCTTGATGGATTGATTACTCTCCTGATGCTACATTTCAATTTCATGGATTTTCTGATGCCTCTGAAGGGGCATACGCAGCAGCACTATACATTCGAATATCCATTGGAAACTCCGTTCATACTCATCTGATTTCATCCAAAACCAAAATAGCTCCAATCAAAACAATTTCCGTTCCAAGGCTAGAACTTTGTGGAGCGGTTCTGTTAGCCGAAATGGTCGAAAGTCTACTGCCAAGACTAGGTGCCGAAAAATATACCACTTTTTGTTGGACAGACTCAAAAATTGTACTTTCCTGGTTAAGCAAGCCATCATGTAACTGGTTGACATTCGTCGCAAATCGCGTGTCAAAAATAACACAAATAGTAAATATCTCACAGTGGAACCATGTGAACTCAGAAACTAATCCAGCAGATTTAGCAAGACGTGGTATATGGCCCAAAGACTTAATCAATAACGAATTGTGGTGGTATGGACCGCATTGGTTGAAAAGCCAATCGAATGAGTGGCCAACCCCTGATTTATCCAATCTTCCGAGAACTGACTTGGAGGCAAAATCTCTTCGAGCATATTTTTCGTACTTCACAGACTTCGAAGATTTACTTGAAAGGTTTTCCTCGTTTTCCAAGGCAATGCGCGTAATGGCATATGTCTACCGATTCTTTCTTAGAACTAAACCAAGATATCGGTCCTCCTTCTATAAGGATTCCATTTTGATATCTAGTTCTGAAATCGTCGCTATTCGAAATGCTCTTATCTCCGTTACCCAAAAAGTACAGTATCCAGATGAGTACAAGGCTCTATCATCCAAACAAAACATTTCAAAATCCAGCAGCATTCTGAATTTAAATCCGTTCCTAGACGCCGAAGGTATCGTACGTTCCTGTGGTAGACTTGAGTTAGCCCCCGGGCTTTCCTATAATGAAAAATTTCCAATTATAATTCCGTACAACAGTCAATATTCCAGACTTTTAGTGAAATTTATTCACGAAATTAGCCTACATGCTGGAAATCAACTAGTTTTGAGACTTTTACGAATGGAATACTGGATTCCAAAGGCTAAAAACCTTGTAAAAACAGTTAATAACAACTGTAAAATATGTACTATCTACAAGAAAAGGTGCCAAAAGCAGATTATGGCAGCTCTACCTCCAGAGCGTAGTGACATATCTAGGCCTTTCACTAATACAGGTATCGATTTTGCCGGGCCTTTTGATGTAAAAAGTTACTCCGGTAGAGCCTGCCGAATTACGAAGGGTTATGTATGTATTTTCGTGTGTTTTTCAACCAAGGCCATTCACTTAGAAGCTACATCCGATCTTTCCACACCTGCATTTCTAGCAGCCTTTGGGCGTTTCGTTTCACGACGTGGGTGTCCGTTGAATTTGTATTCTGACAATGGAACTACATTCGTCGGTGCCTCCAAAACCATAGCCAAAGAATTTATCCAAACCACGCAGAAACGTATTGAAGCGAATTACGCCCATCAAAACATCACTTGGCATTTTATCCCTGCAGGTGCTCCCCACATGGGTGGATTGTGGGAAGCTGGTGTAAAGAGCTTCAAAGCCCACTTTCGAAAAATAACAGGCTGCTATAAGTACACTTATGAAGAATTATCCACGTTATTAGCAAAAATTGAAGCATGTCTTAACTCCAGACCAATTTCTCCTCTATCCACAGATCCTTCTGATCTCTGTGCTTTAACTCCAGGACATTTTCTCGTTGGATCTCCTCTTTTGGCACCTATAGATCCACAAGTAAATGAATCCATATCCATAGCGAATCGGTGGCAAAGACTTAAAATTATTAATCAGGAATTTTGCCAACGATGGAAAAGTTAGTACCTTAAAGAATTACATAAGCGTCTTAAATGGAAAAGTACGCAAGATAACCTAGAAGTAGGGGTACTCGTAGTAGTAAAGGATGAAAATCTTCCTCCAAACTCCTGGCGACTTGGCATAATCCAGAAAGTTTACGCTGGCTCGGATGGACGTGTTCGTGTAGCTGACGTTTTAACCCAACGTGGAGTAATAACTCGACCTATTGTCAAACTCATCGTCTTACCCAACTCGTCCTAAACTTGGAAACGATCTTGTTTCTGTTACATATTTATTTTTTCTTATTTCAGCTCCTGTGGTATTTTTTCATCAACATGCCAAAAAGTGCTTCTCATTCTTATAAAACTAATTCCATTAAGAATTACCATACGTTTCCCTGTCAATTTTGCGGACGTCCTCATCCATTGCGGACTTGAAAAAAATTCTTGTCGATGAATATAACTGACCGCATTCATGCAGTCAATAAAAATAAATATTGCACTAACTGTCTAGCACATGACCACTCCAATGGAACCTGTTTTTCTAAGCATGGATGTAAGCACTGCCGGAAGTTCCACCTTACTTTGCTTCATATGCACCCAAGATTGGCAGCTGTTTCAAAATCAAAACGTTCTCATTCTCAAGAACGTGCCACCACATCTATCCAAGAAAAAAAAGATAACTCGCGTAATCGAAAAACTGCAGATGAAAATCTTCAAGCATGTAATTTTAACTTGACGACGTCCAAGTCATCCCTCACTGCAATCTTACGTCAGAACACATTGATTATTTTACCAACAGTTTTAGTGAAAATAGGTTCTAAAACCTCACATGCACGGTGTCTACTTGATTCAAGATCTCCAGTGAGCCGAGTTTCTAAAAAATTGGTTGACAAATTAAATTTAACCACTTTCACGCTACATGAAGAAACCGTTTGCCCAATTACACTAAAATCTAGATATGATGCTACGCAGAGGATTGATGGAACCTTTCGCGTTGATAATCGAATTACCATTAAAACCCCCATCGAGTCGCTTCCAGAATCCTATAAAAAGAACTTTCCAGATTTATTTCTTGCCGATTCCAAATTCTATGAATCGGCTCCAATCGACATAATAATAGGAGTTGTTATTTACCCAAAAATTATACGTGATGGAATTTTTTCCAAAACTGGTTTTCCAACTTGTCAAAGCGCTGTCTTTGGGTGGACCATCTATGGCCCTTGTTCATTATAATTGAAATGCACTTTACAAATAAAGCTATGCAAAATATAAAACGTACTACCTGCATACATATATATATTTTATTTTCTATATATTTCTCCTGTAATTAATTGAATTATTTGCACTGTATATACATATATATGAATAATTAATTTCATAATTATAAATAATACTATAAATGAATTTTATAAAATATCTTTAATTAAGCTTACTAATTCCTTTATTCCACAGAAGCAGTATTTTCGATATTGCCGATGATATTCAGATCCTTATTGTTGCAGTATAAGTCCTGCAAGGCGGGCTGCAATGTTAATGCCAATTGCATTAACAACAGCTCGTCAAAATCCCGTGATGTACTGAAACCCTTTTTTTGATGATGATATGTATTAAAGCTGCTTGTTATATTGCTAGTGAGACAGCTAGTTACTCGCATAACTATTTTTCTCTCTCTATTTACTCCTAAAACTTAACGTTGAACCGGCAAAATGTCCTAAATACTGTTTCCCTTTTGCTGTTTGAAAAAAGAACCTTCACTTACACATCTGTCACCGTACGAATTGGTAACTATCTACAATTCCTGCAATAAAACCATTTGTCCAAATTCTAATATTTTGATTTTTATTTATCGTTTCCTACTGGGTTCAATTGCATTATTTGAGCGAACAAGATAAAAATTTACTTGTTCCATTGGCTCAAGCAACGAATCTTATTTTTCAATATATTCCACCAGTGATTCCTATTATTGGTTCCTCATCGTAACAGTAGTATTTCTTCATTTAACTGTAACATGAAATTTAAAATTGCTTAAAATATTAATAACTAAAATTTTTAAAAATAATTTGACGATGCGTTTTACGGTGGAGAAAATTATTGGCACACAAATCATAAATGTAGCTACATTGTCTCTAAACTATTTTGATATGGCAACACAGAAGCCAGCACACATATGGTAGGTTCCGTTAGTTTTAAGTGACGCTTTTAACCAAACTTAATCGAGATTTTGTAAGCCATAAAGAGTAAAAGGCCATTTAAATATTAAGTATGAGCCGAAAACAAAAAGAAACGACGGAAGCGGAGCGAAAATTATTTTACATCTGCATAATCAGAATAAATCTTATGCAGAAATAGGAGAAATCGTGAATCGAAGTCGATATACCATACGGAATATTGTAAAACGTTTTGCTGGTTCAACAAATTTCTCTAGCAAAAAACATACCGGTCGGCCACGAGCACTTAGTAAGAGGGAAGAAGCACAAATTGTAAGGAAAATCAAAAAGAATCCTAAAATGTCATCAACACAAATTGCTGCGGAAGTTAAAGAAGAGTTTGACAAGGAAATAAACCCTAAAACTGTTCGAAGAACATTACATCGTGCTGGGTATAAGGCGAGAGTCGCTAGGAGAAAACCTCTTTTAAGCGAAGTCAATAGAAAGAAAAGGATAGCGTACGCCCAGGAATACAGAAATAAAGGAGAGGACTTCTGGAACAATGTCATGTTCTCTGATGAAAGTAAATTTAATATTTTTCAATCAGATGGTAAAATGTTAGTTTGGCGAAAACCAAATACTGCGTACGACAAGAACATACAGTATGCTCAGTTAAACACGGTGGAGGAGGCGTAATGGTGTGAGGTTGCATGGCTTCTTCAGGTGTTGGTGAGCTGGTATTTACCGACCAAATCATGGATAAAACTTTATACCTAAATATTTTGAAAGAAAATGTAAAAAAAGTGTGGAAAATTAGAATTTGGCCAATAATTATTACTTTGAACATGACAATGACCCCAAACATACGGCTCATGATGTGCGTATGTGGATCATTTATAACATTCCCCATGTTCTTCCGCACCCTCCACAATCTCCCGACTTGAATCCAATCGAATATTTGTGGGAAGAACTGGAAAGGCGAATAAGAAAGTGCAACATTTCTAATAAGAACCAATTGAAAGAGATTCTCTCACAATAATGGAGAAATATCGGCGCAGATATAACAAAAAAACTAGTTAATTCAATGCCCAGAAGATTAAAGGAAGTAATAAAGCAAAAAGGATACGCTACAAAATATTAATTATGATTTTTTATTCTAATGTTTTTTAAGTTTTTGAAAGTGTGCCAATAAATTTGTCCACTAAAAATTTAATAAATAACTGTACTTAATTTTTCCTTTAAAATATTTTCATTAAATTTTTGTTTTTACGCTACCACGGAATGAAGTGCACCTGCTTAATTAATTTCATAATAAAATGTTAAATATATATCTTTAAATTTAATAGAAATTGGATGTTTTCTTTAAAAACTCTCATTGTGCCAAAAATATTGTCCGGCACTGTACATACAAGAGGCATCATACATACATGTTGGTATTATGTCGTTTATGTTGCAGCTACTACATCATTTTCAATTCGCTCCTAATAAATATACTATTTATCCTCCCTCATATGTATAAAAATTTATTTTGGATGAAAAGAAGTTCGAAATAAAAAATCACGATAGTCCAAAATATAGAAGCCGTTATAAAAATACCCAGATAAAAAAATGTACCTCCATTTAATTTCTAACCTATCTTTCCAGACCAGTAGTACGATTCGCTATTCAATTTTAACAATAGTTGTCATTGTTAAAAAATTTAACAAGCAAATTGTCAATTTTTCTACTCTGTAATATTTTTAACAATATTTGCTGTTGTTTAACTAACGACAATAATTTTTCTGTTGTTAACGAATAGACAACGAGTCAGCTGTTCAGCCGCAACACGTACTTTATGCCAACAATTAAAGCTAATTTTCTACAAAAGTATACAAATATATAAAACATTTACGTTTCAATAACAATATTTGCATTACTTAAACATTTAATTTAACAATTATTTCTAGGGATGTGCGACTAATCGATTAATCAAATTTTTGATTAATCAAAATTATGATTAATCAATTAATCGATTAATCACGAATCCTGATTAAGCAAATAGTTTTAAATTTGATTATTCAAAATGAGGATTATTTGATTAATCGTGATTTTGCATAATTTATATTTCGAACAATTGAATAATTTGTGTTTTTAATTTTTGTCTTGTGTTTTTTTTTACATATTTTCGTTTTATATTTGTATGTGTTAAATTAATTTTGTTTGAAATAGTGTTGTTTTATTATTTTGAAAAAAATTATTGAAATTTGAACAACCAAAATTTAGATTATTTCATTAATCAGCATTTTGATTAATCAGGATTATTGATTAATCAATTAATTGATTAATCAGAATTTTGATTAATCAAAACATTTGATTAATCGCACTTCCCTAATTATTTCACACAAATAACGAAATTAATAAAAAAATTTGCTGTACATGTTTGGCAATTACAAATTCATTTGTTTTTGTTATATTCCTCTTTGCGCTTTTCGTTTATTTTTACAGAGATGCCACATAATCGTAAAATCGTTAGTGCAAACAACTTAAGAACAAGTTTGGCTACCGTAACAAATAACGGTATCGGCGGCGGTAGTGGTATTAAAATTATTTTTATTTCGGTATCAGTAGTGGTAGCGGTATTTGAGTTATATCGGTACCGGTATATACCGGTACCGAAACTCTGCAACCGGTATTACAATTTAGTATATGAAATCAAACAAAATGCTTAAGAACTAATAAGATAATTCAAAAATGCATCGTTTCTGATAGATTTTAACATGCCAACTCCAAATATAAAGTTTCTGAGATATCTTGGGAATTAATTTTATGATATTTAAACTACTCTTGGATTTTTTCGGAAACCGATCTTGAAATCATTATATCCTTATATATGAAAGTTTCGTGTGGATGTGTTCCTTCACGCTAATCTCCAAAACAGCTTCACAGATTTCAAAGAAATGTTGTAAGTTATATAATTGACCCTATATTGGGATTCATTTAAAGAAAAAATTCACCTTTGTAAGGGATGACACAATAATTTATTAAAAATTCAAATCCGTTCTTGAATCAAGCGTTTTGTACTTGGTTTAAGAAACGGATTTAATTAAGGATTACAGGTCTCCCAGATTTCTTCCGAGTCGCATCCCCAATTGGAAAATTTTCATCCCCGAAATTCCCCAAGAAACAATTTATATTATCCCCGAAAATCCCCACTAAAAATAGTACTACAGTCGAAACTCTCTATAACGAATTCCAAGGGACTGGATATTTACTTCGCTATAAAGAAAATTCGCTAGTAGAAAAGCAAAACAATTTTGTTCCTTTTAACATTTTTTATTTGTAGTAGTCAGTTATTTTGGTTTGAAGTACATTTTTCCACTTTTCTTCTTCTATATAATTTTCTAATACATTTAGAGAAGTAAACACAGTATCTGGTACGTTGGCTTTCATTTCCAAATAGGTACGGAAACCTTAAACTGATGAAGAAAGTTGTCCATATGTGGGTAATGGTTTCGCAATATCGGCAGATTCTTCTTCGTATTCATCTGAATCTGTTAAAAGAGAAATTATAATGTACATACATCAGAAAATTATTAGCCACGGATTTTCTTTATTATTGTTTCTTTACCTGAGATAGCTGGTGCTCCAAAACTTTCTTGAACACTTTCGAGGATATCTTCGTCGGAAGCGTTGTCTGCGGTAATGACATCATAGTCAACATTAATGTAGTCTTTAAATGTTGATTAATATTAGCAACTGTTTTAAATGAAGACTCTAAAAAGACGAATTGGGATAGTGGTAGATAGTCTTCTTCGTGCCAAGGCATACTGTTGTTCGTTGTGGTGCCAACTTTTACAAATCCTGCTTTTCTAAAACAGTTTGCAATTGTCTCGGATTTTACATTGACATTCCACACTTTTCTTAAGTTTCGTATGGCATCCAGCAAATTTATGGGCGCGGGAGGTTCTTTCTCCTTCATTTGTAACAAAATGTTTGTCAAAATGCGTTTTCTGTAATGCCTTTTAATGTTACAAATTATGCCTTGATCCATTGGCTGAAGTAACGAAGTCATGTTGGGTGGGAAATAAGCAATTTCAATATTTTTCAATTGGTCCTTTACATCCCTAGGGTGCGCAGCGCAGTTGTCAACAAAAAGCAAACTTTCGGTCCAATTTCAAGAGCCATTTAAAGAAAATCTTGCTTGTCATCCATGCTTTCGTATGGAATTCATAATCTACGTCTAGAGATTTGATTCCTTTGAAGCATCTCGGATTCTTGGCCTTTCCTATGATAAGCAATTTAACTTTCTCCGATCCGGTCATATTGCATGCCACCATAACAGTTATCCTCTCTTTGCTGTTTTCCCCCCAAAGCACTTCTCATTTTTAAACGCCATCGTTTTATTTGGTAAACACTTAAAAAACAAACCCGTCTCATCGGCGTTAAAGATGTCGTTTTCGTCATATTTTTCTAACAATTTTGGCAAGACATTCGTCACCCATTCATCTCGAGTTTGGATGTTGGCGGCAGCACTTTCACCACACAATGTTTTTTGTACAATGCCGTGACGATTTTTAAATTTTCAAGCCAGCCTACACTTGCTTCAAATTCTCCGTGGCCCAATGCTTCAGCGAATTGTTTTGCTTTTTCTCTCAGTATTGGTCCAGACAGAGGAAGATTCCTACCACGTGCGGCAGATACCCATTTCAGCATTGCTTCGTCAATATCCTCAAAGGTACAAGTTCGAAGCTTCTTGCGTTTAATACTGGATGCATTATCTGCGACACTGGTTAAAAGCTTATCCTTGTTTTTTAAGATCGTAGATAAGCTACTGCAAGGAATTCCAAATTGCTTAGCAATGTCTTTTTTTGAAGTTTTTCCCTTTTCAACTTCTTTTATGTTCAATAGCTTTTTTTCCACAGTAATACTTAGGCGCGGAGTCATTTTAAAACTTATTATCACGATATACAAAGGCAAACTCATAGCGACTGCAAGAAATGTGAGAGATGGTAATGATTCCAGTTGTCACTTGCATAGTTCGGTGGTTCCCCAAAATACACTTTCAATTTTATGGCAAATAAACGATTCAAAGCATCAGACTCTGCTTCTGAGTTGTGAAAGCAACAAAGTACATACAGAGCAACAATAACAACACCAATAACACACAACAAAGCGACGTCGATTCTTTTTTGTGTGCGTGCGTTCGGCTTTACCTACCACTGATATAAATAATAATGAAAAATTATTTGAATAAATTCGTTATATTGAGATTGAAAGCGCTTCAATCTTGAAGTTACGGTAGCAAAAATGCTTCGTTATAAGGAAATATTATAATTGCTTCGCAATAAAGAAAACTTCGTTATATAGGAGCTCGTTATAGAGAGTTTCGACTGTAGTTCAATTTCAATTCATTTAGATATTAACTTATGAATATTTTATTTGCATTGTACTTCATTTGTTTTAATGATATCCGTAGTGATATATGGTCGATTCGAAAGTTTCGAAATGCAAATTTTTGCAAGCAATAAAACTTTTACTTGAACAAAATATGCTAACTCCGAAAAAAAATTTGTTAGTATAGTAAAATATGCTATCTCAAGAAAATCAAAAAGTTCGGAGTCCAAATCGTCTTTATTATTCTCTAAAGAAATATTTTGGTGCATACTTTTAGTGTTATTTCTAAGGTGGGTCAAACGGACGGGTCACAGGTTGCGGATAATGAAAGGCCTTTAGATATAAAGGCTAGCTACGAATAAGTGCCTCGCACTTCAGCGGGTACAATCAGCGGGTGTAAGCAGTTTATGCTACACTGTCGGGGCGAGTAGGTGCCGCTGCTAACTAAGCACCCCAAACCTCACCTCCAAACCAGCGTCTGTCTCGGATAAAGCGGCTTTATAAGCAATGCTGTGCCTTTTCAGCTACATCTAAGATGGCAGCCCCATCATAAGGCTATGGACCTTGGGCTAACAACCTACTGTGCCAGAATAAAATGTTTGTTAATGAAACCAATAGAAACAATTTTTACAATTACCGACATTTGGCAACGACCCTTGGCATGAAATCCCGGACATGAATTGCAACCTGGAATGTAAGAACTCTAGCTGAAGCAGGAAAACTAGCTCAACTCGCAAAGGAAGCCTCCCGTTTAAAAATAGAAATTCTTGGTATATCCGAAGCTAGATGGCCTAATTTTGGAGAACATAAGATTGGAACAGGCCAAGTTTTCATATACTCTGGACTAACCGAAATGCATCAAACCACTATGGAGTAGGTTTCCTACTCAGCGTACCAGTCCTTGATTGAATGGAAGCCGATCGAAGAACGAATTATGACTGCAACCTTTCGAACTAAGATTCGTAGTACGACCATAATACAGTGCTATGCTCCCACCGATACTTCAACGCTTTTCGAAAAGGAAAACTTCTATAGTAAATTGAACGCTACTCTCCGCAATGTACCAATGGGGAGCATAAAAGTTTGGCTAGGTTAAGAACGGTAAAGTAGGCGACAACAACATAGATCTCCCTGAAATTATGGGATAGCATGGCATAGGTAACATGCATGTGAATGGCGAACTATTTACAGAAGTATTTAGGTCCAATAACCTTGTCATCGGCGGGACACTTTCTCCCCACAAACATGCCCATAAGATCACCTGGGTTTCGCCTGATGGTATCACTGAAAACCAAATTGACCACATCTGTATCAACAAAATGTGGAGGGGAAGCCTTTTGGATGTTAGAAATAAAAGTAGCGCTGACATTGCCTCCAATCACCACCTGCTTATAGCCGAACTGCGTTTAAAAATCGCACGGACAGACAAGCGCAACTCCCACACATCGCAACGTTTAGATCTTCAAAAGCTCAAAAACCCCAGCACGCCGAATTCTTCAAAGCGGACTCTAAACAGTCTGCCAAAATTTCATATGACCTTTTTCGTGAAGTTTGAGATAATGAAGTTTTTCCCTCCAACTGGGTGCAAGGTATTATAGTGAAAATACCTAAAAAAGGGTCACTCACCGACTGCAATAGCTGGAGAGACATTACAATCCTATGTAGCGCTCTTAAAATCTTCTGCAGGGTTATTCTGAACCGGATAGAGAAGAAGATTGATGAGACTCTTCGACGACAACAAGCTGGTTTCCGAATACGAAAATCGTGTATTGATTACATCGCTACTCTGCGTATAGTCATGGAGCAAATAAACGAAATGCAGGAATCTCTCCACCATGTCTTCATTGATTTCCAAAAAGTTTTCGAAAAAATAAAACACCAAAACATATGGGATGCATTAAGCAGAAAGGGTGTTTCCGACAAGATTCGTAACCTAGTACAGGCGCAATACCAGAGGTTTGAAAGGCAAGTGAGACATGGCAATCAACTTTCTCCCCCCATACCTATAAAGTTGGGTGTAAGACAAGGTTGTATTTTATCTCCCCTACTATTTCTCATTGTTATCGATGAAATTTTTATCTCTACAATCGACAGTGACCCTCAGCGTGGTATACTTTAGCGGCAACTTCGTATGGAACATCTGAATGACCTTGTTTATGCTGATGATATTGTTTTGTTATCCAAACGATACTCTGATATACAAACGAAAATAAACGATATCGACAGAACCGCTGGGCGTTATGGTCTAAATATTAATACAAGCAAGACTAAGTCGATGTGTATAAATGCTGCTCATTCCCAACCCTTCACCTTAAACGACCAAAACATCGAGATGATTAATGAATTCTGCTACCTAGGTAGTCAGATTTAACCAGATGGAGGTGCACGAATTGACATACCTCATAGAATAAAAAAGGCAAAAATTGCTTTTGCTAGTCTCTACAAATTTTGGCGTTCTAGCCAAATTATTACTAGGACGAACCTGCGTCTTTTTAAAAGTAGTGTCCTATCTGTGCTATTGTATGCATGTGAGACTTGGCTGACCTCCACGGATATTGATAACAAGCTACAAACATTTATTAATAGATCACTGCGTTATATACTACGAATCTGGTGGCCTGACAACTGGATTTGAAACGTTGAGTTGTACAGGAGATGCAATGCACAACCTATACTATATGAAATTCGGCAAAGGAAGTGAAAATTGATTGGCCATGTCCTACGCAAACCAGACTAAACAACTTCTAAATTTCACAAAACCACACCTACGCAACCTCATGGCCACGGTCACGGGGCACTGCACCTTTGGAGCCCACACTAGAGGTATAGATTTCCCTTACAATGACTTCTGCACAAGCTGTAATGACGTAGAAGAAGAAGAAGAGAATATAATGCACCTTTTATGCCTTTGCCCAGCTCTGGAGGACCACCGCCTTCGCCTCTTGGGCAAAAGGTTCTTCGGTAGCCTCTTCGAGTTCTCAGAAATAGAGCTCAAGAACATAAGCTCCTTCATCAGGAGCAGCGGGTGGTTCACTCGCTGAATACCCAAATGGCGTTTTAATTCACGAACGACCCTTCCTGGACGGAACTCCGTACGCCTTGCGGAGATATTTTACTTCCTGGATGTAATCATGGAATAGGGTAAAAACCTTTAGCTCAAATCGAAATGATTGGAATAAATTTGTATTGGCACTATGCGACCACGATATTGCGTAAAAGCAATTACTAATATAATAATATACTATAAAATAAAAATCTCCAAAAATTTCCTAAAATCCCATAAAAGCTATCAACAATGAATTCCCCAATCCGCAAAGCAAATTTTGTATCCCCATTTTGAAAATAAAATCCCCGATTTTGGGCTAAATTCCCTAATCTGACAACACTGGCGGATTATTTTATTTTTCTTTTGAGTGGACTATTAAGAATAAATTTTATTTGCACGAAACACCAATTTTTTTTACAAAAAGTCTTCTACAAATGTTCAAATTTTTAAAACCGATTGACATCATACATATATTGTTAAAAATTAGAACTAATTTACTAAACATAGCTCTATTGATATATGTACAAAAGTATGTACCTAAAAATTTTCTTTATTATTTTTAAGTTTAAGTTAAGCTTGACTATTTTTAAGTTTATGGTCAAACGGGGTATAGTGGCCGGAAGTTATTATTTTCGACTTAGGTTCAATACTTGAATAATTTTAAAATTCAAATCAGTTTTAAGAGTGGAATATTAGAATATCTAATCAGACTAGCAGAACGGATTGGTCATCATGAGCGTCCTTTGTTCACTTTTACCATGTTTGATGGTGAATACTAGTATTAAGGAAACATCAGCTATTTAACCAAATTTTATGACGAAATAGAATATGAGTATCTCTATATTGTTTTTATTAATATGGCAAGCTTGAAGTTTCACCTTTGATTATTTGTTCCAATTTTCCAACTCTTATTTTATTTTTGATTTTGCTTGTGCGTAAGCTAAGCCTACGATCAATCAAGCTATTGTTGTTGTAGAGGTTTTCTTTCTGTCTTTTATAATTTTACATTCTGATTTTCAGTTGTAAATAAGACCGCAGAAACCACACAGGTATGCAATTTTTTGCGCGTGCCGTCGCAAATTTTAATATTTGTACGTAATTATTATTGGAAGTAAAATCGGTTTATGTCGGAAGTTATTATTATTCGGCTTAAGTTCAATAATTGAATTAATGTTAATTCAAATAATTTTTAAGAGTGGAATATTAGAATATCTAATCAGATTAGCAGAACGGATTAGTATTACTAATTTCGACGCCCGCTACACTATCATCATCAGCGTCCTTTGTTCACTTTTACCACTTTTGATCGTGGATACTAGTATTAAGGAAACATCAACTATTTAACCAAATTTTATGAGGAAATAGAATATGAGTTTCCCTCTACCCGTTTTATTAATATGGTAAGCACGAAATTTCGCCTCTGACTATTTATTCCAATTTTTCTAACTCTTATTTCTGGTTTTTGCTTGTGCGTAAGCTTCTGATTACAGTCAATCAAGCTATTGTTGTTGTACATGTTTAAACAGGTCTGCTTTTTTATATAATGGCAGGATACCAAACGAAATTTACTTTCTTATGCAATAGCTTTTGGAGTTGTTACTCGGTTAACCGTATTTTTACCCTGTTTGACCAGTTTCAGTACGAGTTCTTCTATTTATTTTAAATGTCTAGAAATTGATATCAAGTTTTTATCAATGTGATCAGTTTTTAAACATTTTAAATATTGTAATGGACTTTTAGAGAAAAAATAAGATTGCGGCCATACCTGGAGTTTTAGTGCAGACAAAATTTTTTCGTAGTGCTACAAAACTTTTTATTAACAATAAAGTTATGAGTTTTTATTAACAATATTTTCTATTGTAAATCCGCACTATATATGTACATATATAGGAATTTTTGAACTGAATATAAAGCAAAAAAAAAAATAGCATAGGGCCTCAAAAAACATATTGGTAATCCTAAATTCCAATAAAAGGTTTAAAAAATCCTATTTACCATACTTGAAGTTCGGTGTAAATATGTTGACTGAATAACACTGTGGAACAAATTGAAGTTAGCAAAAGCTAGGTCGATTCTGAGAGTGAGGGGTGAAAATAGAGGCTAAATTAGAAGACCCGTATCGCGGCGTTTATTTATGTTAGTTCGAATTTTTTTAATCGATCTTCGAACTTTGCAGTCAAAGGCCGATTTTCAGCATATTGTTTGTATGGTTTTTTGCTACAACTCGTCGATTAATGCATATTTTTCAAATCTGTAAAAGCCAAATTATTGCTAGAGACCTGTGCAACAATTAAAATTTTTAAAAAATTGATTTAGAAAATTTTTGTGGTGCTTATGAAGCAAACTGTTGAAAAATTATTTTTTTTCATGCTTTTTGAAAATATTTTGCACAAAATTAAGTCTTTTTTGCTTTTTGTTTGATCTATAATATGCTTCTCAGTTTCTTCAATAAATTTAATTTCAAAAGAAAACAATCATAATACAAAACTTGCGTTTTCCAGCTTAATATTAATTTACTTCTCATTTTTTATGTACCAATTTTATTCAGTGTTGTTCAAACATTGAAAAAGAAATTATAAAAATATGGAAAAAAATATAATTTTGAAATGTTAGTTAGGAAAAGTTTTAAGTAAAAAAATTAAATAAATTAAATTAATGATTTGGCCAGTTGCCCTTTAGCAGGCGGCTGTGGATCAACATCACTGCTCTCTCTAATATCTTGGTCATCGTCATCATCATCAGAAAGGACGATAATTTCGTCCAACAGATATTCTGGAATTTCATCTTTTTCTTACCCTTCTTCCTCTTTTTCCTTGTCTTCCTCTTCTTCAAAGGTGTTTTTATACCACCAACAAATTTTAGCGAGTATTGCATGTGGAGATTTCTTTCCTCTGCACCTGAAAAGAAAATAGTTTTCAATCGTTAACATGTTTAAATTGTGCACTCTGACACACTCTATAGTTACCTTATTTCAAAAGGAAGCGCAGTTTGGTGATAACGTTCGCCTTGCTCATCAGACTCAGTTGGCAACTGTTGAGCGAGTTGATCAAGATGCTGATGCAAGAGATGAATTTTGTACGACATGTTAACCCCAATTTCATCGAAAGCTGCCAAGATGTTTACAATAGATTGCCTGTAGTTGTCTTTGCGTTCTTTACCCAAAAGTCCTTTAATGGCTGCTTTCAATGCGAGCCATGCATTTAATTCTCGGTCTGTTAGAACTTGGTCAAAATCTTGACGACTCACTAGTTTCCGTACGTCGGGACCATTAACAACCCCTTCCTGAATTTTGGCGTTACTTAGTCTTGGGAAAATGTCTTTTAAGCGGTTGAATACTGCTGGTCTTCTTGCGATACATTTCAAAAATTTTTTAGCAATGCCAAGTTTAATGTGGTGCAACGGCAACAAAATTTTCATTTCAGGAACAAGACTTTCGTATAGCCTATTGTCTTTAGGCCATTTCCGTCCAATGCGACTATTCCAGTTATGCTGTTTGTACTGGTTTCTTGCTTTCATACCTGCTCCGTATCGTGAATCCCAATCGCACAAAAAACACGGATATTTTGGACGCCCAGATGCTGGTAAGCCTGTAATCAATGAAACTATTTTGAGGTCGCAGCAAATGCGCCACTGGTGTTCGTTATATTTGACTACTTCCAGAATGTGTTTCAAATTATCGAAATTTTCACTAGTGTCAGTGCTATACGCAATCGGAACAGAAGGCATTCTATTTGTCTTGTGCAAAAGTACAACTTTTAAGCTGATTAGTGAACTATCGATGAATAAACGCCAATAATCTTTTTATAGGTTAACCCTATCGTCTCCATTAACTTTTCAATATCGTTGCAATAAGCGAAATTTTTTGCATCATTCACATTGAAGAACCTTTCGAACTCTTTTTGGCGTTTTCGATAGAGTGTTACTTTGGTACCTTTCGCCAGCAGATTATTTCCTTTCAAAAACGAAGCCAGTAGTTCTAATTTTTTCTGAGGCAAAAACAAATTTGCAACAATTCCATCCAATTGGTTTTGTGTCACTAGGATTTGGTCCTTTGATGTTTCATAGGATGTACCTTCACCAGGGTCGTATTCTCAGAAGAAATCCATGGATGTAGTAGCGGCGGTTGTGGTACTGATATCTGTTTGAAGATTAATACTTCGGCATGTTAGTACTGGAACGAATTCTGAGTGCGGTAATGGTAATTGGACACTTGGCACTGCTACATAAGTTTTATTCTTTGCTTTCTATTCAAAGTTTAATGGTAGTTGATACTTCCATAGCAATTTTCTTCTTGTTGCGGGCTGTTGTCTAACCACATCATTGGTATACCAAAAGGCATAGCCTTCTTCTTTCCACTTTTCCATTGCATAAGAGTTGAATAGCAATTAAAGCAAACTTTTTAGGGGCATAGTTTACGTCAGTGATAAACTCTTGCGAGAAATATTGTTTATAGGCTTCCAAAAAAAAAATCACTCGCATTGCCACATTTTTCATCGCTTGCTATGAAACGTCTACAAACATTACAAAAATTGTCCATTTTACATTTTGGTTCCGACATTTTTAATACAATATATAATATACATACAATGTTTTTATTTTATTTTTTATTTTTATGAAACCGATGCACTTAACTTAAATCACTCACAAAATGAAATAAGTTCCAAAAAAATTAATAGTGAATTTTATCACGACCGAGTAAAATTAAATGACATCAGCTTTGGCTGAGTTCCGAGTCTTAACGGAATCTTTATTTTTGAAATTAGTTCGCTTGTACGAAATAAAAAAAATCGCTGCCTGGTGATTGAAAACAAAAAACTTGTTTTGTTGGTATTAAAACACCTCTAGTAATATACACAAAATAAGGTAACGAAAGTTTTATAAAAGTAATTAAATTCAAAGAACGTTTATTTAGTTCAAATATTTTTTTTTCAGAATGACAATAATTTAGCAGTATGTAAGCTATAAAAACAAAAACTAATACTAATACGATTGAATAACTTATTTCAACACCCTCTCTCAATCGATTAGTCCAAGTTGATCTCGAAGTTTAACAAAACGACAGGAGTCTGTAGACTTTGTAAAAATATCTGCCAACTGCATCTCGGAAGGTATTGATTCAATACTGACTACGCCACTTCAATATTATCTCGTATAAAATGGTGTTTTATATCTATGTGCTTTACATGTTTCGTTTCAAGATTTGTTGCCATTCCAATACAGCCTCTGTTATCTTCAAACATTTTTATTTGATACTTGTCATCTATTTCTTTGAGATCTTTCATTATTCCTCTTAGCCAAATAGCTTCTGTTGTCGCTAAACTAAGAGCTACGTATTCAGCTTCTGACGATGATGTGGCTACTGTTTGTTGCTTCTTACTACACCAAGAAATTGTACAGCCATAAACTTTAAATACGTAGCCACTTACAGACTTTCGATCTAATATATCTGAGGCCCAATCTGAGTCTGCATATCCAGTTACTGGTTCATTGTTGTTCTTTGAAAATTTTAGCTTCATAGATGAAGTTCCTTTGATATACCTCAGAACTCTCTTCAAATGTTGCCAATGTATGTCGTTTGGACTTTGTTGAAATCTGCCTAGGTATCCGACGTGGTAGGTTATATCTGGCCTAGAACACAACATAATGTACATCAAGCTACCCAAAAGTTCACGATACGGATGGTTTGCAACTTGTTCGATTCTATTAATTTCCAGCTGCAATCCTTTTTCTATTGGAGTCTTTACTAAATTGCACTCAAACATACCAAATTTGTTCAAAATTTTGTTAATGTTTGATTCCTGCGATATACATATTCTTCCATCACTGAATGTTATTTTCATTCCTAGAAAGTATTTTAAATCGCCACAATCTGACATTTCAAACTTTCTTTTAAGGTCCGCTTTTAACTTATTTATGCTTTCGATTTTACTTCCAACAATAAGCAGATCATCAACATACAAAATTAAAAACAATGCATCGGTTTTGTTTTTGTCGATTTTAACATATATACAGTAATCATGTTTTGATCTTGAAAACCCTAGTGATTCAATGAAGTTGTTGAATTTTTCATTCCAGCATTTAGGAGCTTGTTTTAAACCATAAAGTGATTTAACTAATTTGCAACATACTTTATTATGTCCTTTTACACCTTCTGGTAGAGCCATGTATATAGTTTCCTTTAATTCTCCATGTAGAATTGCCGTTTTAACATCCAGTTGATGAAATTTTTAACCATTATGAAGGCCAACAGCCACCACTATTCTTATTGTGCTTAATTTTGCAACAGGAGCATATGTCTGCCAGTAGTCTGTACCATAATTTTGAAAAAAACCTTTGACAACCAATCGTTCTTTATATTTTGTAAAGTTTCCGTTGTGATCGTCTTTTATTCGAAATACCCATTTCGATTTTAGCAACTTGACATTAGATGGAACTTTAACTTCTTCCCATACATGATTTATCTTCATAGAATTTAATTCTTCTTTAATAGCATTTTCCCACTGCTTTGAGTCTTCTCTATTAAAAATGTCAGCATATGTTTGAGGTACTTGATTTTTAATCACTTCAGTATTGAAACCAGTTATATAATCAAAAAATTTGCTCGGCAATCGCCTTATTCTTCCACTTCTTCTTGATTAATTTTCCGAAAGCGATACTTCTCCAGATATTTCTTCGTCCGTTTCATCATTTGTTATATCCACAACATCGGATGGAATAGGTGATATAATTTCATCTTCTGTTATGTCGAATACTGGAGTAGATTCAATTGAAGTGGAAACATCAATACCAAGATTGGAATCTTCCCCCTCTTACTCGTGGCTGTTTCGTACAATTATATTTTGAATTTTCAAGGGTTTTGTGACCGATTTGAAAGGGTAGCAATACTTCTCAAATTTCACATCACGTGCTAAAACCACTTTACGGTTTTCAGTATCCCATAAACGAACGCCATTTGGAGCGTAACCAATTATTACCATTTTCTTTCCTTTTGGATCGAGCTTCCTTCGCTTGTGGTCAGGCACCCAACAATAAGCTTTGCATCCAAATATTCTTATTTTTTGAAGGTTCATCTTATTACGATACCATAACTCGGCTGGAGTTGCATCTTCTTCAATTGCTATAGTAGAACATCTATTAATAATATACACCGCAGTTAAGGCAGCTTCGTTCCATAGAAAATTTGCCACCCCAGATTCTGACAGCATTGATCTTACCTTGTCAAAAACTGTTCTATTAAATCGTTCTGAAACCCCGTTTTGTTATGGGGTATAAGCAACGGTAGTTTCGACTTGAATACCTTTAGACTTGTACCAATTTAGTTGTTTCAATGACAGGTATTCTCTTCCTTGATCAATTGTAAGTGTTGATATTTTAGATTCAGGAAACATTGCACTTACCAAAGCCTCATATTCTTGAATCTTTTCAAATACGTCTGACTTCTTTTTGATACAAAAGATCGTTGCGAAATGTGTAAAATCATCAACGAATGTTACAATATAGTTTGAACCATTCCAAGCCGTAGGTGTGATTTGACCGCATACATCAGAGTGAATTCTTTGAATAACTCTAGTAGCTCTGGGTCTTTTACCATCTAAAGTATTTCGACAAATCTTTTGATTCAATACACACATCACAAAAGCCAAGCTGATTTTTCTTTAGTTCACGATCTATTAATCCAAATTTCTTAAGCTGTTCGAATCCAGAAATACCAATATGCAACAGACGCTTGTGCCACAATTCAAACTCATTTTGACTGCATGATGAAGCATAACTTCTTCCGCAATTTAATTGTAATTCATATAAGTTACCAATAAGATAGGCCGTTGCGATTTCTATTTTACCTTTCAATATTACAGCTTTTTTATTTAAAAAATTTACTGAAAGACCAGATTTTGTAAGCTTTCGTACAGATATCAAATTATCTCTTAAGTCAGGAGTATATAAAACATCTTTTATTATAACTTCTACACCCTTGTTACTAATATCCCCGATATGATTTGCAAATATTGATTCATAATTTTTAGCTACATTTGTTTCCACCGGGATTTCCAGATTTTTAATTAAGGAAAAATATGTGATCACTTGCACCAGAATCTAATTAAAAACTAATTTTATTAGCAACATACCATGAAGGATACCCCTACTTGCCACTTTTGCTTTACCCTGCCAGCAATTTTTTGCTTGATGACCAAATTTATTACATTTGAAGCATTTTCCTTAAAATTTCTTCTTATCCAATTTTTCTTCTGGGTTTTCACTATTACGGTCAGAAAACTTCGCTTCTTCTGAAATCAAGCGCTCTTTCACCAAATTTAAATTTAATTTACCATCTTCTACATTTTGAAGAGCCGGTCGTATTTCTCTGGAAGTGTTAGAAATAGCTGTGCTAACACATCAGAGTCTTCCATCTTTGCGCCAGCCAATTTCAGTTTACGAATTAAATTTTCAAAAACCAATATGTGAGACACAATTGAATCACCTTCGTTCATTCTTAACTTAACCAGTTTCTTAAAAGCAGTTGGTTCACAACAGATTGTTTAGCAAAGGCGGCTTGCAAACTAGTCCACATCTCAAAAACAGTTTCTTTTTCCCTTATAAAGCTTAAACAATCCGAATGAACAGAGCTTACGATTCTGTCTTTTGCTTTTTTGTCCTTCTTAGAAAACTCAGCTAAGGCAGTTGCATCAATTGGAGGAGTGCCGGTTAGAGCATCCAATAAGTTGAGCGAATCCAGATGAGTTTTCACCCGGAACCGCCAGTCGTCGAATCCCTCACCTTTAAATAGAGGAATTCCGTGTAAATCTTTACTATCGCCCATAACCTCCAGTAATATACACAAAATAAGGACACGAAAGTTTTATAAAAGTAATTAAATTCAAAGAACGTTTATTTAGTTCAAATATTTTTTTCAGCATGACAATAATTTAGCAGTATGTAAGCTATAAAAACAAAAACTATTACGATTGAAAAACTTATTTCAACAACACCTTTGAAGAAAAGGAAAAAGAGGAAGAAGGGGAAGACAAAGAAGAAACTCAGAAGCATATTATAGATCAAACAGAAAGCAAAAAAGACTTAGTTTTATGGAAAATATTTTCAAAAAGGATGAAAAAAAATTATTTTTCCAACATTTTGATTCATAAGCACCACAAACATTTTCTTAATCAATTTTTTTTAAATTTTAATTGTTGCACAGGTCTCTAGCAATAATTTGGCTTTTACAGATTTAAAAAATATCAATTAGTCGACGAGTTATAGCCAAAAAACCATAAAAACAATATGCTGAAAATCGGCATTTGACTGCAAAGTTCGAAGGTCGATTAAAAAAAACGAACTAACATAAACAAACCCCGCGATACGGGTCTTCTAATTTAGCCTCTATTTTCACCCCTCACTGTCAGAATCGACCTAACTTTTGTTAACTTGAATTTGTTCCACAGTGTAATTCACAACATATATGACCCTGAACAGGCTTTTTATTTTATGATTCCAGCCTTTGGTATGGAGAAAACATGGATTAAACTTGGTATTTGTATAACAAAACTATGTCCAATTTTGTATGCTCTGGTTACAGCAGTAATTAAAATTTTCAAACAAATTCTGTAATGTGATACACAAGAGTTGGCTTACTTTAGGACCAAAGGGTGCTCTGCGGCTGATTGGTAGCGATGCTAGCCTGTCAGTCCAGAGGTCGTGAGTTCGATTCCCGCCATAGACCCTGGTCGTTTTCCGCCGACAAGCTAATTAGCTTCGCGGGTTATATTTGTGCTTTGATGTGATGTACAAGAGCGCTGTTGTCATGTTAGAAAAATAAAAACATTCGTTCAGACACTTGCAAAGGAATTTTCTAAAAATTTTATTTGAAAGTTAATTTTATTCTTGCCGTATTATGTATATTATTTTTCATACCGAAACGATGATACCGGTATTGAAGGAAACGGTATTTGAATACCGGTATTTTACAAACGAAAACAATTACGGTATCGGTAGTGATACCGGTATTCAATTTTAAACGGTATTTAATCAGTAGCGGTATTAATTACGCTATCGGTTGCAAGCCTTGCTTAAGAAGTGGACACTATTACTACGTTTATACGCAGAGCTGATTTGCAAATAAGAACGTAACTTCCTGCCAAGTACTTTTTGATTGTCATTTATTAAATCACTCAATATTTATCTATTTATTAATATTGTATATCTATTTATTTTTTATTAACAAACATGTGTAAAGGTTGCATCTTAAACTTTTTCGACCCATTACTCAGCAGGACTAATTGAAGGCATTCTTTAGCAGTCTAATTTGCAGGTCGTACGTGGCATACCTGATAGGAGCCCTGTAGTGAGATTCTGTAACTTTCAACAATATCAACAGTTGTTATATAGTACGTTTATACGCACGACTTATTTGCAAATAAAAACGTAGTGCTTTCAAGTATGTATTTTTATTGTAACTTACTAACTCACGAAAACAATTTCTGATTAAAGCACTATTTTTAAATAAGGAGTTTGAGATGCCACCTTTACACATGTTTGTTAATAAAAAATAAGAAATAGATAAATATATGAATACATAGAGGAATATTCAGTGATTTAATGTATGACAATGAAAAGTATTTCGCAGCATATTACGTTTTTATTTGCAAACAAGCACTGCGTATAAACGTAGTTTATCGCTGCCAGGCAAATGTACAAAAATAGAGTTGCGGTCAAACAAGAGGGTTGTTTGTAACTAGTTTATCTCAAAAGCTATTTAAAAACTTGCTTGTGATTTGTATGGATTAACAAGTTTCTCAAACTAGTTTATCCCCATAAACAACTTATAGCCCCTTTATGACGTAGATGTAAATGCACTATTACATATTATGTTACGTGTAGACAGCGTCGCCAACTGTGCAGATTTATCTGCATTTACAGTTTTTCTAAGCATTGAGCAGCTTTGAAGTCATTAGTTTAAAAATACAAATTGTGCAGATTTTGCAGTTTTTACATCTAAGCGCGCTGTGGTGCGCCAGACCAAGTTCCGGCCACACACTGTGTATTTGCACGAAAGCATTTGAGCTGTTTTTACCCCCTCATAACTTTGCGCCACTTAGTCATAAAAAAATTAAACTTGAAACATTAGGCCTTCCTACAGAGGGAACATCATTGGTGACATTTTAAAGTTCTACCACAGTCTAACCAGACCGTTAACTTTGACAGTTGAAAATTGCCCAAATTACGTTTTTATGCCGGTCAGTTGAGAAACATACAACAATTACGTATTGGCGTTTCACTTTATCCAATTAAAAGTGCTGCACATTTTAGAAATGTATGCGTAAAAAAACACTAACCCTTTCGTATTTCTCTTGTGTGATGCTGGCCGCGTCGGCTGAATCGGCAATATCTTCCGGCTCGTGTCACGTCTGGTTAGACTGTGGTGCGACCATAAAAGCTTCCCAAGATATTAATATTATTGGGCACTTCCACTATAGCTAGAGGGACTAAGGTACCCCTCCTTTGTATGGGGCAGTTCCAGTATAGCTAGAAAGCTGAAATTCGGTACACAGGTAGGTCCTTATAAGCACTTGACGAAAAAAATTTAAAACGGGCACTTTGCATCTGGGGGGACTAGGGTTCCCCTTCTTTGTATGGCGCACTTCCAGTACAGCTAGAAAGCTGAAATTTTGTACGCAGGTAGGTACTGGTCAGCAATTAACAAAAAAATTAAAACGGGCACTTTTCATCTGTGGGACAGGTATACTGGAAGTCCCCCTTCTTTGTAAGGGGGACTTCCAGTATACCTAGAAAGCTGAAATTTGGTACACAGGTAGTTCCCGATGAGAAAATAGTCAGCAAAATTCGCAAACGGACACTTTTCACCTGGTCGGACTATGGTGCCCCTTCCTTACATGAGGCACTTCCAGTACAACTAGAAAGTTGAAATTTATTGCAGAGGTAGGTATTTTTGACAAAACAACCAAAAAATCTGAAAACGGCCAGTTTTAATATGAGGGGAAAAGCACGTCCCTTATTTGCATGGGGCACTTCCACTATAGCAAGAAAGCTGAAATTTGGTACGCACGTAGGTCTTGATAGGAAAGTACTAAGGAAAATGGGAAAACAGTAATTTTTTATTTAGGGCTTATTGCATGGGGCACTTATTGTACCAAATAAAATCTTGAAAAAAAGAACTGAGATCTGCACAAAAAACATACATATATGTGAAAAGAAGGCCAAGTTCCTATCCAAAAATTTCGGCCGCAAAATGTACTGAGATCAAAATAAGGACCAAGTTCTTGATAGGTACAATACAATCTTATTTTTAGGACACCTGATAGCTTGACAATATTTTTTGCTTCTCTAATATTGCAAATAATTATTGGAAAAATGTTGCCTAGAAATGAGATGGTATTGTACCTATCACGAGCTTGGTCGTTATTTTGGTCTCAGTACTTTTCACGCCCGAAATTTTTAGATAGGAACTTGGCCTTATTTGGACATTTATGTTTTTGTGCGGGTTTTAATTTTTACTCTCAATTTTGTTATATTAATTACAATTTCTAAAATAATAATTTTACTGAGTTATGAATTTTTAGTCGAACTGTATGGTTTTTATCCAAAGTTGTTTAATTAGTTTGGCTTAAGTTCATTTTCAATTTAATCTTTCGATAAAAAAATTTTTTTATTTAAGAAAGAAATTCTACAGCATGTAAGTATTGAACATTATAAAAAAAATTGGATGTACGGAAGGTTGAACTGTTTCGAGACTACCACTTGCTGAAAAACTTGGGCAAAATAAATATTAAACAAATCCCAGCATTGAGAATATCGATGATATTCCACGCTGGTAGGACCGAAATGAAAAAAGCTTAAAATAGTTGAACATGCTAAGAAAAGACAGTTAGTGAAGTTCCGAACATTAAGAAAAAGTTCATTAATAGGTACGACTCGGCGCGATATGGCGATAGTCTGTTAATTGAACTTACTAAAATTAGTAGGATTTTCGATACAGTGTTGTTGCTAATGTCGCTGGTAGTGTAGGTAAAGGGCTCTGATGAGTAGACTGTGGTAGTCTCGAAACAGCTGTCAGTTCAACCTTCCGCACATCCAAATTTTTCTTTGAATGTTCAATATTTACATGCTTTTGAATTTCTTTCTTAAATAAAAAATAATTTGATCGAAAGATTAAATTGAAAATGTACTTAAGCCAAACTAATTAAGTAATAATTTTACCCCATTTGCTTAATAGTTATAACAGTTGCAGGGTTAATTCGTACTTTTTTAATGCTACAATTAATGCAAGAGGAAATTCATACACATTTAG
Source organism: Panzeria rudis (assembly GCA_956483635.1). NCBI lineage: Eukaryota > Metazoa > Arthropoda > Insecta > Diptera > Tachinidae > Panzeria > Panzeria rudis. The sequence goes on along the minus strand of OY101447.1, from coordinate 75,317,431 downwards.
GTTTAAGAAAGTTGTGTTTTTCTAAATGGAGTTGGAGTTTGTACGTACATTTTTTCAGTAATTCACACAAACAAAAAAGAAAACTTTCTTAGCCTGAAAAATAGCTTTGTATACTTTAAACAAAACTAAAACTTAAATACGGAAGCAAACATTTTTATTACTTTATTTATTATATATTGCTCCTAACGTCTTTAAGACGATTTGAGAAAAATTTATTGATTGTCTTGTGTAAATTGTAAATAGTTTATGATAAATGGCCAATAGTGCAACTTATAGACTTCGTTTTCATATATTTCAGTAAGTTATTATTTGCGGGAGCCATATTTACCTAACTGTTGCCGCTATGGCGTAAATCAAGGCTTCCGAAATAGTAAAATGTATCCGGTCCTTTGCGTTTGGAACTACATATATGCTGCATCTCGTTAAAACTATCCTACACAATAGCGTAACCCAAGTCCATTTTCATAAATAGATTATAAAATTTTTTTTGCAAAACTATTAAATAGTCTGTTAACTGTACGCTCCCCATAAAAAACTAGTTATGTATCTACCTCATTTTAGCTCATTGTAGACTACCCTCACAATATTGCCTTTACATTTCGAGGATTAAAAAAGTTCTCCTAAGATATTAAAAACAGTTATTAAATATCGATTCACCCACCAGTAAGTAATACATCATCAGAAAAATAATTAGGTATTTTAATTTGTTGTATTATGTTTTTATGTTTTGATAAGAAAATATTTGAAATAAATTACATATTTTTTGGAGTTTTTATGTGCAGTTTTTTCATGTGAAAATCAGTTTCTTTGTTCTAAATTTGAAGTTTAAAAAAAGTTATGACAACGCTGCTTGTAGAACTCATGTTAGCTGTAGTGAAAGATAAACAAAAGCAAGGCGAATTCATACCAGGTGGCAGCATTAGGACAAAAATTTCAACAATGGGCATTTTTCTTTGTGTAAATCGCCAAGAAATGTCAAAAAACACAGAGAAGAAAACAAAAACATGAAGAAGAAAAGCAAGAAAATACACACACAAAGTAAGAAAAAACACTAACAAAGTAAGAAGAACCCACCGACAATATTTTTTGACATTTCTTGGCTAAAATATAAGTAGAGCAAAAAATAGTCAGCTGCCTTAGTCTGCCACCTGGTATGAATTCCTCTTGAACAAAAGAAACAACAATCGTCCAGAAAGTCCACGAAGTTAGCAGTTGTTTGATGTATAAAGAAGTGGACAGACGTCTGTCGAGAGAATCATATTTTTGAAGTTAGCCGAGTATATATCGACCAGAACAGTTAGTGGTAGGCATCGCGTTTAGTTCTATGGCGAATTCATTTTTGGTTTACCTAATATGGCAAAAAGTCGGAATGGAGAAAAACAAGAAAGAAGATTTACATCAGTGGTGGCCATTCTCTCAATTTCTTATACTCGCGAGTACAGGCTGCTTTTTTACCATCAACACTCGTACACTGTGTGTGAGACACACAGTTTATCTATTTATAGCTGTTTTACACTATCTCACAACCCATTCGGCTTCTTTAGAAAATGCAACCCTGATTTAATGAGTTTATGGTATTAAAAAAGCAATAACAACATATTTTATCAGGGTTGCATTTTGTGCAGCAGCCGAACAACTTGTATTTATAATAGTCTAAAAACAGCTTTGTAGCAGATACACGATATAGAATAACGGTTGTACGTAAAACAATAATTTCCTTTAGCTTTAAAGTTCATAGTATTTACCAAGCACTTTAAGGCTAACATAACTTTGTTAAGAAATTATATGCAAAAGGCAACTTTAATTATTTTGTGATTTAATAATAAATACTGGCAACAACACCGTGTTCAACAACCACTTGCGCTTTGAATATGATAGCTACACATTTCACTAAAGGCCTCAATCAACATAGACCGTGCCAACGCACAATAGTGACGGCATTGCATCTCTTCAAGGATTTCGACACGATCACTCACTGCTGATTGAAGATATCTTGAGCTCCACCCTTCTCAACGACATCAAACGCTGGATTTTCAACTATCTCAATAGTAGGCAAGCGTTTGTGGTGTTTTGAGGCCAAAAATCAAGCTACCGTAAGAGTGTTCCACAAGGAGGAGTACAATCACCTACACTCTTACACATCTATCTTGCCAAAATTCCCATCCAACCACAGGGCGTCTCGCTGGTGTCATACGCTGATGACTGCACAATCATGTCATCCGGCGTAAACATTCCCGACATAAGTGGAAAAATAACGCAATACCTGGCCACCATCACAGACTTCCTGAAAGAACGTAATTTGAAGGTATCACCCTCAAAATCGTCGGTGTCACTTTTCACTTCTTAGGCGAAAGAAGTAAGGATGCAACTTGTCATCTCTGTCGAAGGCAGACTTATACCTACGGTCAAAAATCCCGAAACCCTAGGTGTAGTCTTTGACAGCCTCCTACACTGCTTATCGCATGCCACCTACATAAACCAAAAAGTTAAATCCCGAAATAAGGTCCTAAGAGCACTTTCAGGAACCTCTTTGGGCATGAACAAGGGGGTCATAGTAGCAACATATAAGGCGGTAGGTTGCTCCCTCCTAAACTATGCCGCCCAAATATGGACCTCGTCCCTTAGTGACACCCAATGGCGAGTGCTACAAACAACACAAAACAATGCACTCAGAATCGCAACAGGATGTGTAAAAATGATTAACATAGACCATCTGCATGAGGAGACATTAATGCTAACCGTGAGGCAGCATAATGTACATCACAAGCGTCATTCCACCTGACGTCAACTTAGTGTCTGTAGCGAACGCCATGAAAATGTTGCACTAACAGGCGGTCAACGAAACTGTGAATAGCTATAGATGCAACAGGGTTCTCAATACCCAACCTCCTGCGATTTCAGACAGTGAGCGCCGGCTGCCTATACAATCTCGCTCAATCCTGGCACACTTAAGGAGTGGATAGAGCAGTATCCCGAACTGCTACCAGGAACGAATAGTTCCAGGTGCCCTAAGCCGGTGCCCAGATTGCTTTCAAAGCCCCACGACACTGCTCATTTGTTTAATTGCCCAAATAGGTCCACAACTCTCCAACCTATTGACCTATGACTAAGGCCTAGTGAGGTGGCGAGATTTCTCCAACTCTAACCTCTACCCGATGACACACCCTCATAATACTAATGCCATAAAACGCTCAATATTTTCACGAAGGCACTCTCGGCAACAGCAGCAGAGCTGTTACAACGAATACAATTTCATTCGAGTAAACAAAAAACTTTTTATTTTATGTAATAACTTTTTATTACCTTGAAGTAAAACAACTTAATCCAAAAAATATGAGCTTCTGACATTGTAGTAAAGAATACAAACATTTCTATGAAGTAAAAGCAATAAATATATGATGAACATAGAAGAATAGCACAATTTATTTTATTCGAATGAATATCGATCTTTTTTCGATTTGTGTTGATTTTATATACATCACTAAAACATTTTTTATATTTGTATTTTTTTATATTTATTATTAATTTTCTATATATTTCGAATCAACGGGAGAATTTGCAGATGTAACATAAATCAATACGTGCTATATTAACAAAAATATTTGAGGTAATAATTCTAGCAAAAAAAAAACTGACTTCAATACAAAGAGCCAAATCTTGTATGCCATTTAATATAAAAAATTTTCAAAATTGGTCCATAAATAGCAGAGTTATGCGATAATAAATATTTGAGCAGGGGGGACAAATCACCCCACCAATTTTCAAAAACAAATTATGGGATCAAACTGCAAGCAAACCTTTTGAAACAAGAGAATAATTTTAAAAATCGGTTCATTAATGGAGTTATCCGAAAAATATATGGGACCAAACTGCAGCCACAGCCGTTCGAACAAAAAAAGAATTTTGAAAATCGGTCCATAAATGGAGGATTTGTGCGATAATCAATATTTGGGGGGGGGGGATTTCCCACCGATTTTCGAAAAAAGTTTGCGGGACCAACCTTCATTTGTGTTGTAGATCTCAAACCCGAAATTTGGTTAACTTGAATAAATCACTATAAACTCTTAAATTAAATAGTCTACTTAAGCTCTAATTTTTATAACTTAAATTTAAATACCTACCTGAATTATAAGGCCAAATAAACTACGCAAGCGGCTTGGCAAACATAATTTTTTCATTTGCACACAGACTACACAAAACTAGCTCGTACAAGCAAAGATTTTTAACATTAATCACTAATTTAAATTGTAATTTTCCACGACAACCTCACTCTATAGAAATTTTGTTGCAAATGAGCTAATTTTACAATAGACTATACAATCAGTTTGCCACAAATTCAACATGGCAGTCACAATATCTAAACTTTTGGATTTTTCTACAAGCAGCTTGCCAAGCCGCTTGCCAAACGTAAAAACACCGCCATATATTACACAACAGGCTTGTAGAAACGCAAATTTCTGTCATGTTTGGCAAGCCGCTTGCGTAGTTTATTTGTCCCTTAAAGGAATTGTACCTACTTACCATTGAAAAGAAACCTAAATACAATTGGCATTATTATACCACAGTTAGTGCGTTTTGTTACTAAGCATTCATGTCTCGTACAACATTTTACACATCAAGAAAGAAACTAACCCTCTGTTTTCTTTCCACTTTCCTACGTTATTGTAAATCGCCCACATACGAGTGGTGATAATAACGTAATCTCAACTATTGAACAATAAAAGAGATTTTTTTATTAATTGGACAGTCGAAACCACCAACTAGTTCAAAATAATACATGGTCCAGTAGTGCTGTGAAAAAGAAGGCAAAAACCATCTGTAAAAAAACCTCCAGCCAGCAAAGAGAAGAGTAAGTCCCAGTTTACACTATGCAAGTTTTATTGATCAGCTTCTTATTCAGCTGTGAGAAAAACAGAGAAATGTGTATTAATTTCTCTGTCTTTCTCACAGCTGAATAAGAAGCTGATCAATAAGACTTGCATAGTGTAAACTGGGACCAAGGTAGATTGAACAGGTACCACTTAAAGAATAGCTGTTTTTGTAAATTTGAGAATGTATGCGTCACACAGACATTAGATTTTGACACATGTCCGGGAGTTTTCTATTAACAACGGGCATGTGTTATTAAATTTGAGAGCGCTATTGAATGTGTGCGACTCACAGATAATGGATTTGACATATTTCTGCGGTATTTCTACTAACAAAATACGTGTGTTTTTTGGTGTTGTATTTGTTTTAGTTATGGTGGTACCTGTAATGAATATGCCTTGACTGGGACTAAGGAATTTGGCAAGTAATATTCTAATACTCGCACCAACGATTAACATGAGGTATGTAAGTTTAATAGAACAATAAGAAAACCAATTTAATGTCGGAAGTCAAAGTGTTAAAAGCAAACACACTAATTCAGACAATAAGTGAAAAAGGTGAGCAAATCAAAACTAAAAAATTTTTAAAAATAACAATCCCCTATACAAACGTACTAGGTACATATTAAACAAGTAAGAGGGGTATATTCGGCTATGCCGAAATATAAAATTTATATCGTTGGTCACAAGGTACAACAGTTAATTCGAGTTAGGACAAAGTGTATTTATCATTATAATTCTGTTTATTTCTCTTAACTTAACTGTTGTTTCATTATAAACTAAATTACAAATTAATATAGTATAAAATTGCTAGCATCAGCTTAATCTAATTTCACTGATTTTACACAGCGATTTTAAAATTCTCACTAGCCAAAATCGAGTTTATTCGTTATTCCTTGTGGGCACAGATATATGTTCTTGCAATTATACATGAAATATCTATGCAATAATTTCCAAATAACTTTCTTAATTACTGTTTTCGTAAAATACGCAAACTTTTGTATATATGTAGCTATTTTAATAAAGTATTTTGTAATACATATGTACATAATTTATTCAATTGAGAGTTTTTTTAAATATCTAATGTGTAATTTACGCATCAGATACATACATATTTGTTGAGATTATGTGTATTAGTTATACAAAAAGTATATTACAAAATTGGTATTCTTAAACAAGAGTTTTTAGGTTACATATATACAGTTCATTTCGCATTAATTTATGCAAATATAAATTTAGAATCATTTGAGCTCAAAAAATATTGATTTTCTAAAAAATTTTTGCAATTTTTCTATTTGATACTAAAAACTTGTATCCCAAATAAATATTTCATTGATTTTATTTATTTACTAATAATTTATTTGCTATAATCTATTTTATCTGTTATTGATTTTAAGATCTTATGATAAATAAATATATTAATTAACATTAAAAGAAACATTTAAACAAATAAAAATAAAAGTTTCAGGCGCCGTGATTTGAACCCGGCTCCCGAGAGAAAAACAACAATTGGGACACCGCTTAGCGCACTCAGCCAAACAAAAGATCAGATGATAGGGATGGTTGCCAGATTTGATGATTTATTATTTTGACTATTTTCGGTGTCAAATATGGGGTTTTAACGACTAAACGATTTTTACCTTACATTTAAAGATTTTTAAGAATTATAAGTTAGTTAATACAATATTTTAGAACTTTTAAAACAATTTTGATTTTGATTAAAAACTTTGCAGCTTTTGGTACAATATGTAATAGAAGTAAGGAGTAAAAGGATAGTTATGCCAATAACTAATCATTTTAATGTTAATATTTTTAGTATTATATGTTTTTTAAAATCTCTACTCTCCATAATTTATCAACTGTTGCATACATACATATGGATGTATATTCAATATAAAAATGTTTAAACACTAAAAAAACGCTCAAGTATAGCTTTGCATCGTATGCGAAATTTTTTTTTTAATTCTAATAACATAATTCAAATGATTATACTGCGTATTTAAAGTAGAAAATTCCAAAAACCATACAATGTTAAGTTTTTATTAAACTTAAAAGTTGATTTATTCAATATTTTTGTGGCTTACCGAGTACTGCACTGTACTTATATTATTTTTCTAAAAGCAAAATACACTAAACATGTGATTATACTGTTTATTAAGTTAAAACAACAATTGATCATTTTATTGATAAGAATTTCGTATTCGCATTCATATGTATGTATGCAGCAGTTGATAAATTATGGAGAGAAGAGGTTTAAAAAACATAAAATACTAAAAATATTAACATTAAAATGATTAGTTATTGGCATAACTATCCCTTTTACTCCTTACTTCTATTACATATTGTAGCAAAAGCTGAAAAGTTCTTAATCAAAATCAAAATTGTTTTAAAAGTTCTAAAATATTGTATTAACTAACTTACAATTCTTAAAAATCGTCAAATTTAAGGTCGTTAAAATCCCATTTTTGACAGCGAAAATCGTGAAAATGACAATAAATCATCAAATCTGGCAGCCATCCCTATCATCGGATCTTTTGTAACAGCCAGCTCTTAAGTATTTATATTAAATTAAACCCGTTTAACTATGTGGCTGTTTGGTTGAGATCGCTAAGCGGTTTCCCAATTGTTGTTTTTCTCTCGGGAGCCGGGTTCAAATCACGGCGCCTGAAACTTTTAGTTTTTATTTTTTTAAATCTTTCTGATAATGTTAATTTATATACTTATTTATCATAAGATATTAAAATCAATAACAGAAAATATATATTATAGCAAATAAATTATTAGTAAATAAATAAAATCAATAAAATATTTATTTGGGATACAAGTTGTTAGTATCAAATAGAAAAATTGGTAAAAATTTTTTAGAAAATCAATATTTTTTGAGCTCAAATGATTCTAAATTTATATTTGCATAAATTAATGCGAAATGAACTGTATATATGTAACCTAAAAACTCTTGTTTAAGAATACAGTATAATTCGTTTATAAGCCATACCGCTTATAGTAGAATTAGCGATATATTGCAAAATTATCGTTTTTATGTCATCTATAAGTAAAATACCTGCAAAATATTTTTTATTTAGTCAATTAGTCCTATAGTCCATTTTCGCTTATATGCCACCAAGATTTGGTTTGATATGTCTTAAATATATGAAAGTTATGGAAGATATAATCCAAAATGCAAAAGTCAAAAATAATATATTTTGTAATCATAATTTTATGAAAATATTACTGATATTGAAATAGAAATTGTTTTTATTTTAGCAATCTTAATTGCAATATTTGTGAATTGAGTAAATAAGGAAGTAATTTCTTAACGTTAGTTTTATTTTTCTTTGTTAAAAGAAATAACTACATGGGGATTCGTATATAAGCCACAAATTGGCTTATATAAAAATCAAGATACATTCCAATTCGCCTTATAGTCCACAAAAAGGGTGAAAATGAGGCAGTGGACTTTAAGCGAATTTTACTGTACCAATTTTGTAATATACTTTTTGTACAACTAATACACGTAATCTCAACAAATAGGTATATATCTATGCGTAAATTACACATTAGATATTTAAAAAAACTCTCAACTGAATAAATTATGTATGTATGTATTACAAAATACTTTATTACGTAATAGTTACATATATACAAAAGTTTGCATATTTTACGAAAACAGTAATTAAGAAAGTTATTTGGAAATTATTGTATAGATATTTCGTGTATAATTGCAAGTACATGTATCTGTGCCCACAAGGAATAACGACTAAACTCGATTTTGGCTAGTGAGAATTTTAAAATCGCTGTGTAAAATCAGGGAAATAAGATTAAGCTAATGCTAGCAATTTTATACTATATTAATTTTTAATTTAATTTATAGTGAAACAACAGTTAAGTTAAGATAAATAAACAGAATTATAATGATAAATACACTTTGTCGTAACTCGAATTAACTGTTATACCCTGTGACCAAAGATATAAATTTTATATTTCTTAGTGAAGGGTATATAAGATTCGGCATAGCCGAATATAACCCTCTTACTTGTTTGTTTTTTATTTTTGGTAAAAAAATATTTACTAAAAATGTGTTAAAATTGTTGATATTGAGCAAAATAAATGTTTGATATCGCAGAAACCATAAAAAATTTCGCGAAACAGGTTTTGGATTCTGAAAGGGGTTATTTAATATGTTACACTACATACCTAACTCAATTTTTTTTAATGTTCGGTGCGCCAAACCAATAAAAAGCTGACGATATATTGAGTTTTATTTCTTTTTTTAACGAAAAATAATTCTTAAATTATTATTTTCCATAAATAATTTATTTTAATGTATGCTTTTCCTTTTATGGTATGACGTTTTTTGTACAAAGTGTATGTATTATATTTGTTGATTTTTGAAAAATTATGTTTAATTAGCAAAAAAAATTTTATGAACGGCACCCCGTGTCGAACCAACATCGTCTTGACTGGCAGTTTTTCGTATCATACCCTGACCTACAAAGGCTCATTTTTAAGTACTTGGGGTTAAACTGTTTAAAAAACATTAGCTGCTTATCTAGATTGAAATTAAACTCCTTTATTTGTTATAGCCGCCGTGGTACATACCGTTGAGCGGTATGTCTGTATACTTTTCTCTCGAAACGTGTTCAGATTCAGACCACGGCGGCCGAATTTTTTTTAAATGCTTTTTTTTAATTTTAAAATACTTATTTTACTACATTTTTTATTTACTCGCTTTGATGTATGTCTCTTCGAGTGAAAAATCGTAATTAATTTTAAGGTAACTTTCTGACGCACTAGTGACTTCAAATTTTGCACAGGCATTGGTTTTCAGTGACTATACAATATTATGATTAAAAAAAGTAGGCAGCGACATGACTATAAAAAGTAAATATGCGATTTGTACTTAGCTGATTTGTATGCACATTTGGTTTTCTTGACAGTCAGTTTTAAGAACACAGTAGGTATAAAAAAAATTCTTTCCTTAATAATTATTTCATAAGATAGTAGAGTCAGGAACCGAAAAAATAAATTATAGTAAACAAATTAATAATAGTAAATAAATAAAATCAATAAAATAGTTATTTGGGATACATTTTTTAGTACCGAATAGGAAACTTGCGAAAAATGTTTAGAAAACCAATATCTTTTGAGCTCAAATGATTCAAAATTCATATTTTATTATTTAACGCAAAATTAATTGTATACAACAGTAGTATTGCTTTATTTGCCCTGTGTTTTAGTGCACTTTGACTTAACTGCACACAACTATTAATTTGTCTCACTCTTCCTTAAAATCCCATATAGATTCGATGTTTAAGTTCGCTTTGCACTTTTAAGAAAAATGCCTTTAAGTTTTGGCATTTTAAAACTATTATGACACAGAAAATTAATCTAAGCTGCATTTTGCCTTAACTTCATTTGCTTTCTGTAAATATTCTTCAAAATACTTTTTTAAATGCACTTTGTATGCCTGCATATTTAACATACTTTTGTGGCAGATTTGAATCATATTCAAATCAAATATCAGTTAGCACATTAAGGCAATGAAGAACATTGAAACTAACAGAATTTTTTACTTATCTGTACAAAAAATCGCGAAAAGTTGATTGTGCAGCTAAGTCAAAATTACTGTATAACCTAAAAATAAATTTTTCAAAAATATAAATTTTGTAAAATACTTTTTACACAACTAATTATGGTTTTTTTGCTGTTGGAAAATTTTTACTTAAACCAACAACAACATGATCTACTAATATATTCTTACTCAGCAAAAGCAAGTATGTACATTAAAATTTATTTTAGTCACATAAAAAGTTGTAATTCCTTTACAGTTTTAGAAAAAATCCACCAAGCTTTTGGAAAAATCGATGTTATAAAGAAATTTATGAACTAATTTTCGTCTAAGAATTAAAAGTTATTTAATTAAATATACATGAAAACAGTGTTTTGCATTATAAAAAGACACAAGTTGCGAAAATGTGTAACTTTTTAGTCTTTTTCCTTTTATAGAACCCAAAAAAGGAAATTTTCCTATACATCGCTCCCAATTCAGTGATTATGTACCGAAAAAGAGAACTTCTTGCAATGACAACCCTATGTAATAATCATTAGAAATATTCGAAATTTGCACTACTTCCGGATCGCAAACTCTACATTTTCATGACTTCTTTGGAGTGTATTTTTTTACGAAAGTCACTACGACAGTTTTTTCGTAAAATGTTGCATGGATTATTTTCAGTGTATATAAATTTCAATTTAATGAAGTGAAAATCGCAATCTTCTAATATTTGAGCAAAGACAACAAAATAAAGCAATTCACTTAAAGAAATTAAAAAAGAACAAATCGAATTTAAAACTTCAAAATTATTATTGTTTTTGATGAAAGGGAGAAGAACAACATTATTTTTCTTTATAGTTTTTTTATCGTCCATTAAACCATAATAAATATTCCGGTTTCGATATTTTCAAAATATCACCTTAAATATTTTGCAAATAGGTCGGAATTACGTACAAATATTTTGCAAATATGTATATAAAACCGGTTAAAAGTCCGGTTAAAAATCTTTAATTTTAGTTTTAATTATGATAAATAACTTTGAAGAGAACTATTCGTATTTGTTTTACATATATATAATATAATTGTAGGTATATTATAAAAAAAACTGTTTGAAAAGTTCATTTTAAGTTGAATTTTTAAACCATTTTGAAATGTTGGTTTTCCATCCAGGAAAAAAATTTTTCCACCTCTGGACACTCAATCAAATCTAATAAAAAAAAGAGTAATTGTACCAAAAAATATGTTTAGCATCGAAAACTAATACATAATCATAATGGTAATAATAATATTAATAATGTATGAAAACTAATTACAACAATACAAAAAGGGTAAAACTACAACGAACACATATCGTACAGAAAATCTAAGAACACTTTCTATTCCGAATAATGTATTAGTACAAAACACAAGAACATACACTATTTTACAAATGAGCTCGTTGGTGCATGAGTAAGTGGTCAGGCTGGCGTACAGAAGGTGATGTGTTCGATTTCGATTTTACAATAAGCTTCTCAGAGCTGAATTTGACAGATAAATTGAGTGTAGAGTGCTGCCAGCCGTATAGGGTCATAGAAATTCACAAACACATGAAAATCGAAACAAAGTAGCTTTTTGGTGGATATATCTCTGTTATATATGAACCGATTTTCCAGGAAAAGCCAGTCACGTGACTTCAACATTTAGGTCCATAGGTCTTCTAGGACCTCTGAATTATACCTTTCAACATCGGTCAGAAAAACGGACAGACGGTCACCGCTAAATCGACTTAGATTTTTATAAGGATTACGAATATACATACTTTATGGGGTCGCAAGTGATTACTGTAGAAATTAAAAACGGAATGACAAACCTATATATACCCTTACCATTTTTGGTGAAGGGTATAAAAAAGGCACAACCTCATGATTTTTTTAAAGTTTTCAACGAATGCTGGTATTCTTGACTTAGTCAATATTCTACTTTATTTAACAAGGAGAACATCAAAAAATGTAAGTATTAAAAGTGCAATAACAATCAAATAAATTTATTTGTTTTTACATTTAGCGATATCTTATTATATTTTGAATAAGCGATTTTATTTTTATACAAGTGAAACATTGAAAGTGGCACCACTGAAATATGTACTTCTATAACAAAATGTCAGCAGGTAAGATGTCGCTCCCGCTTTCAAAGTTATTAAGTAGCTGGATACAAGTCGACAAATGTATCTACCCAGCAGCTAAATTTACAACTAGATACACAATGGGACAGTTGTAATTATACTAATCAAAAAACGACGGCCGTATTACTAGTTGTAACAATACTGGTAAAAAAGGACAATTATGTTACTATTTGTATCGAGACTAGTAATGATACTATTCAAAACAGGACATAATTTTCAGGTATACGGCATATATATAAAACATATTTTTAGCTCTTAAAAAATGAGTAGAAAGTGGCTCAGTGGGTACGAAATATCATCGGTATCCTGCAAAAAAGTCCTAAGTCACATAATTGTGTTTCTGAGTTATTGGCGATTTAAAGTTTATGGCCCGCGGGAAAATCTTTAAATAGCTTAGATTTGAAAATTTATATTAGAATATAATAATTAAATGGCTTAACTTTAAAATGAAAGCAAAAAATTTATTTAAGTTTCATTTATTTAATTTTTTTTATACAAAAATGAAATGCATCTAGGACATAGGCATTTTTCCATTAACAAATATGATTTTACCGACGTGGAATTTTTTTAAGAAAATTTTTTTTTTATAATCTTTGTGTTAAATTGGTTCATCTTGATCTGATTCATCATTTATATCCGGCTCTGGGGCCTTATTTCTGACGGTTTTGCATGCCTTCAAGCTTTGGTACCAGTGATGAAACTCCTCCGGTATGGCTCCTGATGTACAATGATTAAGTAAATCTTTCTTCTTTTCGATACTTATAGGAAGGTTGCTTTTATATACCTTTTCAATGTTGACTTTTTTCAAATTCATGGGCCGACTTTTACCAAAAACACGTATTTCTTTATAGGTTTCACAATGGGCGTATTTACCCTCTATCACACCAGGTTTAATATTTTGGTACCGAAAAGATTTTACTTTCAATCAGTTTATTTTATCCCCATTTTCGTCTAAATTTTTGTTCTTATAAACTCCGAGATGAGTTATATTATAAGGATTTCCTTTACTTCTAAGTCGTTTGGAGCGTGCGATTTTGAATATAGTTATCCAGTCTTGAAAGGTGTATATTGGAACATTTTTCTTCTGCTTTTCGATAGCACTGTGCATACTATCAACTTCCATGTAACTGTGTCTACTTTCTACAAATTTGTGTTCAATTATATCCAAGTTCAGAACTTGAAACAAATGGAGGAACCATGCTGAAATATTATTGTTTCTATTTTGGCCACTACAAGTATCAGAAAAAAGATACTTCTTTTATTTTTGGTGCAAGTTAATGCAAGTATTTATACAAGCATGAACCAATTTCATTCCTTCCTCTTTTTCCATCAATCTCTGTCCAAAAATAGCAAAAAGCATCGCTTAGTGGGGCAGCGTTATAGATGGTTAAATTGTGTGCATACAATTTTCGGCTATAGTACATTGAGCTTACATCACTTGATGGAATTTGTAACACAGATTCTAAGTCGAATGTGCATGACATGAAATTAGGCTCATTAATGGCCCTTTCTTTCTCTTTAAGTGGGCCAGATAGTCTTCATTTTGAGTTTGTTTACCTTTTTCGCATACTTGACATTGGTCTTTTTTTTGGATTGAACAACAATAAATTGTAATACTCACCGAAAACTTTCCTGTAGATTTCCGATGAAGGAAGCTTCATTGACGTGTCACTATTATATTTTTCTACGAATAAGGAATAAATTTTTGATATACTCACGTTTTGTTTGGAGGCTTTGATCTGCCCCTTCCATCTTCTTTAGAAAAAGCTTCAGCAGGTCCTTTATATTTAAATGACGTTTTAATTGTATCAGCTAAAATACTTAGTTTTAATTTTCCAAAAAGTATGACCTTGCTACGTTACGGTTGACTTTCTTTTTTGAAGACCTAGCTCGAGGCCTTTGTATTTGTTCTTCGATTCGTCCCATTATTTTTCATTGTTTTCTTTGTTGCGTCCAATTGATTCTTAAATATCTTAACATAAAAAATAAACCGAAAAGTACCAGGATTGCACAATTTTTATTGGAATGTCCGAAATTTCATCTTATTTTGACATCAGTTAAAAATTAAATTTGGTACTGGGAAGAAAATTATTACCTTTCTCCAATGCGCTTTGTTTTAAGGTGGTAATTTTTTAAGCATACAAACTTTTCAAACTAAAATCTTTTAATAATGAATAAAAGCTAATTTTAGAATACGCATACAGAAATTTGTTAATAAAATATTTTCAAGTAGGCTATGAAATACGTAATATACTTCATAGCCTACTTAAAAATGCTTTACTAACAAAATATACTGTATTCTTTTCTAATGAGTTCTTTTTCTTTAAATTTGAGAATTGAGCTTTTTTGCAGCAATAATATAAAAAAATATAGAAAACAAATTGTGCAAAAAAGTCCCAAGTCCACTTGCGACTTTTTTGCTCTACATGTTTGGGTGTTTTGGACATAGAATAATTTGTTTTAATACAATAGCTACAAAAATATTCTAAAAAGACATAGGTTTTTTTACAGCACATAGAATATGACTTTTGGGACACTTCTTCATCATTAACTCCATTTCGCAAAAAAGTGGACTTAGAACTTTTTTTGCAGGATACCGACGATATGAGGAATGTGTGTTCGTACCCCGGCTGAGCCAAAGTTTTTTAAGAAATGCAAAACGATACTAGTATGGGCACTACTTTACAACAACTGGGATTTAACTGTATTCAAATTAGCTAGTTGTGCTCCTATGACAACCTAATGTTAAAAACTATAGTTCGATATATAAAAAAAGGACAGATAGGCAACTAGTTTGAGTTAAATAGCAACTGGTATATTTCCAAACACATACTACTAATTTTTTCTGCAGGATAGCGACATTTGAAGTCGAGTATTCGTGTAGCCTGCTCTGGTGAATGTGTTTAATGCATAATATACAGACACTTTTATATATTTCCAGTTTACATTTTCAAAGTTAATGATGAAACAGAACTAATGCTAGTAACACAACTGGTAGGAACGACGAATTTTCGTCCACGAATATTCGCCGCCAAAAATAAAACATGTTTGTGTATATGAAAATACACACAATAACGGAGTCGGGCGAAATTCGTCATACGCCGCGAACTCTGAATAGATTTGTTTCTATTTCCTACGCCGGCGAACGACTAACAAATAAGTACCAAGTGACCATGTTTATGCTTAGTTTTAAAGTGTTTTAGTAAATAAAGTTACTTTTTACTTTAATTATTGTTTTATTTTTATTTTATAGCATTTTAAATAAATATAGATAATAATTAACTATAATAATTGGTGTCAGTTGTGTTTTTGTTGATGTTAAATTTTTCAAGTATGTATTATTTTTTTTAATATGGTCACACTTTTCACACACAGAAACAACTTTCTCTATTATAATAGCTGTTACGTTTTCGTCGCAATTGTGTTACATACGACGAATTTACTAGCGAATTTTTATCGACGAATTCGTCGTGTTGGACGAAATTCGTCGTTCGTCCCAGTTGTGTTCCTAGCATAAGTCTGCAACTTGAGGCAAAAACGTTGCCAAATAAACAGGCCCAAAACTAAATCGACGGCAGTAGCTTCAAAATGCTCTCATATTAATGTTTTTTTTCTTTTGTTCTTATATTTCGTGAGAAAAATGTATGACATTGAAATTATAGCAAAATATGTAAAGTAAATTAGTGATTAGAAATATTTTTTATTCTAAAATAAAAAAGAAAATTACAAAATTTAAATGTTATAATATATGTATATGCATCAAGAATTTTTAAATAAATAAATTAATTTTCAAAACTAATAACTATATACCTCAAAATATACAGAGAGCTTTAAATAAACATATTTACAGATTTCATTTCATAATACTAAAGTTAATGATACAACAAAAACATAAACAAATAATTAATAATAACAAAACACTAAATTTAACAACGATGAAACTAAATAAACTTGTGGACGAGGAGGATTTCAAAATGCTTATGGAGAGTGAAGAAAGTATTTTAAAAAGCTTTCTAGTTAAAAAGAAAAGTACACATATAAGAAAATTTGAAAAAATTGAGAGAGATTAACAAAAAGGAGATAAATATGAAGTACAATAACGAGTGGTTTATAAACAAAACAAATAAAGAAATACCAACAAATGTACAGTGGCTTCTTTCACTGGGACCAAAATTTGCATTACCACAAACAACAAAAACATTTCCTTTATTTAAATGCATTGTAGATGGTGAAGAATGCATACAAACACTTGAAAATAAAGAACAACAAGAAATAGCGCGAACAAAACTTGTATCACTAATTGATGATCACTTAGGCAAAAACAAACACAATAAGAGAGAAAAGCTTATACTTGACACAGTGGGACAGGCCGAACGTTTTCTGAAACAAAATCAAGATATATTGATATTGAATTCAGATAAAGGAAATAATACAGTGGCTATGTTGCAAAATGACTATGAAATGAAAATGAATAATATTATTGGAGATTTGTGTACATATAGGCGACTGAGAAAAGACCCAACCACAACCCTGCAAAACAAAAACAATTCACTAATAGACCAGCTTTTCAATATGAATCTTATTAGTTTATCTGACAAAAATAGATTAATTACAAAAACGGCCACATCACCAAGGATCTATGGACGACCCATTTGCTCGTCCATAAATTCGCCGTCATACAAATTAAGTAAATATTTAGTTGAAATTTTAAAAAACTTGACGAAAGATTCTGTTTATAATGTCAAAGATGCCAAGGATCTCAAAAACCGAGTTACAAATTTTACGATAAATGATAACGAAAGCCTTATATCTTTTGATGTAATTTCCCTTTTTCCGAGCATTCCCATAAATCTGGCTTTAAAAACGATTGAGAAGAAATGGAGTACATTAGAACAACATACGAGGATACCTAAAAATATTTTTATGGAGATGATATCACTTTGTATAAAAGAGGGTAGATATTTTAGATACCAGGACATATTGTATGAGCAAAGAAAAGGAATGCCAATGGGCTCACCGGCCTCTCCTATAATAGCGGATATTATTATGGAGGAACTATTGGACGCGTCTCTAAGAAAAATGGAAAACAAACCAAGATTATTGGTCAAATATGTAGATGATCTTTTCGCGGTTGTAAGATCAGACAGTGTTGAAAACACTTTGCAAGTACTAAATGCTTTTAATGAACAAATAAAATTTACAATGGAGGTAGAAAAGGATGGAAATCTACCGTATTTGGACTCGGTCATAATTAGGCAAGGCAATACATTGAAGTTGGATTGGTATCAAAAGCCATTGTGCTCAGGAAGATTGATAAATTTCTATTCAAAACATCCAAGAAAAATAATTATGAACACTGCTATTAATTTTATTACAAGAGTATTATCTATTAGTGACCAGACATTCCACTCAAAAAATATTAACAAAATTAAGAATATTCTAGCAAAGAATGATTTCCCAAGAAAAACTATATTAGATCTATTGGAACATGTAAAAGCCAAAAGCGGCAATGAACGTATTCAAACAGAAAAAGCACCCAAATCATATAAATCATCAACATATATACCGGGGTTCTCTGAAAGACTAAAGCAGTCTGACATTTACGACAAAGACAAAAACCAATTAGCGTTCAGAACTTTTAACACAAACAATAAACTGTTCAGTACAACAAAATCAAGATTAAAAAATGATGAAAAATCGAATATAGTGTATAAAATTGGTTGTAATGGAGACGGGTCCAATATATGCCAAAAGGTATATGTTGGTACCACAAAAACAAAATTGAAGACTAGGATGGCTTCACATAAGTCTGACTTAAAATCAACTCAAAAACCACTATCACAAAAACTGCACTTGCGGCCCACTGTACTTTAACAGGTCATAAGCCAAATTTCGAACATGTAAAAGTACTCACATCAGAGACTAATTATAAAAAGAGATATACACTGGAAATGCTACATATAATAAATGTACCAGCTGACAAGAGGCTAAATTATAAGAGCGATGTAGAAAAATGCGCGCAGATATATAGAAGCACGATAAACAAATATAGACCAAAACAAAAATAGTGTTTGTTTGGATATTGATAAGGGCTGATTAAAGTAAAGCCTAAACAACGCTTTTTACTTAAAAGTTTATTTATTTATTTTTCAAAAATGTAAATTTACAATACAATTAATTCCAATTTACCTTTTTGTAATTATATTTTTATTATATTTTGTGTTGTTTTTTCACTTGTTGTTTTTGTATATATTTTTAGATTCCCCTGAAGATGATCAACGAAGTTGATCGAAATATCGGGAAAATAAAATATTAAAATAAATAAAATGAAAATCAGGAGTTTTTTCAATTTATTAAACGGACCTCAAGCTGAACTAAATCTTTTTTAAAAATAAATTAATTTGTTTTATTGTTATATAGAGTATTGTCTTAGGTGAAAAATTTTTGAAAATTAAAAAAATCACAGGGTAATAAGGCTTTTTACCTTAAAAATTTTAGTGTAATTTTTCTGCGCTTTCTCTTGATTCTGGAGTTAAGGTGGTCAAAACTTTAATATATTATTGATCATAAGTCCTACACTATAACACGGATATAAACGATATACTTAGATATTATTTCAAAATGCTCTAAAATACCTTTGTACTGGTATATAAAATTTTCAAATCCGTTAACGAGCAAAATAGAATTTAAAACATATTCTTATATGACCTCTCACGTACCATTATCTTAAAAACTGGCGGATACAGTGGTACTTAAACATGTATTTACTCTAATAGATAACATTCCAAGCTTTAATTTGTGTATACTTGAAAGCTTTCACCGATGAAATTCGTAAGTTGTGGCACTTTGAAAATGAGATTTCATAAATAAATTAACTCATTTAACTCTTAGGCCCCTATTATGATTCACAATTAAATTGATAGTTGAGTCGTAGCTGCCAAATTCTTATTATGGATTACAACTGTTGTCAACGTGAGACAACTGATTTTTATCAGTTGCGTTTTGGTTTTTATTTCGACTATTGTGTTACTCTTGCTTCATTATTGCAGGCCATGTTCATAAAACATAAAATCTCAAGAAAAAATCTTAAGGCCAAAACTAAAAATATTTAAAATGTTTTGTGATGGCTAGTATGGTTTCAAAAAACATAGCATAGATAAGAACCTTTTCTTTTCGGGCATTGTTTCGAAGTCAACTAAAATTAGTTTTGAATCATAATACAAAAACAATTGTTAAGTTGGGTCGTAACATTGAAAACTCAACTTGGTTGAGTGGTGAATCATAATAGGGGCCTTAAACTCAGCTTAAAAGTACCAAAATTAACGTATTTCATCAGAGACAGCTTTCAAGTATACGCCAAATGAAAACATGGAAAGTTCTCTATAAAACTATATACATGCATATGTATCGTTTTATCGACCAGTTTTCAAGATAACGGAGTTCCTGCGTGAAAAGTCAAATAAAAAAAATTTTAATATTGCATTTCACTCGCAATTGGTTAGCTGTTTTAAAAAAATTTGTATACAATCGCAAAAAAGTCAACAAAATGAAAAAAAGCGCTTACACAAAACAAATTTCCAAAATGACGAAAAAAATTTAAAAAATAAAAAACTAAAATTAATCAAAAAAAGCTAAACGGAAAAATTGCCAAAATAAAAAAAAAGGTACCGAACCCTTCGTGTGCGAACCAGAGTCGCACTTTACTTAATTTTTTCTATTTTCTGTTTGCTTATTTTTCAAGTTCAATTATATGTACTTACTTCTGTATATTAAAAAAAATTTTATATGAGAGTATGTAAGTATGTATATGTTTTTATGTACGTTTGCCTTTTTTGGAAATAGTGGAAGGTATGCATTACCAATTACCGTTTTCTACATTTCACTTAATAAGTATCAATTGCTTTTTAATTTTTTTTATTTAGCTATGCTACTATTAATAGTATAACTTGCACTTTTAATCAAAATATGTATGTACATATGTATATAGGATCATATATTAGAAATATGGGTATGCAATTACATATACAGTATTTTTCGGTTAATTGAACCTACGGTTAATTGGCTTCCACGCTTAATTGAACCACATGATCGGGCAAAAAAATATTGCATACGAAAGCACATGTAAATTTCCTCGGATAATTGAACCCGGTTAATTGATTTTCCCGCTTAATTGGTTCAAAATTCATGTCATCAAAAATAAATTTCCTCTTACTTTTACCCGGTTAATTGCATTAGTATTGAAAAATAATCTGGCATTTTTGCACATACATATTTGACATCATTTGTGAAAAACACTGGGTGGCATCTCTACTAATTTTATTTTACTAAATTTTATTTTTTTGTAAAACTAATGTGCACATAAATAGTGCATTTAATAGTACATATGTACCTACAATAATAAATACCTGCGTATACACATATATGTACATTTTTTTCTGTTACTTGCATTTTTTTCGTTTAAGGTAAAAAAAAATTATTTTGAAAAACTTAAAGTGCACATATGTGATTTCTTTTAATTCATTAGTAGTTCCAATTATGCGTGATTTCTGTAATTGAACAAACTGTTCAATTAAACGGGAATCTTGTAATTGAACGAATTGTTCAATTAAGCGGGTATCGGCTAATTGGTTCCCCGGTTAATTGAACAAAAAGTTGTGCAAATGTTTATGTGCAATTAACCGAAAAATACTGTACAGTATTTATCGCTTATATGCACGCCGGTTATAAGCATTTACCGCTTTTATGCACTTGTTTTTATGCGTTTGTTATATAAAATACACCCAAATATTTTTTATATAAGCATTTCTCTCTTATATGCACCAAAAATCGTGCAAATTTGGAAATGCATATAACCGATAAATACTGTATATGCATTTGTATGTATGTATATATATATATATATATATATATATATATATATATATATATATATATATATATATATATATATATATATATATATATATATATATATATATATATATATATATATATATATATATATATATATATATATATATATATATATATATATATATATATATATATATATATATATATATATATATATATATATATAGATATATATATATATATATATATATATATATATATATATATATATATATATATATATATATATATATATATATATATATATATATATTATCCGCCCAATTGCGGATAAAAATTCGGACACTACCATCTTTGTTGGTGCCCGATTTATTATCTGCCAGCGGGAAGCATAGCTGAATGCTACCGGAAGCGTCACAGATTGCGGATAGTGGTACGTCCCGCAGATATGTGGGGTAGCTGCTTTATGCACTCGCGGACAATCAGCGGTTTCGAGAGTAGAGTCTCAGAGGGATATCGGGTTGCACCGGTCTCCACCTAAATTCTGAGTGTCAATGATACTCGAAATTACATGGCGAGCTATTAACGCCATTCAATAACCAATAGCTACTGCCAGTGTCGCCGATCTGCTACGTCTGCAAGCGGGCGTCTGTCCTTGCATCAAGCGGCTCGCTATATAAATGTGTTCGGATGTTCTCCGTGCCTGTCTTGTAGGCTTAGCTAGCAGCCCTAGCACCAGACTAGGATGCGTTAGCCCAATCCGCTAATCATCCGAAGCTTAAATTATTAATGAAACCGTAATGAATGAAGAATTTGAAACACAACCGGATAAGTTGACGAACTGTGGAATGAAAAAACGGACACGAATATGGAACGTAAGAACGCTTTTACACCGATCCCGATTGGAACAATTATGTAAGGTGTTTAAAAATTATAAACTGGCACTACTTGGCATTAGCGAGCTGCGTTGGTCTGATGCAGGAGAACACACAACCAGTGATGGTCTAACCCTGGTGTACTCTGGAAGAAGGGTTGACGAAGTTAGCGCAAGTGGTGTAGGGTTTCTACTCTCGAAGGAAGCTCGTCGAGCACTTGTAAGTTGGAAGCCATGCTCGGATCGAATAATAACTGCCACATTTAACACCAGAGTGAGGAGACTAACATGCGTCCAGTGCTACGCTCCTACTGAAACATTAGTGAAGGACGCATTCTATTTGGAACGATTTTTCGTCATCCCACGTCAAATTTGGTTTGTAAACAGACCGGTTTCGGCTATGTGCCATCTTCAGTGTTCTATTGAATACTAAATCGTTTTTCTGTTGTACGTTGTTTCTTTTATAATTCGTTTGTATACCTAACTTCCTTCCTTGATCCCTTTTGTATTCTGCTCCCTATTTCTCTCTCTCCCGCTCTTTCTCTCTCCCGCTCTTTCTCTCTCTCTCGCCTCTATATGCTTTTGTGTGTCTCTACCTGCTACCTGTTTCTCTTACTATTATGTTTGTGTTTAATATTTAGTTTATAATCTGCTCTATTAGTTATCAGTTGTTTTATCCCTACGTAGGTAATAATCCGTAATTGTACGTTTCTGGGTAATCCTTTTGTCTTGTTCATTTTCTACTACGTTGCCTGGACTATTGTTTTCTTTTGTGTAAAAATATTTTAACGGTTCAAATATTACGTCTGAAGCAGTGTTTATTTGTTCATTTATTATTCTTCCGTCAAATATTTTTTGCTTGTATATTTCCATGTTCTCTAATACGTTCAGTCGCCGTCCTTTATGTTGTGAATGTAATAGTTTAACTGTTTTTCTAATATGTCCTGGTGTACATTTGTTGTCGAATATGTGGTTTACGAAATTCGATTCTGGTGCTATTCCTGGTTCTCTCAGTTTATTGTTGTAGTCTCTCATGTGCTCGTGAAATCTTGTTTTTATCTTTCTTCCAGTTTGTCCGATATAACTGTCTTGGCACGTGCAAGTTAATTTGTACACTCCTTGTTTATCTAGGAAGTATGTTTCGTTTGTTCTGTTCTGTAGTATTCTACCCAAGTTGTTTCTTGTTTGGAATGCTGTGTTAATGTTGTGTTTTCTAAAAATTTTGCCAGTTTGTATGTTGATTTTCCCATATACGTAAAGGTAGCCCAGGTTTTCTTTTCTTGTTCCTGTTCTCTGTTCCGTTTCTTACTTGCCTCGATATCCTTTCTAATCTTGTCAATTAGGTCTTTTTTATATCCGTTGTTTTCCGCGATGTTATATATTATTCCTAACTCTTTCATATAGGCCTCACGTGTTAGGGGTATTCGTTCAAGTCTCGTTATTAATTGCCTAATTGCTGCATTCTTATGTTGTTGAGGATGGTTTGATGAGTTGTGTATTATTGTATCTGTAGCGGTTGGTTTTCTGTATATTTCGTATTCAATTCTATTTAAGCTCTTGTTTGCCCTAATCGTTAGGTCTAGGTAGTTTATCCTTTCGTTCTCCTCCACTTCCATTGTAAATTTTATGTTTTTGTGTTGTTTGTTCAGTAGATCCAGAATTTGCTCCTCCATATTTCCTTCTATTACACATATAACATCGTCCACGTATCTTGCATAGAATGTTACCCCAAAATTTGTTTTTAACTCCTCTACGTATTTCTCTTCTAAATTTTGCATAAATACTTCCATGAGTATTGCTGATGTTGGATTTCCCATTCCTAGTCCGTTGATTTGCCTATATATGCTATTGTTGAATTTGAAGTAATTTTGCTCCAATGTGGCTTTTAGCGTGCTTGTGAGTTGCATTGAAAAATCCACGTCTTCTGTTTTATTGAGTAGTGTTTTATGTAGAATGTTTATTGTCTCTGCTGTTGGGATTGATGGGTATAAGTCTTTTATATCAAATGAGACTAGTTTAGTATTTTCTGTTATCTGTATGCTCCCTATCTTGTTAACTAATTCCGTGGTGTTGGCTATTGTGTGTTTATTCTCTAGGTCCAAAGTATCTTTCAGTATTGTTTTTAAGTATTTCGATAGTCTATAGCTCGGAGCAGATTTATAATTAATTATGGGTCTCATTGGCGTGTTTTGCTTATGTATCTTCGGTAAAGCGATCATAGATGGAGCGGATGGATTCATAAGTGTTAATGAATATGATATGCCTGGTTTTATTACTTTGGTTGCCTTTTTTATTAATTCCTTTACCTTTTCCTGGTATTCGTCTGTAGGATCTTTCCTGATTCTCCTGCATTTAGTATCCACTATTAACTGTTCCGTTTTTTCGATGTACTCATCCTTGTTGATTAATACCGTTGTATTTCCTTTATCCGCTTTCGTTGCTACGATATTGTTAGATTTAAGTTTTTGTTTAAGATTTCTAATAGCTTTGCCTTCCTTGTTTGGACTCCTTTTGGATTTGACTTCCTTCACTATTATTCGTTTGCAGGTGTATCTGGCCTGATCCTGCTCCTCGTTTGGTAGCATCGCTATTGCCACTTCTGTGTCCACACATTCTATAGGCAACTTGAAAGGGTTTTAGCTACTGTTAATCGCGGGGATATACTAATGGTCATAAGCGATTTCAATGCGCAGGTTGGTGCTGAAAATTCCAGTATGGAGAGTACGATGGGCAGACATGGCTTAGGGAGAATGACGGAAAATGGCGAACTATTTACTGAAATGTGTACTACAAACTCTCTCGTCATTGGTGGCAAATTATTTCCTCACAAGAGAATTCACAAGATTACTTGGATTTCATCTGACCATGAAATGGCGGGGGTCTCTTTTAGACGTATGTAATAAGAGAGGGGCCGACATTGCCAGTGATCACCACTTAGTAATTGCCACACTCCGAATGAAAGTCGCTGCCATAAGGAAGAACAAAACATCGTCAAGGGTCAAATTCGATATAAATAAACTGAAGGATCCCGCCGTTGCTAAGAAGTATACCGAAACATTGGAAACCGTGATGCCAAGCTATATTACTTCCCCTGAATATAGCTGGGAGAAACTTGAATACCTGTTGGTCGACACTGCCGCTCAACATATAGGATTCAAAGAGAAGGGTCGGAAAGAATGGATGTCTGAGGAAACATGGAAGCTCGTGGAAGAAAGGAAAGCAGCAAAGAGTGAAATTAACGCTTCCAAACACGACGCGCTAGGATGATAAGTCAAGAGAAGCACTCTAATCTAGATCGAGCTGTCAAGAAAAGCGCAAGGCGCGATAAGAGATTGGCAGAGAATATTGCCAAAGATGCACAAAAGGCTGCAGAAACAAATCGGAGCAGAGATTTGTATGGAGCTATTAACAAAGACTCCTGTACACGGCGGAAAGCCTTAAAAGATAATAATGGGGAGCTAACGACATCAAAGGATAAACAAATGCACCTTTGGAACGATTTTTACAGGAACATGCTAGCGCAAGCCCCCAACACACATGATCAAGCACGGTGCGATTGCGAGTCACATGAGGTAAACCAAAATATCACCACGGAATGTCCCTCTATTACCGAAATATGTGAAGCTATAAAATCATTGAAAAACAACAAATCTCCAGGCCTGCACAATATTCCTCCCGAATTGCTGCTAGTCGATCCAATGTATTGCATTTCGATTTATTTAGTAAAAAGCTGCACGCGGTTTTTGTGTAGAATTCATTTTATTAAAAAGTATATTTTTACAAGAGAAAGTTAGCTTAAAGTATATATAATAAAATGTGTATATCTATATAATAGTGACGTAGAAAAAACCCTTTATGATCGTTATGCATTTTGTTGGTTACTTGCAGTATTGCCATAATGCAACTTCAATTAGGGTGCCATTTAAAGATCGTTGATAAAGTTATAATACAATCACACGCTCAAAACTACTGTTACCGCTCATGGATAGATTTTGGTCTTCCAATTATTTACCAGATTCACTCTTGGAAGGTGTAATCATAAAAATACCGAAAAAAGGTGACCTATCAGAACGTAGTAACTGGAGGGGTATCACTCTTTTGAATATGCTGCTAAAAGTTATTGCCCCACATCATCAAGAAAGGCTTTGTGATGCAATCTCTCCCGGTATGAGGAAAGAACAAGCGGGTTTCCGCCGTGGAAAATCCTATGTTGACTATGTCAACACTCTCAGAATAATAGTCGAGCAGTCCGTTGAATGGAGATCTCCACTATATCTCCTTTTTATAGATTTTGAAAAGGCGTTTGACACGCTCAACCATACAGCAATTTAGAACGCGTTAGCCTGCAAGGGAGTTCCACAACAGCTGATCTCTATCATAAAATCTATTTATGCTAATGCAACATGCAGAATATTGCATGAAAATGAACTGTCTGATAAGATAAACATAGGTAAAGGAGTCCGCCAGGGGTGTGTGCTCTCGCCAATTCTCTTTAATATAGTGCTAGATGTCATTATGCAACAAGCTACAACATCAAGAAATGGAATTGTGTGAGGTCTTCAAGATAGACTTGAAGACCTTGACTATGCTGGCGATATTTGTCTCCTCACACAAGTTGCGCAACATTGTCGATCATGCTCTCACTGCTGACCTAAAAATAAACATTGGTAAAACGAAAATCATGCGCGTTTTTAACGAAAATAATACCCCTTTTTACATTGGTGGCACACAACTTGCGGAGGTAGAATCCTTTTGCTACCTTGGAAGCATAATTGACAGGCAGGGCGGCTCCAGCGCAGATATTTCGGCACGCGTAAAGAAAGCAAGGCAAGCATTTGGAATATTGACTAACGTGTGGAAATCGTCCAATATTTCACAAAGAACGAAGCTCAAAATCTTTAACTCCAATGTAAAGTCAGTTCTACTATATGGATGTGAGACATGGAATGCTGCCAGCTCTGATGTTCAATCTATGCAAGTTTTTACCAACAACTGTCTTCGCAGACTTCTTAAAATATATTGGCCAAATACAATCTCCAACTCTCGTCTTTGGGAAAAAACTCAACAAGTTCCAATACAAACAGAAATATGTAGACGCAAATGGAAGTGGATAGGTCACACACTTCGTAAAGATGATATTGATATTGCCAAGCAGGCAATCGAATGGAATCCCCAAGGAAGCAGGCGTAGAGGACGACCTGCTCATACATGGAAGCTGCAGATTGATGCGGAATTGACGGGGGTTCGTAAAAGCTGGAGGGAAACTAAAACCATTGCATCCGACAGATCCGAGTGGAACGAACTAGTTACGGCCCTATGCTCCTTATAGGAAGAACAGGAATTTATATATATATATATATATATATATATATATATATATATATATATATATATATATATATATATATATATATATATATATATATATATATATATATATATATATATATATATATATATATATATATATATATATATATATATATATATATATATATATATATATATATATATATATATATATATATATATATATATATATATATATATATATATATATATATATATATATATATATATATATATATATATATATAT